>CM060926.1:476598390-477848390 GCA_030737875.1 Allium sativum
AATTGAATGTTTTATATTTTAATTTGAAGAATGACTGACTGAAACAGTCGAATGGGCTTACGAAGCATATTCCATTGTGTCCGAAATGGGGGTATTTAGCCAGGGGCGACAGTTGTTGGGTTTGAATTGGAGTTCGTATGAACTAAGGGGTATTTTCGGATTTAAATAAATTAAAAATAAATATAAAATCCATTGCCCAGTCAGAATTCTTCTTCCATTTTCCGCGTTGACTCCCGAAACCCGTAACCCTCCTCACGAACAATGGAAACCACATCCTTGCTTCTCTCCTCTTTTTCTTCCAAACCGCTCAATAAAATCGCGAGCTCCTGTTAAGGATTTTAGAGAGCGTCTTGCAGGCTTCAAATCCATATAGGATTGTAGATATTTGTTGAGGATTCAAGGAGTTTTAGCGCCACGAATCCGTCACCTTCCAACCACCGTCGAGATTGACTCAGGCCATCGCAGTGGGCCCCGCCTACCTCGAGACGCGCGCCTCTTCGTCCTCTTTCATGTGGCGTCGGCCGATCGACGCGAAGCTTCACGGATTTCGCGAAATCTTCAAACCTAATTTTGAACCATTTCAGAAAGGTAGCGGTTTATTTATTTTAAAGGGATTTCAACACTTTAAAACCATCGCAAAGTTAGTTAATCGTATAAAAATCATTTTTTTTTCGTTTTTGGTCGAAATCCAGTGAAACAAGAGACACCGGGATCGTGGCGACGTCCTCTACATTCTAGAAGAGACCGGAGAATTTTTGGAGCTTCCTACGACTTTAGAAGGAGTGGAACCCAATGTGAGATTTCTAAATTCAAATTGGATTGAAATAGCGATGTATAAATTATATAAGCGATGTATAAATTATATACGCGTTGTATACCTCATATATGAGCGTTGTATAAATTATATAAGCGATGTATAAATTGTACATGCGTTGTATAAACCATATATAACGATATGGAATTGAAATGGAAATATTTATACATTTACACACACACACACACACACACACACACACACACATATATATATATATATATATATATATATATATACACACACACTCCCCTCGTCCATAGACCATAGACGATATATATTGGTTGTGTTGTGGAAAAATGATTGTGATTGTTTGGATTGTGGTTTGGAATGATTGATTGTGATTGAAACAAAGTTGTTTGGGTTTGTGGTAAATTCACATTGTTGTGAAATGCATTAGGCAAATAAAACCCCTTTTAAAAGCCGCGAGGCCTAAGGTAGCGTGAGGAGCCGTACTTGGGACGGTGCCGGTTTTAATTACTCTGCCGTTATAATGCTGAAATTTTCTGAAATATTCATGTGTTGAAATATATTTATGTGTTGATAATATATCCATGATTGAAATAAATTGTTTAGATAATAAAAATCACATTTTTATTATGCATATGAAGTATATAAAATATTGGAATGACAAAATTTACATTTTTATCATGTATGCAAAGTTCTAAAAATATTCATGTGTTGAATAAATTGATTGAACAATAAAATTAACATTTTTATTGTATGTATGAACCTTTAAAAATAGTCATTTGTTGAAATAAATATTTGTTCATTGAAATTAACATTTTTAACATGTATATGAAGTGTTAAAAATAACGATGTGTTGAAATAAATATTTGTTCATTGGAAATAATATTTTTAACATGTATACGAAGTGATAAAAATAGCCATGTATAGAAATAAATTTGTTCGCTAAAAATATTATTTTTAGCTTAGTTATGCTTATACATACATATGCTGAACAGGAAAATGGATTAGCTGTCGATTAAAGAATTTATTTGCGTGCCCAACAGATAGGTGCGTGTTTAATAAATTGCTTTTTCTTTTAAAAAAAAGGGTTTATGAGCCTAAGGCTAGCCACTTGGCAATTTCTTTTTCTTTTAAAGGTTTATGAGCCTAAGGCTGGCCGCTTGGCAATTTCTTTTTCTTTTAATGGTTTATGAGCCTAAGGCTGGCCGCTTGGCAATTTCTTTTTCTTTTAAAGAGTTTATGAGCCTAAGGCTAGCCGTTTGGCATTTTCCTTTTACTTTGGATTGATGAGGGCTCTGTGAGGCGAGTTACGGTTTTTCAAACCCCTCTCCATACAAAGAAGGCTATGGCAAAAAAATTCGAAATTTTATGGCGTTACCCAAAATTTTGAAGTGAAAACAGTATGAAAATTGTCGACTGAATTATATTTATATATATATAATTAAAATAAAACGAATAATGACACTGCAGTTCGCGTTTGGAATTGTGATTTTAAACGATTATACCGGGAAATCCAACAATCGGATTTCCCCGAAACTTAAACCGTTGGGTTCGCTTTGAAAATATCTTTCCAATGATATAAAATTCGTTAAGATCCAACGGTTAGATTGTGTGAAATGTTTAAACCAAATCTGAGGAAAAACAGTGCCAGAATGAATTATTTTTATATATAAAAAAATATAAATTAAAATAAAACGAATAACGACGTTGTAGTTCACGTTTTGAAATCGTAATTTTAAACGATTATTACGGAAGATACGACCGTCTGATTTTCCCGAAACCGGAACCGTTGGGTTCGCTTTGGAAAGATCTTTCCAACGATATAAAATTCGTTAAGATCCAACGGTTAGATTTTGCGAAATGTTAAAATCAAATCTGGACAAGAGCAGTGCTAGGGCCATCGAATGACCTAAAACGTCGTTCGATGGAAATGGGCTATTTTTAAATAAATAAAAATTGCGAAAAAACGTTATAAAATATTATAAGTGATATGGAATGGAAATAAACCGATTTTACTTGGTTTATTGGATATTCTGATGGTTAGATGTATTTCACATGAAATATTATATCGAATTGGAACGTGAATGTCGAATAATTTAACTATGGAAAAGAATTGATTTGAATTCTATGTATATGTGAATTATTTGAAAAGGCCGAGTTAATTCTCATTTCAAATAATTGATCAACGATTAAAAGTCGAAGATATGAAGACGGTGCAAGACCGGTGATCTTTACATCGAATGGATTACTACTGATGCCCTGGATCGGTTAGCTCGCAGGAGGGGTTACAGTGGTAGTAGTATGGACGTACTTGTTGATTGTCCGGATGTGCGAGGGCCTCTCTCCTATATTGGACATATGTGACGAGGAATAAGGTGTCTACGGTTTCGTTCAAACCCAGAACGAACTTGTAAATGGACTGTGTGTCTGACATTGGATTTCATTCTGTATGATTGATAGACATCAGTTGCATGGCTTGAATTACCTGTGTGGCATGCTAAGATGCAAATGATCAAGGCTTTTGTTGAAAAGCAGAGTCATGTGGTTGATGATCAAAGCACGGCTTTAATATAGCTACCTTTGTGTATGTCGTTAATTTGCGAGCCTCACACCCCGGAATGGATCAGAAACGGGAGAGGACCTCAGGGAGGACATGCGTTTCTTTCTAGCTAGGAGTAGTATCAGGGTTTTGCAAGCCCTGACATTTTACTTATGTAGATGACGAAAAGCGAGGCGCCTCGGTTATGTCGGTCTCTACGGAGCCGATGGATGGTTTGGTCGATATATGACCAGTTTACGCCTAATAGGGCGCGGAAATGTATTGTTCAGGCATTTTAATCCACTTCGTGTGGACCGGCCCTAACGATCTAAAGGCTTGACTGAGTACTTGCCTGAGACATGGTAGGCTAGATTGTCTCGAAGTCGGTAAGCACGATCCTTTGCCTTGGTTCATGGTGGAAATACAACTTCCAATACGACATGTGCGGATTTTGATTATAAGCCTATATATGGCGACATAGTGGCATGGGACGCTCATGTCGTCTATGATTGATAGATTATGATTGAAATTGTTTTTGAAACATATATGTACTAGTAATAATATCAAATGATTTTGATTTATACGTATCAAGAATATTTTGGCCATTATAAGGTAAAACTCTATCCTCCGGCTTGCGTTGCATTATGTGATGGGACCTGAGTCTTATAATGGCTTCATTTTTGTATAAAAGCATGGCGTTGTTTAAATGATTTACTTTATTTATGCAGTGGAAATCCAATAGAGTAAACCCGTTCCGCATTAGCGGCGTGGTCCTGTGATTAGCCTTATTGTTAAATAGGTTAAGTAAGATTTCTCATACCAGTCCCATGACTGACTCGTAGTTTGTTTCACTTGCAAACTCGGGTGCCCCTATTTTCTACATGGGCAGCCTTGTATTCAGGTTTTAGCAGGCTCATTCTAGATAGCTATGGAGCTGAAGATGGATTCTATCATTTCTATTATGCTGTTCAGACTTGTTATGTATATTATGTTTGATTCCGCTGCAGACATTTTATATAAAGCTGAAACTGTATTTTGTATTAAGTATGATCCTGTTATACTGTGTAACTCTGATGATTATATTTGTTCCAGTGTAATTTATTGTACATTATCTAGTGTAATGATATATTTATGTTCTGTTGTTATTGTTTATGTGTTATATTAAAAAGATTATCCTTGCTTCCATAGCACAGGAATTTGGGGTCATCACGGATATTAGCGACACTCGTAGTTCATACTCCGCGAATGGCCACTTATGGCACCGTAAATGGCATTGGGTAGTTGAGTATATATTTGTTTGGATGATTTGGTGATTTGTGTATTGTGATAATGATTTTGTGATATTTAAAACATTAGAAATGTTAATATTAAACTGATAGAGGAAAATGGACAAAATAATCATTTATATATTGAACAGTAAAATTGGCTAATTAGGACAATAATTCAAACCGAATTAGAATTGGTTAAATTTATTAACCAATGATTTCTTTAAATAAACTGTTTTTGTTTGAAAACCCCACACTAGTATTGGGATGATATTTGACATACAATAATCCTAATATTTAGTTGTATGTCGACGACTGATGGACAAACTGTGATGAGCATTATTTATTTATTTTAATGCTTATACAGTTATAAATTGCACTATGGATGATGTTTGAATGTTGAGTGATTATTTATCATTATTGTTGAATACATGTGATGTATGAAATCCATATAACTGAAATTATATGGTAATTGAATGAGTCGCATTCCGATTCAGAAATAATGAATATTTTAAAATAATATTCAATGAAGGATTAAATCAATTAACGAATATTTTAAAATAATATTCACTGAATAAACAAATATAATTTTGATGTTTGATTTTGAATGGACACGAAAATATTGGAATATATGAAGCCGAGTAAGTAGCTAAACGCCATTTTAATCCGTACAGGTATATTGATCGATTTTATTCATTTTATAATGAATGTCGAAAAGAAATGATTTCAAAATCAGATATTTTGAAGATATTATCATTTTAATATTTTAATGATATGAAATATTCAGTTTTGATTTAAAATTAAAAACAAAAGTTGAAATCATTTTAGAATGAATTTATAAATGACTTATAAAATACGTTTTAAATGGAAATCGATGATATATATATATATATATATATTTAATGGCTTGAATAGAAAGCGCCGCGCCACGACCGTTCGCGAATTTCAACCTTTGACTTCAAATTGATGTAACGGGAGATCCGACTGTCGGATTCTCCTAAAACCAGAACCGTTGGGTTCGTATCGAAAAGATATTTCCAATGAATATAAGAGATTTAAATTTGAACGGTTGGATCTTAAAATATGTCCAAATCAAATTCAGAAAAGGTCGTTATGGTTGCAGTTCGGTGGCCGTTATTGGAAATCGACTGCAAGGGCCTTAATAAAATTATTAAAAATTTGGAAAAATTATGTATAATAATAATTTTTGATTTTGAAAGATTTTGGATGAAAAATTCCATATTTGGAAAGATAAAAGATACTTTTGTTTGAATGAACTAGTTATTAACTAGAATAATAATCCAATGTTTCTAAATAAATAAATTGGACTTGTAAATGGTTTTAGAAATAACCATAATTTTCCGATGAATAAATTGGAATGGATTTGAATGGAAATAATCTTCGGAATATTTCGATATTGGATTCCGTGATTATACGGATATTGTTGAGGAATTTGGAAGATATAGATATCGTTATTCCCAATACGATACCTGTTGGTTTCAGAATTCGATGTTGAATATAAGCAGATATAATTTTTGTTCAGAGCCTTATATTTAATATCGAATTGGATTTTGGGTTTGTTGTGAACTGTGTTTTAAATAACATTCGTCTTTAACCCGATTAACAATGAAGTTATGTTTTGGAATTTATAAATCTTTTAACTAAGATTAAAGGAATTTTCCAAAGTAAAGTTTTCCAATTTAATATATTAAATTGGAACTGAATGGAATTCGGTTTGGCAATAATAGAGATGAGCTTCTGTAAAGGAAGGCCGTTACTATATATGGAATTTAAAAGGCTTTGACGTTATTCCATTTATAGTATTGATTTGATACGAAAATTTATATCGATTATATATTGATCTGTTTTCCGTGAAGATTCCATAGTTGATGGAAGTTGGGGTTTATTGTGAACTGTGTTTTAAATGACATTAGTTCTTTAACCTAGTTAAATATAGGATTAATTTTCCTAAAGCTGAATAATTATCAAGCAATGATTATTGTTATTTGAACCAAATTGGAGTTTTAATGAATCTTTAATTAGATTGGAAGGTGAATGAGTTAATTAAATTTATCGAATTCATGAATTGATCGAGAATGGAGTACCACCAGTTTTACTTCAAGCGATAGTTAAATCTTTCATTAGATTTGACTGTGAAATGGTAATTAAATTTACCAATAGCACCGTGGGTGTTAGATATGGAGTACTACCAGTTTTTCTCCATGGGATGAATAGGTTGGGATTGGGATAAATAAAAGAAATGATTACTTCGATATGGCGCGATAATCCCGACTAGTTTCATAAACCTTAATTTGGTTTAGAGTTGGTAAAGGATAAAATAAAATCTTTTGAAAACGATATACGAAGGAAGATTAAAGAGAAGTTTAAAAGAATGTATCTTTGATAAAATTAACGGGAACCTTTCCCTAATGATGTGGATATTTGAATAAAAGAATATTCTGAATTGGAATGAGGCGTATGATGTGTTTTTATAGCACTTGATTATAATATATGCGAGTTATTCGGAAAGACCGGGTTTAACCCATTTTGAATAACTGTTATGATGATTAAATATCGACGATGAAGACGGTGGTTGAAGACCGCAGGTCTTCACATCGAATGGATGATTACTGATGTCTTGATTGGGCTGATCCCCCGAGACAAGGTAATAAGTGGTGATCGTCCAGACGTACTTGGAGATGACTGGATATGCGAGGACATCTCTCTTGTATTGGACATATGGGACGAGGAATAAGGTGCCTCCGGTTTCGTTCAGACCCAGAACGGACTTGTAAATGGATGTGTGTCTGACATTAGATTGCATTCTGTGTTTATTGATTTCTATTAAGTATATATATATATATATCTGTTTCGTGGTGGAGAACTTATTCTCTTGCTTAACACCCTTCTCTGAGACGTACGAGCTTAGAGGTTATATATTAATAGACATCAGTTGCATGGCGTGGATTGTCGGTGTGGCATGCTGAGATGCAAATGAACAAGGCTTTTGTTGAAAAGCAGAGTCTTGTGGTTGATGATCAAAGCATGGCTTTAATTAGCATAGCTTTGTGTATAGCGTTAATTCGTGAGCTTCACACCCCGGTATGAACCAGAAATGGGATGAAGGACCGCAGAGAGGACATACGTTTTTTTCTAGCTCGGAGTGTGTGACGACCCCAAAACCCGTACTGACGGTGTTAAGGGTAATCTTTGGAATATAACACAGAAACAGATAATAGCAGAACAGAAATAAATAAATACACCAGATAATGAAAAAATAATACACTGGATAAACGTAATCATCAGAGTTACACAGTATACTGGATCATACTTAGTACTAGTACAGTTCAGCTATACATAAATGTCAACAGCGGAAAACAAAAATAATATGTACAATAGGAGCTGAACAGCATAAAAAGAGATAAATAGTAGAATCCATCTTCAGCTCCAGCCATCCAGAAAGAGCCTGCTAATACCTGAATACAAGGCTGCCCGTGTAGAAAAAGGGGCACCCGAGTTTGCAAGTGAAACAAACTACGAGTCAGTCATGGGACTGGTATGAGAAATCTACTTAACACATTATGTAGCTTGGCTAATCACAGGACCACGCCACTTTCGCGGAACGGGTTTACTCCATTAGATCCAGTGCTTTAAACAATTAAATCTTTTAAACATCGCAATGCGTTTTATAAAAATGAAGCCGATATAAGACTCAAGTCCCATCACACAATGCAACGCAAACCGGAGGATAGAGTTTTACCTTATATTGACCAAAATATGCTTGATACGAGCAAAACAAATCATTTGATAATCAGACTCCAACTGTAAAATAGTAAGGGAACGATTCCATAGGTATTAACCCTGAAGGTCGAAACCAACATCAGAGCAATACCCAGGAAACCACACATCTTATCTCGTTTACGGTTAGTTTCTAATTTCATACACAATCATAAATATCAATCATAGACGACATGAGCGTCCCATGCCACTATGTCGCCAAATATAGGTTTACAATCAAAACCGCACGATGTCGTATTTGGAAATTGGATTTCCGTCATGAACCAAGGCAAAAGATAGTCCTTACCGACTTCGAGACAGTCTAGCCCGAGTCTCAGGCAAGCCTTGGATCGTCAGGGCCGGTCCACCGATGTGGATTATTATGCCTGAACACTACGTTTCCCCGCCCTTTGGGGCGTAAATGAGCCAACGAATGACTCCATCGGTCCCGGAATGACCGATATAACCGAGGCGCCTCGCAACAGCAACAACCACATAGGTGAAAAAATAGTATAAATGTCAGCCAGTTTAAGCACCGACACCACCTCTAGCTAGAAGGAAACGCATGCCCTCCCTGAGGTCCTTCTCCCGTTTCTGGTTCATACCGGGATGTGAGGCTCGCGAATTCACGTTATACACAAAGCTACGCCACACAGGCGGTGATTTGATCATCAACCACAAGACTTTTCTTTTCAACAGAAGCCCTGATCACTGCATCTTAGCACGCCACACAGGAAATTCACACCATGCAACTGATGGCTATCAATCACTCAAAATGAATTCCAATGTCAGACACACAGTCCATTTACAAGTCCGTTCTGGGTCTGAACGAAACCAGAGGCACTATATACCTCGCAAACCCATCGATCTCCACGTACGTCTGGACGATCACCACTCATTATCCATATTTCGGGATGCCTCCCAATCAGGACATCGGTTACCATCCAAACGAGGTGAAGATTTCCGGTCTTCAACCACCGTCTTCATCTTCGATTTCTTATCGTCGATTTAGTTATTCAGAATGGGATAAACCCGGTCTTTCTGAGCAACTCGCATATATAATAAGTGCTACACAAACACAACATACGCATCATTTCAATTCATTAGTCACTAACCGTCAATCAGTAAGAGAACGATTTCCCAAATATTAACCTCGAAGGCCGAAACCAACATCAGATCAAAACCCAGGAAACCATTCGACTTAGCCAACCTTCAGTTAGTTTCTAAATTTCACATCCATATCGTTTATAATATTTTATAACGATTTATCGCTATTTTTATTTATTTTAAAATAGCCAATTTATTCAAACGACGCTTCGGGCCATAACGCGGTCGTGGCACCGTTTTTCTTCAGATTTGATTTACACATATCTGAAAATATAACCGTTGGATCTTCACAAAATTTACATCATTAGAAAGATCTTTTCAAAACGAATCCAACGGTTCCAGTTTTGGGAAAATCCGACGGTCGAATCTCCCGGTACAATCGTTTGAAGTTTCGATTTCAAAATACGAACTGCAGCGTCGTTATTCGATTTAATATAATTATATTTATATATATATAAATATAATCGATTCTGGCGCTGTTTTTCTTCAGATTTGAATTAAACATTCCAGACAATCCAACCGTTGGATCTTTACAAAGCTGGTGTTGTTGGAAAGATATTTCCAAAGCGAACCCAACTGTTTCAGTTTCGGGAAAATCCGATGGTCGGATCTCCCGCACTAATCGTTTGGAATCGCGGTTTCAAAACACGAACTGCAGCTTCGTTATTCGATTTTATTTTAATTATATTTATATATATATATATAAACGATTCTTCGATTTCAAAACCATATTCATTTCATACCTTTGATAAAAATGATATTTTTATCAAACTAACTTCTATTTCAACACTTAACTATTTTTAACAATTTATGTATATAATAAAAATATAATTTTTATTGTTAAACAATTTATTTCAAAACACGGCTATTTTATATAATTCATATAGATGGTAAAAATATGATTTTTATTATAAAACAATTTATTTTAAAACACGAATACCATTCAACACATGAATTTTCATTCAACGAATGAATTTCTATTCAACACATGAAGGTTTTCTATAGTTTATATATATAGATAAAAAGGTGATTTTTATATTTAAAACACGAATACCATTCAACACATGCATTTCTATTCAACGAATGAATTTCTATTCAACACATGAAGGTTTTCTATAGTTTATATATATAGATAAAAAGGTGATTTTTATATTTAAAACGCGAATACCATTCAACACATGAATTTCTATTCAACGAATGAATTTCTATTCAACACATGAAGGTTTTCTATAGTTTATATATATAGATAAAAAGGTGATTTTTATATTTAAAACACGAGTACCATTCAACACATGAATTTCTATTCAACGAATGAATTTCTATTCAACACATGAACGATTTCAACATATGAAAATAATTTCAACAAATGAAAATAATTCTAACACATGAATATTTCAGAAAATTTCGGCAGCATAACGGCAGGGTAGTTAAAACCGGGACCGTCCCTAGTACGGCTCCTCGCTCTACCTTAAAGCCTCGCAGCTTTTGATAGTGGGGATTTCATGCATCTAGTTCGCACGCAGGCGGCATGTATATTTTTTTCATTTCCACAAACTAATCCTATGTGGTTTCAACTAAATAATTCTCAACCACAAACGGGTATTTTTCAACCAAAACCAATCAATTTCAACCACAAACAATTCTGGTCAACCATTCGTAATCAACTAATTTTCTCATCAATCACAACCAATAAATATCGTCCATGGTTTGTGGACGAGGGGCGTGTGTATATATATATATATATATATATATATATATATATATTATATAAGCATTTCACTTCTATTTCAACACATATATAATTTTTACAATGCATATATAACTTATATATCGAACGTACAACTTATACAACGCTTATACATGAGGTGTACAACGCTTATATAACTCATACATCGACTATATAATTTATACATCGTCGTTTTCCATAAAGTTTATAATTCAGAAATCTCACATAGGGTTCCACTCCACCAAAAATTGCAGAAGGCTCAGAAAAATATGCGGTCTCTTCTAGAATGTAGAAGACGTCCACACGAGTCCAATGCCTCTTGTTTCATTGAATTTCGTCAAGAAACGAAAAAGATATGATTTTTACAGTGAAATCAAAAACTGTAGTGCTTTAAACTGCTATAATATAGTTTAAATTAAAATAGCCACACCTTTTCTGAAATGGTTCCAAACTAGGTTTGGATTTTTCGATCAATCCGTGTAACGGTTCCATGATCGGGTTGCGCGAGGTCGAAGGGGGAGGAGCGACGCCTGCTCGCCGGAAGTGGGCCCCAGTTCGGTGGCCAGACGCGGACGCGGCGGCGATGGGAAGGTGCCAACTTCCTGTCGTCGATTCTCTCACTACCCTCAACGAAAAAATTCAAGCCCTATATGGATTTGAAGATCTCGAGGAGCTCTTCAAAATCTTCAACTGGAGGAGGGGCTAATTTTGCGTGGATTGATCAGAAAATGAACGGGAAAGGGGGAGCGGTTTTCCTCCTTCGATCGAGTTACGAGGAGAGAGAAAGAGATTTCTCTCTTCTTCTTTTTTATAAAAAATCTGATTGGCCGATATTTATATAAATTCGAAAAAAATAGGGTTTTCGTAAACGAACACCAATCCAAACCCAACGACTGTCGCCCCTAGCTAAATACCCCCATTCTGAACACAATGGATTATGTTTCGTAAGCCCATTCAACTGTTTCAGTCAGTTTTTCTTCAAATTAAAATATAAAACATTCAATATTTGATTTGAACGTACATTTCAATTTGCTGGGGCCACATACTGATCCCAAAAATTCCAGAAAAATAAATCTAGCTATGTTTTGACGATATGGTCCCAACAAAACTAGTTTCGTCGAATTCTGAGACCGTTTGAAAAATGGCCCATTTCTGGTCGATCCAATTTAATAGAAATCGACCAAAACACATTTTCCTTTGCCCCGCTCACATATTAACTTCAAAAATTATGAAATTTGAAACCTAGCAATAATTTGACATCCCGTATCCAACAAAAGTGGTTTCATCGAATTCTGAGGTCGTTTGCAAAATGGCCATTTTCACGGGCTATATAAACTCCATAGCGACCTTTCAGAAAATTCATTTAGCCATAACTTTTGCTCCCCGCTACGAAACTTCGATTTTTCAGATTCCTTAGCAAGATACTCACTAACAGATTTAAATATTTTTGGTTTCACTCAAATCCGTTTTATTTTGCACCCGGTACAGTTAGTCAAAGTTTGAATTCAAATTTTGAAACTACCGCGCCATTTCAGGCCTTTTTTATAATTAGAATTAATTATATTCATCTTCAAATGTCGATTCAAACTTACTTTTCATCGTTATTATTTAAAATATTTATTTTAAATATTTAAAATCCACTAAAATAGCCAATTTAAAAAAATTTAAATTGGTTCAGATTTTCCGGGTCGTTACAATCTCCCCCACTTAAAATTTTTCGTCCCCGAAAAGGAACAAAGTCGAAAGTGGTTTGATTAATCAACTCTACGTTCAATCTGGCTTCCATTCTCCATCTTTTCAGTTTCTGAGAATTTTCAAATTTTCCAAAAATTTGGCTAACACCCAGAATTTTCGAAAAATTTCGCCATAACCTCCTTTGTACGGGGAGGGGTTTGGAAATTTATTGGGCCGTATTAGGTACCCAATAAGTCCTATAAAGCACACACATATTTATAGTGATATATTCTGGTGTTTACAGGGGAGCGTGTATAGATAATAACTCCAGAGATTAAATTCTCGTCACCCTGTCAAAGCCTGAGGGAGTGTGTATTTTTAATTGCTCCAGAGAATAAATTCTCGTCACCTCGCCCCGTGTGGGAAATAAATAATCCATGTGCCGTATCTAATGACTAGAGAGACGTGATTATTGTCAACTCCAGACCCATGTGGTTTTTTTTATTAATCTGGCAATTTATCGTTACATTTTTATATAGTCCATATCAGTCATCAGTTCAACCTATAATATATAGTCATCGCCATACAAGCCTCTCGCTCGTATGGTAAATCTTCCACCTCGTCACACAAGCTCCAAATGCTTATGTGGTATATGATGAAGTATGCCTATCTTCAAGAAGTATTCCATGTAGTGTAGTTCAAAATTAATTGTTACTATCCTATGGCGACGTTTATTATTACACACAGAACAACCAGCACTCTGCATCCAATGGCATTCACAGGAGTTGATATAATAATATTATTGCACATCCAACTCATTAAGTTTTACGTATTTGTCGGGCACGCAAATAAAATATTTACTCAACAGCTAATCCAATTACCTGTTCAAACATATATAATGCACAAGTATATATTTCTATCTATTTTCTAATCAGTTCAAGGTGTGATTTAATCGAATAAATTCTATCATTCATTCTCTTGTTGATTAAATTAACTATCGTTTTAATAATTTAATTAATCAAATCCACTATCACACAACACAAACAACAATCAATTTGTTTTTAACTTTTCAAAAATATATCTTTTATATATTCAAAAATCATATTTCTAAAACCAAACTATACATATAACTCTTAACTAGTTCTGGGGCACTTCTGACCCCATCTCTAACGAGTTATTTTGCAATACTCATACTAGGATATTGCTGATCCTATCTGTAATGAGTTATTCGTCCTAGAACACTACTGGTTCTATTTCTGACGAGTTCGTTAATATGTTTTATTCCAGCACTAAGCTTAACCAAAGCTCTGATACTACGTTGTGACGACCCCGCGAAATCCGTTTGGCTTTGCAACCATCCCTTCCTCCTCCAGTACAGCAGGTAAAACCCACCGTGGCTCACAATGGTAACCCAGCCCCTTGTTTTACGGCGACCCTCTCGAGTATCCCAGCACTGCCGAACCAACCCTCAACAGGGACATGTAGGGGTAAGAGTCTCCCGTTCGCCACCAAACCGCGAAACGAGAACCCCCTATCATGTGTACCCAGCCTACTCAGGACCGGCAACAAGGACTGGTATGAGAAATCTACTTAACACATTATGTAATTTGGCTAATCACAGGACCACACCACTTTCGCAGAACGGGTTTACTCCATTGGATTGCCAGTGCTTTAAACAATTAAATCTTTTAAACATCGCAATGCTTTTTATAAAAATGAAGCCGATATAAGACTCAAGTCCCATCACACAATGCAACGCAAACTGGAGGATAGAGTTTTACCTTATATCAACCAAAATATGCTTGATACGAGCAAAACAAATCATTTGATAATCAGACTCCAACTGTAAAATAGTAAGAGAACGATTCCATAGGTATTAACCCCGAAGGCCGAAACCAACATCAGACCAATACCCAGGAAACCACCCATCTTATCTCGTTTACGGTTAGTTTCTAATTTCATACACAATCATAAATATCAATCATAGACAACATGAGCGTCCCATGCCACTATGCCGCCAAATATAGGTTTACAATCAAAACCGCACGATGTCGTATTTGGAAATTGGATTTCCGTCATGAACCAAGGCAAAAGATAGTCCTTACCGACTTCGAGACTGTTTAGCCCGAGTCTCAGGAAAGCGCGCAGGCAAGCCTTGGATCATCAGGGCCAGTCCACCGATGTGGATTATTATGCCTGAACACTATGTTTCCCCGCCCTTTGTGGCGTAAATGAGCCAACGAATGACTCCATCGGTCCCGGATCAACCGATATAACCGAGGCGCCTCGCAACAACAACAACCACATAGGTGAAAAATAGTATAAATGTCAGCCAGTTTAAGCACCGACACCACCTCTAGCTAGAAGGAAACGCATGCCCTCCCTGAGGTCCTTCTCCCGTTTCTGGTTCATACCGGAGTGTGAGGCTCGCAAATTCACGTTATACACAAAGCTGGTTCATACCGGATTTAATTTAATTATATATATATATATATATATATATAAATATAATCGATTCTGGCGCTGTTTTTCTTCAGATTTGAATTAAACATTCTAGACAATCCAACCGTTGGATCTTTACAAAGCTGGTGTCGTTGGAAAGATATTTCCAAAGCGAACCCAACGGTTTCAGTTTCGGGAAAATCCGATGGTCGGATCTCCCGCACTAATCGTTTGAAATCGCGGTTTCAAAACACGAACTGCAGCTTCGTTATTCAATTTTATTTTAATTATATTTATATATATATAATCGATTCTTCGATTTCAAAATCATATTCATTTCATACATTTGATAAAAATGATATTTTTATCAAACTAACTTCTATTTCAACACTTCACTATTTTTAACAATTTATGTATATAATAAAATTTTGATTTTTATTGTTAAACAATTTATTTCAAAACACGGCTATTTTATATAATTCATATAGATGGTAAAAATATGATTTTTATTATAAAACAATTTATTTAAAAACACGAATACCATTCAACACATGAATTTCCATTCAACGAATGAATTTCTATTCAACACATGAAGGTTTTATATAGTTTTTATATATAGATAAAAAGGTGATTTTTATATTTAAAACACGAATACCATTCAACACGTGAATTTTTATTCAACGAATGAATTTCTATTCAACACATGAAGGTTTTCTATAGTTTATATATATAGATAAAAAGGTGATTTTTATATTTAAAACGCGAATACCATTCAACACATGAATTTCTATTCAACGAATGAATTTCTATTCAACACATGAAGGTTTTCTATAGTTTATATATATAGATAAAAAGGTGATTTTTATATTTAAAACACGAGTACCATTCAACACATGAATTTCTATTCAATGAATGAATTTCTATTCAACACATGAACGGTTTCAACATATGAAAATAATTTCAACAAATGAAAATAATTCTAACACATGAATATTTCAGAAAATTTCGGCAGCATAACGGCAGGGTAGTTAAAACCGGGGTCGTCCCTAGTACGGCTCCTCGCTCTACCTTAAAGCCTCGCAGCTTTTGACAATGGGGATTTCATGCATCTAGTTCGCACGCAGGCGACATGTATATTTTTTTCATTTCCACAAACTAATCCTATGTGGTTTCAACCAAATAATTCTCAACCACAAACGGGTATTTTTCAACCACAAACAATTTTAGTCAACCATTCGTAATCAACTAATTTTCACATCAATCACAACCAATAAATATCGTCCATGGTTTGTGAACGAGGGGCGTATATATATATTTCATATTAGCATTTCACTTCTATTTCAACACATATATAATTTTTACAACGCATATATAACTTATATATCGAACGTACAACTTATACAACGCTTATACATGAGGTGTACAACGCTTATATAACTCATACATTGACTATATAATTTATACATCGTCGTTTTCCATATCGTTTATAATTCAGAAATCTCACATAGGGTTCCACTCCACCAAAAATAGCAGAAGGCTCAGAAAATATGCGGTCTCTTCTAGAATGTAGAAGACGTCCACACGAGTCCACTGTCTCTTGTTTCACTGAATTTCGTCAAGAAAAGAAAATGATATGATCTTTACAGTGAAATCAAAAACCGTAGCGCTTTAAACTGCTATAATATAGTTTAAATTAAAATAGCCGCACCTTTTTTTGAAATGGTTCCAAACTAGGTTTGGATTTTTCGATCAATCCGTGTAACGGTTCCACGATCGGGTTGCACGAGGTCGTAGGGGGAGGAGCGGCGCCTGCTCGCCGGAAGTGGGCCCCAGTTCGGTGGCCAGACGCGGCCGCGGCGGCGATGGGAAGGTGCCAACTTCCTATCGTCGATTCTCTCACTACCCTCAACGAAAAAATTCAAACCCTATATGGATTTGAAGATCTCGAGGAGCTCTTCAAAATCTTCAACTGGAGGAGGGGCTAATTTTGCGTGGATTGATCAGAAAATGAACGGGAAAGGGGGAGCGGTTTTCCGCCTTCGATCGAGTTACGGGGAGAGAGAAAGAGATTTCTCTTTTTTTTATATAAAAAATCTGTTTGGCCAATATTTATATAAATTCGAAAAAAATAGGGTTTTCGTAAACGAACACCAGTCCAAACCCAACGACTATCGCCCCTAACTAAATACCCCTATTTTGAACACAATGGATATGTTTCGTAAGCCCATTCAACTGTTTCAGTCAGTTTTTCTTCAAATTAAAATATAAAACATTCAATATTTGATTTGAACGTACATTTCAATTTGTCGGGGCCACATACTGATCCCAAAAATTCCAGAAAAATAAATCTAGCTATGTTTTGACAATACGGTCCCAACAAAACTAGTTTCGTCGAATTTTGAGACCGTTTGAAAAATGGCCCATTTCTGGTCGATCCAATTTAATAGAAATCGACCAAAACACATTTTCCTTTGCCCCGCTCACATATTAACTTCAAAAATTATGAAATTTGAAACCTAGCAATAATTTGATGTCCCGGATCCAACAAAAGAGGTTTCGTCGAATTCCGAGATTGTTTGCAAAATGGCCATTTTCACGGGCTATATAAACTCCATATCGACCTTTCAGAAAATTCATTTGGCCATAACTTTTGCTCCCGCTACGAAACTTCGATTTTTCAGATTCGTTAGCAAGATACTCACTAACAGATTTAAATATTCTTGGTTTCACTCAAATCCGTTTTATTTTGCACCCGGTACAGTCAGTCAAAGTTTGAATTCAAATTTTGAAACTACCGCGCCATTTCAGACCTTGTTTATAATTAGAATTAATTATATTCATCTTCAAATGTCGATTCAAACTTAATTTTCATCGTTATTATTTAAAATATTTATTCTAAATATTTAAAATCCACTAAAATAGCCAATTTAAAAATTTTAAATTGGTTCAGATTTCCCGGGTCGTTACAGAGTGGTGTCATGGTATGGAGTCTAGACATTTTACTTATGTGGATGATGGAAAGTGAGGTACCTCGATATGATGGTCGACATACTAACCAGATTTTATGCCCCATACAGGGAAACGTATTGTTCAGGAATTTCCAATCCACTAAAGTAAGTGTGGACCGACCCTGCCAGATGCAAGGGATGATGCATTCTGCTCTTGAGGTCGGGCTAGAGAGTCTCGAATCAGATAGGGAAGATCCTTTGCCTTGGTTCACGATGGAAATCCAATTTCCAATACAACATTGTGCGGTTTTAATTGTAAACCTACGTATGGAGGCATAATATATGGTACCTATGTCGTCTGTGATTGATACATTTATATTTGAAGTTGATTTTGATACTATGCACTTATAGTAATATCAAAATGATTTGTTTTAAACGTACCAAGCATGTTTGGCTATTATAAGGGAAAACTCTATACTCCGGCTTGCGTTGCATTGTGTGATGGGACCTGAGTCTTATAATAGCTTCATTTTCCAAAAGCATTACGTTATTTTATTTTAAACTGAGATTCATGTGGAGTAAACCTGTTCCGTGTTATACGGCGTAGTCCCATGATTTTCCTACTTTTAGAGTAAAGATTTAATAATTGTTTTTAATTCTCGCACTAGTCTCGTGACTGACTCGGAGTTTATTGTTTTCACCTAAACTCTGGATGCCCATATTTTCCACACGGGAAGCTAGTAGTTTTGGTTTTCGTAGATATTTCTTTTCCCAGGATCCTGGATTACAGTTGGAGCTATACTCGGAAAGCTTTGTATCCGTATATCTCTTTCAGTTGTGGTAGTTGATGAATTTCCGCTGTGCATTGTATTTATACATTTTTATTTCCGCTGCTATGTATTGTAAATCTCTGATATTATTTTTCCGTTGTGTAATATTTATTCGTACTCTGATACTCTTGTACGCTGATGTAAATTGTTGTAATAGCAATGAAATGTTCTATTGTTTGTATCCTATGCGTTGTGTTTTCAAAGCAATCCGGTGTTTCCCATCTCCTCGGAGACTGGGGGATTTTGGATCGTTAAAGGTGGTATCAGAGCTTTGGTTTACAAAGCACGAGAACAAGACACATTAGAACCAAACGAGAGAATTCATCAGAGATAGAATTATTAACATTCTATTTAAGAATATGCATTAGAGATAAGATCGGTAGCATCCTAGAATGAGAAACTCATTAAGATGGGGTTAGTAATGCCCTATAAAGAGTTGAGAGTGATATATTTATATATAACGTATTTGTGATTATTATATAATCCAATCTTAGAAATTATATTTTGAGTATATAAAAGTTATCCTTTTTTTGAAAGATAAATAACCAATTAATTGATTGATGGTTGTGTTATATGATTATTAATTTAACTAATAAAATATTGGAATGATCATACTAATAAGAAAATAAATGATAAGTAAAACAAAACCAAATATAACATAGAGCTGAATAGAAAAATTTAGTTTGAATTGGATTTATATAGATATGTACATATATATGTACACGTTGAGTAGGTTATGGATTTACTGATGAGTAGAGAAATATATTGCGTGCCCGACAAACAGGTGAACCTTAATGAGTTGGTTGTGCAATTTTATTGTTATATAAACTACTATAAGTGTTTTTGGATGCATTGTGATGGTTGTTCTGTGTGAGATTATAAACATACGCCATAGGATAGCAACAAATAAATTATGAATTACACCGCATGGCATACTGCATGAGGACAGCATATCATATCATATTCCATATAAGCATTTGGCGCTTATATAACGAGGTTTGGATTTCCATACGGGTGAGACGCTTGTATGGCGAGGACTGAATTACAGGTTGAACAGAAGATTGATTATCGACTTAATTAAGTAATACATGTAATGGTGCTCGAGGCAGGATTTAATAAAATCCCTACACAGGTCTGGAGATGACAAAAATTCATGTCTCTCTTGTTATTAGATACGGCACATGGATTATTTTATTTCCAACACTGGGGAAAGGTCTGAGATTTCGACTTTTTTACATGTTCTCTCTTGGGCACAGATATGCCACAAAATATGTGTATGCTTTTTATTGATTTATTGGGTGCCTAATACGGCCCAATAAAATTTTCAAACCCTCCCCGTACAAAGGAGGTTATGGAAAAATGTTTGGAAAATTCAGGGTGTTAGCCAAATTTTTGAGAAATTTGAAAATTCTTAGAAACTGAAAAGTTGAAGAATGAAAGCCAGAATTAAAGTTGAGTTGGTTAGTTAAACAACTTTCAGCTCCGTTCCTTTTTGAGGACGAAAAGATTTTAAGTGGAGGAGATTGTAACAACCCGGAATTTCCGAACCAATTTAAAATTTTTATTTTAGCTATTTTAATGGATTTTGAATATTTAAAATGATTTATTTTAAATAATAACGACTAAATGTTTATTTAAATTGAAGTTAGAACGTATAAATTTATTTTAATTATAAAACGAACTCGAAATGGCGTGGTAGTTTGAAAATTCGATTTGTAATTTCAAATGTATGTACAACATTCAAAATAAATCGGATTTCAGTAAAAATAGAAACATTTGAATCTGTTAAATAATATCTTTCTAATAAATGTGAAAAATTCAGATTTCATAATATAAATTGAAAGTTATGTCCAGTTTAAAATTCAAAATAGTCGCTATGGAATTTATATATATTTATTATTATATATAGCCCTTAAAAATAGCCATTTTGCAAACGACCTCTGTTTTCAACGAAACCACTTTTGTTGGATCCAGAATGTCAAATTATTGTTAGGTTTCAAATTTCATAATTTTTTTAATTAATATGTGAGAGCGGTGAATTTAAAAGTGTTTGGTAATTCAATTTGAATTTAATCGACTGGAAAAAGGACCATTTTTCAAATGATCTCCAAATTCGATGAAATTAGTTTTGTTAGGACCGTATCGTCAAAAAATCGCTAGATTATTTTTTCTGTAATTTTTTGAGTCGGTATGTGGCTCCGGTAAATTAAAATGTATGTTCAAATTCAATATTAACCATAATATTAATTTATATTTTAATTTTGATAAAACTGATCAAAACGATCGAATTGGCTTACGAAACATATCCCATTATGTCCGGAATGGGGGTATTTGGTTAGGGATGACAGTCGTTGGGTTTGATTTGGAGTTCGTATGGATAAACATGTATTTTTGAAATTAAAAGAATTAAATAAAATAAAATTATATATAAATAACCTAAACCATAATAATTCCCCACAATTTCAGAGCTGCCACTATCGAATAAAGGGCCAGAAAGCTCCGGAATTCAAATCAAAAAAATCCTCCAATCCACTACGAATTAATACATGGTTTCAACGCAAAGATTGTTCATATTTCTTCGATCTACAATCCTATATGAGTATGATCAATTTTGGCTCAGTATTTCACCAGTTCTCGGTGCCTAAACAGTCGCTATTCGATCATATTTTTAGAGCACTGGGGGGATTCGGACTTCGAGGTGTTTCCGGCATTGATGGAGGTGGTCAAAGCGGAGAGGGTGGTCAAGGAGGAGAGGGTGGTGGCAACGGATTGAACTCCGGTGGTCGAAGCTCTGAGTGGTGACGGTTTTCTCCAATTGAAGGAGTGGGTTCAATTTTTTACAAAGGGTTAAACGAGAAGATGATGTAATTAATGTTAATTAACTATATTTAATTATATTTAATTTTGTAATAACGTTTAAAAATCCGTATCTTTTTCATACGAGGTCCAAATTCGACGATTTCAGTAACGTTGGAATCGTGGCTTCGAACTCTACAACATGGAACTGATCAGAATGAAAATGGAGCGAATTAGAATTTGAGGCGAGTTTAAATCCAAATGGTATAGAAATTTAGAAATAAAGACTGATGGAGTGGAAACGAATGTGTTAATTCTCTCACTAAAATTTTGTACAGCTATTTAATTTATTTTAATGACTGTAAACATATAGAAATTGCCAGTATATATTTTTATCTGTTGTATGTTATTAATTTTTGGAGTTCAACACACGAATACGCACAAATCACATAAATTTGAAGCGATATATGGATATTAGCGACACTCGCATTTTATACTTCGCGAATGGCTACTTATGGCACCGTAAATAGATTGGGTAGTTGAGTATTTGTTTATTTGGATGATTTGGTGATTTGTGTATTGTAATGATGATTTTGTGATATTTAACACGTTAGAAATGTTAATATTAAACTGATAGAGGAAAATGGACAAAATAATCATTTATATATTGAACAGTAAAATTGGCTAATTAGAAAAATAATTCAAACTGAATTAGAATTGGTTAAATTTATTAACCAATGATTTCTTTAAATAGACTGGTTTTGTTTGAAAACCCCATACGGGTATTGGGATGATATTTGACATACACTAATCCCAATATTTAGTTGTATATTGATCGATTAATGGACAGACTATGATGAGCGTTATTTATTTATTTTAATGCTTATACAGTTATAAATTGCACTATGGATGATGTTTGAATGTTGAGTGATTATTTGTCATTATTTTTGAATACATGCGATGTATGAAATCCATATAACTGAAATTATATGGTAATTGATTGAGCCACATTCCGATTCAGAAATAATGAATATTATAAAATAACGACTATTTTAAAATAATATTAAGTGAAGGATTAAATTAATGAACAAATATTTTAAAATAATATTCACTGAATAATAAAAATATGATTTTGATGTCTGATTTTGGATGGACATGAAAATATTGAAATATATGAAACCGAGTAAGTAGCTAAACGCCATTTTAATCCGAACGGGTTTATTGATCGATTTTATTCATTTTTAATGAATGTCGAAAAGAAATGATATCAAAATCAGATATTTTGAAGATAATATCATTTTAATATTTAAATGATATGGAATATTCAATTGTGATTTAACATTGAAAACGAAGTTGAAATCGTTTTCAAATGAATTTATAAACGATTTATAAAATACGTTTTAAATGGAAATCGACTATATATATATATATAATGGCTTGAATAGAACGCGCCGCGCCGCGATCATTCGCGAATTTCAACCATTGACTTCAAATTGATGTAACGGGAGATCCGGTCGTTGGATTCTCCTAAAACCAGAACCATTGGGTTCATATCGAAAAGATCTTTCCAATGAATATAAGAAAATTAATTTTGAACGGTTGGATCTTAAAATATGTCCAAATCAAATTCAGAAAAGGTCGTTATGGAAGCAGTTCAGTGGCCGTTATTGGAAACCGACTATAAGGGCCTTAATAAAATTATTAAAAATATAGAAAAAATTACGTAAAATCATAATTACTGATTTAGAAAGATTTTGGATAAAAAATTCCATATTTGGAAAGATAAAAGATATTTTTATCTGAATGAACTAGTTATTAACTAGAATAATAATCCAATGTTTTAAATAAATAAACTGGACTTGTAAATGGTTTTAGAAATAACCATAATTTTCCAATGAATAAATTGGAATGGATTTGAATGGAAATAATCTTCGGAATATTTCGATATTGGATTCCGTGATTATACGGATATTGTTGAGGAATTTGAAAGATATGGACATCGTTATTCCCAATATGATACTTGTTGGTTCCAGAATTCGATGTTGAATATAAGCCGATATAATTTCTATTCAGAGCATTATATTTAATATCGAATTGGATTTTGGGTTTGTCGTGAACTGTGTTTTAAGTAACATTCGTTCTTTAATCCGATTAACAATGATGTTATGTTTTGGAATTTATAAATCTTTTAACTAAGATTAATGGAATTTTCCAAAGTAAAGTTTTCCAATTTAATATATTAAATTGGAATTGAATGGAATTCGATTTGGTAATAATCGAGATGAGTATAAATGAAAACCGTTACTATATATGGAATTTAAAAGGCTTTATCATTATTCCATTTAGAGTACTGATTTGATACAGAAATTTATATCAATTATATATTGATATGTTTTCGGTGAAGATTCCATAGTTGATGGAAGATGACTTTGGGGTTTATCACGAACCATGTTTTAAATGACATTAGTTCTTTAACCCAGTTAAAGACATGATTAATTTTCCTAAAGTTGAATAATCATTAAGCAATGATTATTGGGATTTGAACCAAATTGGAGTTTTAATGAATCTTCAGTTAGATTGGAAGGTGAATGAGTTATTAAATTTACCAAATTCATGAATTGATCGAGAATGGAGTACCACCAGTTTTACTCCAGGCGATAGTTAAATCTTTCATTAGATTTGAATGTGAAATAGTAATTAAATTTACAGATAGCATTGTGGGTGTTAGATATGGAGTACTACCAGTTTTTCTCCATGGGATGAATAGGTTGGGATTGGGATAAATAAAAGAAATGATTACTTCGTTATGGCTCGATAATCCCGACTAGTTTTATAAACCTTAATTTGGTTTAGAATTGGTAAAGGATAAAATAAAATCTTTTGAAAACGATATACAAAGGATGATTAAAGAGAAAGTTTAAAAGAATTTATCTTTGATAAAATTAATGGGAACCTTTCCCTAAAGATGTGGATATTTGAATAAAAGAATATTCTAAATTGGAATGAGGCGTATGATGTGATTTTATAGCACTTGATTATAATATACACGAGTTACTCGGAAAGACCGGGTTTAACCCATTCTGAATAATTGTTACGACGATTAAATATCGACGATGAAGACGGTGGTTGAAGACCGGAGATCTTCACATCGAATAGATGATTACTGATGTCTTGATTGGGCTGATCCCCCGAGACAAGGTAATAAGTGGTGATCGTCCAGGCGTACTTGGAGATCGACTGGATATGCGAGGACCTCTCTCCTGTATTGGACATATGGGACGAGGAATAAGGTGCCTCCGGTTTCGTTCAGACCCAGAAAGAACTTGTAAATGGATGTGTGTCTGACATTGGATTTCATTCTGTGTTGATTGATTTCTATTAAATATATATCTGTTTGGTGGCGGAGAATTTATTCTCTTTCTTAACACCCTTCTCTGAGACGTACGAGCTTAGAGGTTGAATATTAATAGACATCAGTTGCATAGCGTTGATTGTCAGTGTGGCATGTTGAGATGCAAATGAACAAGGCTTTTGTTGAAAAGCAGAGTCTTGTGGTTGATGATCCAATCACGGCTTTAATTAGCAAAGCTTTGTGTATAACATTAATTCGCGAGCTTCACACCCCGGTATGAACCAGAAACGGGGTGAATGACCGCAGGGAGGAAATAAGGTTCTTTCTAGCTAGGAATGGTGTCATGGTATGGAGCCTAGACATTTTACTTATGTGGATGATAAAAAGCGAGGTACCTCAAATATGATGGTCGACTTACTAACCAGATTTTATGCCCTATAGGACAAGGAAACATATTGTTCAGGAATTGCCAATCCACTAAAGTAAGTGTTGGCTGGCCCTGGCAGATCTAAGGGACGATGCATTCTGTTTCTAAGGCTCGGGCTAGAGAGTCTCGAATCAGATAGGGAAGATACGTTGCCTTGGTTCATGATGGAAACCCAAATTCCAATACGACATTGTGCGGTTTTAATTGTAAACCTATGTATGGCGGCATAATATATGGTACCCATGTCGTCTATGATTGATACATTTATATTTGAAGTTGATTTTGACACTACGCATTTATAGTAATATCAAAATGATTTGTTTTAAACGTACCAAGCATGTTTGGCTATTATAAGGGAAAACTCTATCCTCTGGCTTGCGTTGCAATGTGTGATGGGACCTGAATCTTATAATAGCTTCATTTTCCAAAAGCATTGCGTTATTTAATTTTAAACTAAGATTCATGTGGAGTAAACCCGTTTCGTGTTATACGGCGTAGTCCTATGATTTTCCAACTTTTAAAGTAAAGATTTAATAACTGTTTTTAGTTCTCACACTAGTCCCATGACTGACTCGGAGTTTATTGTTTTCACCTAAACTCTGGGTGCCCATATTTTCCACACGGGCAGCTAGTAGTTTTGGTTTTTGCGGATATTTCTTTTCCCAGGTCCTGGATTACAGCTGGAGCTATATTCGGAAAGCTTTGTATCCGTATACCTCTTTCAGTTGTGGTATTTGATAAATTTCCGCTGTGCATTGTATTTATACATTTTTATTTCCGCTGCTATGTATTATAAATCTCTGATATTATTTTTCCGCTGTGTAATATTTATTCGTACTCTGATATTCTTATACTCTGATGTAAATTGTTGTAATAGCAATGAAATGTTCTATTATTTGTGTCCTATGCGTCGTGTTCTCAAAGCAATCTGGGTTTCGATCAGTCTCTGTTGGTTTAGCGATCGATTCAGACCGAGCGAATTTTGGGTTGTTTCATTATAATTGGAATTCAAATTGAATATTTGTTGAATAATCGAAGTGGGAATTTAATATGAATAAAAAACTTGATTTACTAAGTTAAATTGAATTTTATTTTGATTTAAATAAAGTTGATAAGTTTGAAAATTAATTAAAGATAATTATTTGAAATTGGCAATTTACAATGAATTATTAATAGTGAAAATATGGCTCAAGTCCTAAAACTTATTGAAATACACGCCACATCCCCCTTATGTTTACTTTTCAATCCCGCCCCCTATTTTTAGCTGCCGCATGAAACTTCCGCCTGCCACTTCAAACATTCAGACTTCTATGTATTTCAACCAAAAAAAATGCGCTTCGAACTAATTTTTTTCTAAAATATGGAAATAATCCCAGAAGACTACGCAAAGAATTTTTTTTTTGCATATATGTATGCTAGTATTGTAAATAGTTTCATACATATATGCAACTATTTGAATACACATTCACATATTTACGCACGCCTCTTGAATAACTGCATACGTATATGCAGTTTTTCTATATAACTGCATACATGTGTGCATGTATGTCAAAAACTGTGCAAAATTGAACAAATTGCACGTATGTATGCAGTTGTTAAATAAATGCATGAAAAGTTGTATGTATTTACAATATGTGTATAAATGTATGCGTTGATATTGCAGTTTTGACGCAGAATTGAAATAGATGCATACATGTATGCAACTAATTGAATTATACGCATATTTTGATGCATTTCGTAGTTTTTGTGTAATTTTTGATTTTGAGGTTGTTTTGATGTTTTCTTTATCTGAATTTTTTCACGATTAATTGTTTTACTTAATTACGAATTTACAAATTTACGTGATTTTTTTATATTTTATTTTTTTGTTGATTTTTTGAAAAATAGGGACTAAATTTACTATAAGTTTATGACCAGATGTCAGCCTAATTTAAAAAGTTGATAGGGACCTGTAAAAAATGCACCCTTATTAATACTTAAGATGAATTGATTATATAAAAAAATTAATTGCTCAATTTAAATTGTCCGAAAGTTGAATTCGAGATCCATAATATATGCAATTTATTTCTATAATTAATATAAGTCCTTATTTGGATTAGAATTAATTTATTAACGTTAATTATTGATGAATACAAAAAGATGGAATGTTTTATTCATTAACTAAACCATTGAAATTCTTTACGTATAAATAATTATAAACTTTAACCTAACCCATCTCTTTAAACGAATCGATCTTTCTTTCTCCTGTAGAATAGAAGAGCTGCTACTTCTTCTTTTCATAATAAAAAAGAAGAAGAGAGGGCTTTAAAAATTCAAAAGTGATTGAAAAGAAATTCAATCAAAAATCAAGGCGTGAATCCTGATGCTTGGGTTGGTGAGTTCTTCGTCTAGAATGAGTTTGGATGGGATAGAAATCGTTGAGGAGGAGAACGATGTATTTACAGTGAATGATGGTTGGGTTAGTATGGCTAGGGTTCGGATCTATGCTCAGTATAGGGAATGATTTGCGAATTGGATATTATATTTGGGTTCGTGGTTGAATTTAGCACCTGTGGTAAAAATTTAAAGGGATCCAAAACCAAAAATTCTGCACCTGTAGCCATAGGCATGGTGTAGGGCTGGAGCTCGGTTTCTGATGACATGTGGTGGTGGTGAGGAGCAGATCGAGCGTAAGGCGAGAAACGTGACGGTGTAGACGGTTTTGATAATAAGTGATCCTAGCTCCATATCACCTTGGAGCATGCACGTTGGGAATGGGAGTGGAGGCGTTTCATTTTGAAGAAGATGAAGGAAAAGGTACGTGGAAGATAAGACGACGTGGCAGGAAGCTTTTGGGTGAGTATTATTTATATTGTTTTATGTATATTCGAAATTCCAACGTGTTAAAATGAATAACTTTCTCATTCGAACTCAGATTGATGCGCGATTGGATCCGGTGGGATCGTATCGAAATTCCGGACAATATAGAGCTAATTTGGACAGATTCTGAGATAGTTAAATTTTAGGGCTTATTTTGGATTTTAAACGCGTTTAGAACCAATGGTGAGTGATTAAACCCACTCACAACTAACTAAATTATTTGATTATCAGTAAATTAAATTCATATCATGATATGATGGTATTGTTTTCTATTTCATTATTTAAAATTGCTTATTTATGTTAAAGCTGCATAGACTGTATAATTTAATTTAACTATTATATAAATTGTACAGTTATAAATTAATTTCTTATTTAAAAACCTCATACTTGATGACTATAAACTGATATTACATTTAACTTTTTAAATGTATTGATTTTTATGGATGCCTTGAATTTATATATTTAATATATTGATATGTATTTCATCTTGTTATCGACATTATTTATATATGTTATTGATTTTTGTTGATTAATCCCAACCATTACCCTAGATGTTTACAGGAATCAAATAAACCTGGGATTAATCATTGAAATGAATTAAGAACGTAGGTTGAAACGATAAATACTTGTGACCCTGATTTGGATTGAAATGATATATATCCTTTCCCAAAATACTAAAATTAAAATTTAAGTATTACTAGGCCATAGGATAGAAAGTTATATACGGACACCGATTGGTTAAATAAGATTTGTTTTAACCATAACTCTTGAAATATCGTTTTAAAGACATTATAGACATTGTTTTATAAATCGATTTCCGTTGAACTTGAAGGTTGGATTTTGAAATATATAAGCTAAAGTAAAATTTTAATGTTGTAATTGAAGTTAAAAATGAATTGAATATAAGTTGAATTTACCGAATTTGAATTCGTTATCCATCCTTAAATTTACTTTGAAAATTAACTTGATTTAAAGTTATATTTAAATTGTGAACTCTAGATTTTATAAATTGGAATAATTGAAAGTGAGAATTATAATTGAAATTTCAAATATTTGAATTGAATTGTTAAATTGAATTGTTTGAATTGAACCATTGAATCAAATTGAAATATAAATGGGAAGTTGAGTCCTTTTGAATTAAGATATTGGAATCTAGTCGAATTGATTTGAAACTGGAATATGATTTCCAGGTTGTTTAATAATTTTTTTCGAAGAAACGATTCTAATTCCAGCTATAGTATTTTAAACCATCTTATAAACTATTTTAATAATAATTATTTTCTTTATAAACTATTTTACCTTATAACTATTTTGTTTTTATTAATTATTTTAAATAAACAATTTTAATAATTAACTATTTATTTTATAAATCACTTTATATTTTTAACTATAGATTTTACTAAATCTGATAATTCTATTTTAAATACAAATTATTTTTTTTCAAACTATTTCAATTATATGTCTAAACTATTTTATTTATACTTTTAACTATTTTATTATTCAAATTATATAAAGTTGGAATTGTTTCAGGATTTTAGGTTTGGTTTTAAATGGAGATTTTAATATGAAATATTCTATTTCCACTATTGAAACGTGTGTAAGGAAAATTTTGATATTTTGATATGAAGTACGAATCTCTTTGAAATGTAAAAGAACTGACCGGTGTGAAAAATGTAAACGTTTGGTTATTAAAGAGACCAGGGTCGGATATTGTCATACTTTCTGCCAATACCGAAAACCACTTTAACAACTGTGTACGCTGGGGAGTTCCAGAATGAAGTAGGTTGGTTTGGCGAACGCTACTGGAATGAAGTAAGAGAACGATGATGGATGTCTTTGACCTTCGGGTCATAATTAAAATGACGAAAACAGGGCCATACCGGACTAAATGGGTTTAGCTACCTCCATCGACAACACTTCTTCCTTCATTACTATAGTCCCTTGGTTTGATTGATTTGATTTGATGCGCATCTGTGATTTGGGAGTGTTGTTCGAGGTGGGCGGTAGTCGCGGCTATACGTTACACCAGTTCGGGCGTGCAACTAGTATATTCCTACTCTGGGCATTCCTAGTGTGCCTTGTCATATTATCCTGATCGAGCCCCCTACTATTTTGATTTAACGTTGTCATATCACGGTGCATCCCTATCCGCAGACGTACTGGTGTTATGTGCAAACTGTACGGCAACGATATAAACGGTGTAAGGGTAGTAATGGTAATCCCTCTTATGCTATTTTAATATTTTATATTTAACCATAGACATTATTATAATACCGTATTATATTATATAGTGTCTAGTTTGATGGATCCCTAAGAGATGGAACTTCCCGTAACATCTCTAAAGTTATTGCACTCATATTATCACATGAATTTGATTTAACTGATACGAGAATATTTTAGTTCTGATCCAAGTGTTTTTGTCTTTTCATTTATGCTCGGGTTAGCCTGAGTTTTCAGTTATCAAAGACACTGTTATGAAGATGAAGATGGAGCTTGATAGACGTATTATTATTATTATTATTATTATTATTATTATTATTTATTTCTGCTGCCAATATTGGTATATTGTATAACAGTTAACTCTGATAATCGTTGTAAGTGTATAATCGAATGTATGTTTTAACAGCTTCATGAATTGTTATTTATTTATTACTTTTTGTCCTTTTGCTGCAAGATTATGTATTTGTTTTCTTCTTTCTTCTTTTTCTTATTTTAATCCAAATAACTGTATGTATTTTTGCATTCGTTTAAGTCGACATTTATGGATTTTGTCGCTCTGAATGACCAAAAGTTCAGGTCATTACAGGATCCCTCCTTAATTGGAGAGTTTCTAGAAAATTCCAGATCTTTCTAAAGAAGCGTAGAACTTTCTAGAATGTTCCGGAGAACTCTAGAGGAGTGTAGATGCAACAACCCAGAAAATAAGAGCCAATTTAAAAATTTTAATTTGGATATTTTAAATAATTTAGAATATTTAAAATAATTTTTTTTAAATAACAACAACTAAAAACTTATTTAAATCGAAATTAGAAAATATAAATTTATTTTAATTATATAACGAGTTAGAAATAGCGCGGTAGTTTAAAATTTTAACTTTGAACTTTGACTGAATGTACAAGATTCAAAATAAACCGGATTTTAGTGAAACAAAAATTATTTAAATCTGTTTAATTATATCTTTCTAACGAATCTGAAAAATTGAAATTTCATAGCGGGAATAAAAAGTTATGGCCAGTTGAATATTCAGAATGGTCGTTGTGAAATAAATATAGCCCTTAAAAATAATTTTTTTGCAAACGACCTTCGTTTTCGACGAAACCTCTTTGGTTGGATCCAGAACGCCAATTTATCTCTAGATTCCAATTTCCATAATTTTTGGAATTGATATGTGAGCGTGGCAAAGGAAAAGGCGTTTGGTAATTTCAGTTTGAATTGGATCAACCAAAAAAAGTCCATTTTTCAAATGGTCTCCAAATTCGACGAAATTAATTTTATTGGGACTGTATCGACAAAACAAAACCAGATATAATTTTTCTGTAATTTATGGAATCAGTATGTGGCCCCGACAAATTAAAATGTACGTTAAAATCCATATTTGAATGTTTTATATTTTAATTTGAAGAAAAACTGATTGAAACAGTCGAATGGGCCTACGAAACATATTCCATTGTGTCCGAAATAGGGGTATTTAGCTAAAGGCGACAGTCGTTGAGTTTGATTTGGAGTTCGTGTGGTTTAAAGGGTATTTTTGAAAATAAAAGAATTAAAAATATAAATATAAATAGTCGGCCAATGGAAATTCTCCATTCACTTTATCGTTCCGCTCAAAACCCGTAGACCACTCTCGACGAACGACAAAAGTTCTTCAATCTTTCCCTCCCCGATTTCTCTCCATCCGCTCAATAAAAACGATAGGCCCTTTAGAGAATTTTATAGATCTCGTCAACGTCTTCAAATCCATACCTGTTGCGCCTCTTATAGTGGCGCGAATCTCGAGCGTCGACATCCGGAAGTGGCCGCGTTTCGACCGCCGGATCTCCCTCCACGTCAGATCGCACCTGGCCCCACCACCCTGCGCGGAGGCGCCTCTCCTTCCTCTTCGAAGTAACACCGACCGATTGTTCTATCGCTTCACGGATTTCACAAAAATCGAAGACCTAGTTTTGAAAGTATAGTTGAAACTAACAACAGGTATATATTTAACTGTTTGTAACATTTAAAAGCGTTGCAAAATTAGTATATCGAATAATGATCGTATCTTTTTCATACGATAACGAAATTCGATGAAACAGGAGACATTGGACTCATGGCGATGTCTTCTACATTCTAGAAGAGACCGAAGAACTTTTAGAGCTTCCTGCGATTTTTGGAGGAGTGGAACCCAATGTGAGATTTTTAAATTCAATGAATGGTATAGCGATGTATAAATTATATAATCGATGTATAAGTTATATACGCGTTGTATACCTCATGTATGGACGTTGTATAAGTTATATGAGCGATGTATAAATTATAAATGCGTTGTATAAATCATATATACGTTGAAAAGGAGTTGAAATGGAAATGAAATATATTTATATACGTATATATATATATATACATACACACACACACACACTCCCCTCGTACACAAACTGTGGATGATATGAATTGATTGTGATTGGCGTGAAAATTTGTTGATGTTGTGAATGGTTGATTATTGTTGTTTGTGGTTGAAACGAAACTAGAATTGTTTGTGGAAAAATTCAATGTGATATGAAAAATGGTCGAAATGTTTAGATTATTGGAATAAGCCCCTTAGGGAACGCCGCAAGGTCTAAGGTAGTGCGAGGAGCCGTACTCGTGACGGTGCCGGTTTTAAACCCCCTACCATTATGCTGCCGAAATTTTCTGAAGTATTCTTGTGTTAAAATTATATTCATATGGTTAAATGTATTCATGCGTTGATAATTTATTCACAATTGAAGTAAATTGCTTAGATAATAAAATTCACATTTTTATTATGCATGTGAAGAATATAAAATATTCATGTTAGAAATAAATTGTTGGAACAATAAAAATCACATTTTTATTGTGTATATGAATCGCTAAAAAAGTTCAAGTTTGAAATAAAATGTTTTAACAATAAAAATAATATTTTTATTGTATGTATGAACATTTAAAAATAACGAATGGTTGAAATAAATATTTGTTGATTGAAAATAATATCTTTAACATGTATTTGAGGTGTTAAAAATAACGAATGGTTGAAATAAATATTTGTTGATTGAAAATAATTCTGTTAACATGTATTTAAAGTGTTAAAAATAACGAATGGTTGAAATAAATATTTGTACGCTAAAAATATTATTTTTAGCTTAGTTATGCATATATATATATATATATATATATACATAGGTTGAATAGGAAAATGGATTAGCTGTTGAGTAAAGAATTTATTTGCATGCCCGACAATGAGGTAAGCCTTAATGAGTTGGCTGCGCAATTTTATTATTATATAAACTCCTGTGAATGCCATTGGATGCGGAGTGCTCGTTGTTCTGTGTGAGATTATAAACGCCGCCTTATGATAGTAACAATTAATTTTGAACTACACTACATGGCATACTGCGTGAAGATAACATGCTCTATCATATACCACATAAGCATTTGGAGCTTATGTGACGAGGTTGAAGATTTACCATACAAGCGAGAGGCTTGTATGGGAATGACTATATTTCAAGTTGAACCGAAGACTGATATGGACCATATAAAATGTAAAGGTAAATTGTTAGATTAATAGAAAAAACCACACGGGTCTGGAGTTGACAATAAGCACGTCTTTCTAGTCATTAAGGCACATAAACTATTTATAGGGTGAAGAGAATGTATTCTCTAGAGTCATGATCTATACACACTCCCCTATGGACACAAAGTTATATCACTAAAAATATGTGTATGCTTTTTAGGATTTATTGGGTTCCTAATACGGCCCAATAAATTTCCAAACCCCTTCCTGTACAAAGAAGCTTATGGCGAAACTTTCGGAAATTTCAAGGCGTTAGCCATATTTTTGAAGTGGAAACGATTTAAAAATCGTCGAATGAATTATATATATATATATATATAAATTAAATAAAACGAATCGAGCCACTGTAGTTCGCGTTTTGAAATCGTAATTTTAAACGATGATACCGAGAGATTCGACCATCAGATTTTCGCGAAACCGGAACCGTTGGGTTCGCTTTAGAAATATCTTTCCAAAAATATAAATTTTGTTAAGATCCAACGGTTAGTTAGTGTGAAATGTTTAATTCAAATCTGAATAAAAACAGCGCCAGAATGAATTATATTTTTATATATATATAGATATATATAATTAAAATAAAACGAATAACGACGTTGCAGTTCGCGTTTTGAAATTGTAATTTTAAATTATTATTACGGGAGATCCGACCGTCGGATTTTCCCAAAACCAGAACCGTTGGGTTCGCTTTGGAAAGATCTTTCCAACGATATAAAATTCGTTAAGACCCAACGATTAGATTTTGCGAAATGTTAAATTCAAATTTGGACGAGAGCAGCGCCAGGGCCATCGAATGACCTGAAACGTCGTTCGATGAAAATGGGCTATTTTAAAATAAATAAAAACTGCGAAAAATCGTTATAAAATATTATAAGTGATATGGAATGGAAATAAACAGATTTTACTTGGTTTATTGGATATTCTGATGGTTAGATGTATTTGACATGAAATATTATATCGAATCGGAACGTGAATGTCGAATAATTTAAGTATGGAAAAGAATTGATTTGAATTCTATGTATACATGAATTATTTGAAAAGGCCGAGTTAATTCTCATTTCAAATAACTAATTGACGATTAAAAGTCGAAGATATGAAGACGGCGCAAGGCCGGTGATCTTCACATCGAATGGATTACTACTGATGCCCTGGATCGGTTAGCTCCCAAGAGGGTTTACAGTGGTAGTAGTCTGGACATACTTGTTGATTGTCCAGATGTGCGAGGGCCTCTCTCATGTTTTGGACATATGGGACGAGGAATAAGGTGCCTCCGGTTTCTTTCAAAGCCATAACGAACTTGTAAATGGACTGTGTGTCTGACATTGGATTTCATTCTGTGTGATTGATAGACATCAATTGCATGGCTTGAATTGCCTGTGTGGCATGCTGAGATGCAGTGATCAAGGCATTTGTTGAAAACCAGAGTCTTGTGGTTGATGATCAAAGCATAGCTTTAATATAGCTAGCTTTGTGTATAGCATTAATTCGCGAGCCTCACACCTCGGAATGAACCAGAAACGGGAGAGGACTTCAAGGAGGACATGCGTCTCTTTCTAGCTTGGAGTGGTATCAGGGTTTTGCAATCCCTAGAATTTTACTTATGTGGATGATGGAAAGCGAGGCACCTCGGTTATGTCGGTCTCTACGGAGCCGATGGATAGTTTGGTCGATATATAACCAGTTTACGCCCCATAGGGTAGGGAAACGTATTGTTCAGGCATTTTAATCCACTTCGTGTGGACCGGCCCTGACGATCCAAGGGTCACTCGAGCTCTGACCCTGAGACTTGGTAGGCTAGATTGTCTCGAAGTCGGTAAGGACGATCCCTTGCCTTGGTTCATGGTGGAAATCCAACTTCCAATACAACATGTGCGGTTTTGATTGTAAACCTATATATGGCGACATGATATATGGTAACCGTGCCGTCTATGATTGATACATTATGATTGAAATTGTTTTTGAAACATATATGCACTAGTAATAATACCAAATGATTTTGATTTATACGTATCAAGCATATTTTGGCCATTATAAGGTAAAACTTTATCCTCCGGCTTGCGTTGCATTATGTAATGGGATCTGAGTTTTATAATGGCTTTATTTTCTATGAAAAGCATTGCGATGTTTAAATGATTTACTTGTTTTAAGCACTGGCAATCCAATGGAGAAAACCCGTTCCGCGTTAGCAGCGTGATCCTGTGATTGGCCTTATTGTTAAATAGGTTAAGTAAGATTTCTCATACCAGTCCCATGACTGACTCGTAGTTTGTTTTACTTGCAAACTCGGGTGCCCCTATTTTCTACACGGGAAGCCTTGTATTCAGGTTTTAGCAGGCTCATTCTGGATAGCTATTGAGCTGAAGATGGATTATATCATTTCTATTATGTTGTTCAGACTTTGTTATTTATATTATGTTTGATTCTGCTGCAGACATTTTATATAAAGCAAAATCTGTATTTAGTACTAAGTATGATCCTGTTATACTGTGTAACTCTGATGATTATATTTGTTCCAGTGTAATTTATTGTACATTATCTAGTGTAATGATATATTTATGTTCTGCTGTTATTGTTTATGTGTTTTATTCCAAAGATTATCCTTGCTTCCGTGGCACGAGAGTTTAGGGTCATCACAGTAGAACCCTCTAGAAGCTTGGGGAAGAGTGTGGAACCCTCTGGAATATCCTGGAGATGTGTGGAACCTTATGGAAGAGTATGGAAGATGTAGAAGGTAATTGAAGAGTGTAGAGATTCTTAGAGAGTATGGAGCATTCTAGAGAATCAATCTCCACCCATGGATGCAAGTCATCTTCACCATTCATTGTGGAGGATGAGTAGCATAACTAAGGGAAGGAGCCTTCATTTCTGTCCATCCAAAAATCCAAGAATCAAGAGTGAATCTACTTCTTAAAGTAAGAAAAAACTTGAGAGTTAGAGAGCCTCTTAGAGAGAAAAGAGAAATAGCTTTTGAAGTCATTAACCTCAAAGATGAGTGAGTCACCAAGTGTGAGTTACTTTTGTAATCATATTCTTGTAATCCCACTATTCTTTTGTATAGTGAAAAAAATTCCATATTGGAGAACTATAAATTCTTGTGCTCCTATTGCTACTTTTAATCTTAAAGTACCTATCTTAACTTCACGAAGCGGAAAAGGCCGAGATTTCCTATTAGTGGTATCAGAGTCAGGTTCATCCGTACCCGTAATTAGGCTCGTGTAAGTTCAAGATGGAGGATAATGCCGCTTATGATGGATGCATGTTCAGGCGCACAACCAATAACTATTCTTATTAGAAGACGATGATGGAGGACCACTTGTATTGCAAGTATTTGCATGAGGCCATCATTTACAAAGATAAGGTAGAAGGAAAGAGTGATGCTCAGTGGGAACTATTGAACCAGAAAGTTGTTGCTATGATATGTAAGTATATTGACAAAACCCTCTTCGATCATGTTTCTACTTATACAATTTCCTATGAATTATGGACAAAGCTTGAGTCCGTGATTCATAAGAAAATGCCTCGTAACAAGGTCAATTTAGTTCGATGGTTGGTGAAGTTATAAGGATGGTCATAGTATGATTGAGCACTTGAATAATTTCAAGGGGCTCTTAAATCAACCAACAAAAATTGATATGAAGATTGACGATGAGTTACAAGCCCTTCTACTCCTTAGTTTCTTACCTAAAAGTTGGGACACGCTCGTAGTTACACTTAGTGACTCTGCTCCGAAAGGGAAGTTAACCATGGATACTGTCAGTGATAGTCTTCTTGGTGAAGAAGTAAGGAGAATGGAGTAAGGTGAGTCTATCCATCCCGAAGTTAATGTTGTTGAGAATCAGGGTAGGAATGAAACTCTTGGACATAGTAAGAGCCAAAATCTGCATCAATCTCAAGGTAAAACCAAATCACGCTCGAAGATTGCATGTTATTACTGTGGAAGGATGGGTCACAAGAAAATGTAATGTCAATCTTTTAAAAGAGACCAAAAGACCGGTAATGTTAAGTCAGACCAAATAAGCCCAACGAAGAAGCAAGAAGAAAAGAGTATTACTACCATAATATTAAAGGAAGATCTGCTATATCTCATTGGTAAGGTAACATTCTAAACATTGCTTATGATGAAGTTCTTGGATTGTTGATTCTGGTGCTTCCTTCCATGTTACACCGCGTGAAAGCTTCTTCTCATCTTACCAAAGCGGTGACTTTGGCACAGTGCAAATGGGTAGAAGCAGGATTGTTGGGATAGGAGACAACATTCTGACAACAAGCACCAGATGCAAGCTTGTTTTGAAAGATGTAAGGCATGTCCCGGCCATGCACCTCAATCTTATCTCCGCTGGAAAGCTAGATAATGATGATCTGATGAATTACTTGGTGAAGGGAAGTGGAAACTCACCAAAGGAAGTTTAATAATGGATCGAGGAAAGAAGGTAGGATCATTGTGCGTAATGTAATCTAAGCTCTGCAAAGGAGAGATAAACATCTCTACTGATTATATGGACATATGGCATAAACGACCTAGGCACATTAGTGAGAAGGGTCTTCACATACTCGCTCAGAAACAACTCCTTCCTGACGTGAAAGGTAAACCACTTGATCCTTGTGCTCATTTTTTAGTTGGAAAACAACATTGAGATTCTTTTCAAAGATCTTCTCCACCCACAAGGAGAAAGAACATTCTAGACCTCATGCACACTGACATATGTTCGATGTGTGAGGGATCCATTGGTGGTGCTCAACATTTTGTCACCTTTATTGATGATCATTCAAGGAACGTATGGTTGCACTTGTTAAAATCAAAGGATCAAGTGCTTGATGCCTCCAAAGAATTCCATAGTTTAGTAGGGGGTGAGACTGATGGAAGATCAAGTGTGTACGATCAGATAACAAAGGTGAGTATAGAGGTCCTTTTTAAGCCTATTGCGAGAAATATGGCATTATACTAGAGAAGACTCTACCCTATACACCATAATTGAATGGGCTAGCTGAGAGAATGAATCGAACCATTGAAGAAAGAATTCATTGTGTGCTTTCTCATGCTAAGTTACCCAAATCATTTTGGGGGAGAAGCTATAATGGCCGTTGTTGACATTGTAAACCTCATACCTTCAGTTCCTTTGGATGGGGCCATCCCAGAGGAAGTTTGGACGGGAAAGAGGGCTTCATACAATCATCTCAAGGTGTTCGGGTGCAGGGCATTTTTTCACATCCCCAAAGATGAGAGAGCTAAGCTTGATGCAAAGACAAAGGAGTGCATCTACCATCATTCACCTAAGGATGAATTTGGGTACTAGCTTTGGGATCCAATTAACAAGAAGGTTGTTTGTAGTAGAGACGTTGTATTTTTTGAAGACCAAACAATTGAAGATATCAAGAATTCAAAGAGGCCAAGATTGAGAAGGAGTAAGAACACCGAACCTACTTTGGTTCGACATGAAGATAATAACACACAAGAAAGTAGTGATGTTGAAGACCATGAAATTCAGGATGAACCGGTTCAGGAAAAACCTAATCTAGCACTCCAACCGCACTAGAGCTGAGATGATCCTCAAGGGAGAGAAAACTGTAACAACCCGGAAATTCGAGCCAATTTAAATTTTTTATTTTGGCAATTTTGATGGATTTTGAATATTTAAAATGAATTATTTTAAATAATAACGATGAGAAATTTATTTTGAATAGAATTTGAACGTATATATTTATATAGATCATCGTTAGAATATAAATATTTATTTTAAATTAAAAAAGGAATTGAAAATGGCGTGGTAGTTCGAAAATTCGATTTCAAAGTTCAAATGAATGTACAGGATTCAAAATAAACCGGATTTTAGCGAAACCAAAAATATTAGAATCTAATCGAAAATATCTTTCCAATGAATCCGAAAAATCAAAATTTCATAGCAGGAATAAAAAGTTATGCCCAGTTGAAAATTCAGAATAGTCGCTATGGAAAATATAGCCCTTAAAAATGGAAATTTTGCAAACGATCTCTATTTTTGACGAAACCACTTTTGTTGGATCCGTGATGTCAGGTTATTGCTAGATTCCAAAATTCATAATTTTTCGAATCAATATGTGAGCGTGGCGAAGTAAAACGCGTTTTGACAGTTTCAGTCAATTTCGATCGATTGGAAAATGACCATTTTTCAAACGGTCTCAGAATTCGACGAAATTAGTTTTGTTAAGACTATATCGTCAATACGAAGCTAGAAATAATTTTTTTGGAATTTTTAGAGTCCGTACTTGGCCCCGGTAAATTGAAATGTGTGTTCAAAATTCAATATATAGATTTATATTTTGATTTTGACGGAAACTGGTCGAAACAGCAGAATGGGCTTACGAAACATATCCTACTGTGTTCGGAATGGGGGTAATTAGCTGGGGACGACAGTCGTTGGGTCTCGTTTAGAATTCAAAAGAAAAGTCAACTTTAAGGAGAATTAAATAAAATATATATATATATAAATATAACTCCTTTTCACTAAACCCCCTCCCCTCCTTTCATTTTCTTCGATCCAACCACTTTCCCCTTTCAGAAAAAAACCCGATTCCCTCCAATCCTCTTCGTCCTCGCCTGCGCTCATCCACTCCCACCGCCGCTCGACCTTCCCTGCCTCCCCCTGGCGCCGTACCTCCCCCTCCGATCCTCTTCCTCCTCCCCCTTCCTTCCATGTGCGCTAACCCTTCCTCCAATCCAAGGCGCGAGCTCCACCGCGACGCAGGTCCCATAGCGCCATCGCCACCCAACCAGAAACCCTTCATCAAGCTCCGGCGCCGATGCCATCCCTCAATCCTCCTTTCTCCAGTCAACGCAGTGAGTTTTAAGTTATTTTTATTTAGTTTTTTTTAACATAAATCCGAATTGGATTTTTTATTTTTCAGTTTTGATTGTGTTTAAAATGAAAGGTTTAGATTATTATTTTTATAGTAAAGAAAGTTTAGATTTTTACGGTAGGAAAAAAATTAGATTTTTAGGTTAATAAAGATTAGTTTTTTATGTGATAAAAATCCGATTTTTACATATATAGTACAGATAATAAAAATATAATTTTTATATAGTAGAGATAATAAAAATATAATTTTTATATAGGTAGAGTAATAAAAATATAATTTTTATATAGTAGAGATAATAAAAATATGATTTTTAAATAGGTAGAGTAAAAAAAAATTTATATAGTGAGAAGAATAAAAATGAGATTTTTATATACATGACAACAATATAAAAATCCGATTTTTATATATGTAGTGGATACGATCAACGAAAGTGACAAAAGGTGAGCACGACAAAGATTTTCTACATATGAAGAGTCGCGGTGTTTGGTTTAGCTAAACAGTTAGAACTCCTCACTTTTATTTTAATTTCTAGTTTGAAATATATACTAGGATGCACATGGTGCTTAGCAGCACCCGACACCCGTCGTCCACAGACCACAGATGACTTGTTTGTTTGATTGATGTGTTGCGAAATTGATTGATATGTTGTGAAATTGAGTGTGTGTTGTGGAATGGATAAATATTTATATAGTTAAAAATATAATTTTTAACGTGTATATAAAATACATATTTATAAACAAATCGGACGATTTGTTTATATACCCACATTTGACTGATATTGATTGGGATGATAAATTTTACACATCGTCCAACTGCACAAATAAAACCTGTGTTTGATTGTTTGAAACCCCACATGGGTATTGGGATGATATTGGACATACACTAAACCCAATAATTAGTTGTATGTCGATCGATTGATTGACAGGCTATTATAAGCATTAAATATTTATATTTGATGCTTATACAGTGTAAATGCACTTTGGATGATGGATTGCTGTTTTCATTGTTGTGATACACATTTGTTGTGTGAAATCCATATAATCAAATTATATGGTAATTGACTGTGTCTGATTCCAGTTCAGAAAGAATGAATGTTTTAAAATATGAATATTTTAAAATAACAATATTTTGAAATAACGAATATTTTCAAATAATATTCTAAAAGAATCAAAATTTGATTTTGATGTCCGATTTGGGATGGACACGAATATATTTAAACATATAAAGCCGTGTCGATTAGATTGACGCCATTTTGACGTGAACGATATTTATATCGATTTTATTCATTTTTATAATGAATATCGAAAAGGAATTTATTTCAAAATATAATATTTTGAAAATATTATCATTTATATATCGATGGTATGGAATATTCAATTTTGATTTGAAATTGAATATGAAGTTGAAATCGTTTTGAAAACGAATTTAAAACAATTTATAAAATACGTTTTAAAAGGAAATCGACGAAATATATATAATATATATAATGGCCTGAATAGAACGCGTCGCGCTGCGGTAGTTCGCGAGTTTCGACCATTGACTTCGAATGGATATTATGGGAAACCCGACCGTCGGATTCTCCTAAAACCGAAACCGTTGGGTTCATATCGAAAAGAGCTTTCTAACGAGTATAAGAGATTTGAAATCTAATGGTTGGATTTGGAATTATGTCCAAATCAAATTTGGAAAAGGTCGCTGTAAGTGCAGTTCGATGGCCGTTGATGGAAATCAACTGTACGGGCCTTGATAAAATTATTAAAAATATCAATAATTAGTGTAAAATCATAAGAAATGATTTGGAAAGAATTGGGATGAAAAACTCCATATTTGAAAAGATAAAAATAGATTTTTATCGAAATAAACTAGTTTTGAACTAGAATTAAAATCCATTTATTTTTAAAATAAATAAATTGGATTTGAAATGGTTTTAAAAATAACCTGAATTTCCAATATATAATTGGAATGGATTTGAATCGAAATTGTCTTCGGAATATTTCGATGTTGGAGTTCTTGTTATACAGATATTATTATGGAAATTTGAAAGATATATATATATATATCGTTATTTCCAATACGATATTTGTTGGTTGTAGGATTTGATATTGAATATAAGCCGATATATTTTCTATTCAGAGCCTTGTATTTAATATCAAATGGGATTTGGGTTTGTCGTGAATGGTGTCTTCATTAACACTGTTCTTAAACCCAGTTGAGAGAAAGATTAAATCTTTTTATTTAGATTTAATGAAGTGTACCAATTAAATAATATTTAATTGGAATTGAATTGGAATTGATTTTTGGGTTTATCGTGAACGATGTTTTAAATAACATTTGTTCTTTAACCCGATAATTAATGGAATGTGATTTGGGTTGTTGTGCATGGTATCTTTAATAATACTGTTCTTAGACCCAACGAAGTTAAGAAATTCAGAAACTAACTGGAGATTAGTTAAGTTGAATGGTTTTTTGGATATTGATCTGATGTTGGTTTCTGCCTTCGGGGTTATTACTTAGGGAATTGATCACTTGCTAATTTACGGTTAAAGGCTGATGGAATAGAATATGATTTTGGGTTTATCGTGAACCGTGTTCTAAATGACATTGGTTCTTTAACCCAGTTAAAGACAGGATATGATTTCCCAAGTTAAACAATCATTAATATTGATTTTGGGAAGATTAAAATCTAGTGGAGTTTCAATGAATCTTTAAATAGATTGAAAAGTGAATTTGATAATTAAAATTATCAAATTCAAGAAATGATCGAGAACGGAGTACCACCAGTTTTACTCCAGATGATAGTTAAATCTTTAATTAGATTTGAATGTGAAATGGTAATTGAATTTACCGATAACACCATGGTGTAAGATATGAAGTATTACCAGTTTTACTTCATGGGATGAATAGGTTGCGGTTGGGAAATTTAACAATTGATTACTTCGGTAAGGTTCGTTAATCCCGACTAGTTTGGATAAACCATAATTTGGTTTGAATTGATATTCAAAAGAAGATTAAGGAATAAATTTAAATAATTTATCTTTGATAAAATTAATGGGAACCTTTCCCTAAGAATGTGAAGTTTAGCAACTAACTGAAGATTAGTTAAGATGAATGGTTTCCTGGGTATCGATCTGATGTTGGTTTCGGCCTTCGGGGTTAATATTTGGGGAATTGTTCTCTTACTAATTTACGGTTAGTGACTGATGAATTGGAATGATGCGTATGATGTGCTTGTGTACCACTTGTTTATAATATACGCGAGTTATTCGGAAAGACCGGGTTTATCCCATTCTGAATAACTGATATGACGATAAGTCGAAGATGAAGACGGTGGTTGAAGACTGGAGGTCTTCACATCGTTTGGATAATTACTGATGATCTTGATTGGGTTGTACACCCAAGAGGAGGGATCAGTTGATGATCGTCCAGACGTACTTGGAGAACGATGGATATGCGAGGTACAAGGTGCCTCCGGTTTCGTTCAGACCCAGAACGGACTTGTAAATGGATGTGTGTCTGACATCGGATTTCATTCTGTGTGATTGATATCGGTTGCATAGTGTGAATTGCCTGTGTGGCATGCTGAGATGCAAACGATTGAGGCTTCGGTTGAAAATCAAAGTCTTGTGGTTGATGATCAAAGCACGCCCTTTGTGACATAGCTTTGTTTAGCGTCAATACGCGAGCCTCACACCCCGGTGTAAACCAAAAACGGGAGAGGACCTCAGGGAGGACATGCGTTTCTTTCTAGCTAGGAGTGGTGTCAGTGTTTTACACGGCCTGACATTTTACTTATGTGTATGATGGATAGCGAGGCACCTCGGTTAGATCGGACGATCCGGGTCCGATGGAGTCATTTGGCTCATTTACGCACCATAGGGTGGGGAAACGCAGTGTTCAGGCATTTTAATCCACATCGGTGGACCGGCCCTGACGATCCAAGGCTTGACTGAGTACTTGCCTGAGACATGGTAGGCTAGATTGTCTCGAAGCGGTGAGGACGATCCCTTGCCCTAGTTCATAGATGGAAATCCAACTTCCAAATACGACATTTTGCGGTTTTAATTGTAGAACTAATATGGCGACATGATATATGGTACCCATGTCGTCTATGATTGATACTTATGATTGAAATTGTTTTGACACTATGCACTTATAGTAATAATAAAAGATGAAATTTAGCATATCAAGCATTCTTTGGCTATTATAAGGTAAAACCCTATCCTCCGGCTTGTGTTGCATTGTGTGATGGGACCTAGGTCTTATAATAGCTTCATTATTCTTCATTTAGCATTGCACTATTGTTTTATGCACTGGTATTCTTGGGAGGAAACCCATTCCATGTTATACGGTGTGGTCCCTTGATTTACCTAACTTTAAAATAAAGATTAATAACTGTTTTAGTTCTCACACCAGTCACATGACTGACCTGGAGTTTATTGTTTTAACCTAAACTCTAGGTGCCCCTATTTCCACACGGGCAGCTAGTAGTTTTGGTTTTGCAGATTTACATTCACAGGATCCTGATTTGCAGCTGGAACGATATCCGGAAAGCTCTGTATCCATATATCTCTTTCAGTTGTGTATTGTATTATTTTCCGCTGCTATGTAATGTATTGTAATCTCTGATATTTTTTGTGTAATATTTATTCATACTCTGTATATTCTTTTATTCTGGTGGAATTGTTGTAATTTACAATGAAATGTTCTTCTGTTTGCGTTCTGGTTTGTCATGTTCTCATAATAATCAGGGGTTTTGAACGGTCTTGGTCGGTTTAGCGACTGATTCGGATCGAGCGAAATTCTTTTTCGTTACAACATTGCTTATTATTTTTTCTTGAAGTGACAGTTTATTGATCATGCACAACATTAGTACAAGTTATTTGTCCTTGCATATGTAAAATACATAACATATGAGGAATCAAAATCCACACGTGAAGCGTGTGCCGTGACGCTCGTACTAGAGAACCAAACAAATGTTCCTAAAACCAATTAGTAATAGGAACAACGGTCTCATAGTGTTGTGTGTGTGTGTGTGTATAGGAAAGGAATTTTAAATGACCGTAAATGACCGTTTTTAATTGATCGTTTTGCCCCTAGCTGATCTTGTTTCGGCCATAACTTTTGATTGGAAAGGAATTTTAAATGACCGTAAATGACCGATTTTTAAATGACCGTTTTGTCCCTAGCTGATCTTGTTTCGGCCATAACTTTTGATTGGAAAGGAATTTTGACCTGAAACCACTTCCATTAGATTCGTTTGATGGTTTATCTTTCCGTAGAATGGTCACATGCGAAAAACGGACTTACCGTTTGGGAGATATGGCTGAAATAAGGTTTGGAAGGTGAAAAACTTCTTAACCGGGCCAAATAGGGTGATTAGTGAATGGGCCCATAAACCATTTCGGGATTAGGGTTATGGGGAGGCTGAAATGAGTTAGGGTTTCATTTCATTTCAGTTTTCTAGCCTCCACTTACCTCTAAGAAACCCTAAAAATGGCTTCCAACCTCTAAAACACCTCCAAATCACCTTCAACTTGAAGATTGGGATTAACAACATCAAATTAAGGGAGATCTTCACCAAATCAAGATTAGAGCTGCTGGAACACATTAGAATTCGACCCAAACAGAGAATCATTTCGGATTTATAGTTTACTTTGTGGCAAAGGTAAGTGATTAGCTTTCTTTTACACTAATTATGGCTAATTATGGTAATTAGCGAAGATTAGCGAAATTATAACTCAGAAAAATCTAGTAAAATTTGTAAAATTCTAGAATATTATTTTATGCCTCTGATATGAATTTGGGTTAATTTGGACTAATTTTGCTAATCTCGGAATTTAGGGGATTAAGGGGTGATTAGTGATAATTAGCGAATTTATGCATGTTAAAAATCTGGAAAAATATTCATAAATTCTTAAATACTATTTTAGGCTTCTGTTAGAAAATTTGGCTAATTTGGTTAAGTTTTGTTAATCCTATCATTAGTTTGGCTTAAACATGCTTAAGGGAAAATATGGGGTTTTGGCTATGTTTGATCCATTTTAACCTATCATATTGATGTTTTGGTGTTTGAGGTCACTTCTACTTATTGCTATGACTTTGTGGTATGATTTTTGATTGATTAGAATAGATAGAATGGTCGAAAACGTCGTTGAATGGCGTAAAATGCTCGTTGGAAAAGTAGCAGAAAAACAGTGTAGGCTTTCGGATCGGATCAGATGGATGGGCTCGGGCCGGGCAAAGTATCACTGAACCGAACCGTAGCTTAGCACAAGAAGAAGAATGGCAAAAAGGAAGGCCACATGGTTGAACTGGGATCGGATTGGGTTAAGTAAGGGGGACCGGATCGGATTGAGATGAAGAGAAGGGGGATCGGAACGGTAGAGAAAAGGGAGCGGATCGGTCCGTGACTAGGGAGGCCGAACCGAACCGATGCGACGAAGGCACACCGAACTGAACCGGTAGATACTGAACCGCGATCCGAATCACCACGAGCTGTAGCATGGAGCACGACCCGAACCCGATGGCACCCTCCGAACCGATCCGAAGGAACTTGTCACGAATCGAGATGTCAAGCATGACCTGGGTTGTATCCGAACCGACCCAGTGAGGGATGCTGAAGGCCGAACCGAACCGTGTTGATGATGGGGAGCTGAAGGTCGAACCGAACTGATGGCTAAGAGGAGATCCGAACCGATCCGGTGATGACCAAAAACCCGAGATGCAAAGGTAGTCCAAATGGAAGTTAGAACTCAAGATCCAGATAGGAACCAATGAGTTCATTTCATGATTGGACTTTGCTGCGGGACGTGTACAAAGGGGTTATCGGTATCTGTAACCTTGGTTCACTACTGAGAGACAGATTAGGGGCTTGTAGTGATAGTTGTACGGGATTGGATTCCGTCATGGCCCAAAGAATTAGGTGACCAAAGTAACGGGTATCGTATGCTTTACGCACTGAGTGAGAGATATGAGGATGGTTGTTATGCTTGATTGTTTGCCATCACTATGACATGCACACCCCCTCCCCCGTATCTTTACACTATATGTTAGTGGCACCTTAGAGTATTGTACGGTATGTAGTGCTAACTCTTTGGTTGCAGGTCCAGGTTCAGGTATGATTGGATTATACCTGTTATTGCTATGTTTTGTTGCTTATCGCTCATACCAGACTTTTCGTCTGACCCAGAGTTTTATGTCTCTTCTTATTACTATGGGTTCTCTCACAAGCAGACTAGAGACAGGTTGGCTGGTGATGCACGAGTGGCTGTATCGGAGGCGAGCAGGAGGCTTCCACGTATGATACATATAGATATTCTCCCTGTGTCGTTGGTGGTCGCTACTTGGGCATTAGTAGTGTACCTCCCTTATCTTGCTTTTGCTTTTTGAGACAGTTTGAAAAGTTGTAATAATGTTGGCTTTGGATCATAAGCTGTACTTGGATTTTCCGCTGCTATGTTAATTTGTTTTCAGCTTATGCACTGTCTCACCTGTTTTATGTCAAGTATGTTGTTATTATATTTTATTCCATGCGCTGTGAGACATTCTACAGGTTCCTTGTTAGTTCATTTCCTTCTTTCCTTTCCTTCTGACGACCGTTCCGTGCTAACTGGACATGTGTACAGTGCACTTTTGGAGTAAATGTCGGTTGGTGCGGGGCGGGCCGTCACATTTGGTATCAGAGCTCTAGGTTGCGTAGTTAACCTAGGGAAAGACACCAGGGAGAGATAGTACGTATATGAGAGCGCGTATTTGTGATTATTTTGGTTTTCAAAAGCTATATCTATATATATTATTAGTATAGCTAATGATGAAGTCGTACTGCACTGGCACCACTATGGAGATGGTTAATCGTTTTCTCTTTACAGATTGAACGATGACCCGAGACACGAGGGGTGCTGGTAGAGGGACCAATAATGGAAATGCTCCTGACATGAGGACGATGTTCACTAACTTCATGAGGGAGATGCTTAGGGATGTTCAGGGAGCAGTTCCCAATCCCGGAAATGGTGGTGGTCCAGTAGTGCAGGCGCCTAGGGCCGACTTCGCCAAGTTGTGCAAGGATTACACTAACCTTGGTGGGAAGCCGTTCCACGGAACGGGGTCGGCCACAGATGTTCAGGATTGGTTGGATAACTGTGATCGTATCTTCGACGACTTGGGTATTGAGGATGCGATGAAGAGAAGGCTAGCGTCTCGTCAGCTGCAAGGGCGAGCGATGAAGGTGGAATGCCATTAAGACAGCTACTCCAGAGGATCAAGTTAATTGGAATCAGTTTAAGACTCGCTTTTGTGATAAGTTTATTCCAGCTGCTCATAAATCAGAATTGTTCAGGAAGTTCTTGGAGCTTAAGCAGAATGGTAGGGCAGTCACGGAGTACATCGCAGAATTCGATACTTTATCGAAATATGGATGGTCCCTTATCGATACAGTCGAAAAGAAGAACGAGAAGTTCATAACTGGCTTGGATGGGTACTTGGGGGAAAGACTTATAAACCATATCGATGAGACGTTCGAATCTATTGCAGGAAAGGCATTAAGGTCAGAGAGCCTTTTCCCTAAGTCGAAGACCGAAGTTGCTATTGCATCTACAGAGGAGCCAAAGCCGCAAGTAGGCGGTGAAGGCAAGAAGAATTCTCAGAGCAAGAGGAAGCAGAACCCGACCAAGGATGGTCAGAATAAGAAAAATAAGAAAGATGGCGAATGATTTAGTTGTGGAAAGAAGGGCCACTATGCCAGAGATTGTCGAGAAAAGCCTGGGGAAAGGAAGTGCTTTAACTGCGGCCAGGCGGGACATCACAAGGATGATTGCCCACAACCTCCTAGGGAGAAGCAGATTGTGAAAGCGTATGTTATCAATGCTGTTCCTTCTTCGTCGAATGTTCCAAGTGCGGCGCAGAAGGGAAAGGGTGTCGTTATAAAAGGTATGCTTTCTATTTAAGATGTTTCTGTTCGGGTATTATTTGACAAACCCGAGATAGTCGATAGATCTCTAGTTGTGACGAACCCGATTGGTGGTTCGACTAGTTTTGGCATGATTTGTTGTAATGTGGTCTTATCGAGTCCTGGATGTATGTTTGTTGTGATTGCTTTGTTTTGGGCTTTAGTGGGTTTAGCATTATTTTGGGGAGTCGATCTACTCTAAAGGAATAGGGTGGTATTAGATACCTACCTAATGATGGCGAAAGTAACTGGAGTTAAGGAAGCTGATAAGTTATCGTTGTAATAGTTCTAGTTGTCTCTGGGAGGCAAATGAGTGCTCCAGTGCTTACTTGTTTTGCTAGTATCACCTCACGTGGATTGTCCGAATTCAGAGGAGATGTTCCTTGGGTGCTTGTCTGATATTGGTTTAGGCCTTTGGGGCTTATGCTTGGGGAATATCGAGTTCGACTAGGATGGTTTGCCTGAGAGATAAATAGTTGTTGCGATTCTTCATTGGATGATATCTTGGTTTACTCGAGGAGTGATGAGCAGCAGTGACATGATAAGACTGTTCAATGGTATAGACTGCCCCGAGTTAGACTCAATAGGGTTATGAGATGGCTCGACTGGGATTCGAGAAAGATGCAAAGTAATGGATTGTTTAGAACCATATGTTGATGTTCTCTTTGGATAGTAGGACTTTGAAGGAATAGGATGTGTTCATTGATCATGGAGGATACAACGAAGATTAGGGCGATTCAAGTTGGACTTGAACTCGTAAAAGGAAAATGGGTGTCCGTTGATCTTGGAGATGCAACGAATAAGGAGACGATGACTCACGTTGGACTAGAGTTTGTCGGTAATGGATACTCAAGACTGGGTCTGAGTTATAGATTGACTCGAGTTGGACTCGAGAAGGCTGGAAGGAATTGGATTCGGCTTGAGTTGGACTCGATAGGGCAGCAAGATAATGGATAGACTTGGGTTGGACTCAAGTATTTTAGGTGGACTAAAAGCAGGGGTATCTGGGGACGCCCGTTACCCTGGATCCGTTGGACGTGATCTAGTTATCCTTGGAGGATAAACGTACGTTGGACGTACGGTAGTCCGTAGGGAGGCGGGGCTTCCATTGGCCTGGGATTGGTTGGACCAGTCAAGTAGGCATTGGTGTATGTATGGAGGCTGGGCTTCCATTAGTTATTGATGTTGGTTGGACCAGACATACTAGAATCGACATATTGGGATTGGTTAGACCAGTCATGTAGGTGTCGATGTGTTTATGAATTTAGCAGGTGATAGGTAGGACTTGTTCGATGGATGTTATGGTTTCTATGTTGTTCCTATTTTTCTTCCCTTGAGTAGACTCTCACTTGTAGGATTCCAGCGATGGGGAACAAAGTGATTGTAGTAGGACTATGAGCCAGTGCAGTAGAGTCGTCATGACTCGAGGGGAAAAGTGGACATAGTAAAGGATTAGTAAGGCTATGAGCCAGTGCAGTGGAGTTGTTATGACTTCATAGGGCAGAGTGAACATTGCAAAGGACTAGTGGCTATGGATCAGTGCAGTGGAGTCGCCATGACTCCATGGGGCAGAGTGATCATAGTAATGGATTTGGGTGCGCTAATAGTTGCATTGAGTAGGAGACATGCCAGTTTAGGGGTTTTGTTGCTAGGATGGAAGCAACTAGAGTATATCACATGATATGATTTCAGGCCCAAGAGTGAATTGGATTCAGAAACACTTGTAAGCTTGACGATTAGATCGATTTTGATTGAGTGGATTGGTTCCAGTAAGAAAGACGATCCTAATCTATTGGAAATCATCTCTAGGGTAGAGATGGGTATCGATGGAAAGAGAATGATCAAGTAAGGATTTGATCGAGAAGGGTGGATTCGAAAGAATAAGGGACTAGTTGTACCCAACGTAGATGGACTGAGAGATGAAGTGCTTAGAGCATATCATCACCCGAAATTGACTATACATCCCAGTGGTAACAAGATGTATTGAGACATGGAGCAGATCTACTACTGGGAAAGGATAAAGAAAGACGTTGGGAAGTTTATGTCCAAATGCATAAATTGCCAGTTAGTAAAAGCTGAGCAAAAGAAGCCTAGTGGTTTGTTACAACCATTAGAAATTCCTAAATGGAAATGAGAACAAGTCTCAAATGGATTATATTGATAGTTTACCAAGGACTAGGTCAGGTCATGATGGTATTTGAGTGAATTGTATATTAGAGAATGAAGGCTACCCAAGATAGGCAGAAGACTTATCTCGATAAAAGACGAAGAGATTTGGAATTCTTCGTTAACGACTTGGTGTTCGTCAAGATCTCTCCATTGAGAATGTGATTCGGATTGATTGGAGAGGTAAGTTAGCACCAAGATTTGTTGGCCCATTCCCAGTCCTCGAGCAAGTTGGGAATTTGGCGTATGAAGTAGAGCTACCTGACAAGATGGCAGGAGTTCACAACGTATTTCATGTTTCCCAGTTAAGGAAGTTTGTGCAAGACCCTAATGTGGCTATTTCACCAGATCAGTTGGACGATATCGAGGTTGAACCCGAGGCGGTTGAGAACCGCAAGCCTATGCGTATTGTTGGGAACGATACGAAGCAGCTTCGAAGGAAGGCGGTGAAACTAGTCAAAGTCCAATGGGGTGAGAATGAAAAAGACTGTACTTCGGAAACAGAGGAAGATATAAGGAAGAAGTATCCAGAACTCTTTGCCTGGTAAGGTTTTGGTAGTGATAGTTTCTTCCCTTGTTAGTAAACCGCATGCTAGGATAGACTTGTTTTGCATGTGGATTGTTGTTTTGGGGCTGATAGGCATGCGGGACCCTTTGTGTGTTTTGGTTAGGGAATTTCGGGGGCGAAATTTCTTAAGGGGGGGAGAATGTAACAACCCGCATTCTATGCATCGCAGGATCGTAGAATATTTCTTTCTTTCTTATACGAAGTCGTATGATCACGTAACTTTGGGAAACGACTATTGGGGTCATTTCCCATGTTCATGATTTTTGTCGATTTTTAAATGACCGTTTTGCCCCTAGCTGATCTTGTTTTGGCCATAACTTTTGATTGGAAAGGAATTTTGACCTGAAACCACTTCCATTAGATTCGTTTGATGGTTTACCTTTCCGTAGAGTGGTCACATGCGAAAAATGGACTTACCGTTTGGGAGATATGGCTGAAATAAGGTTTGGAAGGTGAAAAACTGCTTAACCAGGCCAAATAGGGTGATTAGTGTATGGGCCCATAACCCATTTCGGGATTAGGGTTATGGGGAGGCTGAAATGAGTTAAGGTTTCATTTCATTTCAGTTTTCTAGCCTCCACTTACCTCTAAGAAACCCTAAAAATGGCCTCCAACCTCTAAAACACCTCCAAATCACCTACAACTTGAAGATTGGGATTAGCAACATCAAATTAAGGGAGATCTTCACCAAATCAAGATTAGAGCTGCTGGAACACATTAGAATTCGACCCAAACAGAGAATCATTTCAGATTTATAGTTTACTTTGTGGCAAAGGTAAGTGATTAGCTTTCTTTTACACTAATTATGGCTAATTATGGTAATTAGCGAAGATTAGCGAAATTATAACTCAGAAAAATCTAGTAAAATTTGTAAAATTCTAGAATATTATTTTATGCCTCTGATATGAATTTGGGTTAATTTGGACTAATTTTGCTAATCCCGGAATTTAGGGGATTAAAGGGTGATTAGTGATAATTAGCGAATTTATGCATGTTAAAAATCTGGAAAAATATTCATAAATTTTTAAATACTATTTTAGGCTTCTGTTAGAAAATTTGGCTAATTTGGTTAAGTTTTGTTAATCCTATCATTAGTTTGGCTTAAACATGCTTAAGGGAAAATATGGGGTTTTGGCTATGTTTGATCCATTTTAACCTATCATATTGATGTTTTGGTGTTTGAGGTCATTTCTACTTGTTGCTATGACTTTGTGGTATGATTTGTGATTGATTAGAATAGATATAATGGTCGAAAACGTCGTCGAATGGCGTAAAATGCTCGCTGGAAAAGTTGTAGAAAAACAGTGCAGGCTTTCGGATCGGATCGGATGGATGGGCTCGGACCGGGCAAAGTATCACCGAACCGAACCGTAGCTTAGCACAAGAAGAAGAATGGCAAAAAGGAAGGCCACATGGTTGAACTGGGATCGGATCGGGTTAAGTAAGGGGGACCAGATCGGATCGAGATGAAGAGAAGGGGGATCGGACCGGTAGAGAAAGGGAAGCGGTTCGGACCGTGACTAGGGAGGCCAAACCGAACCGAAGCGACGAAGGCACACCGAACCGAACCGGTAGAGACTGAACCACGATCCGAACCACCACGAGCTGGAGCATGGAGCACGACCCGAACCCGATGGCACCCTCCGAACCGATCCGAAGGAACTTGTCACGAACCGAGATGTCAAGCACGACCTGGGTTGTATCCGAACCGACCCCGTGAGGGATGCTGAAGTCCAAACCGAACCGTGTTGATGATGGGGAGCTGAAGGCCGAACCGAACTGATGGCTAAGAGGAGATCCGAACCGATCCGGTGATGACCAAAACGCCGAGATGCAAAGGTAGTCCAAATGGAAGTTAGAACTCAAGATCCAGATGTGAACCAATGAGTTCATTTCATGATTGGACTTTGCTGCGGGACATGTACAAAGGGGTTATCGGTATCCGTAACCTTGGTTCACTACTGAGAGACAGATTACGGGCTTGTAGTGATAGTTGTACGGGATTGGATTCCATCATGGCCCAAAGAATTAGGTGACCAAAGTAACGGGTATCGTATGCTTTACGCACTGAGTGAGAGATTTGAGGATGGTTGCTATGCTTGACTGTTTGCCATCACTATGACATGCACACCCCCTCCCCCGTATCTTTACACTATATGTTAGTGGCACCTTAGAGTATTGTATGGTATGTAGTGCTAACTCTTTGGTTGCAGGTCCAGGTTCAGGTATGATTGGATTATACCTGTTATTGCTATGTTTTGTTGCTTATCGCTCATACCAAACTTTTTGTCTGACCCAGAGTTTTATGTCTCTTCTTATTACTCTGGGTGCTCTCACGAGCAGACTAGAGACAGGTTAGCTGCTGATGCACGAGTGGCTGTATCGGAGGCGAGCAGGAGGATTCCACGTATGATACATATAGATATTCTCCCTGTGTCGTTGGTGGTCGCTACTTGGGCATTAGTAGTGTACCTCCTTTATCTTGCTTTTGCTTTTTGAGACAGTTAGAAAAGTTGTAATAATGTTGGCTTTGGATCATAAGCTGTACTTGGATTTTCCGCTGCTATGTTAGTTTGTTTTCAGTTTATGCACTGTCTCACCTGTTTTATGTCAAGTATGTTGTTATTATATTTTATTCCATGCGCTGTGAGACATTCTACAGGTTCCTTGTTAGTTCATTTCCTTCTTTCCTTTCCTTCTGACGACTGTTCCGTGCTAACTGGACATGTGTACAGCGCACTTTTGGAGTAAATGTCAGTTGGTGCGGGGCGGGCCGTCACATACAACACAGAGGAGTTTGTTATGCTCACTAATGAGGGGGAGCCTCAAATCTATAAAGAAGCAATGGGTGATTGCCATAAAGAAGAGTGGAAAATAGCCATGCAAGAAGAAATGCAATCCTTGCATGAGAATAACACATATGAACTAGTAGAGCTATTAAAAGGGAGAAGAGCTTTGAAGAATAAGTGGGTGTATAGAATCAAGACCGAAGAACTGTTCAAAGCCTCTCTACAAAGCTCTATTAGTCATCAAAGGATTCATACAAGAAAAAGGTATTGACTTTGAAGAGATATTCTCTTTCGTGGTAAAGATGTCATCAATCTGAGTTTTCCTTGGCCTAGCAACCATATAAGATTTGGAGATTGAACAACTTGATGTCAAGATGATGTTTCTTCATGGTGACCTAGAGGAAGAGATCTACATGGAGCAGCCTGAGGGATTCAAGGTTCCAAGCAAAGAAAATTTAATGTGCCGCCTCACGAAGAGTCTATACGGACTTAAGCAAGCACCAGGGCAATGGTACAAGAAGTTTGATGCATTCATGGCAGAACATGATTTCAAAAGGACAGAAAGCGATCACTATGTCTTCACAAAGAGGTATGTAAGTGGTGACTTTCTCATACTTCTGCTCTATGTGGATGGTATGTTAATTATTGGTCAAGATCACATAAAGATAGCTGCTTTAAAGAAAGATCTAAGCAAGAGTTTCTCCAATAAAAAATTTGGGACCAACTAAACAAATCCTTAGGATAAAAATAACTCGCGATAGATCAAAAAGACTGTTATGGCTATCCCAAGAGAGGTACACTGAGAAAGTGTTAGAAAGGTTCAACATGCACAAATCAAAGCCAGTTAACACTCCCCTTGCTAGACACTTCAAGCTGAGTACGAAGCAGAGTCCAACAATTGAAAAGGACATGGGGAAGTAAAGAAGTACTCATCTGTAGAAGGCAGTCTCTTGTACGCAGTGATATGCACAAGACCAGATATCACTTATGCAGTTGGTGTTGTTAGTCGCTTCTTGGCTAACCCAGGGAATGAGCATTTGGTTGTAGTCAAATGGATCCTCTGATATCTACGTGGAACTTCCAAAAGTTGTTTACGCTTTGGAAAAGGAAAACCTATGCTAGAAGGATACACAGATGTAGACTTGGCTAGTGACATTTATTCAAGGAAATCAACATCGGTATACTTAACCACTTTTGCAGGTGGAGCTATTCCATGTCAATCAAAGCTGCAAAAGTGTGTTACATTATCCACTACAGAGGCAGAATATATTGCAGCTATTGAAGCCTACAAGGGGATGCTATGGATGAAGAACTTGTTGCATGAATTGGGAATTGATCAAGAAAAGTATATTTTGAAGTGTGACAATCAAAGTGCATTTTACTTGGCAAAGTGTTCAACATTTCATTCCCGCACAAAGCACATTGATACAAGATATCATTGGATCCGAGAAGTCCTCGAGGAAAAGCAAATACATCTTGACAAGGTTCACGCAGATAAAAACTGGTCTGACATGATGACTAAGGTAACACCAACAAAGAAGTTTGAAGATTACAGTCAAGGTGCTGGTTTGCTAATGCCCCCAAATTAAGTTGAGAGGGGAGATTTGTTGGGATCCCTCCTTAATTAGAGAGTTTCTAGAAAATGCTAGATCTTTCTAGAGAAGTGTAGAATTCTCTAGAACGTTTTGGAGAACTGTAGAGAACTTTAGAACCCTCTAGAAGTTTATGGAAGAGTGTAGAACCCTCTAGGATATCCTAGAGATGTGTGGAACCTTCCGGAACCTTATGAAAGAGTGTGGAAGATGTAGAAGTGAATGGAAGAGTGTAGAGATTCCTAGAGAGTATGGAGCATTCTAGAAAATCAATCCCCACCCTTGGATGCAAGTAATCTTCACCATTCATTGTGGAGGATGAGTAGTATTATAGGGGAAGGAGACTTCAATTCTATCTATCCAAAAATCCAATAATCAAGAGAAAAGCTACTTCTTAAAGTAAGAAAAAACTTGAGAGTTGGAGAGCCTCTTTGAGAGAAAAGAGAGATAGCTTGGGAATTCTTTATCCTCAAGGCTGAGTGAGCCACCGAGTGTGAGTTACTTTTGTAATCATATTCTTATAATCTCACTACTCTTTTGTATAGTGAAAGAATCTCCATATTGGCGAATTATAAATTCTTGTGCTCCCATTACTACTTTTAATCTTAAAGTTCCTATTTTAACTACACGAAGCGGCCAAGACCAAGATTTCCCAATAGGTCACAACAGTGAACATGGGTTTACGTAGCTTATGATTAAAACTTGAACCGTTGTTGCACATCAGTATAGGATTCACCACCATCGATTTGCCAGCCACCCATTGCTGCACATTCCACTCTCATTTGTTATGAATTTGCACTCTCTGGCTGTCAACAACTACACTCCACTTTCGAGTAGCCAATCACTCAATCCTAATGATATTGTGCCTCAATTCTCAATGTAATCATACCTCAGTTGATTGGTCTTCAGCCCTGATCTTAGCTCTACAAATCTCTCCCAGTCAAAGCATATTCAAGCATACATTCTTAACTTCATGCCAAACTTCTATGTGGTCTTTGTAATCTCAATCCAAACTAATAGCTCAATTTTAACTCCTGAACAACACTAGTTTCAAGAATTTCTTCCTGCACATGATCTTCCTTCAATCCCATCTCTTGGCGGGATTCTGCTATAGTTTCTATTTTTACTATCTATTTGGCCCTAATAGTTGTGTAATAACAATGATTGGCTGTCAGTGTCAGCTCCCATTTTCGTAAACATGTTATTCTACATTATTTTGCTTCCACTAGGTAAGCTAATCATTATAGTGATGATTTACCAATATACATGGATAGGAGTGTGTAACCAAAATTCAAGTAAATATATATCAAATCAATTTTTATAAAGAAAAATGTATGACTTTATGTTCTGATTAACTATTTGTATAATGATGAAGGTCATAGTATTTGAAAACACCATGATTATGCAACAATGATGATGGATGGTAGAACCAAACCATTCAATTATTACACCCTTTGACCTTTAGATAAATTTTGTTAAATCTAAAACTGATAACGATAGTGCAAAATAGTTAAGAAGACTATTATTTTATAAGTAATAGATTCATAAGATAAAATGGTAGGGTAAAAAGGTAAATGGAAGCATTTATATCATAACTTGGCAAAAATAAAGTATGAAGAGCTGAGCTTTATACCATGAATGCATAAATGCAGTTGAGTCATATTTACTTATTCAAATGAATACATAAACGCTAAAAAGTGGATAGTAAAGAACATCAATCAATGAACCAAAAAGTCTGAGCAGAAGGGGAAAAGTCACCAAATTTGGAAAAGCTAACTATTTAAGAACATTTCAAACTCTGAACCAATACTTGCATGACGTTGTAGAAAATTAGAGAACTAAACAAGTGTTCTTGAAATCAATTGGTAAAAGGAACAACAGTCTTATAGTATATATACAGGAAATAAGACACAAATTTCTTAATATGGGACAAGACTAACATCACCCCTGCACATGTGACACCACTATCCAAGACGTGTCCAAGCCACGCAAGCCGAAACCAAGCTCTGATACAATGTAGAAAACTAGAGAACCAAACAAGTGTTCCTAAAACATATTGGTAATAGGAACAACGATCTCATAGTATATATACAGGAAACATGACACAAATTGCTCAATGTGGGACAATATTAACACCAACCCTGCATGAAACACCCCACCTCCGTTAGGATCACTCTCAAAGGGAATGCCCTAATTTTGGTGGAGGTTTATAAGTACAAGTCACAGATATACAAGACAGATATAAGAACACATATTTGTAAACAACGGAAGAACAACAAACTTTTATTTCATAAAAGCAAATACGTGTTACAAAACATCACCATGATTGTCTTACATCTTTTTCCAAAAACATAACATAACACTTTCATAATCTGTCTTGAGTACATTATTTAAAGAAGCATAAATAAAACATAGATAAACTGCAAAAGTCCCCATAGTGGATTGTCCAATGCCATAGTTCAAAACAGGAAAGTCCAAGCAATACATTTCTCTTCTTCAAGCTGGATGTTAAGGTTGGTCAAGCTGCTGTGTTCCCTCCCTGTGGACCTGGGGGGGGGGGGGAACGGAAGAAAAGAAGACGAAAGAAAAGTAGAGTCAGACATAAAGCCTGAGTAAGTCTAGTACTATTTTGTCTATGAATAAAGAACTGGGTGTGATAAGTATAAACAAGAAGTGGGCATACATTATAACTTGGTTAAGTTGTCTAGGGTCGAATATACTATCGTACCCCATGTAAATCTCTGAACCCATATAAACTAGTTTCCCAACTGGCACCCCATAATCAGGGTGATGTGATCCATTCTATGATGATCGGCTCCTACTCGCATAGTTACATGTGTCTTACGGCCCCCGATGTTGTAGTTACCTATGCTGGTCCCACCATGGGGTGTATCAAGTCCCATGGTGGCGGCCCGACACAACCTTAGAATGCACAGGTATGCTACTGGTGTCCAGTGCCTTATTTTTCTGCGCCGGAGTGTATGCACGCCCGCACCCCGTTAGAACCTACACTGCTACACCACCGCCGTCGATTTGACCTCTTACAATCAGCCCAGTAATTGTGCCCCACCCTGCCTAGTTTCAGGGTATCCTGATACACCTTCTAGGGTTACTGCTGAAAAGGGTCCCCCGTTACTAGGTTTTCTATCTCTAGCCAACATGCTAAGTTGGTTAAGTGTTTTCTAACCTAACCCCCACCAGTCCGTTTAGTTTAGCATGTTCCATTTTGATTAAGTCTTTAGTTCACTTAATCCTAACAATCCTGACTCAGCCTTAATTGTCTTATTAAGGCCCTGACCTCTCACATTAGACAGGTATTGTTGTGGCTGCCTGTTGCCGGTTGGTTCCGGGCAGTCTTACGCCACAACTCAGTCTAACCTCGGGTCCTTATTGGGCTCCATGTTTAACCTTCCACATTGGATAGGTATTGTTGTGACTACTGGACAGCCGGGCGGTTCCGGGCAGGTTTACATCACAACTCAATCCAACCTCGGGTTAAACACATCGTATGTTCTACATTTACATATCTTGTCATTCTTCTTTATTTCTTATATGTAAATATTTGCGGCCCATTATTAAGTTAATGGTGTAAAGGTTACACCAATCATGGGCCCAACCCATACTTGAATTTGGGCCCTTCTATTTTATATTTCCATTCATTAGTAATTTTAACCCAACGTTATTTTCCCCCGTTTTACACGTCCGTTTATATATATTGGGCTTAGCCTTTTAAAGCCCAATTTAGCCATGCGAAAAGGGGAGGCTTAAAGCGTGATTACATACACAAAGAGGGGAAGGTGAGCGCATGAACTTGCAATATGACGTTGGAAATACAAAATAGAAACTGGTGTACTTGCATATATACTTTGGTCATAAAGCATAGGTGACATGAATCAAAGCATGTGAACTTGTAATTGAGATAAGAATCTAAACTGGGTATCATTATTGACACATGAACCTATATTTTTATTTAGGCATAATGTCAAACATAAGCATGGCATAAACACTTCTAGCATAAACATGGCATAATGTCAAACATAAGCATGGCATAATATCAAACATAAGCATGGCATAAGTACAGTTAAATTTGTTCACATAACCATGGCATAAATAGTTCTAACATGAAATCATGATTCTTACTTTAGTCATGTAAACTTACAAAAAGGGACTTTTTGAACCTAACCTAGCCATGTACCACATATGTCATCATATAATTCTTGTAAACAATATAGACTTAACATGAATTTCAATTATGCCAAATATCAATCATAGCCTAGCCATATTCATAAGTTTGCAAATAGGTTTTCTAATACAAAAGCATGGCTTAATACATGATGCCAAATTCTCAACATAATTTCATATGGATAATAACCAAACTTGTTCCAATTACTTACAAAATGATTTATGCACAAAAATATACATCATGGTGGCATAGAAGCAAAACCCCAAACTTGCATGAATTTAAATCAACTACATACATGTAGCTTCAACATGGATTACATAATTTGCGAAATATTCCAAACGTATACTTGCATAGAACTACCGCATGTAGTTCTTTATAATGAATAACATAATTCATAAATATCCAAACGTATATAAATTGATAAGAACGCACAAATATGAATTACTTTATTGCCACAATTCAAGCATACAAACCAACACAATTGTTTATTCATACCAAAGTAATACTCTACTTACAATGGTTTGATGAATTCTCTAATTTAGGGATTGAAGACGCAAATTCCTTTGTTGAATTGATTTGTTTAGGTTGCTTTAAGCTTTAGAATCTTCCTCCTAATCCTCTCTCCAATTTGGTGGCTACTCCTAGTCGTTCCTCAGCAACATGGCGGCTATGTTCTTATTTTTGAATGAATAGATTAGGGTTTAGTCTAGGGTTGTTTATATAGAGGTTAGGAACTGATTAGAACCATTGATGTTGCCTGGATTGATCGTAGCCATTCATTCGATAGAGAGACCAATTAAAACTTGCCACCTAGCCCTAGTGACAAAGCATACCACAGAAAATCGACCACATAGAGAATAGGCCAGCCGGGTTAGACTGGGCTCGTCCTGGTCTGGACCAGGTCGACACCCCTGTCGACAGGCCTGTCGACCTGGTTAGACCAGGTCGACAGCCCAGTCGACCTGGGTGCGTCAGGCGGGACTTTTTCCGCCCTGGCCCATTGGGCCCCATTTTTGTTTTCTGAGCTTATTTTATTCTGTTTGAATTTTAAATTTAATTCAAAAACTTCCGAAGGCCATATCTTCTTCATACGGACTCCGTTTTTCGAAAACTCGGACTCTATTTCGCGTATTTTTCCGAGACGAACGCAATGACGTATCCCGTTTCCCTTAGTTCTTTGATTTGTAATTAATTATACTTTAATTTGTGAATTTCACAGTTATAGAATTCGCGGGGTGTTACATTCTCCCCCACTTAAAAGGATTTCGTCCCCGAAATCTTCAAGTTAGGAGGAATGTATATCCTAACATCCAATCATCCATCTACTCATCCATCAAACACGAGCATCCATTGTCCTTAAAAGACTTCTAATGCTTCATGATCATATGCGAAGTGTGTGTGTGTGTGTACATGTACTTATTTAATGCAAAATCAGGCGGTCTACTGATTCAGTTGACCTCCTTAATGCGAATTATGTCAGTGCCATGAATCCATTATGTATGCAAATTTTCCTATTCTTGATTCTACATAAGTGCACAATCATTTAATACAAATGCAACATTCACATGACAACACATAAGAATTCAACCATATACGAATGCAAACATATATGCATATGCAATATGAAGTGACTGAGCCGATCTAAAACCTAGATTGTGTGTGTATATGCAACCACGAGAAACCACTAGCAATCACTTGCAACCACTTGCAACCATCATCCATAACATGTTTCAATTACATGTTTCCATCCAAAGGGTTTCTACCTAAAAGATACGGTCGAGGAAATATACCTAAAAAGATAGATAAAAGCGCAACTTAAGGAAAAAGAAAGATCAAGGATGTACCCTCGAATAGAAAAGGGTAGGCGGTGCGTATTCTAGCTTCAGTTTCCCAAGTCGCGTCTTCCTCGGCGTCGCTCCACTGAACTTTGACGAGCTTGACTTCGCGGTTGCGTAGCTTCTTCACTTCCGTTCCTAATATGCGGGTTGGAACTTTCCTTATGGTTGCTTCGCGTTCCACTTCGGCCTCTTCGAGGATATTCGGCTCTACCACTTCAGCAGACTCATGTAGACATTTTCGGAGATGTGAAACGTGAAAAACGTTGTGGACTCCATCCAACTTCTCAGGTAGCTCTAATCTATAGGCCATTTTCCCAATCTTCTCGATGATAGGGAATGGCCCTACGAACCTTGGTGCTAGCTTTCCTGTGGTTCCAAAACGAACAACGCTTCTTAGTGGTGATACCTTGAGAAAAACTCTGTCTCCAACCTCAAATTCAAGGTCGGTCCTCCTCTTGTCGGCATAGGACTTTTGTCTGTCTTGGGCCGTCTTCATCCTTCTTCGTATTAAGTCTACTTTCTCTGAGGTCTCTCGGATCATATCTGGTCCAAGTATGAGCTTATCCGTGGACTCCCACCAATAAGTGGGCGATCGGCACGGTCTTCCATATAAAGCTTCGAAGGGCGCCATTCCGATGGTTGCTTGATAACTATTGTTGTAGGCAAATTCCACCAAAGGAAGGTGGTCTTCCCATGTCCCTCCGAAGTCAAGGACGCATAGCCTTAAAAGATCTTCCAAAACTCTGTTCACTCTCTCTGTTTGGCCGTCGGTTTGGGGATGATAGGCTGTGCTTAAGCATAACTGCGTTCCTACTGCTTCTTGGAGACTCCGCCAAAACTCGCTGGTGAAGATGGGGTCTCGGTCACTAACAATGCTAGATGGTATTCCATGGAGTCGAACGATTTCCTTAAGGTAAAGTGATGCTAGGGATGAGGCAGTTCTTTTACTTTTGACAGGTAAAAAGTGGGCGCTTTTAGTAAGCCTATCCACTATTACCCAAATGCTAGTGTTGCCTCTCCTAGACCTAGGCAGCCCATCGATGAAGTCCATTGAGATGCTATCCCACTTCCACTGCGGGACCTCCAGAGGATGTAGCAGTCCGCCAGGCTTTTTCTGTTCCGCCTTAACCTGTTGGCACACCATGCACTTAGAAACGAATTCTGCCACGTCCTTTTTCATGCCGTTCCAAAAGAAAGTCCTTTTTATATCTTTGTACATTTTATCTCCGCCTGGGTGTATCGTCATCTTGGAGTGATGTGCTTCCTCGAGAACCTTCTTTATTAAATCTTTCGTCTGTGGGACGCATAGTCTTCCGTCTCGCCTTAGCTAACCCTTATCGTCGATGGAGTATCTGTTGAGGTGACTTGAAGTCTCACCCCTAATTAGCCTATCAATTATTTCCACAAGCTGAGGGTCTTCGCGTTGTGCTGCCCCTACTGAATCCACTAAAGTTGGGCGCACTTCGAGAGATGCTAGCAAGCCTGGTACGAAATCGGAGGAAGGCCTAAAGTCGAAGCTGGGTATAAACTCTAGGCTTTGTCTTTCAACAAACAACGGGCTTAGGGTCAATTTCTTTCGGCTCAACGCGTCTGCTACTACGTTGCCTTTGCCCGGAGTGTAGGAGATTTCGAAGTCGTACGAGGCAAGAAACTCCATCCATCTTTGTTGCCTCAAGTTAAGATCCTTCTGCGAGAAAAGATATTTCAACGATTTATGGTCAGTGTAAAGTTCGAACTTCTCACCTAGGAGATAGTGTCGCCAAGACTTGAGTGCAAAGACGATGGCGGCTAACTCAAGATCGTGGGTTGGGTAGTTCTTTTCGTGCACTTTCAATTGCCTCCCGCCATAAGCTACTACCCTTCCTTCTTGCATTAAGACGGCGCCTAGCCCTGTCCCACATGCATCCGTATAAACAGTGAACATCTTGCTCCCATCTGGCAGCGTCAAAACTGGGGCTGTTGTGAGAGCCCTTTTCAGTCGTTGGAAAGCAAACTCGCAATCCAAGTCCCAATTGAACACTAGATTCTTCTTGGTCAACTTCGTGAGCGGAGCTGAGATTTTCGCAAAATCCCTTATGAATTTTCGATAGAAACCCGCTAGTCCTAGAAAGCTTCGGACCTCAGTTGCATTCCTTGGTGTCTTCCAATCCTGTACCGCCACTACCTTAGCAGGGTCCACCGCTAACCCTTGCTTGGATACTATGTGCCCAAGGAACCTCACCTCTTCTCTCCAAAAGTGGCATTTGGAGAACTTGGCTTTTAGTTGATGGACTCGCAAAGTTTCCATGATTGCCCTTAAGTGCTGAGCATGTTCCTCTTCACTCTTTGAGAAGATAAGGATATCATCTACGAAGACCACTACGAATTTGTTGAGGAAATCTCTAAATACCCTACTCATTAGGTCCACGAAGTACGCAGGTGCATTTGTCAAGCCGAAAGGCATGACAAGCCATTCAAAGAAGCCGTCTGGGGTTCTGAATGTCGTTTTATCGATGCTATCTTCAGCCACCCTTAGCTGATGAAAACCGGTTGCTAAATCGAGTTGCGAGAAAACAGACGCTCCTACAAGCTGGTCAAATAAATCGTCAATTCTAGGGAGAGGGTGCCTATTCTTTTTCGTTAGCTTGTTGAGCTCCCTATAGTCAACACATAGACGGAGTGAACCATCCGCCTTTGTAGCGAACACCACTGGAGCACCCCATTCCGAAATACTCCTCCTAATGAACCCCTTTTCTAGAAGCTCTTTAATCTGTTTACTGAGCTCTTTCCTTTCCCGTGGAGCCATATGTCTAACGGGCAACGCAACGGGCTTTGCATTATTTACAAGATATATGCGGAAGTCTATTTCCCGCTTCGGAGGCAAGCCCTTCACCTCTTCGAAGACATACGGATATTCCCGGACCACTCTAACTGATTGCAAATTTTCAACAGAGGCATCTAGTGATTCAAGATAACTAAGCATAACCGCATACGAGGGATTACAAGAAATTTCCAAAGTATTACCGAGCTGGGTTAGGAGCCTAACAACCCTTTTCTCACAATCAAGGATGGCCCCATTACTGGATAGCCAATCCATACCCAAAATCAAACCATAACCCAAAAAGCCCAAAACAAAGGCACTACATAGAAATTCTATGCTTAGAATAGAAATTTTCAATCCCACACAGATCATAGACAAATGAGCTGGGCCCCCAATTGGGTTTGAAACAATTAAGGGGTCCTCTACCATACTAGTTTTTAGGTGCAGAGATTCTACTAAAGCAGACGAGATAAAGGAGTGTGATGCGCCAGAATCAAATAAAGTGCGAACGGGGTGATCATAAAGATAAACTACGCTTTCTACAGAAGTATTTATACCTCGCTGTTGCAGAGGTGGCGCTTCCAGCACATGAACCTGTGCCCCTGGGGTGGATCCAGCCCTCTGCCCCTGTCCTCTTTTCTTTGGGCAGTCCTTAGCCCTGTGGCCTGTCTCACCGCAAGAAAAGCACCCACCATTCTCCTTGGCCTTCTTTTTCCGGCAGTCCTTTACTAAGTGCCCCACTTTGCCATAGAAATTGCATTTCCTCTTCTCTTTGTTGCCTTTCCCGCCTTTCTTAAAGTCTGTCTTTTTAGGTTGCAAACCCTCTTTCTTCCCTTGAGAGCTTTCTGCCTTCATCTCCTTCTTGCTCTTATCCTCTTCATTCAGCAATGCCATTTGCACCAATCTTTCATACGTGGCTCCCATGGGTATATGGGTCATGGCCAAACTGTGTAATGGCTCATTCAACCCTTTGACGAAACGGAGAGCCTTCTTGTGCGGGGTGTTGACTAGGTCAAGCCCAAACCTAGCCAGCTCATCGAACTGGTTCACATACTCTCTGACTGTCTTGTCCCCTTGTTTAAGAAATAAGAATTTTTCCAACTGCAAACTTCTTTCCGCATCTGAGAGAAATTTAGTCTCAAACCTTGCCCTAAAGTCCTCCCATGTCTCCACTGGTCTTTCAGCATTAGTGACTTCCCACCAGTAGGAAGCCTCGCCCTTCAAAAGCCACACCGCCAATTGTACTTTCTGTCTATCCTCTACCTCAAAGATGATGAATAGGTCCTCCGTTTCTTTCAGCCAATTTCTAGCTGCCACGAAGGACTCAGTTCCATGGAAATCCCTTCCTCCCATAGCTTTAAAATCTTTACATATCTTAGCAAACGTGTTTCCCCTAGGAGGAGGTGGAGGAAAAGGTGCCGCTGCAGCTGGATGATTTCCTTCCGCTAGGGGAGGAGGAATGGTAGGACCTGACTAAGTGGCCCTTGCTTCTAAGAACCGTCTAAACAAACCAGGTATTGGCACCCCTTCCGGTAAGTTAAGTTCTTGGGACATGCTGAAACAAAAAGGATAGATTCAAAACGAAGGATAAGAGATAGTACCTATGGCTTTGGGGAGTGGACTTTGCCTTTTTAAAATAAAAATAATATTTTTCTTTTAAAAATGCTTCTTTAAATTTCCTTTTTGAAAATTTTTCAAAACTTTTTATCTTATCTGGTAAACCTATGCTCTGATACCAAGTGAAACACCCCACCTCCGTTAGGGTCACTCTCAAAGGGAATGCCCTAATTTTGGTGGAGGTTTATAAGTACAAGTCACAGATATACAAGACAGATATAAGAACACATATTTGTAAACAGCGGAAGAACAACAAACTTTTATTTCATAAAAGCAAATACGTGTTACAAAACATCACCATGATTGTCTTACATCTTTTTCCAAAAACATAACATAACACTTTCATAATCTGTCTTGAGTACATTATTTAAAGAAGCATAAATAAAACATAGATAAACTGCAAAAGTCCCCATAGTGGATTGTCCAATGCCATAGTTCAAAACAGGAAAGTCCAAGCAATACATTTCTCTTCTTCAAGCTGGATGTTAAGGTTGGTCAAGCTGCTGTGTTCCCTCCCTGTGGACCTGGGGGGGGGAAACGGAAGAAAAGAAGACGAAAGAAAAGTAGAGTCAGACATAAAGCCTGAGTAAGTCTAGTACTATTTTGTCTATGAATAAAGAACTGGGTGTGATAAGTATAAACAAGAAGTGGGCATACATTATAACTTGGTTAAGTTGTCTAGGGTCGAATATACTATCGTACCCCATGTAAATCTCTGAACCAATATAAACTAGTTTCCCAACTGGCACCCCATAATCAGGGTGATGTGATCCATTCTATGATGATCGGCTCCTACTCGCATAGTTACATGTGTCTTACGGCCCCCGATGTTGTAGTTACCTATGCTGGTCCCACCATGGGGTGTATCAAGTCCCATGGTGGCGGCCCGGCACAACCTTAGAATGCACAGGTATGCTACTGGTGTCCAGTGCCTTATTTTTCTGCGCCGGAGTGTGTGCACGCCCGCACCCCGTTAGAACCTACACTGCTACACCACCGCCGTCGATTTGACCTCTTACAATCAGCCCAGTAATCGTGCCCCACCCTGCCTAGTTTCAGGGTATCCTGATACACCTTCTAGGGTTACTGCTGAAAAGGGTCCCCCGTTACTAGGTTTTCTATCTCTAGCCAACATGCTAAGTTGGTTAAGTGTTTTCTAACCTAACCCCCACCAGTCCGTTTAGTTTAGCATGTTCCATTTTGATTAAGTCTTTAGTTCACTTAATCCTAACAATCCTGACTCAGCCTTAATTGTCTTATTAAGGCCCTGACCTCTCACATTAGACAGGTATTGTTATGGCTGCCTGTTGCCGGTTGGTTCCGGGCAGTCTTACGCCACAACTCAGTCTAACCTCGGGTCCTTATTGGGCTCCATGTTTAACCTCCCACATTGGATAGGTATTGTTGTGACTACTGGACAGCCGGGCGGTTCCGGGCAGGTTTACATCACAACTCAATCCAACCTCGGGTTGAACACATCGTATGTTCTACATTTACATATCTTGTCATTCTTCTTTATTTCTTATATGTAAATATTTGCGGCCCATTATTAAGTTAATGGTGTAAAGGTTACACCAATCATGGGCCCAACCCATACTTGAATTTGGGCCCTTCTATTTTATATTTCCATTCATTAGTAATTTTAACCCAACGTTATTTTCCCCCGTTTTACACGTCCGTTTATATATATTGGGCTTAGCCTTTTAAAGCCCAATTTAGCCATGCGAAAAGGGGAGGCTTAAAGCGTGATTACATACACAAAGAGGGGAAGGTGAGCGCATGAACTTGCAATATGACGTTGGAAATACAAAATAGAAACTGGTGTACTTGCATATATACTTTGGTCATAAAGCATAGGTGACATGAATCAAAGCATGTGAACTTGTAATTGAGATAAGAATCTAAACTGGGTATCATTATTGACACATGAACCTATATTTTTATTTAGGCATAATGTCAAACATAAGCATGGCATAAACACTTTTAGCATAAACATGGCATAATGTCAAACATAAGCATGGCATAATATCAAACATAAGCATGGCATAAGTACAGTTAAATTTGTTCACATAACCATGGCATAAATAGTTCTAACATGAAATCATGATTCTTACTTTAGTTATGTAAACTTACAAAAAGGGACTTTTTGAACCTAACCTAGCCATGTACCACATATGTCATCATATAATTCTTGTAAACAATATAGACTTAACATGAATTTCAATTATGCCAAATATCAATCATAGCCTAGCCATATTCATTAGTTTGCAAATAGGTTTTCTAATACAAAAGCATGGCTTAATACATGATGCCAAATTCTCAACATAATTTCATATGGATAATAACCAAACTTGTTCCAATTACTTACAAAATGATTTATGCACAAAAATATACATCATGGTGGCATAGAAGCAAAACCCCAAACTTGCATGAATTTAAATCAACTACATACATGTAGCTTCAACATGGATTACATAATTTGCGAAATATTCCAAACGTATACTTGCATAAAACTACCGCATGTAGTTCTTTATAATGAATAACATAATTCATAAATATCCAAACGTATATAAATCGATAAGAACGCACAAATATGAATTACTTTATTGCCACAATTCAAGCATACAAACCAACACAATTGTTTATTCATACCAAAGTAATACTCTACTTATAATGGTTTGATGAATTCTCTAATTTAGGGATTGAAGACGCAAATTCCTTTGTTGAATTGATTTGTTTAGGTTGCTTTAAGCTTTAGAATCTTCCTCCTAATCCTCTCTCCAATTTGGTGGCTACTCCTAGTCGTTCCTCAGCAACATGGCGGCTATGTTCTTATTTTTGAATGAATAGATTAGGGTTTAGTCTAGGGTTGTTTATATAGAGGTTAGGAACTGATTAGAACCATTGATGTTGCCTGGATTGATCGTAGCCATTCATTCGATAGAGAGACCAATTAAAACTTGCCACCTAGCCCTAGTGACAAAGCAGACCACAGAAAATCGACCACATAGAGAATAGGCCAGCCGGGTTAGACTGGGCTCGTCCTGGTCTGGACCAGGTCGACACCCCTGTCGACAGCCCTGTCGACAGGCCTGTCGACCTGGTTAGACCAGGTCGACAGCCCAGTCGACCTGGGTGCGTCAGGCGGGACTTTTTCCGCCCTGGCCCATTGGGCCCCATTTTTGTTTTCTGAGCTTATTTTATTCTGTTTGAATTTTAAATTTAATTCAAAAACTTCCGAAGGCCATATCTTCTTCATACGGACTCCGTTTTTCGAAAACTCGGACTCTTTTTCGCGTATTTTTCCGAGACTAACGCAATGGCGTATCCCGTTTCCCTTAGTTCTTTGATTTGTATTTAATTATACTTTAATTTGTGAATTTCATAGTTATAGAATTCGCGGGGTGTTACACTGCACGTGTGATACACAGGCCAAGATGTGCCCAAGCCACAAAAGCCGAAACCAAGCTCTGATGCCATGTAGTGTCTTTTACTAATAATCAGAATAGGTTTGGTGTAACACTTTTTTGGCGTACACGCAAACTACTGAAAATTCCCTTTAAAAATTTTGGAAAAAATCATATTGAATTCGAAATATTAGCATCTGCCAAATAGATCGGTCCACAAAAATACACCCCAAACACAAAAATAGCATCAGCAACATAACCGTCAATTTAACAAATATTTACCAAATTCCAAAAGAATAGGATCGACAATAATTACTCCATCTTACCCAAGAATAGCATATGCAGCATACTAGAATTTTCCACTTTGAGTGAGCCCAAGTTACTCCCAACTTATCCCCACAAATATAACATTTTAAAATTAACGTTTCCACCAATTTATCGCCACTATTACAGAAAAGTCCATTGCCTTCTTTAAATACCAGATACAAGTTCCTTCAGATACATAGTTCTTCCTTTATTACCGGGTCAGTAATCCTTTATTACCCGGTATTCAAATTTGATATCCTAAATTTCCTCTATGCCATGTATTTGGGATAAAAACGCAATTTGTTTACATACGTACTTATATCTTTCCTCCTTTGTTGTCGGGTCATCGTATTTCCAATATTTTCGATAGAACCCTATGAAATATATCTCAGTTATAAATACACAGTCCCCTCTTCTTTTCCTCAATCGTATAAACCAACTCCTCCTTTCTTCCTTTTCAGCCTTCCAGCTACTACGCAAAAGCTTCTCAATTAAGGTAAAATCAACATTAAAATTTGCAATATTTTAAACTTCGCTTTCTATTTTAAATTTTTGCTTTATGCCCTAGTTTCTTCCCTACTGGCTTGGTAAGCTTTTATTTATTTCTAACTATTTGTTACGGTGCTCGATTTTATTTGGTTAAAATGCTTAATAGTAAACCTAACTTTCAATCTTTATACTTCATTTAGGGTATTTCAAATCTTATACAAAACTGATAAGATATGATAATCGTTATTGCCAGAAAGATATTTGAATATATATATATCTGAGAGAATGTGCATTTGAAAGATAAAAAATATGGGATCACAAAATTTATCTGTGTCAAAATAAATATAACATGAAACTACACAATTGCGGGACTAAAGTAGGAAGTTTATCATGTATTTGTCGAAGGGTATTTCAAAAATGCATGTCCACAAATTAGGATACGCATTTGCAGGACCAAAAAATACATTATAGGAAGAAAAAAAAAAGTGACCGTGCAAGTCCTACCAAAATAGGAGAATGCTAAGATAATTAAATTAGAACCAAACGCATGCAAATAAAGTAATAAATTTTGTCTGATAAAAACTGTCTTCATATCACGGTTTATGTTTATGCAAGTTAAACTATTGATTTTTTTTGGTATTAAGGGTAGAAAAAATAAATAGATAGGATTTAATGCTGCTTAATGACATGATTAATCACTAAGAATCCCATGCTGGCTTTTTATGCATGCAATCCTCATGTTGTTATAAGCACAATCAATTACACTGTAAGTTATGTCAAAGTAGTAGTATATTAAACACCAATTTTGTCTAATCCATTTCACGTTTAATCTTTGACTCTGTTTAAGTACTCCGTTAAAGCATTCCATTTAACCTTCTACTTCGCTTAAAAATTTAATGACTCCATAAATGATGTCACATTTAATATTTTACTCCGTTTAAATACTCCATTAAAACATTCTGTTACCATTTACCATAGACACACCATTAGTTAATAATGTCACAAACAATTTTGGTAATTAAAATAAACATTTCAATTTTATTAAAAGGATTAGTTTGTTAATTGCATGAAACTACACAATTAAGGGACTAAAGTAGGAAGTTTATCATGTATTTGTAGAAGGGTATTTCGAAGATGCATGTCCACAAATTAGGATGTGATTATGACCAAAAAATACATTATAGGTAAAGAAAGTGACAGTGCAGGTCCAAACGCATGCAAATAAAGTAACAAATTTTGTCTAATAAAAATTTATACTTCATGTAGCATGGAAAATTTAACGTGTCCCTTAACAAAATGCTTAAATATTTTATACCATTTTGCAATTGCTACATGCAATTTTCAGTGCATGTGTTTTATTTACTCAACAACTAATTTGAATGATAAAATATGTATAAATAAAAATATGTTTATTTACATGGAAAACATACCGAAGAGCAAGTTATTATGATCAACACCATACTTTATCTCCGCATGTTTTTTCTTCACCTTTTTTAAATGGTTATGACTTACTAAGAATGCTACAGAGTGGATCATGTATGCGTATCCACTGTCTGCATAGCGCGGTTTATTTTTGTGCAAGTTAAACCGTTGATATTTTTTTGGTATTAAGGGTAGAAAAAATAAAAAGATAGGATTTTGTACTGCTTAATGACAGGATTAATTACCAAGAATCCCACGCTGGCTTTTTTGCATGCAACCATGATGTTGTTATAGGCATTATCAATTACACTGTAAGTTATGTCATAGTCGTAGTATATTAAACACCAATTTTGTCTAATCCATTTCCCGTTTAACCTTTTACTTTGTTTAAATACTCCGTTAAAACATTCCATTTAACCTTCTATTCCGTTTAAAAATTTAATGACTCCATAAATGATGTCTCATTTAATATTTTACTCCATTTAAATACTTCATCAAAACATTCTGTTACTGTTTACCACAGACAAACCATTAGTTAACAATGTCACAAACAATTTTGGTAATTAAAATATTTCATTTTTATTAAAAGAATTAGTTTGTTAATTGCAAACAAATTGTAGACCAAACAATGGATGCTAAACAATCCGATAAACAAAAATTTCTTCAAGGTAATACAACACCATCCAAAGCTGCATTGGTAGAAAAAATAACAAAGTGCAAGAGCAGCCGCCCAACAATCAACAGACCCCGGTAATAGATGAGTACGGTTGGGATGCAACTTTCACTTCTGAGGTGGTAATTGCATACAAATATATATATTTCAAAATAAAAAATATTCATTATTTATTTGTATTATCTATTTTTTTTATAGATAAAGCATAAGGAGGAAAATGAATGGTGAAAAAGAAGATAATCAACCAGAAATATTTTATTAATAAATAAATTTTATCATTTTTAGTATGGCAATTGTGTGTTTCTAGCGTTATCATTAAGGACTGATATGATATGATCTTTCTATTAAGGACCGATATGATAATTGTATGTTTTCTGCATTCATTAAGGACTAATATGATCTTTCTATTTTTCTTTCATTAATGTACAGTTGAAAATTTTGTGCACAGTTGATAAATTTAGAGTCATGTTATTAAAGATATTTGTATTTATAACACAGTTGTATACCAAAAATGAATGGCCAAAGAAGGCAAAATAGAAGAGCCAATGCTTCAACCGATGAACAAAGAGAACATAATAGGTTAAGAGCGAGAGAACGACGACAAAATATGACATCGGAGGAAAGGCATGCATATCTAGCTCGACGTCGTCATGCTTATAGATTACGACAAGAAATGCTTCAACATATGTCTTCAAGTGGCATTTCAAATGAAATAACGGATCAAAATTTCAATGATAGATATCAATCAACGTCACAAACCAAAAATCAAATAACAAATTCATTTCAATCCGATGAAAGAGAAATGATGGTTATAGATACGAATAACTCAAGTAACACAAATGGTCATATAAATGAGGAGTATCATTATTACCACTAAGAGAGTAAACGTCGAAGACAAAGAGAGCACAAAGAAACAATGTCTACAGAAGAAAGAGAACAATGTCTAGCTCGCCGTCGACATCGTTATCAACAAAGGCGACAAAATATGGAAAATGATAGTCAAATACAAAGACAACAACCAAGGAGAACACATATATGAACTCATAACGTTGCAAAGAATTACAAAGACCACGTCGAATTTCGAAAACGTACATTACAACAACCAAAATTTTGTCCGCACTGCTCAGCAAAAATATTCGAACATGAAACATATTCTCTATGCTGCGAGAATGGACGAACTATGCTACCCCTGTTGCACTCACCAATTGAGCTCTTCAACCTATACATGGATACAAGTAATGATGGTGTACACTTTAGAAGAAATATTTGATCATACAATCATGCATTTTCATTCACTTCAATGGGAGTTCATACTGACAAAAATTTGGGAAATGGAAGGGCTGGAGTCTACTCTTTCCGTGCTCAAGGATGTATATATCACAGTATTGGTAGTTTATTGCCCCCAGAAGGAAGTAGGCCAAGGTTTTTGCAATTGTATATATATGACACTGATCATGAAATTGAAAATCGTATGGCAGAAAACAGAGAGCTGAATAGAAGACTATTAGAAAAGTTACAATATATGTTAGACGAAAATATATTAGAAGACACACACACACACACACACACACACATATATATATATATATATATATATATATATATATATATATATATATATTCACCATCATCCTAAAAATGACTTGAAAATTAAATGTAGGAAACATCGGAAGAATAAAAATATTGCTCGCTTGATTTAACGGAAGTCCACGCAACATGTACCAATGCTATCAAGATGCTATGGCTTTGGTGCAGAAGTTTGGAAAGCCTGACATTTTCATTACGATGACATGCAATCTTTCATGGGATGAAATCACTTCTGAACTACTACATGGACAATAAGCTCAAGATCATCCATATCTTACGACAAGAATATTTCGTGCAAAATATGAACAACTAAAAAGATGACATTTATAAGAAACAAGTTCTTGGTTCAGTTGCAGCACATGTGCATGTTATAGAATTTCAGAAAATAGGACTCCCTCATGCGCATATTCTTATCATGTTATATGATAAAGATAAACTTCACAGCCCGGACGGTTACGATGTCGTGGTAAGAGCAGAAATCCCAGACCGTGATGAAGAACCAGAATTGTCCAGTTCTGTAATAAAATGGATGGTTCATGGGCCATGTGGAAGACATCGACCAAATGCATCATGTATGAAAGATGGAAACTGCAAAAGGGATTATCCAAAATAATTTTCTCCAACTACTCTTCAGGGCAATGATTCATATCTGTATACCGTAAATGAGATAATGGTAGAAGGATTGCATTAGATAATGATTTTACTATCGATAATCGTTGGGTTGTCCCATATAATCCATGGTTATTAAAAAAATATGATTGCCACATTAATGTCGAAGTTTGTAGTAGTATCAAATCTGTCAAATACTTATATAAATATGTTTATAAAGGTCCGGATCACGTGGCGGTTGAAGTTTGTCCAGGAAGCAACTATGACGAAATTCAAAAGTTTGTTGATGCGAGATGGATATGTCCTCAAGAGACCTTTTGGAGAATTTTTGAATGTTCATATCACACGATTTATCCTTCTGTTCAACGATTACAAATACGCTTACCAAGCAGACAACAAGTCACATATCACTCAAATCAAGCTGTGTCTGATATTTGGTTAAATGAAAGCCTCTCTATATAAATGCTTATTGAATTATTCAATACAAACTCACAAGATCCTGAAGCAAGGCAATATTTATATCGTGAATTTCCAGAGAAATATAGGTGGGTAACAGATACGACAAACTGAAGATGTAGGACTTCAGCAAAAAAAGTTATAGGACGTATTTACAGTGTTTCACCATCAGAAGAGGACGTTACTACTTGAGAATTCTTTTTAATCATGTAAAAGGCCCAACTTCATTTGACGATCTTCTCACAATCGACGGTGTTAAATATCCAACATTTCAGGCAACATCAGAGAAGAGAGGACTTTTAGAGGAGGATCAAAGTGTTAGAGCATGTTTACAAGAAGCATCAGCCATAAAAATGCCATCAATTTTGAGAAGACTGTTCGCTACAATCTTGGTTTATAGTACACCAACAGGCATTAGAAGATTATGGAATGAATTTGTCTGCTATATGACCAAAGATTATTCAAACTCAAGAATAACAAATCGAGTTATACTTGAAAATCGTCTTCTAAAAGATCTCAATATTTTATTGATGAATCATTATAAAAAAATTCAAACTATGACTTTCCAACAATTAGAGATGACATAGATGATCGTTCATTAACTTCAAGATTGTTGAATGAGCAATATTCAATTAAAACACCAGAAGATGATTTAACCTTTGCTAACAAGTTTAATGATTCTCAATCGCATGAGTATACTATGATTTTGAATGTTGTTAAAAGTAAAGAGAGCAGAATTTATTTCATTGATGGTCCTGGTGGAACGAGAAAGATGTTTCTCCATCTATCAATACTTGCAACGCTTCGATAAGAAGGCTTCATTGCACTTGCAACCGCAACATCTGGGATTGTTGCGACTATTCTACCGAGTGGCCGAACGACGCATTCAAGATTTAAAATCCCACTTAATCCAACGTCTAAATCAATGTGTACGATATATAAACAATCAGAATTACGAAATCTTTTGCGTCAAGCGTCTTTTCTTATTTGGGATGAAGCAACTATGGCTCATAAATATGCTTTTGAAGAACTTGATAAAACTCTTAAGGATATTATGGGGAATAACTTGCCATTCGGAGGAAAAATTCTTATTCTTGGAGGGTACTTTCATCAAGTCTTACCAGTTGTACAACATGGTACAATCACAGAGACAATTGACGCATGCATTGTTAAATTACCATTATGGAATCATGTAGAAGTCATCCAACTTACTCAAAATATGAGAGCCAAAGAAGATTTTTTCTACTTGGATTTTCTATTATGTGTTGGTGATGGAGATGAAATGCATACGGATGATGACTTGATTCGAATTCCAGATGAGATGGTGATATCATGGAAAGATGAAAGTTCAATAACTACTCTTATAAATACAATCTTTTCAGATTTATATGAAAATGCATTCCAAAGGGAATATATTGTGACAAGAGCTTTAATTACTTCTCTTAATGAATGTGTCCATAAGTTGAATAACCAAGTTATTGATTTATTTCTTGGAGAATTGCATACGTACTCTCATTTGATTCTGTTGAAGATGATACAAGAGATCTATACCAACTTGAATACCTTAGCCCCAAGTGGTTTGCCTCCGCATAAGTTAGTCTTAAAGAAAGGAGCCCCAATTATGCTACTTCGAAATCTTGATCCAATGAATGAATTATGTAACAGTACCAGACTCATATGTCGTGAATTTTATAGAAATCTTATAGATGCAGAGATAGACACTGGACAATTTGCAGGAGATCGAATTTTCTTACCAAGAATACCTACGAAGCCTTCTGAAGATATTCGTTTGCCATTCACATTACTACGCAAACAATTTCCTATAAGACTGAGTTTTGCCCTCACAATTAATAAGGCACAAGGACAGACAATTCCAAATATAGGAATTTACTTGCCTCAACACGTGTTTGGACATGGTCAACTTAATGTTGCATTATCAAGAGGAGTTTCAATGAAAAACACAAAAGTTTTGATAAAAGATGGCAATGTCAATGGAAAATCAGGAACTTATACTAAAAATGTCATTTATGGAGATGTACTAATATCTGCTAAAAGACAAAATAATTGAATGATATTTTATGACCATTACATTTGAATTTATTTACATTTGTAATAACCCGGAAATCTGAGCCAATTTAAATTTTTTATTTTGGCAGTTTTAGTGAATTTTGAACATTTAAAATGATTTATTTTAAATAATAACGACGAGAAATTCATTTTGAATAGAATTAGAACGTATATATTTATATAGATCGTCGTTAGAATATAAATATTTATTTTAAATTATAAAAGGAATTGAAAATGGCGCGGTAGTTCGAAAATTCGATTTCAAAGTGCAAATGAATGTACAGGATTCAAAATAAACCGGATTTTAGTGAAACCAAAAAATTAGAATCTATTTGAGAATATCTTTCCAACGAATCCGAGAAATCGAAATTTCATAGCGGAAATCAAAAGTTGTGCCCAGTTGAAAATTCAGAATAGTCGCTATGGAATTTTGGCCCTTAAAAATGGAAATTTTGCAAACGATCTCGTTTTTCGACGAAACCACTTTTGTTGGATCCATGATGTCAAGTTATTGCTAGGTTTCAAAATTCATAATTTTCTGAATCAATATGTGAGTGTGGCAAAGGAAAACATGTTTTGATAGTTCCGCTCAATTTCGATCGACCTGAAAATGGCCATTTTTCAAACGGCCTCGGAATTTGATGAAATTAGTTTTGTTAGGACCATATCGTCAATACGAAGTTAGGAAATATTTTTTGGGTATTCTTAGAGTTCGTATGTGACCCTGGTGAATTGAAATGTACTTTTAAAATTGAATATATATATTTTAATTTGAACGGAAATTAATCGTAACAGCTGAAGTGGCTCATGAAACATAGTCCAATGCGTTCAGGATGGGGGTGATTAGCTAGGGGTGACAGTCATCGGGTCTCGTTTGGAGTTAGAGTGAAAAGTCAACACTTTGGAAAATTAAAATAATATATATATATATATATTAACCTTTTTTTTCACTAAGGCCCTTATTCACTTTCTGTAATCAGTAGCTCGTATCCCCAAATTGGATCTTCCCGATTCGAAGGAAAAACCCATGGCCTCTGGCCATCATCTCTGTCGCGCCTCCAAGGCCGCGCACCTCTCACCACTTCGGCCAACCGATCTCCTCCCTCCCTCTACTTCAGGTTCGCCTCCACCTTCGAGCCAGCGTCGTCACCCTGTATCGGAGGAACGAAACCACTGAGTTGCCCCTCCACCGCGAAACCACCGCACATCCGCCTGCTTCCCTCGCCCGCGTTGACGCCACCGTGAGCACCTCTTTCAAAAATAAATAAAGAACGATAGCAGCAACTCCCTCCTTCGTACTTCCCTCTCCGATGTCTGCCACGACGAGCCCAGCAGCGTTTTCAAGCAGCCAACACCGCCCTCCCCCTCTGACAGTGAAACCCCTCCTCCTCAATCCGAAAGACAGTAAGTTTTTATACATGTTGATTTTATTTTCAGTTTTCTTTATATAATATAAAGATCTGTTTTTTAACAGTATAATGATGTGGTTTATAACAATTTAAGGAGGAGATTTTTAAATATATAAAGTGATATTTGTAAATATATAAAGCTGAAGTTTTTAAATAAGAAAGAATAAAAATATGATTATTATATTATAAAAAGAATAAAAATATGATATTTATTTTATAGAAAGAATAAAAATATGATTTTTATATATGTAGCGAAATAAAAATCGGACTTTTTATAGAATTGAAGTGATAAAAATGTAATTTTTATATATGAACAGCGTGAAAAGGACTGCACTGGAATTTCAAGCAAATCCAAACGATTCAGAAGTTCAGAAGTAAAGCACTGCGGAGTGGAACCCTCGGTGAGAACTCCTCATTTTTATTTCTATTTCTAGTTTAAAATATATACTAGGATGTAGACGGTGCTTAGTAGCACCCGACACCCGTCGTCCACAGACCATGGATGACTTGTTTGTTTGATTGTTGTGTTGTGAAATTTGATTGTGTGATGTGGAATGAAATAAAATATTTTATAGTGGAAAATATTTTTTAGTTAAAAATATGATTTTTAACGTGTATATAAAATAAATAGTAATAAACAAATCGGACGATTTGTTTATATACACTGATTTGACTGATATTGATTGGGATGATAAATTTTACACATCGCCCAACTGCACAAATAAAATCTGTGTTTGTTGATTTTAAACCCCACACGGGTATTGGGAGGATATTTGACGTACACTAATCCCGATTGTTTAGTTGTATGTCAATCAATGGGTTGACAGACTGTGTAAGCGTTAATTATTTATATTTAATGCTTATGAAGTTGTGTGGTGCACTCTGGATGATGGTTGATTATTTATCGTTGTTGTTATATACATGTGTTGTAGAGAATCCATATAATTAACATTATATGGTAATTGATTGGGCCTCATTCCAATTGGGAAAGTAAGAAATACAAAATTCATGTGTTGAATAGAAGAATAAAATTCATGTGTTGAATGGAAATATAAATTCATGTGTTGAATAGAAATATAGATTCATGTGTTGAATAGAAAAATAAATATTCATGTGTTGAATAGAAATATAAATTCATGTGTTGAATAGAATAAATATTCATGTGTTGAAAAAAATATAAATTCATGTGTTGAAGAAAATATACATTTGTTGATTAGAATAACGAATTTATTGAAATATATAAAGCCGTGTTGGTTAGATTGACGTCACTTTGACGTGAACGATATTTAAATCGATTTTATTCATTTTTATAATGAATATAGAAAAGAAAGTGATTTCAAAATATAACGTTTTGAAAATATTATCATTTGTATATCGATGATATGGAATATTCAATTTTGATTCGAAATTGAATATGAAGTTGAAATCGTTTTGAAAACGAATTTAAAATGATTTATAAAATACGTTTTTAAAGGAAATCGACGAAATATATATTATATATAATATAATGGCCTGAATAGAATGCGCCGCGCCGCGGCAGTTCGCGAATTTCGACCATTGACTTCGAATGGATATTACGGGAGATCCGACCATCGGATTCTCCTAAAACCGGAACCGTTGGGTACGTATCGAAAAGAGCTTTCTAACGATATTAGAGATATGAAATCTAACGGTTGGATTTGGAATTATGTCCAAATCAAATTTGGAAAAGGTCGCTGTGCAGTTCGATGGCCGTTGATGGAAATCGACTGTACGGGCCTTAATAAATTTATTAAAAATAGTAATAATTTGTGTAAAATCATAAGAAATGATTTGTGAATAATTTAGATAAAAATTTCCATATTTGAAAAGATAAAAATAGATTTTTATCGAAATGAACTGGTTTTGAACTAGAATAATAATTTATTTATTTTTAAATAAATAAAGTGGATTTGAAATGGTTTCAAAAGTAACCAGAATTTCCAATAATTGAATTGGAATGGATTTGAATCGAAATTGTCTTCGGAATATTTCGATGTTGGATTTCGTGATTATACAGATATTGTGATGGAAATTTGAAAGATATATTTATATCGTTATTTCTAATACGATATTTGTTGATCGTAGAATTTGATATTGAATATAAGCCGATATATTTTCTATTCAGAGCCTTGTATTTAATATCAAATGGGATTTGGGTTTGTTGTGACTGGTGTCTTCATTAACACTGTTCTTAAACCCAGTTGAGAAAAAGATTAAATCTTTTTATTTGGAATTAATGAAGTATACCAATTAAATAACATTTGATTGGAATTGAATAGAATGTGATCTTGGGTTTATCGTGAACCGTGTTTTAAATGACATTGGTTCTTTAACCCAGTTAAAGACAGGATGTGATTACCCAAGTTAAATAATCATTGATAGTGATTATTGGGAAGATTAAAACTCAGTGGAGTTTTAATGAATCTTTAGTTAGATTGGAATGATCGAGAATGGAGTATCACCAATTTTGCTCTAGGCGATAGTTAAATCTTTAATTAGATTTGAATGTGAAATGGTAATTGAATTTACCGATAACACCGTGGTGTTAGATATGAAGTATGACCAGTTTTACTTAATGGGATGAATAGGTTGGGATTGGGAAATAAAATAAATGATTACTTCGGTGTGGTTCACTAATCCCGACTAGTTTGAATTGATATTCAAAACAAGATTAAAGAATAAATTTAAAGAATTTATCTTTGATAAAATTAATGGGAACCTTTCCCAAAGTGTAAGAATAATTGTATAAAAGAATATTCTGAATTGGAATGAGGCGTATGTTGTGTTTGTGTAACACTTGTTTATTATATACACGAGTTATTCAGAAAGACCGGGTTTATCCCATTCTGAATAACTGATTCGACGATGTGTCGAGGATGAAGATGGTGGTCGAAGACCGGAGGTCTTCAACATCGTTTGGATAATTACTGATGATCTTGATTGGGCCGTACACCCAAGAGGAGGGAATCAGTTGGTGATCGTCCAGACGTACTTGGAGATCGATGGATTTGCGAGGTACAAGGTGCCTCCAGTTTCGTTCAGACCCAGAACGAACTTGTAAATGGACTGTGTGTATGACATTGGATTTTATTCTGTGTGATTGATTTCTATTAAATATATATCTGTTTGGCGGCGGAGAATTTATTCTCTTGCTTAACGCCCTTCTCTGAGACGTACGAGCTAAGGGGTTATATATTGATGGATATCAATCGCATGGAGTGAATTGCCTATGTGGCATGCCTAAGTGGCAAATGATCAAGGCTTCTGTTGAAAAGCAAAGTCTTGTGGTTGATGATCAAAGCACGACCTGTGTGGCATAGCTTTGTGTAGCGTTGATTCGCGAGCCTCACACCCCGGTTGTGAACCAGAAACGGGAGAAGGAACTCAGGGAGGACATGCATTTCTTTCTAGTTAGAAGTGGCGTCAGTGGTTTGACACACCCTGACGAGTTTGACTTATGTGGTTGTTGCTGTTGCGAGGCGTCTCAGATATATCGGTGACTGTGTGGAGCCGATGGAGTCATTTGGCTCATTTACGCCCCAAAGGGCGGGGAAACGCAGTGTTCAGGTATTTTAATCCACATCGGTGGACCGGCCCTGACGATCGAAGGTCACTCGAGCTCTGACCTGAGGGGCGGACTAGAGGCTCTCGAATTGGTAAGGACTATCTTTTGCCTTGGATCACAGATGGAAATCCAACTTCCAATACGTGATATTTGCGGTTTTGATTGTAGAGCCTAGTATTGACGACATGATATATGGTACCCATGCCGTCTATGATTAATACTTATGATTGAAATTGTTTTGACACTATACACGTATAGTAGTAATAAAAGATGAAATTTAGCGTATCAAGCATTCTTTGACTATTATAAGGTAAAACCCTATCCTCCGGCTTGTGTTGCATTGTGTGATGGGACCTGGGTCTTATAATAGCTTCATTTTTCTTTATTTAGCATTGCGCTGTTGTTTTTATGCACTGGTATTCTTGGGAGGAAATCTGTTCCGTGTTATACGGCGTGGTCCCTTGATTTACCTAACTTTAAAAATAAAGATTAATAACGGTTTTAGTTGTCACACCAGTCACATGACTGACCTAGAGTTTATTGTTTTAACCTAAACTCTGGGTGCCCCTATTTTCCGCATGGGCAGCTAGTAGTTTTGGTTTTGCAGATTTATATTCATAGGAACTTGGTTTACAGCTGGAATGATATCCGGAAAACTCTGTATCCGTATATCTCTTTCAGTTGTGTATTGTATTATTTTCCGCTGCTATGTAATGTATTGTAATATCTGATATTTTTTTGTGTAATATTTATTCATACTCTGTATATTCTTTTATTCTGATGGGATTGTTGTAATATACAATGAAATATTCTTCTATTTGCGTTCTGGTTTGTCGTGTTCTCATAACAATCAGGGGTTTCGAACGGTCTTGGTCGGTTTAGCGACTGATTCAGATCGAGCGAAATTCCTTTTCGTTACAACATTGCTTATTATTTTTTCTTGAAGTGACAGTTTATTGATCATGCACAACATTAGTACAAGTTATTTTTCCTTGTATATGTAAAATACATAACATATGAGGAATCAAAATCCACACGTGAAGCGTGTGCCGTGACGCTCGTACTAGAGAACCAAACAAATGTTCCTAAAACCAATTGGTAATAGGAACAACGCTCTCATAGTGTGTTTGTGTGTGTGTATATAGGAAACAAGACGCAAATTGTTCAACATGGGACAAAACTAACACCATCTTTGCATGTGAGACATCACTAGTCAAGACGTGCCCAAGCCACACAAGCCGAAACCAAGCTTTGATACCATGTTGAACACTAGAGAACCAAATAAGTGTTCCTTAAACCAATTGGTAATATGAACAACGGTCTCATAGTATATATACAGGAAACATGACACAAATTGCTCGATATAGGACAAGACTAACAGTCGTGACTGTAGTATATGCTTCCCATCCCAAGTTATTGTACAACTTTGTGTTCCAGTTGATTATATAATATAGTTTGATATGTAATTTTACATTTCCTCCTTGACTTATTATATATATAATGTAAAAGTGGAAAGTGCCTTATATTTTAAGGTTTCCTCCCATATTTGTCCTATATATCAAAACACTTCCTTATATTGTTTTAAATCGTCCAATAGCTTCATCAGTTGAATAGTTATCCACTAACTTATGTTTTTTTTTCTACTAAATGCTCTCTTTTGGAGACTCTGCAGATCTTAAACTGAAAAACATAATCTTTATATCAGTTCAAAAGCTAATCTCAAGATAAATAACTACATCCACGTTAATCGATTATGGAGGTTATTATGCCTATAAACATGTTTCATACCTACATCAATCTGTTGGTATTTACATCCATTATAGATGCAGAACAAAAGTAAATCATAACCTTGGTTTTGTTGAAAAGTTCACTTTTAAAAATTCAAATATATTATAAAATACAACTTCTTACAGCTAACAAAAATTGAATATAAATCTATAATACATGATGATACTTCAGTGCCCTTATGTTTGAATTATTTAAGTGCAACAAAATAGATAGCACAAAACTAAGAACATGAAAATATTAAAGAAAAATAGAAAATGGTAATACATAAACAATAAAAGAATGCGAGTACTAGACCAAAAAGACATAAAAATAAGAAAAGTGACCAACATCATAAATGCACAATTAGGCTTATAATTCAATTTTCTATTTGAATAAACTATTATTGGTTAGTTGAAATGAGTAAACACGTTAATTCTACATATGATGGACATTTTGGGTTTATATTATGCAAGTATAAACTACATAGTAGAAATATATAATAAAATTGTATTTTTTTTCAAAGCATACTTTTTATCATATGATGTTCCATATGATAAATTAAAGATGATTTTATTATCTCAAATGAAAAATAGGCTAAACTTGCAGGTCGAATGGAAATAAAGGAAAACGGGCAACAATAAATACAATGTTAAACTTTAGAAACAATAAATATAAAGTAAAAAAGCCAATATATGATGAAGAAATACACACTTTAAACATTAAAATATAAGTTATTTTTTATGAAACTTTAAAAACAATTACTATAGGGAAATAGCTCAACACATTAAAAGAAACCCATACTCCTATAAAAATTAGTCATTCATTATGGATGAATAGATAAATGCATTTAAGAATATAGTAAGCATTGACACCTTAAACTTTTCCATAATCCAAAACCTAACAATTGTCAATCATACTTAATTAGACTGCTTTGGACCAGTGCTACTTGGGCCATCGCACGGGGCATGAAGACCACATGGGGAATCATCACGATAGGCATTACGCATTAAAAAAAATGCGTAGACAGAAGCCGCGCTGGAGAAAGAGAGCGAGGCATGGACCGCGTGGTAGAGAAGAAGAGCAAAGCGGGGAGAGAAGCGCAGATTGATTTCTCTTAGGCTTCACATAAGAACCCTAACTCTAATTGCTATGTCTGTTTTTGTGCAACGATTTATTTATTTGTTTCAATTTGAATTTTTAGGGAAAACAAAATCAACTGCTTTGATTGTGTAATTGATTTGAGCCTTCAAGTAAGAGACCCTAATTTCTAAATGCCATGTTTTCAAATAGAAATTTTAGAGATTATAGAATAAACTGATTTGATTGTGGTTTCTTTTGTTCAATAAATTGATTTGAAATTTGTTATACATATTTGTACTCAAATTTAATAGGAAACGGTGTGCTATTTGATATAGAAAATTAATGTTAGGAAAGTAGGAACAAAATTAGATTTTTCTCTACTTCGTTAAATAAATTAATTTTTTCAATTAGAAATTTGGAGAAGACGGAATAAACTGATTTGATTATGGTTTTTTTTCTTTCAATAAATTAATTTGAAATATGTTATACATATTTGTACTATGCATCGCCTCTTTGTATTTTGATTATCGAATTATTTCAGGTATCACAATGCTTCCACGAAAACAACCATCCGGAAGTTCTAATAGAAAAAAACCAAAAAGAAATGAAGAAATAGTTGAACCATGTTATTGACATCTTAATTGCAGATATATGAAGTGCCAATATATATAATGGTACAAGAAGCTGATGATTTCTAGTAGTTGAAGCGATTCAAGTCTTGTATGCACATTTAAGCCAATTTTTCGAACTTTTTTCCATTATAACTATGTTATTTTCATTTGTCTTATTTGTATGTTCCAATGTTAGTTCCTAATAGTATCGAATTTTCGGAAAATAATTAAGGTTGCTTGCAAATATGAATCTCGTTCAATATCATTGTGTATATTTTACAATATGGGGCATCATTTAATAAATCGCACTGGGCAATCCAAACCTTAGAACCGGCTCTTCTTAATACAGGATGAAAAAAATACCGAATTGCATAATTAGTACCAAATTTTGCAGTTTAAATTGTATGCATTAATGGATATTTAATACTAACTGTTATTTATTTTTACTTATTTACAAATAGTTATGTTTACCACATTAATTTTGGCACAAAAAAAAATCACATTTTAAACACCACTAGAAAGCTAATAACTAAGAGAAGCTAACAACCAAATTCATAAGATACAGAAACGTTAGAGCATATGATCATATCAGCAATGAGATGAGTCGAATTGTAATATCTCTTTTTACTGTTCAATGGTTTGAAAAGAAATTCTATGGTCTAATATATTTATATACCGTGTCCAAGCCATGCTAAATTAATGTTCTGTTAAAAGAAAATAGTAATTCTAATTTGGCCATGTCTGTATAGTTATATCGCAGGCTTACGTTTAGCACATAGTTTTATTACCATCAAACATATACCAAAATGCTTTTTGATGCTACTTTAATCATTAAACTGGTATTAAGTTGTATTACGTGCCCATCCGCTCACTCACGAATCTGAAATAATGTATATATATGCAATTTTCCAAACAAATATCCTTTCAATAAATGCATGAAACCATAGTATAACGACCTGCCTTTTAGACCGCTTCGAGTCGATAATTAAATCAACTCAAACCGTTCGAAACGGTAGATTGTTAATTGCTATAGGGTTAAAATAAATCATCATAAAATCACAGACACAAAACACATAATATCTCACAATGGAAGTAAAATTTATACAATAATACAAATTTCATTTATACATATCGGAGTACAGAAATAACACAGATACAGCGGAAGATTGAATACAAACACTTGCTAATACAAGAAGAGATAAAATAAACTGAGTACACAAGGACATATGGCTAGATTCCAAAAAATACTCGAGCTCCAACAAGCAATCTTCAAAGCTGAAAATACTCAATCTGACTTGAGCATTTTGCAAGAAAAGAAAACAAACAAAATATTCGAGTCAGGACTAACATTCTCATATAAGTGAATCAACTCAAGTGAAATATTTAACGAAATGCAAATAACTTAAAGGATGTTTGAGATTCCACCCTTTAAGGATCCGTGAAACTAATACATATAATAATACGCTATTATAATAGTGTCTATTCAGTAAAGTATAATATTTTAAAAATAGCGTAAGCATGATTACATTCTTAGCCTTACTCCGTTTGCAGACATTGTCGTACACATTGCATATAAAACACCAGTACGTCAGTAGATAGGGATGCACCATGATACGACAACGTCAAATCAAAATCATAGGGGCTAGATCAGGATTAATATGACAAGGCACGCGAGGCAACACCCAGGGTAGGATTCTACCAGTTGCACTCCCGGACCGGTGGTAACGCATAGCCGCAACTACCGTCCACCTCGGAACACACTCCCATATCAAAGGGCGCCCAAATCGATCACAAAGTAATATACATGGTGTCGAAGAAGCGTGTCCGATCGTAGATGCGACCTCACTTAGTCATGGTATAGCTCCTGTTTTAGTCATTTTAATTATGACCCGAATGTCAAGGCTATCCATCATCGCTCTTTCTTCAAATGCAGTAATCGCCTTCAATCCTACTTCATTATGGATTCTTCATCACGTGCACAGTTGTTAAAGTGGTATCGGTATTGGCAGAGAGTATAACAATACCGACTCCGGTCTCTTTAACAACCAAATGTTTATATTTTATACACCGTGGTCATTAAATTAACTAACTGAGATCACATTTACGTATCAAAAGTCGATAAATTTTCGAGTATTGATTTTTAAATCAATTTCTCAACATACTCAAATATTAGTCTAGTTCAAATTTCAAATCTTATATTACAAATATTTCTTATCAAAATCACTATGGCTTATATTTTGATTTCATAACATCATTAATATTTTGTCTCTTTATTTAACCACTTTGGATCGTTGGCTCGGATTGACTTTGATTTTATTTAAAATAGATAAATTTGGAAAATATAAATGTATGTATAATTTAGTATAAGATAGTTTTCTATAAGATAAAAAAATAGTTTAATAAAATAGTTATAAGATTTAATGGAGAAACACTTTATATACATAGTTATTAAACAGTTATGAAAACAATAATAAAGCAAAATTTGTTTAAGAAAAATAGTTTGATGTAAATAGTAATGATTTAAATATTTAAATAATTAATCCAGTCTGAATCAACTGTCCGTATTCAAAATACAATTCATCACTTATTTTCAGATTCCAACTTCTCTTCCAAATCAATATACACTTAACAAATAAAGGTATTCAAAATACAATTCATCACTTATTTTCAGATTCCAACTTCTCTTCCAAATCAATATACACTTAACAAATAAAGGTTTCAACTTTAACTATAGAAATAAAACTTCATTTCTAGACAATTACTTCAAACTAATTTATAAATTTAGTTCCAAATTTAGTTTAACTTGAATTCGAAGTTCATTCCATTGTATTATATTCCAAATTAGTTTCAATGTTTAGTCGTCAAGTTATCTCTTAAATCGCACTTATCCAATATTCAGCTTGCTTTGGTTTCAAAATAAAATCACATGCCAAATTAAAACTTAAGTAAAACAAATTTCTTAACATTTACTTTAAATTCAAACAAGATTACATCATAGCGTTTAATTCATCTAAAATTCAATTTATAAAAATTATTAAGTTGAATGTTTATATCAACATAAATTTATTACACTTTTAATCGAATCTTTAACTAAATTCTTTTACATTGAATCAAGCCATTGTAAATTATCTTATTATAAAATTTTAGTTATATCATACAAAACCAGTTTTCATAAAATTTCAAATTAACTTCAACTTTAAATAATAACCTTTATAAACTTACATTTGGAGGGAAAAAATGCATTTTACTACATTCAAATCTTACATAACTTCAACATTCAACTTAATTTTTTTTTAAAAAAAATTCAACTTAAATTTCATTATTAAAATCAATTCATAAATCGATATATATATATATATATATATATATATAACATTTTAAAATAGTTTTTATTGACCACGGCATCATTATATAATTTTTATCCTATGGTCAAGTGATACGGATGTATATCAGTTCAATCAGTTTTAAAAGGGAAATTCGAATCCCGGGTATATATCATTTCAATCCGTATTCCAAATCGATTCAAATTTATTTTTCAAATCTACACAAGTCATTCGGGTGTGTATCATTTCAACCCATGGTGATTTTTTTTCTAAATCTATAGGGAACTCGCAAGATGATGACAGTTTAAACATAGCATAACATCCATCACATCCATATCGTGTCATATATCGATATTGTGTGTATCACATGTGCACAACCAACACGTATGAGTTTCTAGAGCAATCCTAACATTTCATTCAACATTTCAAGTATTTAATTCACTTAATCAGAAGTTAGTCGCGAGTGAGGGAAACTCATCTTTCGTGGCAGTTCAGACGATACGGAAAATGAATGAAGAATTCGATGGCTCGACAATGCTAATGATAACATATAGGAGAGATCAACATCCTAAAATAATATGGCAAGATTCATACAAAATGGTTTTTTCCATAATAAAACCCATATGCGAATTTTATCAAAAATTACAAAACTTGATTATTATGACGACTTGAACCAATGACCTCTCGGTTTTGAAACTAAAACCATACCACTCAACCACATTAATTTTTGGTTATAACAAAAGAAGACTAGCTATACTTTCTAATAAATTCCTGAAGTAATACACAGCACCAAGGATGCTGAATATAAATGTGTGCAAAGTGAATTTCTTCATCGTACACACCCAGGCTCTAACAACACTCAAGTGCAGTGCTTAACAAACTCAAGACAATAACTTCACAAGGCGATGTATAGAGAATTACCGAACCAAGATATGTAAACTAGAATACAATTGTTTCAGCAACCTAACATCACAAATTCCAGCCTAGTATCCTAATCAATACGAGGTGGTTTTCAGAAAACAAGTCAACCTAAATTAACTAAAACTTATACATGGTTCCACAATTTTCAACACACATTTATTTATAACAGGGAGCAATATAAAGATGTATTTAAAATTAAACACTTGACAAGCTATTCGACAGACCCGAGCTTGGTTCAGCGAAAGGGTTGTCCGCGTCAGAGCTCGGTGGTAGCTTGGTCTCTGGAAGTTCTGTCTCTTGCGTATCTTTTTTTTTTTAACTAGGAACGCAAATTGGAATGCAGGTGCAACGGGTTCAGGTGGAGTCGACGATGCCTGGGTAGTCAAGGTCAGGGCAGATGGCGATCGTGGATCAACAGGGAGGTAGCGGCGTCGGTCCAAGGTGAGGTGGAGGGAAAGGAGTGGGACAACTTTTGTCAGATCATGGAGGGTGCTGGTTGTGACGCCCGTTGATGATGGCTTCCGACGATGGCAGATTACGAGGCAGTGGCGGACAGGGGTTCAGGAAGAGGGTGTTGGTAGCGCCTGGAGCAGATCGACGACGATGGTTGTTGGTAGCTTCAGGCAAGAAGATTCCAGGTTCAACCGGAGAGAGGAGAAAGGAGAGGAGGTCACGATCAATGGAAGTTAGGAGTAAACATTGGATCTAGTGAAGGTGGATGGTGCGACGCCTCAAGGCGTTGACTCCGGCGATGGAAGAAGATGGGAAGGACAAACAATTTGGGATTCGTGATTTGGTTTTTTTTCTTTTTTGATAAACTAGGTACTGATGAAAACAGGATGGCAGAAAAATGGCACTGGGGCTTTTCAAGGACTTTTTAGGCCTGTTTTACAAAACAATAACTGAAACATCCATGTTTTAAAAGTAATTACAAATGTAGACCTGTTTCAGTCTAGATGGTGTCTGAAGGCGAGTTTTGAAAATTCGCCTTCAGAAAAATACGAAGGCGAGTTTCCAAAACTCGCCTTCAAATAAACCCTGCACAACAGATACAGTGAATTCATACACAAACACAAGCACAAGTTTCAAACCGCCTTACATTGAGGCTTCAACAAACACAAGCACCAGTTTCAAACACAAAGCAAATACATAAACAAACAGGGTTATCCAATTAATAAGCGTACCAAAACAAGTTCATACACAAAACAAAAACATGCACTAGGTTCATCCATAGATACGAAATAAATAAACGTACCAAAATATAGCAAATTCAAACACTATCAGTTAGAACAATCAAATGTGCACTAAGTTCGCCTCGGCCGCCTGAGTATCGGTGTGGAAGTTGAAGACGAACCACTGCCGCTGTTGCTCCTAGTGCGTCGTGCACTGCTGGTACGTGGTAATGTAGGTGCAGGTTGAGATGGGCCATGCACAATTTCTTCGTGCGCTGCTGGAGGTGGAGGAGAACTTGCAGGAGGAGGAGGAGGACCTGCAGGAGGAGGAGGTGGAGGAGATGGTGGTTTCGGCCGATCCAGTTTGTTTTTACACAAAATCACGTCTAGAATCTTCTGTATGTTCGTGCACATTGCCCGGCCCTCGTCGTCAGTCTGTCTCTCTCTAAGCTTCTCAGCCTCCTCCCATGCACGGTTAATACCAGCAACTTGCACATTTAAAAGAAAATTAGATAGAATAGATAAATGAAACTGAATGTATTTAATGGTACACACATCGACTTACCACGTTCCTCTCCAGTGGTGCTCTAGGAACGTACGGTGCTACCGCAGTATCGACTCTGGGAGTAAGGACGTAGCGTCGTGTTACGTTCCAGAACCACCTCATGTACTTCGCCACGGATATGGGGGGATCCCTCTCGAACTCATTACTGTTATCGCGGGCATCCCACATAGCACGATACATCTGAAAGTCCTGTGCGGTGTAGCCCTCAATGTAAGGTGGTGCATCATCCGGTATATGCTGCCTCATGCCGAACTGCCTCATAATCCTATCGGGAAGGTGCCAAGCGGTGAAGCTGTAGGCTATCATAGGTACTCTCGCTGTCCAAAGGTGCCTATAAGCGCTGCACATGTGTGTAGTGTGGCAAGTAGCTCCTGAGAGTACGAAAACCATGTAACCTTTTCGTCCGTAAGGACATCCAACTCATTGCGGTAAAAGTATAGCGCTCGTCGCTGTGTATGTCGTGTATCCTTTTTTCCAAACCACCTGTTACACGATAATAAAAGGTACATATATTGGAAATGGTATGTGTCGTGTTTAATAAAATAAATCATCAAATAAGTATACCTAGCTCCAAGCGGCATCGATGCGTCGATGGGAGGAGAAGTCACTACTACTAATCTTCCGACGGGAAGATAAGTCCAAGACCAAAGCTAAGTACACAAAAATGTACTATTAATACAAGAGAATGATGCATCACATTGTATAACAGTCAATTATAGAAATTCGGTTCGTACCTGAAGTAGTGTCGGGCAACCGGCAACACAGTTATACTGTTGCAGCGCGGACCTAGACATTTCTTGATATGCATATGCCAACACTGCACTTCCCCACGAATATGTAGCGCACTGCCCGATGTTAGCTATAAAAGGTAGCCATCTCAAGTCTATACGTGTCTTGGCATGATCGACCATCATTCTGGACCAAATAATATGTAGTAAAATGCAACGAGCCCATTGCTCAACCTCTATCTGGATGGCATCTGCAGAAATATCACCTGCCAACTGGTTACGGAACCATCTAATATTAACCGTGTTGCCAACCCTTACTTTATTGTCTGGTGGATCGAGCCCTAGTAGGTCGTGGCATAGCTGCAAATAATCATGTTGCGCACCATCAAACGCAACAGCAGCGCCGCCAATAGGCAATCCTAGTAAAACAGCAACATCCGCCAAGGTGATAGTCATCTCACCGACTGGTAGGTGAAACGTGCATGTCTCAGGCCTCCACCTATCCAGTAAAGCACCGACAAGGCTATGATCGAGCTGGATGTAACCTAAGCGAAAAATATGCAGAAATCCAGCCCTCTGTATCTCAGCAACTACGCTAGGATCCTCGGACGTCACTTTCGAATGTGACGATGAGTGGTCTATGACAAAATCCGTACTGACTTGCTGCAAATTTAACAGATAACAAAAATTGGGGTTTGACGTCTGAAAAACAGAACATCAAAATATGAAAATACTAACAAATTGCTACCTGCTGTCGATTAGCATTCGAAGTCCTGTGTTGCGGCTGCAAATATAACACACTCGGATCTACTGGTTCGGGCTCCATCTCAAAATACTCTGCACAAATGCAGGATTAAATATTACATACATTTCCAAATCAATATAATGATTTTCACAGCAATACAGTACACATCTTGCATGCGTCGTCAAACACGTTTTTTCAACACATGACATCGAATACCCCACGAATTCAATCCTTCATTGAAACACTCACACTCAAAAAAACAAGTTTTCAAACAATGTTGTTATAACGGATAAAATGAGCTCTGCACAAGTTAGCTACATGATTCGTATGCATTCAGACTGTTCAAAAAATGAGCTCTAACATTGTTGTTATACGAATGAATTCAAAAAATGAGCAGATGATTCGTATGCATTCAGTACAACTTGCACAAGTTAGCAACATGATTCGTATGCATTCAGTACATGTCACGACCTTTGTTTTCACCAATGATACTAACCAAATCAGTACACATACTCAAAGTAGCTAACTTCATGAATTTCTATCAGATTAACAATTTGCTATCAGTACATGTCACGACCTTTGTTTTCACCAATGATACTAACCAAATCAGTACACATACTCAAAGTAGCTAAAAGTAGTTCAACTTACACGAACAACTCTATTTCCAAAATCACAACCTTTGTTTTCACCAATGATACTAACCAAATCAGTACACATACTCAAAATAGACTTTTATCAGTAATTTCTATCCAATTGGCATACGAATTAAACCTAAATTCATGAATTTCCACACAAGTATGCCCTAATTTGAAAATTGAGAATTAGGGTTTAGAATCTTACCGATTTCGTGTTGTACGCCGGATGTGCTAGCCATTGTGATCTTTTAGAAATGATTTGGATGAAAAATAGGTGAAAAACGAGTTGATTTGGGTTTTTTTTTCGCAGCTGGAAGATGGAAGAGAAAGGGGCTCAGGTTTGTTTTTGTATGCAGGTTTTGTTTCTGAATGCGAGTTTTGGAAACTCGCCTTCGTGTTTTAGTGAAGGCGAGTTTCCAAAACTCGCCTTCAGAAACCCGTAGACCAAAACAGGTCTACATTTGTGAATACTTTTGTAACATGGCTCTTTCAGTGATTGTTTTGTAAAACAAGCCTACATAGGTAAAAAGTCCGCTTTTCAATGGTATCACATGAGGACATGTTAAATTTCTTTACAATGAAATTTTGATTCCCTTTGTTTCTCGGTAGGGGTGTTTACAGGGTAATGAAGCATGAGAATGCGGCACGTGTATATAACACAGGAGGAATGCGCCATCTGTTTGTTTCAGCTTAGTATATGAACAAGTGTATAAATTCTTGTTTCAAGTATACAAGTTCTGGCACAAATTAGAGATTTAAACCACTAAACTATCGAATTTTCGCTAACGAAAAAATAGCATTCTACTTACAATTATATTTAATACTTTTAGGCGAAGTTCGCCGGATTTCGAGGACACTTCAATTTGCAACTATTTATTAAATTCCATGTGAATCATATCAACTTACGTATTTTTTATAAAATCAATTCCTTAGCTATGTCCAGTTAGACGCGACTCAAATATAAAATTTCATAATTTAATTAACATTTTAAATTTTAATATTATAAGCGATATATCGGTTACCGCTACCGCAAATTGACCGTAAAATCGATTCGAACAGAGCAGACAACTAGGACGTTTTCGTTATACAATTATTTAGATTACATCTAAATAATATTCAATTTAAGAATTAGCGTATTATAACTTATCGATTACATGTTGGTTTTAGTAGTTCAATCTTAAATTAGTTATCGTCTTAAATATTATATTACAAAACAAATACACATTAAAGTTCACATTTTAGAAGTCAACTTCAAACCTTTCAACATATTTTAAAATTTCTAACTCAAATCTAATTAGTTCCATAATTAAAGACGTCCAAATTATCAGTTCGTTACACATAGCGTAAAATATAATATTGATATCAAACCAAGTACTCAACTAGGAAAATAAACCAATATTTACATGTGGATATAACTAAATGAGAGCTTTGGATATGCATGTCTATATGATTCATCCAAGATCATATTCATTTTCTTTACAGTAGTGGTAGCAAAGCTTATCGTTATACAACTTTCACTATCATCACTACAATTTAAATTTTTACTGTTATTAAAAAAGGGGTCAAAGGGACCAGTTCATTTGTACTTGAAGTAGCACTTTTAAATTTTGAAATTTATACTCTTAGGACATGTGACAATAAAAACAGTCTAATTCTACTATTATAAACAATTGTTTTTGGCAAAACAATTATAAGACAGTACTAAACTACAACAACATAATATAATAAAGTGTCTCAAAGTTCGTAATAAAACATATATATAAGGATGAGAAAGAATCAAATGCCTATTCATCCCAACATTAGTAATGAGACAGGTTGACGTCTAAGTTTGACATAAACATTCTAAATGTATATAAACTACCGACCCATATTTATTTTAAAACAAACAAAATAAAATAAAGAAAGAATAAGCTGAACCTGCAGAAGTTTTTGAAAGATGTTAGGAGTTTTAGTCATAACAAATTCATAGATGAGTAGGAAAAAAAATCCAAATGAAGAACAGGAACCTGAGGAATCCATTTTTAGTCATCATTGAAAAATCTACACTAATTATTAATGTACAGCTTGGTACATTGAGAAACGAACCTAAAAACAATTATGATAATCTACAATTTATTATTGGACAATTCACATGTGTAGACCTCTTTTTAAAACTTATAACATGTTTAGCCATCTTTCAAAAGTTATTACAAAAGTAGACCTGTTTTGTCCAGATGAGCATATAGGCGAGTTTTGAAAACAAGCCTTTGTGCGAGTTTTCAAAACTCGCCTGTATAAAAGTTGCATAAAAGCATGCTTGGCTTGATTGGTAGATGTGTGTGCCTTCTTGGTGAGAGATCCAGGTTCGAATCTTGCCAAGTACATATTTTTAGCTTCTAACACTTCCAAATAGTTACCAGAATACAAAAAAAGAAAACCATTAAAAGTTTTAATACGTCACATCTGTAATGTATTACCACACATGAATAACAACTTATAAGCATATATCTTTAATAACTCGAATGGTAACAACTGCTACGGCATAAGGTACAGGGTTTGACATATAATTATATTATATAATATTATAAATTATATTAGTACGACCCAATACAACATAAATAAGACCCAAAATAACCTCAGCTTGCATCTCAAGTGCGTACTGGACACCCCTCTCAGTTAAAGGTGGATCGTACCATGAAAAAAAATTGCAACTCTGCAACCCTTGGCGATTCTGTGCATGAATGTACGCTTTGCAACCATAAAAGCGACGACCTGCATTCGTTTGACTTTTAGAAACAAGCACATTACATTCGACTCCGCAATAGCAAAGGACTGAACAACCCGTCATGCTGGAGCTTGACCTATCGGGGTTCTGCCGGGCAAGAACTTCCCTCAACTAAGCATTGAGGGATTTTTGAACCGGCCCGATGCGCTGGACTGCAACGTTTGGCTGTGTTGCACTTAAAAGTTCAGACTCGACCTCTGCTGCATTTACTTGGACTCCCATTTGCGTTTCGGGCACAAATTCGACATCTTCTGCAGGTTGTTTACCCCGTTCGTACTCATCGTACATTTGAACCATGGTATCGTCGTCGTATGCCCAGTTAGCCATTTTGACAGTGAACTACTCTATAAAAAACCAAGGAGTGATGAAGAGAGGAAGAGAGAGGTTGTTGGTCTTTAATAAGGGAGAGAGGAAGAAAAGCTGGTTTGAAATATCTACGAAATAGCAACATTACATCTCTGCAAAGCAGATTCCCTACAGTAATACGTCAGACGAAACAGTGTCGTGTTGGGTTAAAGGAGTACGTAAAGCAGATTCTCTCCTGATACGACTAGTCAGTGGAGGATTAAAGGAGTACGTAAAGCAGATTCTCTCCTGGTACACTGTTGGCCTGCCATGTTGCTAATGTGAATTGGGACGACCCTGTTTTTTAACTCCTTTATGTAGAGAAATATTTAAATTATATATGGTTGGGAACGACCCTGTTTTCCGGTATATATAGCGGCTTCTCTGAATCCAGCTAAACCCTCATTCACAATTTCACCATGTCGAAACAAGGAAAAGAAAGTGTAGGCTCCACCGTGGACAAATGGGAAAACGACGATGAATCGGTAGTAAATCAACGACCTGGAAAAGAAAGGGTAGTTGCAGGGCGCGTTGTAGAGCCACTAATTCCTGGTGGATCTAACCCTATTTGTCGTTGTGGAGAAGTATCGGTCGTGGTTGTTTCCAAAACCGAAAAAAATGCTGGTCATCGATTTTTCGGCTGTGAAGCCTATGAGGACCACAATGTTTTTCCTGCTGAAATTGATTGTTGTTACTTTAAGCAGTGGATTGACCCTTCGATCTGTGATCGTGGAGTTCAGTCACCTAGAGCTAGATTTTACCCACGACCGTGGTAGGTGTATGTGGAAACCATCTTAATGTGTTTTATTGTACTTCGAATTTGATGTTCGTGTGTCTCTTTGTTGTAGTTCGTATGATTGTAGTTTGCGTTTCTTAATGTTGTAATCGTTGTCGTCGTAAAATTCTTAGTTATGTAATGCAATATATTAAAATTCCTAGAAGTATGAATATTGCTGATAAAAACCGTAAAGCAGATTCTCTTCTGATACGACTAGTCAGAGTAGGATTAAAGTGTCGTGCATCACGTAAAGCAGATTCCCTACAGTACCATACGTAAAGAAGATTCCCTACCAGTGACCCTTCACATCATTCTTTGTTTTACCCTCTATTCACTTGTACACTACGCATCTATATATCTCTGTCGAATTTCTCAAAACTTACCTCACTCCCACAACTTTGTTTCCAACTACCCTGTGCTTTACCACAACTATGCACTACAACAGAAAAGGAAATCTACAATAGTTAATAACCGTTGCTAGAACACATTAACAACATTTACCCTGCCATTGTAATATGCATAGTTGCATAAAATATACATTTTTTACAATACATACGTTGTAAATAATATGCTTATAACACTAATGTACCGTAGCATAATTCTCATATACCAATTTAAAGACTTGCATGACGAAATATAAATGTTGTAAAATATAGTTTTTACAATGCAACGTAAGCATCGAGAAAAATAATTCATACTTGATCATAAAACGTTGTGTTATGTTATTTTAACATTTTCATTATGTAGTAAATTTATATCTAAAACATAGCTAAGATATTGTAAAAAGTAGCATATTCAGCATTTACAAACATTATAGATATACTTTTAACTACTTCTCACAATTATTGTAATAAGCAATTTTTACAAGTTGCAACACCGTGTAAAAGTTATTAATAAAACTATCAAATTCTTTTTGTATAACATTTACCAAACAAACTATATGCATAAAAATTATTCTAATCACAGACAGAGTATAATCTAACATCCACGTATATTTAAAAATAATATCATTTACATAGACTTTGTTTTACATAAACTTACACTGGAAAAATCAATGTAATCACACAACACAAACCAACAGCCTATATATCAATAACACTCACCAATTTTCTGATATATACCAATAGTCTAGTTTGCAGTTCATCTTTTTCTCGATTCATATCGGGCTGATTTTTGGCTTTTAGTTTGGCATGCATTAGATTAATGCCTTAATTCATCATAGTTGTCATTGTTCACATTTCATATTGCATAGCAAAGAGCAGCAAGCAGCCATATATAGCCTCAGCTTTGCACGCCTACAAACACTTGTTGCAGCAGCTCCAGCAAATGGTTTTCCCTTTATTGATGCTCCGTGGCCAATCCCAGAGTTCTTCAGCCCATGCCTTGAGAAAATATAATTAATTTAAATAATCTATTTCCATGTTTTTCATACATTTTTCAACAAAGGAATTATTGATCTGAAAAGTCAGAGAAAAATAAGTAGAATACCTAATACATGGATATAAACAGAAACATAGAAGAATGAATAATTTCAAGAGAACTGTATTTATTACGAGTATACAATAGAAATAAATAAATAGAAAAAAAATAGAAATATGAAATTTATGTACAAGATTCAAACTCATGATCCCATTTTCTAAAACGTGTCCTAATTTTATATAAATCTTTTCATTACTAAGATTCAAACCCATGACTTTGCTTGAAACTGCTTTATAGTTTGAAAAATTGCCATTATTATTATTAGAAATTAACTCGTAATCTACGGTGACACACATCATAAGTTCTTCAAATTGTCGTGGACATTGATACAAATACATGAACTTCAACTAGTAGAAAGTGTATACCCAGGATCACGAGGAGGCAAGCGATATCAAGGATTCCAATCTTGGATTTTGGTTATGTCTCATCTCGAGATTTTCACACATAATATCTCTTAATGGAAGAGAATTTAGACGCGATAAGTGTATCTCGGATCATACTATAATTGATTTGAATGGAAACGCAGTTGATGCATGGATATAAAATATTTAATTTTCTTTTTGGAGAAGATTAATAGTTTGATTAATTTGATGGCAGTTGAAAAACCCTTGTTATTTGAGCATTGATAAAAGAAAAGAATGCAATATCATATGTTGTGGCTTGACTAGATAAAATAAATGAATAAACTAGAAAGCTATCCAATAATAAGTGGTATGATAATTTCAGACCCACGATAAATGTAAAAAGGTTATATTATAAAAAAATTAAACAAATAATTTTCGGCGAGATCTCGATCCATACAGGGGTGATAACTTAGATGATACAAGTGCAAAATTAGATATGAATGAGATTTGATGTTACACCTAGAACAAGTGCAAAAACAAAATATCAGATGAGATATCGGGTGAGACCAACCACATTTAAATTTCTTAACATATTAGCAATGAGCGTAGAAAGCTGATGCAGGATTGATACAAGAACAGGTGATAATTCTATTTACAAATTCATACCTTTGCGACATAATTGCAAATCCATCTTCAAAAATTTCCTCTACATAATCTGCTTCAACATCATCACCATCTACAATAGACAAAGATTCTGATGCAGATCTTTTCTTGAAAATATTCTTAAAAACCCCCTTTCCTTGCTCTTTTGGTAACTAAGGAGGTGCAGGCCTTTCTATGGGTAATATATCCACAATGATGCAAGTGGTATCATCTCTTAAACCCTTGAACTGTACAGCTTCCTGAAAAGGATGTTATGGCGTAAATAATTCATCATCGTAAGCAATTAAAACATTTCGCATCACTGGAAAATTAACGTTTTACCTTAACAATTTGAGCTGCAGCTTCATCTGGTCCCAAACCACGAGCACAACTCAAAGCCTTTTCAGATGAGAAAACATCCCATACACCATCACTTGAGATAATAAGTCGGCCTCCAGCAAAAGATAGCAAAAATAAGATGGAATCCCGTATGTTAGTCATTTTGATAAACTCAAAACTACAACAACAAAGATTGCAATGCAATACACATTCGGCTGCTCATTACACTAGTTCCCAATTGGGTGCCCCTTTTGTCCAAATAAAATCTAGACATTTTCATTTCTAAATTTTATAATATTAATTTTGTCTTTGATGAATGCCAACGATAATAGTTGGGCACATGGGATAGGCAAAATTGGGACAGTAATCTTTGCTCCGTATGGACAGTATATCCTACATTAAGAGAGTTTATTCAAGTTGGGAATATGTACATACCTTTACTTGCTTCACATAGGGTACATGAACAATAAATTCACCCACATTCATATCTCCAACAGACCTAGATAAACATAAGCCACCTGGCCAGCAGCGAAGAGGGCCGAACTGTATGAAACAGACAAAATGTTTGTCAAACAAATAGGTTTCCCCTAGGGTTTAAATAAAAAAGGTTTGGAGCATTATCTTTGAGTCTGGGTATATTCTAAGCAAAATTTTATCCATGATTTCTAATCATGGTTATATTTATCATGCTTACAAAAGGCCATGTTGTTATCCCTGATAATGTAGTGTTAACACATAAGGAAACAAGTAAAATTCAAGTTATACTACCATGCTACATAGCAATCTTCTGCTTATTAACATGCATGCAACAAACTCAGGTTCCAAGTAACAAATTAATAGAATTGAGGGAGCACCTCAGCATAACTTTGTATTGCTATCTACTTGATGGAAGATTGATGATCAAATATTTTATGACATCAAATGTTACAAATATTCAGAATCATGCCCATGATTAATATATATTTTTAACACAATTTAAACTTGGAGCTAGTTACCAAACAAAATACCTTAGTTCTTTATACCTGTAAACAATTTTGGTTAGCCGATCTTAAACAGAATCAAATTCAAATGAGAACAATATCATACACGTATATGAGATTCACTCCAGATGTGCAGATAAAGATTCAAACATGAATAGATCTGGATATTTGCCCCATAATTTGTATATAATATATACCATCTACAAGATCCTTTTTTCTAGATTTTCTTCTGGTTATTCCTTCATCTAACCAAATAATGTTATCTAATTTGCCAGTTCCACAATATTTAATGCATAGTTGTTAAGGCGTGAGCCTACGTGTGCTTAAGGCTCAGGCGCAGGCTTTGCGCCTCACTGGCCTTCGAGGTGCCTTGGCAAACCGAGGCGCAAATAAAGCGCGCGCCTTATTATCACAAAATCAAATATAATAAATTCTCTTAATACTTCTATATACAGATAACGATTGTTGTATATGAAATTGTACTCAACAAAACAAAGAAACGCTGATTAACTCAAAATCAATTGACAGTGTACTATCTTTCTGACAACCAACTTCAACAGCGTCAGACAATCACTTATTATCACAAATCCAGTTGAGAATTTGTAAAGTAATCTTATTATGTTAATCTCACGACAAGGCACTACTATCTAAACACAAAAATTCATCATCATATGTCTGAATATATTATGCATACAGAAAAGGCAATCACCTTTAACAACAGCAGCAGGATATGGTTGCAACCCAACACCAACCCCTGGTCGCTATGTAGTTGCAGCACTAATCCTCATTGGCCTACTTAAGCAATAAACACCATTCATCTCCAACATTGCTCTATTCTTCTCCATCTCATCCCCAAACTTCACAAACCCATATCCCTTTGATCTCCAGGTAGCCGCATCAGTCACAACCTTGGCCCCTCTCACGCTAGGACACCGAACCCTAAATGTCTCCTGCAGCATATAATCTGTCACATCAGGGGCCAAATCCCCAATAAATACAGAATGATTTGGGCTCGCATCAGCCCTCTTCTCGCCGAGTCAAAATGAGGCCCAGTTGAGACGGAAGGGCTGCTCCGTCCCAGTCACAGAGATACCGTTGTAAGATTGAAGGATGCATCCGACAACTGCATGAGAGGTGAATTCGATTTCTTCTCCTCGATTTAGCAGGAGACGGCGGAACAATACTTTGAGAAGAGAGATTTTGCGAGTATTAGGGTTTTGAGATTTGGGAAAAGTGTCGGATTGGTTGGACTTCAAAATGATGGAGCGAAGGGTGGAGCGAATATGATAGCAGCTGGGAATTTATAGTTTTATTGGATGAGAGACAACAAAGAAGATTGATGAGGTGGAGACATATACTACGTTGATTGATCGAATCTGAGGGTTTAAGTTCGTTAATGTACGATTGTGGCGTGACAAATGCATTAGTAATTTTCAATGTTAAATAAACGTTGTCCTAAATACAAACTGTGTTAATACTATGATGATGTTGTAAAATGAAAAATATATTGAATCCCCAACAATATTCAGCTGTTGTTAACTTTCAGTGTATGATAAATATTATTGAAACTTACAAATTTACAATATTTAACAAATGTTATTTATTTACATATTTCAGTAACATGACAAATAAGTTGTGAAACAATAAATATAAGAGCATCTCCAACAGCGTTACGGACCATAACGTTACGGCCCGTAACATGTTGGGAGATATCTTTGATATCTCCCAACAGGCGCGAGCCGATTTTATCGGCTCACACGCTCGCGAGCCGATAAAATCGGCTCGCGATTTTCCCAAGCCTATAAATGGCTCGGGAGGTGGGGGGTTGTTTAACTTTTGTTTTTCCTCCTAATTCCTCTTTTTTAATTTATTTTTATTGGTTACGACGCCGGGATGCCGCCACGCGTAACGAAGATGGGGAGATTTACAGTTCCAGTTATGCCAGACGACGGATCTGGTCCAGCTCACCTTCCTCCACCAGTGGGGACGACGATTGACGACTTACGGATCCTCCACGAGCTGCCAGAGGGATTCACTCATCGATCTTCTACCGCGCTGGCCACCGTTTAGGTATTAATTTTTATTTATTTACTATTTAGAGTTACTAAAGTGTTAAATAGTATGCCCTGTTGCTTTTACGTTATAGTTTAGTGCATTTATGTTATACGTTTTAACAATATTTATGAACTGTTGGTTTTATAGTCATTTAACTGTTATAATTTTAATAGACTCAGTACGTCTACCTTCGCGGGAGTTGGGCGAAGTTTGTTTCACATGCCCTTGACATATCACCACTACATATTCGGGAGAGGCTACTTGGTAGTCCGTTCGGACTCTTTTTACGTATTATACCTCCCCAGTCCTTCGATCGACCATTGGTACAGGCCTTAGCAGAGAGATGGTGGCCTACGACACATACCTTTCACTTTCCGAATTTTGAGCTTGGTATCACCCCAGCCGATTTTTACATGCTTACGGGGATTGAGATAGGCCGTCCAGATAGAGTCACTTGTCCATTTGATTCCTCTTTTGAGTCACCCGATTCCTACCTACAGTATTTGCCAGATTTGTCAGCGGCTCGTATAGCTAATGGTGTCGTTTCCGTCACATATTTACTTGAGTATATTACAGGGCATCTCGATGTGGTAGATTTCCATGACATAGTATACAAGGCTACCATTTTATACCTCTTTGGTTCGACATTCTTTTCGAACCAACAGAGTACGATTAGACTGAGATACCTAGCAGCACTAGTCGACTTAGAGCAGCTGCATACGATTGATTGGGGCTATTCCATATTGGGTTATCTATATGCCGTTCTTGACTCCTATGCCTTTGGAGAGGTTAGCCAGATGTTCGCTTTTTGGTACATGTTGCCGTGCTGGTACTACGAGTACACGGCCAACATGCACCCACGCATGCAGCCCACCGCCAGTCATGCTGCTGAGACCTTTTTCCCACGCATGCGTAGATGGGAGAGTACTCACGCAGTTCCGCGTGCTCCTGCTGGTGTGAGACATGACTTGATGGAGGCCCGTACCCAGTTAGATATGAGGGAGAGGGGGAACATATTACGAGCACCTTGAGCTTCTTATTGGTTGTTACTTGCAGCGGATGGCCCACTACCTGATGCCCATCCATTAGCCATTGCATGTCGCTTATCTACTCGACGTGTCCTCTTCTTCCCACCGGCCCACCTTCCTATTTGGTTTTTGGGAGATAGATGTTATTACCAGGCTACCGGTCAGTTGCCCGTACCTGGAGATCCCCCTCTGCCTCTTGATATGTTCGGGCGGCAGCGTTCTATAGGGAGACAGTATGTGCATGGTCTGAGACAGACAGGATGGGTTGATACGACCGATTTTCACTTACCCGACGCAGAGTTTGGTCCTTATTGGGTCCGGGTAGCTCCTAGACGGTACTTGTTGCCGGATTATATGCGGGGTGTGAACTCCGATCACATTAGTCCCCGATTGGTTAGTGGTAGAGTTCACCCTCCGCCATTTACTTTTGACCCGACCCCTACGCAGATCTCCTACCCTCCTACGGATTTCGCTCTGGCCGATACATTTCAGACATATGATCTTAGCGGTGCACAGATATTCCTGCCTATTGTTTACCCACCTGCATACATGGTGCACAGTGTCCCTACTGCTGGATTATATCCGCCACATGAGGTAAAATTTGTTGCTTGTGAATTTACGTTGTTTGTTACACGATGTACAAACTGATTTTATATGTTATATATATGAAGTATGCACCCCGGTTGGACCGGCATAGGATACATATTGCGGCTATTCAGGAGATGGCACTGCTACATTCTCGGTCCATGTATGAGGAGCACCAGGCGATTGTTCAGGGATTGCTGGAGCAGATCTATGACTTACAGGCCAGATTAGAGGCAGCAGGAGGTGGTGATACAACAACATCAGGTACCATTGTAGGGTCATGAACTGGTGGAGGTTCAGGAGGCGGAGTAGGAGGTTCAGGAGGCGGTGACGGACTTGGAGGGGGTGATGGAGTAGGAGGGGGTGACGGAGTAGGAGGGGGTGGCGGACTTGGAGGTGGTGACGGAGTAGGAGGGGGTGACGGACTTGGAGGGGGTGACGGAGTAGGAGGGGGTGATGGAGTAGAAGGGAGTGACGGGCTAGGGAGTAGTGATGACGATATTTCGTATTATGACCCTTCTGATAGCGGGGATTCGATGTCTTTGGATGGTGCTGATGATGATGGTTCTGATGATGATGCCGCAGATTTATCATGATGTATATTTGTGTTCTATGACATATTTAGTGTCGTTTCATATGTTCTGTGTAATGTTTGCTCGTTTATTATGTTATGTGTAATGTTTGCTCGTTTCATATGTTCTGTGTAATGTTTGCTTATTTATTATGTTATGTGTAAATAAGGAGGGTAAGTGGACGACCCTCCATTTTTAGCTCCTTTTTAACTCCTTCGGGTGCTTAAATGTGTAAATAAGGAGGGTAAGTGGACGATCCTCCTTTTTAGCTCCTTTTTAACTCCTTCGGGTGCTAAATGTGTAAATAAGGAGGGTTAGTGGACGACCCTCCATTTTTAGCTCCTTTTTAACTCCTTCGGGTGCTAAATGTGTAAATAAGGAGGGTAAGTGGACGACCCTCCATTTTTAGCTCCTTTTTAACTCCTTCGGGTGCTTAAATCTGTAAATAAGGAGGGTAAGTGGACGACCCTCCATTTTTAGCTCCTTTTTAACTCCTTCGGGTGCTTAAATGTGTAAATAAGGAGGGTAAGTGGATGACCCTCCTTTTCAGCTCCTTTTTAGCTCCTTCGGGTGCTAAATGTGTAAATAAGGAGGGTTAGTGGACGACCCTCCTTTTTAAATTGACTCGACCCTAGTTTTATAACGTTCTGAACTTCATTACGTTTAAATGGGGACGACACCGGACCCACACTATTGTTTTCCCTATATATAGCGGTTTCTCTGAAACCCTTATTCACAAATTATTTTCTTCCAGCCGCCACCTCCTTCCTCTTTCCCCAAAGGAGCCAAGTTGTTAAGAAAAGAGTATAGTTCGTTTTCGGGAGTATGTCGGAACAGGGAAATGGAAGTGTAGCCTCCAACATGGTTCTTGAAGGACGCGTTCTGAATCCAGTACGTCTTGGTGGATCCAAACCTGTGTGCCGTTGTGGAGAAGAATCGGTCGTCGTTGTTTCAAAGACCGAAAAAAATGTTGGGCGCCGCTTTTTTGGTTGTGCAGCCTACTAGGCGCACACCGTTTTTCCAGACGAAATTGACTGTTGTTACTTTAAGCAGTGGACTGACCCTCCGATGTGCGAACGTGGAGTTCAATATGCATTGGAAACGCAAGTCGAAATACGACGTTTGAACAAGAATGTGTCTGACGCAGTTAAGGCTGGATTTTTCCCCCGTCCGTAGCAGGTGTGGGCGGAAACTATCGTACTGTTTATTACTGTAGTTTAAATTTGATGTTTATGTGTTCGGTTGTCGTACTTCTTTCAATTGTGTTTTGGCACGTATTCATGTTGTAATTGTCGTTGTTGTAAGCTTCTAAGTTATGTAATGCAAAATATTTATGTACTGCAACGTCTAACGGTCTAAACGTATGTGATGCAAAGAGCAATAAACCTCTTACCAATAAAGGACACTTTGTCCAATAAAGGACACTTTGTCCAATAAAGGACACTCTGTCCAATAAAGACGCACTCGTACCAATAAAGGAGCACTCTTTCCAATAAAGAGAATAACACTCTATCCAATATAAAGTAGCACTTGGTCCAATAAAGAGGTACTCTTACCAGTAAAGGAGAACTATGTCCAATAAAGTGGCACTCGAACCAATAAAGGAGCACCATATCGATAAAGGAACACTCTTTCCAATTAAGGAGCACATCATCCAATAAAGGAGAACACTAGACCCAATAAAACTACCCACTTACCTTATACCACATACCTTATATATAACAGCAACATTCCAACTCATATCTCAAATCAAAAATTATTCAAAAATATAAATGGATTCCAGTTTTACAAAATGCTTGCTGGCTTTTGCTAGCGATTCGGATGAAGATGAAATCCTTCAAGAGGAGGCAGAAGAAATACAAGAAATACGGGAGCTATACCGTGAAGCGTACGGTTCATCGTCCACAACTAGAGGGGGATCGGTTCCTGGAAGGAGGTTTATACACCGAAATCATGCTAAATACCACAAGTCTTTGATGCAAGATTACTTCGATGATGATTGCACTTACGGACCGGGTATGTTTCGCAGAAGATACAGGATGCGGAGAAATCTATTTCTTCGGATATTGGCTGGTATTCAAGGTAACAATGATTACTTTAAGTACAAACAAAATGCATCGAAGACACAGGGGTTGTCCGGTGAACAGAAAATGACGGCCGCTATGAGAATGTTAGCTTATGCCACTCCAGCCGATGCTTTGGACGATGCATACCGCATAGCAGAGAGCACGACACTTGAAACATTCTGTCAAGCAGTTGTGGACGTCTACGGAGAAGAATACTTACGGTCTCCGAACGAAGCAGATGTAGTGCGAATCAGAGTGATGCACGAAAGCAGGGGTTGGCCGGGAATGTTAGGAAGTCTGGACTGTATGCACTGGGAATGGAAGAACTGTCCTAAGGGATTACAAGGTGCGTACAACGGCAAGGAAAGACGACCAACCATCATTTTGGAAGCTGTGGCATCGTACGATCTGTGGATATGGCACGCTTTCTTTGGAATACCCGGTTCGAATAACGACTTAAATGTTATAGAAAGATCACATCTGTTCAATGATCTTGCTCAAGGCCAGGTACCTCCTTTAACATTTACCCTAGGCCAAAATACTTACAACCATGGCTATTACCTAGGTGATGGCATTTACCCGAAATGGAGCACCATTGTTAAAACATGTCCAAATCCTTTAACTCCTAAATAAGTCATGTTCGCGGCGATGCAGGAGGGACAAAGGAAAGATGTGGAACGTGCTTTCGGCGTTTTACAATCTAGATTTGCAATGATAAGTAATCCATGTCGGCTGTGGTCCAGGAGTAAGATGTCTACAATCATGTTTGCTTGCATCGTTCTTCACAACATGATTATAGAAGATGAAAGAGATATGGATGAAGAACAACGTCACTGCGATTACGAGGGTGCTTCGCCACCACCGCAAGTATTCCGACAAAACCTACCACTAACAGAAGAGGACTTCAACATTCATTTGACCCGTCAGGTTTTGTATAGAGATGCAGAACTCCATAACCGGCTGCAGAAGGATCTTATGAATCATTTATGGAACCATTACGGCGATACCTAGTTATGAAGAACCATTATCTATTTTCATGTTTTATTTTATGCTTGTCCGAACTTATCGATCATGTATGCAGTGAAGATGTTGTCCTTTTCTATTGTACCAACTCGTTCTTTTGTATTTGTAAGGGTTATTAATCATCTATTATTACGTTTCAAAGTTTATTTTATAAAAAAATTAATGGTTTTGTTTTTGTATATGACAAAATAGGGTTTAATAGTTGAAAAAAAAATATTGGCCACGAGCCGATTTTATCGGCTCGTGAAGTAGCGAGCCGATAAAATCGGCTCGCGACTTCACGAGCCGATAAAATCGGCTCGCGCGTCCCATTCAGGATTCTGAATTCAGACCGTAACATTTGGCTTAATGTTACACGACGTAACATCTATTGGGTGCAAAAACACCCCTTATTCAGTGCCGTAACATGAATTGGCTCCTTTATTGGAGATGCTCTAATCCAATGTAAATAAGTCATTATCAACAATTACTTTTTATAACAGTTTAACAAAAATTGCCCAAAAAAAATTTATTTACAACTTTTGTGCATAAAACAGGTTTAAAAGAATCTATTACAACGTTTTTCTTAGCAAAAGTTGTGAAAAACCTACCTTTTTTATAACACTTCGGCGAACTGTTGCAGAATCAGTGTTGTAAAATAGTAATTTTGTTGTTGTGCATGCCTTCTTGGCCATCATCTCCAGACTCTGAGGAAGAGGCGTACGAACAGATGGAACTTCAGGTGCTTGCAGATGAACTCGAGTTTCTAAACGAACTGAACTCTCGGCTTGGACCATCATCCGAACAACGGCCCGTCCAACCTCCACATCAAGCCCAAGTACCAAACGTTCAGCACACGCATGAACAGTCCGTCGTTGTACCACGACAAGAAGTTGGTTCTTATCAAGTACCACATGTTCCAATTCCATATGAACAGGAAGGTGACTTTTATCAAGTTTGTTGCTACTACGGTTATCCAGTTGAAGTTGTGATTCGAGCAGATGGCAACGATATTGGTCATCGCATTCAGCAATGTCCATCCTATCTGAATGGGTGCAATTACATAGAATGGATAGACGAACCGATAGGGCTAAGGGGAATAACATATGCAAACGAACTCGAACAAGAGATTAGACATCTCCGTAACGTTATTGAACAGTTGCGGCTTAACCGTGATGATTAAGCAGCTTCACATCCCAAGAGCATGAACGTTAGATGTAGTTTGGTTATCGTACTATTTTGCTAATTAGCATTTGCTGTATCCTAAGCTATAGTATCTAGTCTCGTGTTAGCATCTGTTTCCTCCTGAGTTTTAGTACTTATTTCTGTGTTATGGTCTCTTGTAATCAGCTTTATAGTAAATATTTGTTGTTATTTGGTTTATGAAATTCGCTACATTTGAACATTTCACTACATATAACATTCAGTAATTTTGTTGTTCAACTTCAGTGCAGTTACACAGAATGGTCTCTTGTGACTCTTCTTTTTCTATAGTGAAATGTTATTCAACTTCAGTGAATAAGAAAAAATTACTGAATGCTATAGGTTTTGTTGTTAGTTGGTGTGTGTGTGTGTGGTGGGTTTTGTCGAAGGCGAGTTTTCAAAACTTGCCTTTGTATTTTAATGAAGGCGAGTTTTGAAAACTCGCCTTCGAAACCAAAACAGGCCTATATACGTAATTAATTCTGAAACATGGCTATACGTGTAATACTATTTCTAAATAGGCCTAAATGGGTAAAAAGTCCTTTATTATTAGAAAGAAGGAAAAGAAAAAAGAAAGATAATCTAATATGCTTTAAGAAACGAACCTAAAAACTGGACAGATTTGATCTTTCCAATTAGAATAAACTATTAACAGACGAAAATCTAAGAGAACCTTTAATCCAGCTAGCTGCAAGTAGCATATATGATCTACAATGAAGAAGAAGCGGATGAATTTTCTCGCGTAGTGGATGAATTTTCTTGCGTAGTAATGATATAATTTTCTCGCATGCTTGAAGAAAAGCACGATTTTATACATGATACGATATGCACATTAAATGCACAAACGGTAATACAATTATACCTTGTAATGATATAATTCCCAGCTGACCATGGAGGAAGCCCAGCGGAAGCTATAAATTTTATATGGCTAGGGTTTGGCGATTTTTGATGAAGGGGAAGAGAAGCCCTAAGCATACGATGAATTGACGGAAATAGCACAGGTAACATGCATGCGGTGAAGCACTAGAGGGAGAATACCGGTGATTCTTTGGGGAGAGAGATGGGCACGGGGGTAAGTACAACTGATGGGAAAGGCGAGGGTTTCGTCAGGAGATGGGGAAGGAGAAAAGATACTGGAAAGGAACAACAGGCGGTTCAGAATGAATGTGGGGTGGAAGAGGGCTTGCAAAGTTTTGGGGGCAGGAGATGGGGACGGAGAAGAGGAATCACAAAAAAGAGTGAGAGGTTGTTAAGTTTTATTTAGGAGCAGAAATTTTGGGAGCTTGTGAGCTCTTGATTGTAAACCTAATAATTATAGCATAGTATAGATGTCTTTGGTAATACATATATGATGGTATGCACAAGTGTCGTTAGTAATGACCGTACTCCATTGAATTGAAATTTTCCTATATTATTCGTGTGTGACGCGTTATCACTGAGATATGGAAATTTCAGGGAAAAACTTGATATAGGTTGAAAACTAGCATGGTAATTAGACAGTCAAATTGCTGGGTTGTTGTTGGAATGCCTATCAACTTTCTGCTGCTACGCTAGCAGTAGTATGTATTAAAAAAAATGATTTGATCTTTCAAATTTTAGGTTGCTACATAGAACCTAAGCACCACCTTAAATCATAGGGCAAAAATAGAAAATGAATTAAGTGGGTAAAAGTCGCAATAGGAAACAACAGAATTGTATATTTTTAGATTAAATTATTTACAACCTTTATATTCACTAATGTTGTAGTGATCATCTAACTTAATGTATCCTTCTTTTTTAGCCAAGGATGGGTTATGAACAAATAGAATAATCAATGCATACGTTGATTGGTTGAATAACCGATTTGTATTATGTGTCGGCAATCTCCATTTCATTTTTAATAAAAACTCCTCCCAAATCATCCATTTTCTGTGCATCCCAAGCATTTACAAATATCATGAGGCTATGAGTCTATAACTATAAGATATATGTTAAATATCTTGCTATGTTATCTATAATATGGTATATATCAATTGAGATATTAGATTAAAAAAAAGCGTTTGTAACTACTCTGTAGATATGGCTTATGCATGTTAATATATGTTTCATTTAAATAAACTCATTGCTTATAGGAAAAGTCTGTAAGTTCTTGATTAGTTTTGGTAATTAATTCAGAGTTTAATAGTTGTGGTTGAAACAGTGGAAAGCGCATGGCAACATCTTTTTTACCTTGACCTTTTTTTGGACCACTTAGTGTTTTTATATGTTGAAATAATTCCAAACAGGTACAGTAGCATTGTATAGGGTTTAGTTAGTCCAATGATATAGGTTAAGCAGGTAGCAGGTAAATTGTATGATGTGCATATGTATCTTAGTCACTATGAATGTTAAGTAGATTGAATATATACGATCTTCAGTTTTCAGCATAAACTTGAAAGTGGGTGTATCTTAACAGCTTTTGGCTTCAAAAAGACGTATCACTTATGGGTAAGTTCTTTATACATCATATATTTCTGCAATATGTGTGCATGTGTGTGTCTGTGTATAAAACATGTCAATATATCATGCTTTGCCAGATAAAGAATGATAAAATTGTTATTGTTATTGTTATTTCTAATAATAGGCATCGTAGTGTGAAATATGAACAAACCGAGCATGTATGCACACATGCATGGACTTTATTGTCGTTTTGAAATATAGGCTTCTACGTGTGAGCACAATTTACATTCACCATCTCGATGTACATTTTTTACAGCTAAGTTTGGAACCCTATGTACTCATATAGCAGTGCTTAGTCAAAATATTAGTTTGGTATAACTTTTCGTGTGAGCTATATGTTCTATTGTGTAAGCACATGCCCAAGTTGGATGGAGGCTAAGAAAAAAAAAACTCCCATTTTGTGTCCTTAGTTTTATTACTAATTGCGCAAAGTAGTTGTATATGCATGTTACCATTGAACTTTATCTATTGTATTTAAATATATTAACAAATGGATGATCCTCCACAATGTTTCAGTATGTTAACTGTGTCATCGCATATAAATTAATCTGGTGGACATGTTATATGAACTTCAAGTTGGTTTACATATTTTTGCAAACTTAAATATAAAGAGTTAGCAATGCAAAATATGAAAGGGAAAAGATGGGTTCCTTGTCAATGTTTAAACCAAAACAACAATGCATAAATAAAAATTATCTAAATTTATTGATGTATAAACAAACAGAGGAATCTGCACATTATTTCAATGTGTTAGGTGTGATATCTTATCTGGATTTGTTGGACAGATAAGAAATAAGAGTCTTTGGTTTTGAATTGATTTCCAGGAAGTTGGTTTATGGAATTAAGGACGGAATAATTTTTGTGTATATTATGCAACATGGCCAGATTGTTGTAAAAAAATATAGGTTTTGGTGTAATTTTTGCACTTTGAGATAACTATATTAAATTTTATCATTCATTACAAGTTTATTCCCTCACAATTGACCATATATAATTTGTCTAGAAATTAAGATATTAGGGCAATCTCTGTGATCGAGAAAAAGAAGAAGCGAAAAGCTATTTGTGAATGACATGTGATTTATGATTGCATTTTTTATATTCTTTTTGGTTGGATTCAAATAATAATAATAACACTAGTGCTAAATCATTTTAGTAGTTGCACAAGTACTGACATACGTGAACATTTAAATTTTTGGGAGCTTTTACTATTCTTTCACACACACTCAAATACACACACACACATATTGAGGGTTATATATAAGCAATTTAAATTTGATACAAACATCTTATGTTTTCAAATTAGATTTTTATAATTGATAAGTAGAGTAGCCTAGAAACTTTGATATTTATTGCTTCTAAAAAAGAAGCATCAAATTATGGATCTTGGTTTTTGTGTTCGTTATTTTATAGAATCAATAAGGATAAAAAAAATGTTACACTTCAAAAATTAAGTATGTTTGAATTAACTATCTATATAAAATATGTTGATTATACTCATCACAACGTTATCATATATCCAAATTTTGACATACATAGATTTGAACGTTTTGGTGGTGTTTAGCTACATAAAACCAAAGTTCGATGCAATTTTACCCTATATAAGGCCAAAAATTATTCATTATCCTGCATATAAACACATGAACATGCATAAGCACATGTTTTTTCGAAGTTGGAAAATGAAATTTGGCAAAACAAGCGAATATTTCTTTCTTTTTCATTCCCATATTTTTCCCTATATGTTTATTCTTTCATGATATTTGTTAACGATATTTTTCATCAACACCGGAATTAGTGCTAAGGATGTGGATTTATGGAAATTAAGGGATTATTATTATTATTATTTATCAAAAGGAATATAGATACCAAAAAGGAGAAACAAGTCTTTCTCCAACGGCTCACAAAAATGGATTTCGGCAAACGAAACCGTGCACACACAAAATAAAAAAGGAAAAGTAAATGCAAATACAGACAATACGAATAAGTTAAGACTCCAAGCCAATGCTAGGACGGAGCATCCTCCATAGTCCACTGAGCTGAATTAAGGGATTATTTAGTTCCCACAAGCTTGAGTTAGTTCACCGTTTCCTAGATATCAAGGTCTTGATCTTGAAGATCAGTTACTCTTCCTTCAAGAGGTGAGTATCACACTTACGAGACTCAAGGACTAAGAATTACCTTGTGAAAAGGGTTCCCTAAGCGCAATGCAAGTTAGGAAGCTAAATGGCTTAAGGATGGGTATTTTGGTAATTAGGCTTTCGTTTGAGGATTTGTCGTATTGTACCAATAGGAAAATAAGTGACATAAATGATTAGAAAATCCATATAATTGATCAAAAATGTTGATTCTCTCTTTATTGATCATTTGTATGAGTACACAGGTGATTGCAAGTAAAATCCCCAAATTGATTTACAAATTAGGGTTTTCTCTCTAAGAAATGAATACAAGATTGTGGAATGAGGGAAAACTCCTGTAAAATGAGACCCCTGAGGTCTTATTTATAGAAAAATCGCCCCCCTTTCGTTGGTGGTCGGCAGAAGCCCGGTTTAGAGCGCTTTCGTCTTCGGCAAAACTATTTGGTGTTGGCCCGCACTAGTCGCCTTCGATGCCAGTTTCTTGGTTTCAGCTCTCTCTCTTTATCTTGAGTGTTGTTATCGGCTCCGTTTTGCTTATAGAGTTGGTGTCGCCTCCATGAATCCATGCAATGTATCGATACCAAGCAAATTGGTATGGATAGCTTCTTTAGCTGCTTCCGGTTTCAATGACGAGTCTCTGTATCGATAGCAAATCACTGGCTCTGGCTCACTTTATTATCTTCTGAATGTTAACTTTATTCTTCCTTGGTATCAGTATCGGCACTAAGCATACTAATGTGGATGACCCTTCTTTCTCATGAGCCTTGGCTTACTTCAATAATCTTTGGTTTCGGTATCGGCTATGCGATAGCGCGGTTTTGGGATTCCTTCTGATGACTTCGAAGTTGCTTTCTGGTAGCGATATCGATATCAAGTGTATTGGTACCAATAGCCATTTGCTCAAGCCCAATTTGGCCTCGTACTTCCCCTTTTACAACTCTTAGTTTCGGTATCGGGACTGTATACCTTCAGAAGTGAGATCAGGTTGATTGCTTTCGATGTCGTCATTGACATTACCCAGAGTTGTAATTTGTTTTCATGTTGGTTTCAGTGTCACCTCGTTGTTATCTTCCCAGTATCGGTACCAAGCTGGTGCCTCCTTAGTCGGTACCAATAGCATGTATATCAAATATTTCCCCTTCTATGGCTTTCGGTATCGGCTTTAGGTATTTCTTTCTCCCATTCTTATTCTGGTGCCACTCCGATACCCCTTTGCCTCTATCTGATTTCGATGTCGAAATCCAGTAGTAACATTCCCCCTTAGTGAAAGGGTATTTTCGGCTTTCCAAGTCAATCTTTGACCTTCATACTGTACTTTGATTTCCCGCCTCTTGGTATTCCAGAATTGATCTAGTTCGTGGATTTGTTCTTGTTTATGTGGTCTGGATTAAGAGGAGCTTTTTGATATAAAAATTCTTCTTCTTCCTTTTCATTCCTTTACCTGCAAGAAACAATATTCAAGCGAGATTACCGTTCCTCAAGATTTTTACAACTTTTCAGAATCACAGACTCGATCCTTTTTCTGTAAGTATTTTAATCAATTGAAATTTGAGTTCGAAAATTATTCTTCCAGCTTGATTACGAAATCGGTTAAGATTTACCAGCTTTTAATATTTCATTAGAATGAATCCAAATAATAGATTAAATTGACGTTGATGGAAGATAGTATGGATTTACCATTTATACCCTCCCGATATGTTTTTCGGGTCTAAAATGCAAATTTCACATACGAAGGATTTGAGCTTCTTTCATGAAGATGAAGTTCCTCTTTCAGTACTGGTGAACCCAATATCAACCCGCTACCGATTCCTTTTAGTTTCAGTTTTACCTATACTAAGGCTGATATATATTTTCAATTTTGACTTAATTTGTATCGAAACAGTGTAAAATTGTAACACCCCACATTCATTAATGTCACCCACAAAGGGAATGCATTAACTTCAGTGAAGCATTATAGGTAAAAGATGCAGATAAATTACAAGACAAACAAATAAAGCAGTGGAAAATAAAGTCATTTTATAAGCAATGTAGTTCAGTCAAGCTTTTACAACAATTGACTCAATCATACTTAAAAGTATTACATAAAACTCATGTCTTGATTCAAAAACTTCCAAGTATATAAGAAGCATAAAACATAGCAAAGTAGCATAAGTCCTCGAATTAAAGTGCAACCACAGCCATAGCCAAAGATAAGAGGTTCCAAGCCATACATCACAGAATCTCTAAGCTTGGAAAAAGAAATGGTCCAAACTAAGCTGAGCTATTCCCTCCCTGACTACCTGGAGGGGGGGGGGAACGGAAGAGAAGAAGACGAAAGAAAACGGGTCAGATATAAAGCCTAGTAAGTCCAGTGACTTTCAGTATGTAAACAGGTAAAAGTAACATGACATGAATAAACTGAATATAAGACAATACTGTGATAACAAGGATAACAAGATAACATAAGATTAGCATAAGAGATGATAAGGCAAGATAACTGAATGCGCTTCTACTCTTTCTCTGCTTCGCTACTACCCTGTTATTCTGATTTTTATATTTCTACACCAACTAACTAGTATCCTAACTAGTGTCTTTTATAGAATGATTTGTATTCCCTACTAGTGTCCCAACTAGTATCATGTGTTATATAATAAGGTGATCCCAACCCCGCAATTGTGGTAGCCTTCAGGTGTACATCTAGTATGAGAATCTTACCTCAATCAACCTATTTGCCATGAAGATGTTAGATGTATCCTTACTACCTTAACTGACGTTCTAGTTTGTGTCGCTCGGCCCTCTGCTTGTAGATACCTGTGCTGGTCCACCGTAGGGTGTATCAAGCCCTAAGGTGGCAACCCGACATGATCAAGATGCATAACTTTATATCTACTGATGCCCAGTGGCTAATTCTTCCACTCCAGAATATGTGCACGCCCGTGATCCCGTCGGAACCTGCACTGCTGCACCACCTGCCGCTACTTTGATCGCTTATAATTAGCCCAGTAATCGTGCCCCACCCTGCCTAGTTCAGGGTACCATGATACATCTGTGTGGGTTACTTCTGAAATGGGTCCCCGTTACTAGGGTTTTCTACTGGTTAAGTTTGTGGGCCTATATATACAAATATTACCCACCTACACAAGATGTACTTAACCCTCCCACTGATTCAAACATGTTTATTTAACGGTTAAGTTTGTGGGCCTATATATACTAATATTACCCACCTACCCAAGGTTTACTTAACCCTCCCACGTATCAAGTCAGTATTATTGGTTAAGCTTGCCTTAACCCTATCTACTTTGTTCATGTAATATTGGATAAGTGATGTCCATTCATGTTAACTTAACCCACCCACACATCATGTTGTATTGGTTAAGTGTTTCCTATTAACTTAACCATGTTCATTCATCATGTTATATTGGTTAAGTGTTTCCCATTAACTTAACCCCACTCGTTCATCATGTTATATTGGTTAAGTGTTTCCCATTAATTTAACCCCACTCGTTCATCATGTTATATTGGCTAAGTATTCTAAATTTACTTAACCCCACCTTCTTGTTTAATTAACATATTATAACGGTTAAGTGTTCTAAATTTACTTAACCCCACCTTCTTGTCTAATTAACATGTTATAACAATTAAGTGTTCTAAATTTACTTAACCCCACCTTCCTGTCTAATTAACATGTTATAACGGTTAAGTGTCGCCTATTCATATGTTACTTAACCTTACCATTCTTAGCATGTCTGTTTATTGGCATTAGTTAATTTATTAATGCCCTAACCTCTCACATTAGAACTGTTGTTTGCGGTTGTTGGATGTGCCGGGCGGTTCCGGACAGACTTCTACCGCAAACTCATTCTAACCTCGGGTTTTTGGGCTAAATACGCTAACCTCTCATATTAGATCTATACTGTTGCGGTCGCTGGATGTGTCGGGCGGTTCCGGGAAGTCTTACACTGCAACTCAATCTAACCTCGGGTTAGGCATATTCATCTTTTAACAAATTTATCTATTTACCATACATGTCCAAATCTAGATTTTATGCTAATTATCCCAAATTCACAAAACTAGTCATGTTCCAATTCTCCAGTTATGCCCAGCAAAGCCAATTGCAATTTATGCCCCAAAAATTTAATTACAAGTTATTACTCAAAATAGGTTGCACCCAATCTTCCCAAATTTGCAATAATAGTCATGCCCCAAAATCACAATATATATTATGCTTGGCGTCCCAACCAATAGTTATGCCCAATCTAGATTTAATATTCCAATTTGCAGTTTACACACAAAACTTGGTTTACATGCCAATTAACCCAAATTTGTAGTTATAATAATCATGATGCCCCAATATCAATTACAAGTTATGCCCAACAATTTCACTGAATATGTTATGCCCAATTATTTCACCAAATACATTATGCCCAATATTTACCCAAAATAGGTTATACCCAAAATATTCCCCGTATTCTAATCGTTCATATTTCGCGATTTCAGCCTAGGTTCGAAGGTAACCCAGGTTCATAAAAGAAAAAGGAAACAAGGGAAGAGAGAGAAGGAGCATAAAATAAGAATAGGCATAAAAATAGGCATGTAACAACAGACCTAATACAGGAAATTTAGATCCACTAAAGATAGATTCTTGAATAAACTGATACAATCATTATTGCAGGCATAAGAATAACATCATGAACCAAAAAGGATTATATGCCTGATGTACAACAAAGACATTCCTGATTTAATCAATGAAAATAACCTCTAAGGCATGTAAAGACATAGGTTCAATAGAAGGATAGGAATAAATCTGAAAAGATTATCTTACAATCAAGCATAGACTTTGATTCATTTTATTACATGTCAGATTACAATCAGGTGTTCAAATATGAAAATAACATGAACTTACCTTGCTAGGATTAAGAAAAGATAATCGAATCGTTGTTGTTGCAGAAACTCTAATTTTGATGTTGATTTATCTTAAAGGTGATTGTTGATGAAGAACTTCTAATATGATTCAGGATTTTAGAGGTGGCGGCTAAGTGAATTAAGAGTTCAGCAGCATAGAGGCATCATAAGGAATTGTTTTGAATTAGGGTTAGGTCTAGGCACTATATTATAGGTGTAGAAAGTGTTTTAGAGCCTTTAGATCACCATAGAAGCCATCAGGTCCGTCCAGCACATCAAAAATCGTCACTGCCCAGATCTGGCTGATGGGGTCGACCGTTACAAAGGGGTCGACACCTATGTCAACCCCGGTGTCGACCCCAAAGTGTCTGGGTCGACACTGGTGTCGACCCGGTGGGCCTCGGGTCGACACCCCAAACGTGGCCGGTTCCGCGTTTTGCCTTCCTGCTTCCGCTGTTTTGAATATAAGTTGATTTTATTTTATTTATGTATACAAACTTCCAACCCCAATAACTTCTTCATACTGTATCCGTTTTACGCAAACTTGGACTCTATCTCAAGCGGAATTCCGAGACGAACGCAATGGCGCAACCCATTTCACTTAATTCTTCTTTTAATAATTAATTATTCCTTAATTTACTAATTTTAAATATTTAAAATTACAGGGTGTTACAAAAGTGTTACTGAAAGTCTTGGTTTTGGTATTGGCAATACCCGAGACTTTGGAGTAGGTTTGCCATTACCGGTGTTGAAATATTTTCGATTTTTGACTCCACTGGTGCCAGGCTTTAGACTTTGTCAATGTCGGTTAAGTTTCTGGTATCAACACTTGAATATTTAGTTCCGGCTTGGACAACACCAAAAAGTTTGGTTACTTTAACCGTGACTCCTCCCAATACCAAGGCTTTCGTTATTCTTGGTTTTGGTATTGGGACAGTTTGTTGGATCAACACTAGATATTTAACCGTTTTAAGCATATAAGTGTAATGCATGATTATATGTGAACTATATTAAAGACTTAACTCTAATAACTCATGATGTGTTCCAATTTTATAGGAATATCAACTAATTAATGTTAGCAAGTTTTCATGATGGTCGTAGACTTATAAACAGTCCATACTAGTTCACATTAAGCTATGGTGCTAATATGTGTTTATGGAATAATATCACCTGGCAGTATTATGTTTGAGAAGGAAAGTGCTGAAAAATCGAAGTCAAGTGGCTCTGCTACCCCTCGATAGAAGAAGGCATTTGTTCCACAACAATCTCTTAATAATACTCAAGATGATGTAGATGCCATTCTTAAGAGCTTTGGTGTGACTAGAGTTGACGCCATTCCTACCTCTAGTCAAGATACCATTCAAAGTCCACTAGAGGGATTCTACGCATACACAGCTATTCATATTTGGCACAACGGATTCTTTCCCTTCTCGGCGTTCATTTCTAGACTTTAGTGTCATCTGGGGATCGCCCCTATTCAACTCCCTGCGAACACATACACTCTTCTTTTATGTTGTGAGTTTCTAGCACTTGAGTCGGACCAAGCTTCCCTTAGTGCCAACCTTCTTCATTACTTTCTATGTCTGTCCAAAGGAACGGATTCATCCATTCTGCATGCAAATCCTACAAAGAAGTTAATTAGTGATAGTATTAATAAGTCAAAAGACTGGCAAAATCAGTTTTTCTATATCGGGTTCCCCCGACATATCAGGCACTTTTGCCAATCTAGGTGAGCTTTCTACCCTTCTAGGATTACTATGTTATTTCCATGCTCTGACTAACTTTGTCTCTTTTCTGGTCCTACTCCCAAGCAGAAAAGTTTGAGGACAGGATTCTCGAATTGTTGAAATCATTCACAAGGCATCCGATAGGTTGGGATGGCGATCAGTTTTGTTAACTCTGGAAAATTTTCACAAGTATTCCCTTCTTCCTTCCAGGAAAAAGATTTTGGGGCAACCACCCACCCGTTTTCGTGGCGCTAAATGCTTTTCCCCTAGTTCTGATGAATTTGCCCCTTCAACACCTCTGTTTCTGGGTACTTGGGGTAAGATTACTTTCTTAGAATGACTTTAAGCTCTCTTTTTGTGTTTTAGCTTCTCGATTCCTATTTTTCTAATAAAGTTACTTCGATCAGACGCTCAAGCTACTGAGGAGGCATCTTTCCTGGATGCTTTGGCTCGATCTAATGTTGCTGCTGAGAAGAAATTCCTCCTCTTCTATGGACCCAACTCCTAAGAGGCATAAGGGCGATACTTCTACTTCCTCTCCCAAAGACGTTATTATTACGACCACTGAGCAATAGACTTCTGGTCTCACAGTTTCTGTTGCTGAAGTTATTCCTGATGTTAGTTCTTCCCATGTAGTGACCCCGGGAAGTGTGATTGTGGGTAGTCTTTTGGCATCAAACCTTCCGGGAGCTTTAGATTTAAGGGAACATGGTCTAACTATACTTCCATCTCCTCGGCGAGATATCCCCCCGAGGTCACCTTTACTGACCTCGGATTTTGATTAACTCGTAAGGCTCGCTCTCACTTCTGCTGATGTTTCCAATATTCCACTGTCTTCCGTATCCTCAGACTTGTAGGATTTTAGACAAAATCTTGTCAAGCAACAACTTTCGGTATAGTCTTATTCCTTCTGGTTTCTTTTATTCACGTTCTTATACAAATACCGATTTGGTCCTCCTTTGTTTAGGTAACTAAAAGCTGGCTCCTACTTCAAGAAACAGCTTCTCCGTCTTCCACCGTGATCGTCAAGCTTAAAGAAGAGAAGATTGCACTAGAGGCTAAAGTTAACTCCTTGACTACAGCAAAGGAGAAGAGTTGATGGAGAATGCGATAGACTAAACGCTTGTCTTGAGAGGGCTGGGTCGGATCTTGAAAAGGAAAGACAAGCTAAAAATCTTTTATCTGACAAGGCTTCTGCTCTCAAATTATTAAAGCAAGATCTCGAGAGTTGACAAGCGAAGATGGAGGCCGATCACACTGACGAATGAAAAAAAAGATGATGCACTTTCCAATGCGAAGCGGATAATTCATGAAGCCAAAAATAGGATCTTTGAATTTTTGAAACACATTTCCCAAAGGCAATGATGGAATACTATGAAGATGCTCTTTATCTTGCATACTCTGGCAATTTCCGCAAGTATCCTAGAATCAAATTTCCTTTTGTCGACCCCTCCATTCGGAACAAGGTTATGGAAAGGATTAAGCTGCCCAAACAGAGAGCTGAATTCTTTAAGAAAACAAGACAAAGCTCAAGGACCTTTTGTATATTGAGGACTTGTCAGAAGATTCCGATGAGGAAGATATAGTTATTGCTGTTGATGATGAAAATGATGATGATAATGACTTTGGTCTTGGTGATGGAAGTCATCGTGATGACTCTGATAAAGATATTGCCAACCCGCCTCCTACCGCTGGTGATTCTTATGGTTCTGAGGGAATAAACCCCGATTTTCCAGGCACTCATGTTGCTCAAGATCCGAAAGAAACCTTCACTAAGGAGGGTGGCTCTTTTGGGAAAAAATAAATGGAGAAATACGTTCAATCCGACATTCCTACTTCTCAGGTATTGCACTCATTTTTGATGTGCTTTCTTCATTTTTGAATTTATGTTAATCAGTTTCCTGTATTATCATAGGCAAGGAAAAGTCTTGCCTCACACTATAAGGCAGAGTCAGATAAAAAACAAAAGGAAATTACTTTGTCTTGTTTAGACATTAAAGCTATTGAAAGATTATAATGCCTTATCTCAGAAATACCATGACCTTGACAAATGTGCTTCTAAACTTATGTTTTATAAAGAACATGAAGCTATGCCAAGTTTGAAGGTAGCTCGAATCCGAAGAGAGATGACTCTTAAGGAAAATAAAGAGCTAATGACTTTATTCTGGATGTTGGTAGAAGACAGGAACATTTTAATATACTTTTTGTATAAAGTTTATAGTAGTTTTGTGATAACAGATTTCTCCTTCCTAGAAGAGCTTAGTGGTGGTTCACTTCGACGTCTTCACAGACGTTGTTTGGACGAATTTGGGACTGACCTACATCCCGGGGCTTGCTGGAACCTACCAAGGGTTCTTCCAATTCCCACGGACCTTCCCCCAGAGAAGCTTAAATATAACAAAGACAGATTTGTCACTGAATTATTCAAAAGGTTAATATTGTATGAACATGAGGAATACTTGTAAAACTTAATATCATGGATGTGTACTTTTGGTGATGATTTCTCTTAGCTATGATTGTTGGATTTTCTTTTCATATTATGACATAACCTTGTTTTTCGCAAAGATGCAGTTTCAGAAGATGCTTCACATTCATTATCTAGATTAAAAAGGGAATTTTCAACTAAATCATCATATAAATTTTGAAGGAATCACCTCCTAGGAGACCTAAGTTGTATTTACATGAAATGCCCTCATCTTCCTTTTGATTTTCTGGGTGATGACTTTGAAGTAATTTTAAAAAGACTTAGGATCAGGCATGTTGAATTGATATGTAATATAAACAATCGATGTACTGATAAGTAGGATCAGATTTTGTAATCTTAGACATGTGTGTTATCAAAAAAAGTTAAAGCTCGCTTGGATAACGTTTATGTAATGGATCTTTCATGAAAAATATAATGTTATTAATGTTACTCCTTTGAAAGTAAAATTTTATGCATAATTGCATCTCATTTTGTAAATAGGGAGATCAATGAGAAACCTCCCAAAATAGGGATAAATCACTGATGGTTGCATAGCAGAGGGATATTCTAGGAGAAGTGCCTACTACAACCTAAGAAAGAACGATTTTACTTTAGAATTTGTCTATAAAGCATTTGAATGAACGAGTGGCTACTTTAAAAAGTCAATTAGAGGAAAAAGATAGACTCGTTCTTGGAATAAAGAAATATATAAAGACCAAACCATCTATCGATTTTGAGGAGGAGTTGAGTGGATTGCACCAGTAGATAGCTAATATAGAAATTGAATTAGATAATGCAAACGCAAGCTGTAAAGCTTGGGAATTTTCTATTGGGCATATTCCCGTCATAACTATGCCCCACCTTTCCAGGGCCACGATTGAGCCCAAAGCCTCAGCATCTGAAAAATATTCTCACTTGAAAAAAAAACCTTGTAGGTTAGATGAATCGGTTGTTTCCGAGTGGTGAAGAAAGGTGATAGCTGAAATAAAGAGTTACTACGATACAAAACTCAATGATGACACATTTCGACGCATTAATTATTACTTCTCTCGGATTAGACAGTTGCAGGAGGAGAGACACGACGTATGCAAGAATGTCTTTGATTTAGAGAAAGAAAATAAGACTCTAAGAGCTATGTGTAGAGCTTTCAATAGTGCTCCGAAACTTCAGATTAAACCCCTAGACAACCCCGATGAGGTAAGTAAAAAGAGACAAAAGCTTAACGAGCTTTTGGGTATTGTGATTCGTTATGCCATTAATCCTGCTTTACCGGATGACGAGGAGGTGCAAGACTCTTGATGTATTCATAATATTAATGTCTAACTCTTTGCATTATGACAAATAATGAAATAACTTTGTAAATGAATTCGTAAATTGTGTGGACATCACTTGATATGTGATCTTTGTTTATATTTAGAACATCCTTCTTTAGTAATCCCTCTACATTAGTATGCATAACATATTAGTGTTACTTTGCAAATTTTATGTAACGATTTACTTGACCTATGCAAGACAGTATCTGGGTTGTAACCCAATAACAAATGAATTCATGTTGGAATAGTGTGATCATTTGTACTTTATATGGCTAATAGCAATTTATGTGTATAAGTTTAAGAAATCTCCCTATGAGATGTGGAAGATCACGATCTTCATTTAAAGGTTTTTAGATAGTAGATTCGAGTTACCAACCCGAATATTGATAGAAAATCTCTTTTACAGGGATAAGAATTAGAGTCTTATGACCCAGATTAGGGAATTAAATTGGAATCCAGAACCCTCTTTTCTGGAAGTGTAAATAGAATCATTGACACCCCTATTTAGGCATTTAGTAATAAAAACCCAACAATCCATATCTAGTAATACTAGATAGAAGCTCTGAAACCCATATTTGAGTATTAATGATAGTAGAAACCCGTTTCTGCAAATTAGTAGAAGTCCCGAACCATAACCCAGATTCAAGTATTTGATTAGAAGACCAGATATTCGCATTTGGCATTAATAGAAGTCTCGAACCATAACCCAGATTCATGTATTTGATTAGAAGACAAGATACCCACATATTGCATTAATAGAAGTCCCAAACCATAGCTCAGATTCAGGTAATTGATAGAATACAAGACATTCACATTTGGTAATTTTAGTTTTGTTACCCCGTTCATGTTTGATTTGCAAAGAAGAGGATGTACGTGATTTGTGAGTCATTCTCTACGCTTTTGATTATCAATGCAGAGGATGTACGTGCTTTGTGATCCACTCTTCGGGCTTGTGTGTTCGGTGCGCTTGGCTAGCTTATTCTTAAGTAGGGCCCAAGGACTTACCCGACCTCCCTCCAAGAGGTGCCTTACCCTGGCCATTGTAGGTAGTGATAAAGGCTAGATGCTTTAACCTGGCCATCGTAGGCGCGACTAAAGGCTTACACTTTTGATGCTCTACCCTGGTCATCGTAGGCGGTGATAAAGGCTTACACATCACCCCCTTTAAGAGGTGCCTTAACGTGTCCATCGTAGGTGCGGATAACGTTTTTCAATGCCTTACCCTGGCCCTGTATGATTTGGATGTAGATAAAGGCTTACACTCACCCTCCTCCAAGGGGAGCCTTACCCAGGCCGTCATAGGCGGGAGTAAGGGTTTTAGTTGCTTTGTCATGAGGGCGGAGGCTTACGCTTTTGATGCTTTAACCTTGTCCTTTCTGATTTGGACGTGGATAAAGGCTTACGCACCACCCCCCTCCAAGGGGTGCCTTGCCCTGGTCATCTTGGCGGTGACAAGGGTTTTCTACCATCATAGGTAGCTTCACTCGTTTTGGGTGGTTTCAAATTTTTAAGGAGTTCGTACTCCCAACCATGTAGACATTCTTTCTTCAACAATTCCTTTGTTAAAACTAGCTTGATCTTTTTACAAATCTTCGTAATTGGCCTTGATTAAGGAACTTGATGACCATTCCTTCGAGAACCCTGCAGTGGTTGGTTTCATATCCTCTCATCATATGGTAGTGGCAGTAGAGCCCTCCTAATTTCCTTTCGTATTTGGGTTTCTTCTTTGCTGATGGTCAAAAGTTATGCTCGTGTTTGATTAGGAAGTAGATATTCTCAGTTGATGTGGTAAGGTTGCACTCCATAGGCAGTCTTGATTTAAATATTCCTTTTCAACATTGCAACTTAGCCCTTTTGTTATCAGCTTTGTGACTTCATTTGTGTCTTCGAACTTTCACTTTTCTATATCATGAGACTATAGTGTAATTCTTTTAGTCCATTTTGAAGAGAAGTAGTTAAAATCTTTCATTATTCTTTGCTCAAATATAGTTCCTCTAGCCTGCGCATGGATGACTTCTTTCATGTGAGAGAATAGGTTATATTCCTTTGTTGTAGAACCACTTAAAGCGAAGATGGGGGTTGATCTTATGTGGAAAGGATTAATGTTCCAACGGTCAAGAATGTATTGTTTTACTTTCGTTTTCTCATTTATGATTCATAAAGCTTCCATTCTTAACTTTTGTTCTTTTATTACTCTTGGATCAACAATATCTGACGTAACCATTCGAGATTCGAAAGACCCTTGTCGAGACCTTTTACATATGGTCTTTCTTCTTCAAATCTTAGTCCAACTGGGACAGAAAAACCAGGGATGTGGTGGGTTATCTAAAAGATCAGAGGTTCAAGCCCTCCTTCTAGCACCAAAATGTTTATGATATTTTTCATCAACACTGGAATTAGTGCTAAGGATATGGATCTAGGTAAATTAAGGGATTATTTAGTTCCCATAACCTTGAGTTAGTTCACCGTTTCCTAGATATCAAGGTCTTGAGCCCGAAGATTAGTTACTCTTTCTTCAAGAGGTGAGTATCACGCTTACGGGACTCAAAGACCAACAATTACATTTGGGATAAGGGTTCTCTAAGTGCAATGCAAGTTAGGAAGCCAAATTGCTTAAGGATGGGTATTTCGGTAATTAGGCTTTCGTATGGGGCTTTATCGTATGGTAGCGATAGGAAAATAAGTAACATAAATTATAAGAAAATCCATAGAATTGGTCATAAGTTTTGATCCGCTCTTTATTAATCATTTGTATGAGTACATAGGTGATTACAAGTAAAATCCCCAAATTGATTTACAAATTAGGGTTTTCTCTCTAAGAAATGAATACAAGATTGTGGAATGAGGGAAAAGACTCCTAAAATGAGACTCTGAGGTCTTATTTATAGACAAATCGAGGGCCTTTCATTGATGGTCAGCAAAAGCCCAGTTTAGAGTGCTTTCGTCTTCGGCAATACTATTTGGTGTCGGTGTCGGCCCGCATTAGTGGCCTTTGGTGTCGGTTTCTTGGTTTCGACTCTCTCTTTATCCCGAGTGTTATTATCGGCCTCATTTTGCTTATGGAGTTGGTGCCACCTCCATGAATCCATGAAATATACCGATACCAAGCAAATTGGTATGAATAACTTCTTTAGCTACTCTGGTTTCGATGATCAGTCTCTGTGTCGATAGCTAATCACAAGCTCTGACTCACTTTATTATCGTTTGAATGTTAACTTTATTCTTCCTTGGTATCGGTATCGACACTAAGCAAGTTAGTGTGGATGACCCTTCCATATCATGATCCTCGACTTACTTCAATAATATTTGGTTCCGGTATCTGCTATGCGATAACGTGGTTTCGAGATCCCTTTTGATGACTTCGAAGTTGCTTTCTGGTAGCAGTATCGATATCTAGTGTATTAGTACTGATAGTCATTTGCTAAAGCCTAAATTGGTCTCGTGCTTCCCCTTTTACTGCTCTTAGTTTCGGTATCGGACACTATATGCCTTCAAAAGTGAGATTAGCTTGATTGCTTTCGGTGTCCTTATTGACACTACCTTGAGTTCTACTTTGTTTTGATGTTGATTTCAGTGTCACCTCGTCGTTATCTTCCCTGTATTGGTACCAAGCTTTTGCCTTTTTAGTTGGTGCCAATAGCATGTATATCAAATATTTTCCCTTCCTTGGCTTTCGATACCAACTTTAAGTCTTTCTTTTTCCCCTTCTGGTTCCATTGACGTTCCGATACCCCTTTACCTCTATCTGGTTTCGGTGTCGAAATATGGTAATAGCAATATTTATTTACTTTTCTTTTCTATTTGCTAACACCTTGTCATATATATTTAAGGTGATTATATGTACGCATATAATTTTATCATCCAATATGTGGGTGTGAGTATGAGTTAACGCTACATAATATTATCTTCTTATAAATTTTATCATCATCATGAGGCACTGCATACTATATTTTAAGGAAATACCTAAGCGCATTGATAACATGGCCAAGTATGTATGATAAAAAAATGCTGCTTCTCTGCATTTTATTCAACGTTTAAACATGGGTATATTGTTTTGTGTTCCTAAATATTAGTACGATAGTTTCAAATAGGAAAAGCAAAATTTTCTCAAAGTTGCTGGACTTTGTTTGCTGCTTGGAATGTTGTCCATATCAATGATGAAGTTGTTAATGCAGCAGTAATCAATAGAGAATAATTACATTCTTATTAGTGGTGTAATTTTTTAGATGGAATGGTAATATATTAGAAGAATATTGGGCATTCTGCAATGTCATATCGAGAGCAATTCCTCTATACCCAATATTCCTTATCCCCTGTACTCAACCAATCAGAACATCTGATTTTCACCTTTTTGCAATTAAGTCGGAAAGAGAAAGAAGACTTAATTGCGAAAATGTAGAAATCATGGAGTCCTGACTAATCAGTTAAAGAGGGATAGAGAATTTTGGATACAGTGGATTTTATTTGATATCATGATGCATGGATATGGAATAAACACAATTTAAATTACTATTTCAAGAGAATTATGATCTACATGTTTATATGTCATTACTAAAAACTATCGTAGTGTATGTTTTAGTTTTCTAAGTAATTTGTGTGGTCTTTTCGTTTATTACCGGAAATAGCAAAAAGTTTCCCTGCTTAAAGAATGTCGACCAAAGCATTCATGGTAATATGTACATAATTCTTGAGAATGGTTCATAGTTAGCTAATTTTGTGTTTATTTATAACACTTAATGTTATTGAAAATCAAATATGGTTGTTTATCAATCATGTTGCACAACCGTCCTGTTGCATATAATTTAAGCATGCAAATTACAGTGTTTGTATCATGGTTTCTACGTTTTACTTGTTCTTGAAATACCTTACTTTCTGGTTTCCTTTTAATAACTATATGAGCCGAGAGATCTTTTTTCGAAAAATAAATTGTTTCAATGTTAGGCATTTATGACAATAAATTGAATTTTTTTTATTGGATACCTTCTCTACAAGGAGCGGCTCAATTTGCAACGGGTATGGGCGACGACTAGCGACGGCTAAAAAAGCGGCCGTCGTTAACCGTCGCTAGCCGTTGCACGATCCTGAAGTAATAAATAGTCGATTGTTTCTTCCCTAAATCAGTTCACCCATGAAAATTAAAAGACCCCCCCTTGTCGCGCCGTCGCCCTCCCTTACTTCGATTTCAACCATCCAAACTCCATTCCATCATCTCAATTTGGGAAGGTATGTCTCTAACCCCTATTCCATGTTTATTTAGGATTATTTAGGGTTAATTTGTATGTTCATATGGGGTTGTAAATTTATTGTTTATGGATATGAAATTGGTTGTCTTGTGAGATGCGTATGATGTTGATTTTATTATACATTGATTTGGGAATAAGTGGAATTGATTAGGAGGTTGAAATTGTTGATTATCACATATGTACTTGATTTAGGAGCATGAAAACGACGACTATCATGTATGTAATTGGGCTTACGTTGATTGCGTTATAGGTTGATTGTGTTGTAGGATCATTTGAGATCATTTGAGAAAAAATGAAGTAAACTTGATTGTTTAGCGGTAGTAATTAACTTGATTATGACTATTGAAACGGTGTAGAAATGTCCCTCTATGCATGCACTGTTAATTATGTCGCCATTGGATGCAAGAATAGCCTGTCCAAACAAATTTGAAGAATGCATTTGCAATAAAAAAAATGTTGCTATAATATTTAATAAAAAAATGTTATTTCACAAATTTATACTTTAAACTAAAATTAACTAAAAGTAACTAAAACTAATTTATACTTCATAATTTTCATTGTCTTGTTATTTTACAAATTGAAATTACTGAAAATTATTATATAAACGCTATGTAGTTAACGCGCGAGCGTAGACGGAAAAAGGTGCAAGGCGTAACTAAGGTTTTTTTTGAAGTTTAAGGGCGCACCTATTAGTAAAGCGCAAAAAAGCCCATAGCGCAAAAAGCGCTATTTTTTCATTTGAATTGTTTTTTGGTTTAAACTTAGGATGAATGTTTTTTTTTGACTATTTATGTGAACCCCTTAAATAAATTTGGCCCCGTCCGACAAGTGTTGTATATGATCGTTATATGGGTATTCGTTTTTACACAAAACGGAAATCTATATTCATCTGATACAGTATTCATTGGATTTGTCCTAGGATTGGACAAGTTACAAATATAATAACGTAAGCATATTTTATAAATCATTTCAGTTTAAATGGTTAACAAAATTTCGATGGCATTTCCTTTTTGTTCCCTGTGTACACGCATTTGTGTACGATACAGGGACCAAATGGAAGTGCTGCCGAAATTTTGTCGAACCTTTTAACTTGAAATGATTTATAAAATATGCTTACGTTATTATATTTGTAATGGGAAGTAAGTAGACTGACCGTCAAAGTTAAAAAGAAATAAACAAAAAAATCGAAAACATGCAATATTTATAAATGAAATTTTACAAGATTTAAAATAATATAAAGTGTTACGTTCGATCGAACTTTTTAACATATTTGTTGCAAATCAGGAAAATGTTTGATTATTTTCGTGATCTCAGTTGGACGTATCAACCCCGAACCGGTAAGAAAGGGTCGATAAAGGAACATTTTTGTAATGGAGTCCAAGAATTTATTAGATTCGCTAAATCTAATAATCGGAGTAACGTAGACATTCGTTGTCCGTATAGTAAGTGTAGAAATCTGAAGCATTGGAAGCTAGATGTAGTAGAAGTACATCTGTATAAATTTGGTTTTGTGTCGAATTATCACTTATGGTATCGTCATGGAGAACTTGTTCAACCTACGTCTAACCCTGTAGTGGTAGAGGACGATAGTACAATGATGAATGATAATACATTGACGAATCCGATAGAAAATATGGTGCAAGATGCAGCACGATCAATGTTTCTAACATTGAGCAAAGCGACGATGAGACTGGAAATGTTGAAGAACCAATGGCGGAAGCGATTTTTTTTAATGATTTATTGAATTCTGCTAAGAGGCTGTTGTGGGAAGGGTGTACATGCGGAACCGAGTTGTCTGTAACCGCCGAATTCATCACTATGAAATCAAAATTCAATCTTATAGAAGCTGCATTTATAGCAGTTGTACAAACTAGAAAATGACATATGTCGCCAATAATTTGATGTGTGATAGTCATTGTAAAGTGAAAAAATTTATGTCTGCTTTTGGACTACCGTATCATATGATAGATACATGTGTTAAAGGTTGCATGTTGTATTGGAAAGAAGATGCTCACCCTAGAAAATGCAAATTTTGCTACGAAGATAGATATAAACCAAGGAAAAAGAAAGGAAAAGAAGTTCCATATAAAAGAATGCATTATCTACCCATAACTCCCAGACTTCAACGGCTATATGCATCTTCTGCTACAGCGTGTCATATGCGATGGCATAGCGTGAGAACATCAGAAGAAGGAACTATGATACATCCGTATGATGGTGAAGCATGAAAACACTTTGATAGGACTTATCCTGAATTTGCTGCAGAGAGCCGCAACATTAGGCTCGGTTTATGCACGGATGGATTTTCGCCATTTTCTCAGTTTGGTAGTAAATATTCATCATGACCTATTATTGTTACTCCATATAAGTTTCTAACGGTTGTCGTCTCCGGTCCCGACGATCTGACACAAGGAATTGATGTTTATCTACAACCGTTGATCGAAGAGTTGAAAACGTTGTGGCATGAAGGAGTCGAAACATACGACATTTCGAGAAATTTTTTTCTTCGTATGTTTGCTTTTGTATTATGGACTATTAGTGATTTTCTCGCGTATGACATGCTTTCATGTTGGAGCACAACTGCACGTCTAGCTTGTCCTCATTGTATGGAGGAGACACAAGCATTTTCATTAAAGTATAGGAAAAAAATCTTGGTTTGACTACCATCATTGCTTTCTCCATATTAATCATAAATTTTGAATGGATAAAAAGAACTTTAAAGCTAACAGAGTAGAGACTATGCTACCGCCTAAAGTTTGGACAAGTGAAGAGATATACGAAGTTGTAAGTGAGTACCCAAAGATACATGAAACTAGAGAGCATGTTGAAATTCAAGGTAAATCGGGCATTCATAATTGGTGCAAAGTGTAAACACCCCACCTCCGTTAAGGTCACTCACAAAGGGAATGCATTAACTTTGGTGGAGTATTATAGGTTAAAGGTACAGGTAATTTACAAGACAAACATATAAACAATGGAAAAACTAAATTTTATTTCATAAGCATGTGGTCCAGTCAAAACATTACAGCAACTGTCTCAAAAACCAACTTCCAAATCATTACAATAAAGATTCTGTCTTGACTAAAACATAAAGAAGCATAATACAATAATAAAGCCGCATAAATCTCCAATTAAGAGTGTAACCACAGCCATAGCCCAAGAAAAGAGAATCCAAGCAATACGTCTACTCTCCTCAAGCTGGAAAAGGTCTGGACTAAGTTGAAGTATTCCCACCCTGCGGACCTGGGGGAGGGGGGAACGGAAGACAAGAAGACGAAAGAAAACGGGTCAGACATAAGCCAGGTAAGTCCAGTGATTATTTAGCATGCAAACAGGTAAAAAGATCATGACATGAATAAATTGAACCTAGGACAATACCCTAGAAATAAGATAACAATAAAATTGAATATACTATCGCACTCATTTCTATTTCTCTGCACCTACTAACAAGTGTTTCAACTAGCACCATGTGTTCATGATAAAGTGATCCCTTTATCGATCGGCTTCTACTTGCATGCATTTTTGACATGTGTCATTTGGCCTCGCTTGATTGTAGATACCTGTGCTGGTCCCACCATGGGGTGTATCAATTCCTATGGTGGCAACCCGACACAAATTCAAGATGCACAGTGTATACTACTGATGCCCAGTGCCTGATTTGTCCATGCCGGAGTACGTGCACACCCATACTCCATCAGAACCTACACTGCTGCACTACCCGCCATTATTTTGACCGCTTATAATCAGCCCAGTAATCGTGCCCCACCCTGCCTAGTTCAGGATACCATGATACATCTATGTGGGTTACTGCTAAAATGGGTTCCCGTTACTAGGGTTTCCTAACGGTTCCGGGCAGTCTTACACCGTATCTCAATCTAACCTCGGGTTAGGCATATTCATCTTTTAATTAATTTACATATTTACCATTTATGTTTATATGTAAATTATCCACCAATGTTGTCAACTCAAGTCATGTCCCATTTACCCTCTAAATTATGCCCATAATTCTTAGGTATACAAATTATACCATTTCATGGCATTAATCATTTACATGATTATGAGCCAACCTATGCCAATAACTTGTAATTTAATATTTTTCCCAACGTATCCCCCGTTATTCGTTCGCATAAATTACATAGAACATTAGGCTCGCAAATTAGCCTAACTCATAAACAAAAGGAAAAAACAAAGGGACATGTAACATTCCACGGTATAAAACAGTATAGATCAATGTAACAACCCGCAAAATCGGGGCCAATTTAAAAATTTTATTTTAGAAAATATTAATGAATTTTGACAATATAAAATAATTTATTTAAATAATAATGATCACAAATTTGATTTAAATCGAAGTTAGAATGAATGATTTAACTTTTATTATAAAAAGAGTTAGAAATAACGCGGTAGTTTGAAAAGTCAAACTTGAACTTTGACTGACCGTACAGGATGCAAAATTTAACGGATTTTAGTGAAACCAAAAATATTAGAATCTATTTAAAAATATCTTTCCAACGAATCCGAAAAATCGAAATTTCATAACGGGAATCAAAAGTTATGGCCAATTAAAATTTAGAAAGGTCGCTATGAAATTTATAAGGGCCAAAATGCTAAATTTTGCAGAATAAGGAATTAGGACCCGAAACCATCTCCATTGGTTTTAGAATGTTGTTTACATATAAAAATGACTATAAGAACTTATATTTTTGAGTTTCGGAAAAATTCCACTATTTTTGGTATTTTTAAATATTAAAATATACACCTTAAAAATAGTCATTTTTCAAAAAGTCTCGGAATTCGACGAAATAAATTTTGTTAGAACCGTATTGACATAAGAAAGCCAAAAATAATTTTTCTGGATTTTTCTGAGCTAGTATGTGGCCCTAGTGGAATTAACAAGTACGTTCGAAGTTAAATTAAATGATTTATTTTAAAAATAAAAGAAAACATGACTGTAACCTCAGAATTAGACCTTGGTAGTAGCGCCATCACGTTCAGTAGATGTCAAAACATTAAGTTTGACAGTCGTTGAGCTTCGTTTGGAGGTGGTACGAGAAAACACTATTTTCTATAATTAATTAATTAAATTAATAAAAAAAAAAAAAACCCTAAATACTAGTATAAATACGGTATGCTACAGGGCCATCGTCTTCTCCATTTTACACAGCCACAAGAACCCATATTTGCTCAATTCTTTGAGCTTCGATTTCTCCTCCGATACTCAACGAAAATCTTCGTACCAATACCCGTTTCGAAGCTCTTCGCGAGCTCTTCGATTTGGTACCTGAACCATCACCCCCCGTCGCCTGTTGAAGCCGCCACGAGCCCGAGAAGACCCGACGGTCGCGCCCCCCTGGGCCCCACCAGGCGCCGCCGAACCCATCCCCCCTCTGGCCGATCAAAGGCCTCTCTTCCCCGGTCCTTCTCCAACAAACGGTGTCTGAAACCATCGACCACAGATCGAGAAAACTGGAATTGAAATTTTGAACATTCTGAAAATTCAAAGGTATAATTTGATTTCAGTTTTGCCACGCTTTTAAGCGTTACTCAGTCAGTTGTTAAAAGTCAGAACTGTTCTAACATCAATAACTAACACATACAAACTTCGAATCTGAAAATTTCAGATCCGTTAGGACCGTGACAACGAATAGGATCTGCTGTGATTGATTGGAGCATTCTGAAATTATTTGGATTATTATTATTTTCTTATCCAGTCAAGGTGAGAATTCACTTTTAATTAAATTAAATGGTTAAATCAATCTTGCGTGTTGTGAATCTGCGATGTATGTTGTGTATGTTATACATCTGAATTGTTGTGATGCTATGACACTAGATCTGTAAATTTCAATGTTAAAACCTGAGTTGTAGTTGCTATGATCATGGTTAGATAATTTTACCAACCATGTTTATTGATATTCATGAACTATTTGTTTGTATATAGTAAATTCGAATAGATCACCTTTATTCTTTGAATCATAGATGTAATTGGATTTGCTATAAATATTGAAAATTAGAAATTCATCGTATGACAAAGTTAGCATTTTTGTTAATGTTAAAAATTTAAAAATATATTTTTAAATATTAAATATTATTTTTAATTTGTTTATGTACAATAGAATTTGAACAATGAAAAATAATATATTTTTAATGTGGATTTGTTTATATTAAAAAGGAATGATTAAAAAGAATAAATTTTTATTGTAAATTTGTTACATTAAGAATAGTGGATTAAAAAGTATATAATTCTAATATGAATTTGTTTCATAAAAAAAAGAATGAAAATAAAAGATTACATTTTTATGTAAAAAAATAGTGATTTCAATAAAGAGTCATATTTTATTTGTCACCTTGATTTCAATAAAAGTTGTAACATTAAAAATCTCACTTTTAACGTAATATTGTTTCGATAAACGAAGTAACATTAAAACTTCATTTTTAAGGTAATAGTGATTTCAATAAAAGAAGCAATGTAAAAGATTATATTTTTATGTGTTGATTGTTTTCAATAGAAAGACGTTGCATAAAAAGATTATATTTTTAATGTGATGTAGATTTCACTGTAAAGACGAAAACAAAAAAGATTATATTTTTATTTCAATTTGTCGCAATGAAAAGTTCATAAGCTAAGATTACATTTTTATTGTAATTTTATTCATTGTAATAAATAGAAAAGATTTCATTTATATGTAATGAAAGAATGAATTCAGAAGTTATTATTTTCATTGTAAAATAGAAAAGGTCATATTTTTACATTGTAAAATAGAAAAAGACATATTTTCTTTGCATAACAAAAGTTACATTTTTATATGTGTTTTATATATGAATTTGCACCGTATGACAAAAATTGCATTTTTCTATGATATAAAAATGTAAATTTACATTGCATGATTTAAATTACATTCTTCTATGTAATTTAGAGATGAATAATAACGGTAGGATGAAAATTACATTTTTTCATGTAATTAAAATGTGAATTTGCGTTGTAGGATAAAAACTACATTTTTAGATATAATTTAAATATGAATTTATGTCGTATGATAGGAATTACATTTTTCTATGTAATTAAAATATGAATTCCCATCGCATAATAAAGATTACATTTTTCTATGTAATTTAGAGGTGAATTAGAACGATAAAATAAAAATGACATTTTTCTATGTAATTTATATATGAGTTATAACGGTATGATAAAAATTTAGAAATATATTTGTTTACATTTTCTTATGTAAGTAAAAGAATAGAAATTGAAAATGCATTTATTTACATTCTCTTATATAAATAAAAAGAATAGAATTTAGAAATATATTTATTTACATTTTCTATATGCGGTAAAAATAGAATTGTTAATGTTGAGTATTTTATCGTCATTTTGAATGTGGTAAAAATAGAATTGTTAATGTTGAATATTTTATCGTCATTTTGAACGCGGTGAAAATAGAATGGTTAATGTTGTCATTTTTATCGACATTCTTGGTGCGATAAAAATAGACGATGTTAGTGGTTCATTTTTATCGACATTCTTGGTGCGATAAAAATAGACGATGTTAGTGGTTCATTTTTATCGACATTCTTGGTGCGATAAAAATAGACAATGTTAGTGGTTCATTTTTATCGACATTCTTGGTGCGATAAAAATAGACAATGTTAGCGGTTCATTTTTATCGGCATTTTTGGTGCGATATAAAAAAAAAGAACAGGAACATGAGAATCTTTTTATTTACATTTTCCTTTGTAAATAAAAAGAACAAAATAATGAGAATCTTTTTATTTACATTTTCCTTTGTAAAAAAAAAAAAAGAACAAAATAATGAGAATCTTTTTATTTACATTTTCCTTTGTAAAAAAAAAAAAAGAACAAAATAATGAGAATCTTTTTATTTACATTTTCCTTTGTAAAAAAAAAAAAGAACAAAATAATGAGAATCTTTTTATTTACATTTTCCTTTGTAAAAAAAAAAAAAAGAACAAAATAATGAGAATCTTTTTATTTACATTTTCCTTCGTAAATAAAAAAAAAGAACAAAATAATAAGAATCTTTTTATTTACATTTTCTATGGTAATGAAAAAGAACAAAATAATGTGAATCCTTTTATTTACATTTTTTATTGTAAAGAAAAATAACAAAATTGTGTGAACCATTTTATTTACATTTTCTATTGTAAAGAAAAAGTAAAAAGAGAGTTATATTTCTTATTTGCATTTTTAGATGCAAATAAAGCATAGAAAGAAAATTATACTTTTATTTGTCATTGTTTTGTTAAATAAAAGTAAAAGAGTTAAAAAGACATTTTATTTACCATTGTTTTGTTAAATAAAAGTACAAGATATAAAAGAACATTTTTATTAACATTGTTTGTCAAATAAAAAGACAAATACATGAGATACACTTTTATTTGTGTTTTATGTACAAATAAAAGTACAAGATTAGAAACACACTTTTATTTACATTGTATTTGTTGAAATAGAATCGTTAACAAAATGAGTGTATCACTTTACTCATCTTTGTTGAAAACAGAAATTATGTGAAAATATGAGAATCACTTTTATTTGCATAATATACAGTAGAATTTATACGCAAATATAAAATCCAATTTTTATTTGCAAACTTGCACTAGAATTTATATTCTAATATACAATTGTATTGTTGGTCAAAATATACAATCAAAAGTATTGGTAAGAAACTTCATACAAATATAATGGAATATATATTCCATTTGTCATCCGAAATAAAGCTGTATAAATAAATTACTGTTTATGTAACTTTAGAAGTATATAGGGAAGTCATAAGAGTAAAATACATTTTACTTGATATAAGTGACATGTTAAGTGGAATTGAAATTGGTTAAACCTATTAACCAATTCTATATTTATTTATTTGTATGAACTGTTGTTGGCTGAAAACCCCACACGGGTATTGGGACGATACTTGAATGACACAAATCCCAATGTTTAATTATATGTCTATCGATTGATCGACAGACTGCGATGAGCGTTATTATTTCATTTTAACGCTCACACAGTTGAAATCGTCACTCTGGTTGTTAATGGATGGATTGAGAATTATTTTCTGTTATTACCCTATACATGAAATGTATGAAACCCATATGACCCAAATTATATGGTACATGGTTGAGTCGCATTCCAATGCAGAATTTCTTTTCAAATAAAGAACTTTTATAAAATAAAAGAATTTTTGTAAAATAAAAGGTTTTGTATTATAAAGTATATTTTACATTCAGAATCTTTTATATATAGAATATTTTATTGATTATTTTAAAATATGTTTTGTTTTTATATAGTAATGAATTAATATCTTTAGGATAAATCTTTTATTCAAAATCATTAGATCTTAACAATTATGTTTGGTGATTGATATGTAGATTGGATTTGTAGTGGGTGATGTTTAAATAACATTTATCCTTTAATCCAATTTACATTGAAATTACTATTTGAAATTTATAAATCTATTTTATAAATTAAATCAAAATTGGAATATTAATACATCTTTTTAGAAAGATTTAAATTAATTTATTTTATCTTTGATAAAATTAAGGAGAACCTTTTAACATAAATAATAATTTTTATTTAAAAGGATATTCACAGTTGGAATGTGGCGTATGGTTGATTTTAATTAAGGATACGCGAGTTATTCAGAAAGACCGGGTCTAACCCATTCTGAATAATCATCACGACGATCAAGAGTCGAAGATGAAGACGGTGACTAAAGACCGGAGAGCTTCACATCGTTTGGTTGATGGTGACTGATATCTTGAATTGGGACGGATCCCCCAAGGCAAGGTAAAAAGTGATGATCTTCCAGACGTACTGGAGATCGACGGATACGTTGTTTCGTTCAGACCCAGAACAGACTTGTAAATGGATAGCATGCCTGACATTGAAATTTATTTCATGTAATTAAATTGGTTTTTATTTAATATATAAATGCATGGTGGCGGAGGATTTATTCTCTTGCTTAACACCCTTTTGTATGTTAAATAATTACCGATCGCATGATATGAGTTGTTGATGTGGTATGCCAAGTTGCAATTGATCAAGGCTTATTGTTGCAAAGCAGAGCCTTGTGGGATGATCAAAGCATAGTCTATTTAGGCATAGCTTTGTGTATATCGTGACTTCGCGAGCCTCACAGCCCGGTAGAGTCTAAAACGGGAGAAGGGAACGCAGGGAGTGCGCACGTTTCTTTCTAGCTAGAGTGGTGCCAGGGACCTACCAGCGCTGGCATTTATTCATTGTGGTTGTTGGATTTTTCGAGGCCTCAGTTTATGCGGTCGCTACTGGCCGTAGTATAGGTCCAAAAGGACCGGGAAGCGTGTGTTCAGGAATTGCCAATCCACAAAAGTAAGTGTGGACCGGCCCTGCAGGATCCAAGGGTTGGACAGAGTACCAATCCTGGGGCATTGCTAGAGTGTCTCGAATCGGTAAGGATCTCCTCCCTAGCCTTGACTCAGATGGAAGCCCAAATTTCCAATACGACATCACGCGGTTTTGATTGTATACCTATATATGGCGACATAGTGGGATGGGGCACTCATGCCGTCTAGGATTAATACATTTACTTTGATGTACTTCAAATTGGTTGCACACTATTATTATATAATATCGTGTTTATCGTATCAAGCATCTTTTGATCATTATAAGGTAAAACCCTATCCTCCGGTTTGCGTTGCATTGTGTGATGGGATTTGGGTCTTATAATGGTTTCATTTTTCTAAAAAGCATTGCGCTATTTTGACGATTTACTTTAGTCATGCACTGGCAATCCATAGGAGAAAACCCGTTCCGCGAAAGTGGCGTGGTCCTGTGATTAGACTTATTTTATTTTATAGGTTAGGTAGAATTCTCACACCAGTCCTTGTTGCTGGCTAGGGAGCTGGTTACGCATGATAGGGGGTTCTCACCATGTTGTTTGGTGGCGAACAGTGGGCTCTTACCCTTACATGTCCCTTATTTATTAGGGTTGGTTATTGCAGTCGAGAGGCTGGCCGTAAAACAAGGTGTCTGGGAGATCATCTGTATGTCACGGTGGGAGGTTAACCCAGTCAGACCTGTGTGGTTTATGGTCGATTCAAGGGGTGGGAATTTGCGGGTCTTTACAGTTGGTATCAGAGCTCTGGTTAGCTCAAATCTTTGGGGTACAACTCATTAGAACTGAACAGAAGACTCATCAGAGATTGGATTAGTAATATCCAATAAGAATACTCATTAGAGATAGGATCAGCAGTATCCTAGAATGAGTAAACTCGTTAGAGATGGGGTTAGTAATGCCTTAGAACGAGTTCAGAGTTACGAATTTATAATTAACGTATTTTTGATATTTATAACCTATTCTTTGAAATATGATTTTTATATATATAAAGTTATATATATTTTGAAAAGATAATCTACCATTAAAATTTAAAATTAAGATAGTTAATTTTACAATTTTTAGCTACGTTCCTTTTCGAGGACGAAAAGTTTTTAAGTGGGGGCGATTGTAACAACCCGCAAAATCGGGGCCAATTTAAAAATTTTATTTTAGAAAATATTAATGAATTTTGACAATATAAAATAATTTATTTAAATAATAATGATCACAAATTTGATTTAAATCGAAGTTAGAATGAATGATTTAACTTTTATTATAAAAAGAGTTAGAAATAACGCGGTAGTTTGAAAAGTCAAACTTGAACTTTGACTGACCGTACAGGATGCAAAATTTAACGGATTTTAGTGAAACCAAAAATATTAGAATCTATTTAAAAATATCTTTCCAACGAATCCGAAAAATCGAAATTTCATAACGGGAATCAAAAGTTATGGCCAATTAAAATTTAGAAAGGTCGCTATGAAATTTATAAGGGCCAAAATGCTAAATTTTGCAGAATAAGGAATTAGGACCCGAAACCATCTCCATTGGTTTTAGAATGTTGTTTACATATAAAAATGACTATAAGAAATTATATTTTTGAGTTTCGGAAAAATTCCACTATTTTTGGTATTTTTAAATATTAAAATATACACCTTAAAAATAGCCATTTTTCAAAAAGTCTCGGAATTCGACGAAATAAATTTTGTTAGAACCGTATTGACATAAGAAAGCCAAAAATAATTTTTCTGGATTTTTCTGAGCTAGTATGTGGCCCTAGTGGAATTAACAAGTACGTTCGAAGTTAAATTAAATGATTTATTTTAAAAATAAAAGAAAACATGACTGTAACCTCAGAATTAGACCTTGGTAGTAGCGCCATCACGTTCAGTAGATGTCAAAACATTAAGTTTGACAGTCGTTGAGCTTCGTTTGGAGGTGGTACGAGAAAACACTATTTTCTATAATTAATTAATTAAATTAATAAAAAAAAAAACCCTAAATACTAGTATAAATACGGTATGCTACAGGGCCATCGTCTTCTCCATTTTACACAGCCGCAAGAACCCATATTTGCTCAATTCTTTGAGCTTCGATTTCTCCTCCGATACTCAACGAAAATCTTCGTACCAATACCCGTTTCGAAGCTCTTCGCGAGCTCTTCGATTTGGTACCTGAACCATCACCCCCCGTCGCCTGTTGAAGCCGCCACGAGCCCGAGAAGACCCGACGGTCGCGCCCCCCTGGGCCCCACCAGGCGCCGCCGAACCCATCCCCCCTCTGGCCGATCAAAGGCCTCTCTTCCCCGGTCCTTCTCCAACAAACGGTGTCTGAAACCATCGACCACAGATCGAGAAAACTGGAATTGAAATTTTGAACATTCTGAAAATTCAAAGGTATAATTTGATTTCAGTTTTGCCACGCTTTTAAGCGTTACTCAGTCAGTTGTTAAAAGTCAGAACTGTTCTAACATCAATAACTAACACATACAAACTTCGAATCTGAAAATTTCAGATCCGTTAGGACCGTGACAACGAATAGGATCTGCTGTGATTGATTGGAGCATTCTGAAATTATTTGGATTATTATTATTTTCTTATCCAGTCAAGGTGAGAATTCACTTTTAATTAAATTAAATGGTTAAATCAATCTTGCGTGTTGTGAATCTGCGATGTATGTTGTGTATGTTATACATCTGAATTGTTGTGATGCTATGACACTAGATCTGTAAATTTCAATGTTAAAACCTGAGTTGTAGTTGCTATGATCATGGTTAGATAATTTTACCAACCATGTTTATTGATATTCATGAACTATTTGTTTGTATATAGTAAATTCGAATAGATCACCTTTATTCTTTGAATCATAGATGTAATTGGATTTGCTATAAATATTGAAAATTAGAAATTCATCGTATGACAAAGTTAGCATTTTTGTTAATGTTAAAAATTTAAAAATATATTTTTAAATATTAAATATTATTTTTAATTTGTTTATGTACAATAGAATTTGAACAATGAAAAATAATATATTTTTAATGTGGATTTGTTTATATTAAAAAGGAATGATTAAAAAGAATAAATTTTTATTGTAAATTTGTTACATTAAGAATAGTGGATTAAAAAGTATATAATTCTAATATGAATTTGTTTCATAAAAAAAAGAATGAAAATAAAAGATTACATTTTTATGTAAAAAAATAGTGATTTCAATAAAGAGTCATATTTTATTTGTCACCTTGATTTCAATAAAAGTTGTAACATTAAAAATCTCACTTTTAACGTAATATTGTTTCGATAAACGAAGTAACATTAAAACTTCATTTTTAAGGTAATAGTGATTTCAATAAAAGAAGCAATGTAAAAGATTATATTTTTATGTGTTGATTGTTTTCAATAGAAAGACGTTGCATAAAAAGATTATATTTTTAATGTGATGTAGATTTCACTGTAAAGACGAAAACAAAAAAGATTATATTTTTATTTCAATTTGTCGCAATGAAAAGTTCATAAGCTAAGATTACATTTTTATTGTAATTTTATTCATTGTAATAAATAGAAAAGATTTCATTTATATGTAATGAAAGAATGAATTCAGAAGTTATTATTTTCATTGTAAAATAGAAAAGGTCATATTTTTACATTGTAAAATAGAAAAAGACATATTTTCTTTGCATAACAAAAGTTACATTTTTATATGTGTTTTATATATGAATTTGCACCGTATGACAAAAATTGCATTTTTCTATGATATAAAAATGTAAATTTACATTGCATGATTTAAATTACATTCTTCTATGTAATTTAGAGATGAATAATAACGGTAGGATGAAAATTACATTTTTTCATGTAATTAAAATGTGAATTTGCGTTGTAGGATAAAAACTACATTTTTAGATATAATTTAAATATGAATTTATGTCGTATGATAGGAATTACATTTTTCTATGTAATTAAAATATGAATTCCCATCGCATAATAAAGATTACATTTTTCTATGTAATTTAGAGGTGAATTAGAACGATAAAATAAAAATGACATTTTTCTATGTAATTTATATATGAGTTATAACGGTATGATAAAAATTTAGAAATATATTTGTTTACATTTTCTTATGTAAGTAAAAGAATAGAAATTGAAAATGCATTTATTTACATTCTCTTATATAAATAAAAAGAATAGAATTTAGAAATATATTTATTTACATTTTCTATATGCGGTAAAAATAGAATTGTTAATGTTGAGTATTTTATCGTCATTTTGAATGTGGTAAAAATAGAATTGTTAATGTTGAATATTTTATCGTCATTTTGAACGCGGTGAAAATAGAATGGTTAATGTTGTCATTTTTATCGACATTCTTGGTGCGATAAAAATAGACGATGTTAGTGGTTCATTTTTATCGACATTCTTGGTGCGATAAAAATAGACGATGTTAGTGGTTCATTTTTATCGACATTCTTGGTGCGATAAAAATAGACAATGTTAGTGGTTCATTTTTATCGACATTCTTGGTGCGATAAAAATAGACAATGTTAGCGGTTCATTTTTATCGGCATTTTTGGTGCGATATAAAAAAAAAGAACAGGAACATGAGAATCTTTTTATTTACATTTTCCTTTGTAAATAAAAAGAACAAAATAATGAGAATCTTTTTATTTACATTTTCCTTTGTAAAAAAAAAAAAAGAACAAAATAATGAGAATCTTTTTATTTACATTTTCCTTTGTAAAAAAAAAAAAAGAACAAAATAATGAGAATCTTTTTATTTACATTTTCCTTTGTAAAAAAAAAAAAGAACAAAATAATGAGAATCTTTTTATTTACATTTTCCTTTGTAAAAAAAAAAAAAAAAAGAACAAAATAATGAGAATCTTTTTATTTACATTTTCCTTCGTAAATAAAAAAAAAGAACAAAATAATAAGAATCTTTTTATTTACATTTTCTATGGTAATGAAAAAGAACAAAATAATGTGAATCCTTTTATTTACATTTTCTATTGTAAAGAAAAATAACAAAATTGTGTGAACCATTTTATTTACATTTTCTATTGTAAAGAAAAAGTAAAAAGAGAGTTATATTTCTTATTTGCATTTTTAGATGCAAATAAAGCATAGAAAGAAAATTATACTTTTATTTGTCATTGTTTTGTTAAATAAAAGTAAAAGAGTTAAAAAGACATTTTATTTACCATTGTTTTGTTAAATAAAAGTACAAGATATAAAAGAACATTTTTATTAACATTGTTTGTCAAATAAAAAGACAAATACATGAGATACACTTTTATTTGTGTTTTATGTACAAATAAAAGTACAAGATTAGAAACACACTTTTATTTACATTGTATTTGTTGAAATAGAATCGTTAACAAAATGAGTGTATCACTTTACTCATCTTTGTTGAAAACAGAAATTATGTGAAAATATGAGAATCACTTTTATTTGCATAATATACAGTAGAATTTATACGCAAATATAAAATCCAATTTTTATTTGCAAACTTGCACTAGAATTTATATTCTAATATACAATTGTATTGTTGGTCAAAATATACAATGAAAAGTATTGGTAAGAAACTTCATACAAATATAATGGAATATATATTCCATTTGTCATCCGAAATAAAGCTGTATAAATAAATTACATTTTATGTAACTTTAGAAGTATATAGGGAAGTCATAAGAGTAAAATACATTTTACTTGATATAAGTGACATGTTAAGTGGAATTGAAATTGGTTAAACCTATTAACCAATTCTATATTTATTTATTTGTATGAACTGTTGTTGGCTGAAAACCCCACACGGGTATTGGGACGATACTTGAATGACACAAATCCCAATGTTTAATTATATGTCTATCGATTGATCGACAGACTGCGATGAGCGTTATTATTTCATTTTAACGCTCACATAGTTGAAATCGTCACTCTGGTTGTTAATGGATGGATTGCGAATTATTTTCTGTTATTACCCTATACATGAAATGTATGAAACCCATATGACCCAAATTATATGGTACATGGTTGAGTCGCATTCCAATGCAGAATTTCTTTTCAAATAAAGAACTTTTATAAAATAAAAGAATTTTTGTAAAATAAAAGGTTTTGTATTATAAAGTATATTTTACATTCAGAATCTTTTATATATAGAATATTTTATTGATTAATTTAAAATATGTTTTGTTTTTATATAGTAATGAATTAATATCTTTAGGATAAATCTTTTATTCAAAATCATTAGATCTTAACAATTATGTTTGGTGATTGATATGTAGATTGGATTTGTAGTGGGTGATGTTTAAATAACATTTATCCTTTAATCCAATTTACATTGAAATTACTATTTGAAATTTATAAATCTATTTTATAAATTAAATCAAAATTGGAATATTAATACATCTTTTTAGAAAGATTTAAATTAATTTATTTTATCTTTGATAAAATTAAGGAGAACCTTTTAACATAAATAATAATTTTTATTTAAAAGGATATTCATAGTTGGAATGTGGCGTATGGTTGATTTTAATTAAGGATACGCGAGTTATTCAGAAAGACCGGGTCTAACCCATTCTGAATAATCATCACGACGATCAAGAGTCGAAGATGAAGACGGTGACTAAAGACCGGAGAGCTTCACATCGTTTGGTTGATGGTGACTGATATCTTGAATTGGGACGGATCCCCCAAGGCAAGGTAAAAAGTGATGATCTTCCAGACGTACTGGAGATCGATGGATACGTTGTTTCGTTCAGACCCAGAACGGACTTGTAAATGGATAGCATGCCTGACATTGAAATTTATTTCATGTAATTAAATTGGTTTTTATTTAATATATAAATGCATGGTGGCGGAGGATTTATTCTCTTGCTTAACACCCTTTTGTATGTTAAATAATTACCGATCGCATGATATGAGTTGTTGATGTGGTATGCCAAGTTGCAATTGATCAAGGCTTATTGTTGCAAAGCAGAGCCTTGTGGGATGATCAAAGCATAGTCTATTTAGGCATAGCTTTGTGTATATCGTGACTTCGCGAGCCTCACAGCCCGGTAGAGTCTAAAACGGGAGAAGGGAACGCAGGGAGTGCGCACGTTTCTTTCTAGCTAGAGTGGTGCCAGGGACCTACCAGCGCTGGCATTTATTCATTGTGGTTGTTGGATTTTTCGAGGCCTCAGTTTATGCGGTCGCTACTGGCCGTAGTATAGGTCCAAAAGGACCGGGAAGCGTGTGTTCAGGAATTGCCAATCCACAAAAGTAAGTGTGGACCGGCCCTGCAGGATCCAAGGGTTGGACAGAGTACCAATCCTGGGGCATTGCTAGAGTGTCTCGAATCGGTAAGGATCTCCTCCCTAGCCTTGACTCAGATGGAAGCCCAAATTTCCAATACGACATCACGCGGTTTTGATTGTATACCTATATATGGCGACATAGTGGGATGGGGCACTCATGCCGTCTAGGATTAATACATTTACTTTGATGTACTTCAAATTGGTTGCACACTATTATTATATAATATCGTGTTTATCGTATCAAGCATCTTTTGATCATTATAAGGTAAAACCCTATCCTCCGGTTTGCGTTGCATTGTGTGATGGGATTTGGGTCTTATAATGGTTTCATTTTTCTAAAAAGCATTGCGCTATTTTGACGATTTACTTTAGACATGCACTGGCAATCCATAGGAGAAAACCCGTTCCGCGAAAGTGGCGTGGTCCTGTGATTAGCCTTATTTTATTTTATAGGTTAGGTAGAATTCTCACACCAGTCCCATGACTGACCTGTAGTTTTGTCCACTGGCAAACTCGGGTGCCCATATTTTCCACACGGGCAGTCGAGTAGCTATTTTTGCAGATATATTAAACAGGATTCTGGGTTGAAGCTTAAAGCTGTGTCCAGAGATAGAGAGTCTTCCGCTGTGTTTCTTCCGCTGCAATATATTTTAATTATTGTAACTTATTCTTCCGCTGTAATTATATTCCAATGTACTCTGATATGTATATTCTGTACTCTGATGTAACATTATATGATGATATGTTATAAAAGTCTTCTGTTGTTGTTTTAATATGTTGTATGCCCAAAGTTAAAGTATTCGTAGATTTTCACTTTTTGGGTCAGACCTGTGTGGTTTATGGTCGATTCAAGGGGTGGGAATTTGCGGGTCTTTACAATCAACTAAGCATGTGTGATATAAATTTGGCATAGCACTACACAAATTTAATTAAGCATGTAAATTTGAACTTGCATTTGAGTTGAACCAAATTAACATAGATCTAAACATCTAAGCATGTGGATCTAGACATATAAGCCTATATGAACATGACTTAGCTTATGAACTTGCATATAACATATCATAAAAGAATCACCAAATATATATATATATATATATATATATATATATATATATACAACATGATAGGTTCATCACCAAATTAATATACAACATGATAGGTTCATCACCAAATTTATACAACATGATAGTTTCATCACCAAATTAATATACAACATGATAGGTTCATCACCAAATTTATATACGACATGATAAATTGTATCAATCACAATAGCCTCGTAGGCATAGGTAATTTCATAATTGCTACAGGGATAAACATGAATCAAAATACAATTATCTTACAACTAGGTACAGTTCTAGTTTCGCTTCATTAGAAGTCATGACTTTTATTTGTTCAAATCTAAAGAATAACTGAACTTACAAACAAAAGAACAAATCTTGTTTTCTGGGATCTGATTTCTGAAATTGAAAAGTTATCCTTTGATGTAGACTACTGATTCTCTAGTTTTGACTTGTTTTAGGGCTTCTTAACTTGATTTTTAGTTCAGAGAAAAATGGAGGCTATGCTAGTTTGGCCATGGACAGCATGACGGCTTCAGAGAGCAAGTTTATGAAGTTTTAGGGTTGAGGGTTGGGGTTGTTTATATAGAAGCTTAGATTAATGAAAGCCGTTAGATCATCCTAAGAGAAATCAGAGCCATCCAGACCAAATAGAGCTAACCGGAAGTCGCCACATATGCCCTAATGACTCATAAAAACGTCACTGGACAAAACAGCCCAGATCTGACTGAGGGGTTCGACCCCTACAGGGGGGTCGACACCCCAGTCGACACCCCTCTTGGGGGGTCGGCACCTATGTCGACCCCCCATGGGGGGAGTCGACCCCTATAGGCGAGAATTTTCCCGTCCAACTGATTCTCGGAATTTTGAATTTCGAACTGCTTTTTAATTTAATCATTATTTATATTTAATTTCCGTTTAAAATTGAAATCTTCTTAACTCCATAACTTCTTCATACGGAGTCCGATTCACGCAAATTCGGACTTTATCTCAAGCAGAATTCCGAGACGAACACAATGGCAAAACCCGTTTCCCCAAATTTCCACTTTTAAAATTAAGTATTCTTTAATTCATTACTTTAATTTTCACAAAAAATACGGGGTGTTACATTCTCCCCTCCTTAAAGGATTTCATCCCGAAATCTTCAAGTCAAGAAGAATGTATATCATACCATCCAATCGTCCATCTACTCAATCATCAAACACATGCATCCATTGTCCTTAAACAGATTTCTAATGCTTTCATGACTATATGCATAGTGTGTGTATATATCCTTATCTAATGAAAAATCAGGCGGTCTATTGATTCAGTTGACCTCCTTAATGCAAATCATGATAGTGCCATGAGTCCATTATGTATGCAATTATTCCTAATCATACTTTTTACATCGGTGCATAATCATTCATACAAATGCAACGTCCATATGATAGCACATCAAGTTTCAACCCATATATATATATATACATACATGCATATGCAATATGAAAAGTGACTGAGCCGATCTAGTACCTAGGGTGTGTGTATATGCATCCACGAGCAACCACTTGCAACCATCAACCATAACATGTTTCAAATACATGTTTACATCCATTGGTTCCTACCTATGGGTCAAGAATAGGACCGAGGAGATATACTTAAAAGATAGATATAAGCATGCATAAACTTATGGAAAAGAGATCAGGGATGTACCCTCAAAAAGAAAAGGTAGGCTGCGCGTATCTTGTCCTCAGTCTCCCAAGTCGCATCTTCCTCAGCGTCACTCCATTGAACTTTAACAAGCTTGACTTCACGGTTGCGTAGCTTTTTGACTTCTGTCCCTAAGATACGAGTTGGAACTCTCCTCACCGTCGCTTCTCGTTCCACTTCTACTTCCTCTAGTATGCTTGGCTCCATAACTTCCGCAGACTCATGTAAGCACTTTCGTAGATGAGAGACGTGGAAAACATTATGAACTCCAGCCAATCTTTCGGGCAGCTCTACTCTATAAGCCATCTTCCCAATCCTCTCAATGATAGGAAATGGTCCTACAAATCTTGGTGCCAATTTTCCTGTAGACCCAAAGAGAACGACATTCCTTAAATGATATACTTTAAGGAAAACCCTGTCTCCAACCTCAAATTCAAGGTCGGTCCTTCTTTTATTAGCGTAGGACTTCTGTCTATCTTGTGCAGTCTTCATTCGTCTTCGTATCAACTCCACCTTCTATGAAGTTTCTCTTATCATGTCCGGCCCAAGTACGAGCTTGTTTGTAGACTCCCACCAAGAAGTTGGTGATCGACATGGTCTTCCATATAAAGCCTCGAAGGGTGCCATGCCTATGATGGCTTGGTAGCTATTGTTGTAGGCGAATTCCACCAAAGGAAGACGATCCTCTCATGTCCCTCCAAAATCAAGAACGCACAATCTCAAAAGATCTTCTAATACTCTGTTCACCCTTTCGCCTGACCATCGGTTTGAGGGTGATAGGCAGTGCTTAAGCATAGCTGTGTGCCTACATCCTCTTGCAAACTCTTCCAAAACTCGCTCGTAAAGATAGAATCGCGATCACTTACTATGCTGGAGGGTATTCAATGCAGTCGAACCACCTCTTTAAGATAAATAGATGCTAACGATGAGGCAGTCCTTCTACTCTTAACAGGTATAAAGTTAGCGCTTTTAGTGGGCCTGTCCACTATTACCCAAATACTGGTATTGCCCCTTCTTGACCTAGGCAACCCATAAATAAAGTCCATCGAAATGCTATCCCATTTCCACTGTGGGACTTCTAGAGGATGAAGTAGACCACCAGGCTTCTTCTGCTCTGCTTTGACTTGCTGGCATATCAAGCATTTAGAGACAAACTCAGCTACATCCTTCTTCATGCCATTCCAAAAGAAAACCCTTTTTATGTCTTTATACATCTTGTCCCCACCTGGGTGTATGGTTAATTTAGAATGGTGTGCTTCTTCGAGAACGGTTTTCACCAAATCTCTTGCTTGTGGGACACATAGTCTTCCATCCCATCTCAACCAACCCTTGTCATCGATGGAGTATTTATTGAGGTGACTAGAAGTCTCACCTCTCATTAGCTTATCCATCACATCAACTAGCTGAGGGTCTTCACGTTGCGTGGCTCCTATTGAGTCCAAAAGCATAGGCCGCACCTCTAGTGTTGCTAACAAGCCAGGTACAAACTCAAAGGAAGGTCTAAAGTCAAAGTTTGCTATGTACTCCAAGCTTTGCCTTTCTACAAAGAGAGGACTTAGGGTCAGCTTTTTCCTACTCAAGACATCTGCTATCACATTGCCCTTGCCAGGGGTATAAGCAATCTCAAAATCGTATGAAGCAAGAAACTCCATCCACCTTTGTTGTCTTAAGTTAAGATCCTTCTATGAGAAAAGGTACTTTAACGATTTATGTTCAGTAAACAATTCAAACCTTTCTCCTAGTAGGTAATGACGCCATGACTTAAGAGCGAAAACGATGGCAGCTAGTTCTAAATCATGAGTTGGGTAGTTTTTATCATGTACCTTCAACTACCTTCCTCCATAAGCAACAACTTTGCCCTCTTGCATCAAGACAGCGCCTAATCCTGTCCTGCATGCGTCTGTATATACAGTAAACATCTTACTCCCATCAGGCAATGTCAGAACTGGGGCCGTTGTTAGAGCTCTTTCCAGTCATTGGAAAGCAACATCGCAATCCAAATCCCAAGCAAAAGTTAGGTCCTTCTTCGTCAACCTAGCAAGTGGGGCTGAGATCTTCGCGAAGTCCTTAATGAACTTTCTGTAAAAGCCCGCTATTAATCCCTAAAAATCCGTACGCACATTGGGTAAAGGGGTACAAGGCAGGTCTTACCAGCATCGGTCGTACATAACGCAACCGCACTGAGCAGGATCCAAATATCAGACCCAAGGCAGGACAAGTCTACCAATGCGACCGGGACATGAGAAGCGCGACTCGACAAAGATGAAGGCTGCACATCCAGAGAACCGCTCAAGCACTAAAATAAGGCAGGTCACCCTTTTTGCACGAGCTAGAGCAACCTCGTAGTATAACCATAAAGCCAAGCGGCACCATGCAAAGGCAGCAAGAGGACGAGCGCCCTTGGTTTAAGAAGAGCGATCGCGCAAGGAACAAAGGAAGATCGATCTCGGCTCCGCACCCCGCTCTTATGAAATCTCCCAAAACATCCGTGCCCGCACTCAAGGACCCGCTCAACTATTCAAGACACTCAACAAGTCGTCCGCACATAACACCGAATACGACCACGGATAGCTGGCTACAGCTGCCCAGTGGCATGGTCGTAATTAGCAGAATGAACGACCCACAGCCTGGATAAACAGATTTCAGATCATTTACCAAGAGGAGTTTACCTATAAATACACCATGGCTACCCACATTTAGGGAGGGGGGGCTTTTGGAAAAACCAGGAAGTTCTGCTAAACTTCGGACTCAACCAAAGATTTGGCCATGGCGTCAAGTACCATCTTAGAGTGAAGGCATCTTCTCTCTCAATCATTCATCCATCCTTCTTCTCCTCAAACTCCATTATTCTCTTGTATAATTCTCTATATCAAAATACATAAACGAGGGTATATTGAGTGGATATAGAGATGTATGAGGTTAAAGAGTTGATGTACCTTGTAATTCTCACTATAAGGCCGGAAATCATCTTCATAGTGGACGTAGGCCTCGTTAACGGTTGAACCACTCTAAATCTCGTCTCTACATTACTTTTTCTCGCATTTTTACTTTTTATTTCTAATTAAATACGGTTCCATTTATTTCTTACCAAATTGGTGAAGTACAGTTTAGTACCTTGGGTGTTTAGACCATTTTTGGTGTAAACATTTTGGCGCCCACCATGGGGGCGTGTTCATAATTTCTTTTCGTAATTCAGTAATCAAAACATCCCAAAATTGTTTTCTCCTTTGAAATCATGGTTGGATCGAAGAAAAGCGGTAAATCTGCTAAAGTCGCTGTGATCATCGAGGATGATAATGCTAACGAAGCTACGCCTCAAATCTTGGACCAAGGAGCTGAGAAAACTCCTGGGCCATCTTTCACGCGAGATTATTTGAATGTGGTTGTAACAGGCTTGAACGAGAAAATGGATAATACAGTGAAGATGATAATGGAAAGGTTTGATGTCCTGAGCAATAGTCAAGCCAATTTGTTACCATCAAACGCTGTGGATAATGCTGACGAAAAAGAGGACTCATCAGCCTTAGACCCTGGACGACCTCACAGCCCAATGAGAGACAGGGAAGAGGCCGGCGTTGGGGATCCTAAGGTCAGATCTCCACAACGCAAAGAAGAAAATGCGACGAATCGCTCCAATATATCCACCCTCATGAAGGATGCGAGGCGCCGAAGCTTAAGCCATGGCTATGCTAACATCATCATCGATTCTGATGAACAAGCAGGCGATGAAAGGCGCATCACAGATTTAATTCAGCGAGTAATGAAGGAGAAGGCAGCCCAAGAGGATGAGGAGAAAGAATGGGAGTTCTCCCCCAGCAAAAATCCATCCACGGAGGAGATCCATCAAGCAAAATTCCCGAAGAAATTTATACCACCAACAATAGCACCTTACAGTGGAGTCGGAGATCCAACTATTTTCCTGTTCAAATATGACCAGCACATGAATGGAGCTAGAGCCACTGATGAAATCAAGTGCTTATACTTTCCCGTTTGCCTGGAAGGTGTGGCCTCACTATGGTTCACTAGACTCCCACCTAGGTGTATCGACCAGTTTGCAGATATGGCGAGGAGATTTCAGGATCAATTCCGGTTGCAGGCCACCAAAGAAAGGGACGTGATGTCACTCAACGAGATGGAACAGCGGCCTGGAAAAATCATCAGAGCTTTCCTAACATGCTTCCGCGCTGCAGCAGCGGAGGTCGTAGAACCAGAACCTTGGTATTTGCTTGCGGCCCTAAGAGGAGCCATCGATAAGAAATCAGAATTTGGAAAGTGGCTCAAGATGAAGAAACCAAAGACTCTAAAGAAGTTCTACAAGAAAGCCGAAGAGTACTGAGCATGGAAACCGATGCCCTGAATGCTCGGAAAGACGCGAGGAACAGTATTATTAAAGAAGGAAAGAACGAAGAATCTTCTCAGATAATTCAGAAGGATAATTCTTGGCATAAGAGAGGGCTTGACGGAAGAAACAGTGGAGTACAAAAGAAGTCAAAATTCTTCAGGCATTCAGAATTGACTCCCCTGAATGAAACCCCAGAAAAAATCTACTCTGCCACGAAGGACTCAGGCATGTTCCCTCAGGTAAAACCACAAAGAATCACTGATCAACAGGCGAATTCTGGAAAGTTCTGCCAATTTCATAATCAGCCAGGACACAACACAAATGAATGTCGACACTTGAGAAATTTGATTGAGGAGCTCATCCGGAAAAATCAACTACAGCAATATGTTAAGAGTCCACAAAACGCATCAGAAGGCTAGCGGCAAGGTAACGTTGTTGATCAGGCCGGGTCGTGCGAGATAACCCAAGCGCCCGAAGACTTACGACCGATCATTGACTAATTACCACTGGACACAGTCCAACATCCATAACAGGAATGCGCGACCGTCCTTCTCTTTATTTTACTACTTCTGTATTTTGTCTTTCCCAATTGTATCTCAAGGAAGTAATCTGTGATTTCCCCCTCCCTTTTTATTATTATTATGCTAAGTAAAAACTCTACATGATGAAAGAAATTCGCTCACGGATTATAATCTCATGAAAGGAAAAAATTGTTTACAAGCTAATGTTAAAATTGGTCTCTGATGTAGGGCAATTCATGCATCGAGCATCAAGAGCATTGGTCAAAAAAGGCGGGGTAATCAAGCCCGTCGTCCTGTAGAACTCAAAAGGAAAGGACCATTCCAAAACAATTCACAAAGAGCACACCGACATCTGGAGGCTGCGCTCTTTCCTTTCTTTTCTTAAAGAAAGTAGAAAAAAACCTAGGTTGGATAACACCATTCCTAGGATCGAAAAGTCCCATAAACATGCTGGAAGGACCAGCACAAAACAAAAACCCGACCGAAAGGAAGGTGGCCATCCTTGTTCTTTGTTGTTAAACAAGTCAAACAAAGCCAAGGGCGGACTACAACAGTAGAAATCCTAGCCGAAAGGGGGTATCAGAAATCCTAGCCATTTGGGGGTATCCAATCTAGGTCTCTATTTGCTCATAACATGCCGGATCAAATAAGATCGAAATTGGGTTGAAAATTGTAACCCAAGTCCTCCCATGGGGGCACGTATCCAAAACCAGTCTCCGAAGGGCTCGGGTCACTGAGTTAGTGAGATATGGGATTGGATACATAAAAAATACCTTAATTAAACATATAGAGTACGTTTAATCATGTTTTCAAAGGACTTGGGATGCCGAGTCAATAGGGAACAAGATTAAATGTACAACGAGATTAAATGTACAACAGGATGTCCATGCCTTATAAGGGCACTTATCCAAAAATGAACTTCAAAAGTTTGAACTATCAGACTAAATAAAAACATGAACATAAGCATAACAAGAACTAAACCCCTCAAAGAAGGGGCTAAAATGAAAATAAAATGTCCTAAGTTCAAAGCAAAATCAACAATATTGAACAACGTACGGTGTAAAAACGTAATCATCGTGCGACCAATAAAAGCGCAATACGACGCGAATGAATAAATTACGATAAGTTATAACACTTCAACAATAACGCATAACAACAACACGGTCGTGAAGTTGGAACTTAAAAATACAAAACAATAGCATATCATGTAACAATTTTTTCAGGGACATCATGGCCATCAACCAAACGAACCTCGGAAGTACCTTGATCAGCAACGGAAGGTTCAGTCAGGGGAATCGCTTCCCCCAAAGCTCCATCTCCCACAGGACTAGGGGCATGAACAGGAACAAAATTCTGGACTTCTGTTCCAAAGGATCGAGCTCGTTCATCATCCAACATTCTCCTGCCTTTTTCCAAAGCATCGCGATCTTTAGCCTCAAGGAGGGCTTCTTGAAGAGCACTATCTTCCTTACCTTTGGAGTACTTGAGCATCTCCTCCTAAACAAGGGCTAATGTACGGGGAAAATCTTTGTTCAAATAACTCAAGCTTCCGTGGGTCATAATGTTGAGGGTGTAAAATCGAAACAGGGTCTCTTCAGCTTTATTTCGGGCTCGCTCAAGATCACTAGTTAGCCTTGCTTTATCTCCTTCTAAAGCTTCCTGGGTCCCATTTTGAAAGGCAAGTCTACCTTCAAGCATCGCTTTCTCCTGCCGAAAAGAAACCACATCCTGTCGTGCAGAAGTTAATTGAGATTCAGCTGGCTCACGGCCGGACTGAGCTTCGTCAAGTTGTCTCTTGGCGGCTTCAATCTCCTCCTGAAGTCTTCTGTTGTCAGCCTCTAAGCTACTCATCTTGATGTTCCCATCTTTAAGGAATGCAATTTCGGCCACTTGACTTTCAATCACACGGCATAATTTGATTTTATCGTTCTCCAAAAGCTCAATACGTTCGAGATGCTGAGTATTCAACTTGACTTTCAATCCCAAGACTCAAGTCGCTTTTTGGAAGTATGTTTGGCTTCATCCAGCTGAACTTCAAGCTAACCCATGACAATAGCAAGCTGGGAGGTCACATAGTTTTTTACGGCGCTCAACTCCCCAACAACGTTCTGATCATCATATGGAGACAGATCTACGTCGAGGTCCACTCCCCTCAGGTCCCAATCTCCGAACCTGTCCTCCAACTCAGGATTACCAGGGGCAACTCTTTAGGGAGGTCTGTCACGAATCGCCTGGATCTGGCGAAGAGAAGGCGAGTCTGAAGTAGGGGATCTAATCAACGACTTCGCAGGAGTCAAGGAACTGGGGCATGGGAATTCAGCCGGTACAGAAGACCCATCGAACCCAGCTTGTTTATCGTTATCTCCTCTCTTCTCGGTATCCTGGTTTTCTCCTCCAGATACCTGAGAATGATCATGCTTCTTCTTCTTTATCAAACTCGCCAGTGGTGCTTCAAGAGCATCTTGGGTTAGAAGGTCTAAAGATGGACGAGAGCGCTTGAGACAATGGGAGAGACTAGATTGCAAGATACTCCGTGGATCAACAAGAGCAGATTGCTAAGAGAAACTTTCCGACAGGGGCGACTTCATTCCTGGATCTAGGAAAGAAAAGAAAATCTAAAGCACTATGGCTGTGTGAAGATGAGGAAAGAAGCCAGAAAGAGGATACATCAAAAAGAAAAACACAAAAATAACATGCCAAAGCGGTTAAATAATTTTTGAGATATCGCTTTGACCCAAAAGCAAGGGGTCTTACCCAAAAGGTCCTCACGATCAAAAAGTTTTGAAATATGAACGTCTAGATAGCAATTTTACCTTGAGCGAGCTCTCCAGCCAAGTCGGAAGGATCAAGTCCTTTTGAGGCATCCGAAACATCTTCTCCTTGGTCTTCTTCAGAAGAGTCCCCTTTGCTTCCCAGATTTTCTATAGAAGCTTCCACAATGTCATCAAGCCGCTCCGTTTCCCGAACCTATCCTCGGGCGGCTCCCTCTGGCAAAGACTCATCTTCGTCGTACGAAGCTACCGAAGTCTTAGAGCCTTGCGCTTTGGGCACCTGGATACAACCTTTTTGGCAGGGATCGCTTTGCTACTAGAAGTTGCCTCGCTGCTCCCCATGACGCTAGAACATCCTTTTTTCGAAGATTTTTGGCAGTGGATTTGCTGATAGCTTTCTTTTTGCTGGAAGCGTCCACCGGGAAGGTGTGCGGAGATAAAAGCAAGTTGTATTGCCTTAGGAATCCTTCGTTAATCAAAAATTTCCTGTTCCTCTACTCCTCATTGACGGCTAATAACGAGTTGCATAGATCCTGGTCAAAGGGTATGCTCTGACCGGGAAGCACTACAATACACCCAAAGGACTTTTAGAAAAACAAAAGGCCAAGAAAGAAAGAGCAAGCTGGAATTCATGGAATAAAGATACTCACTGACCGCCTTCCAGAGGCCGCAGAAATTATCAGGGCATCGGACAAAGAAGTATTGATTGGGAAATCCTCACACACTGTCCTCTAAACCAGTGATTATTTTCAAACCCCGGTTTTCCATGAAGACAAATAAGGGACGCTGGCCTCTTGTCCTAAAAACATACAATGAGCGTATATCCGTAAACGAAGGAGCCCGACGTTTCTCTCTCATAAAAAGGACATAAAGACGTGTCAGAATTGCGTACTACACCAGAAAACACATTTAGTAGCGTTTAAAAAACGCTGCCAAAGCCTTTGGTAGCGTTTTAGAGAATGCTACTACAGGTCCCGCAACTAAAAGTCTATTTTTTTCTGTTGCGTTTCCGTAAACGCTGCCAGACTAAAGCAACCAAATATTTTCTGCAGCGTTTAAAATATCCAACCAAAACTAACATTTTTTGTTGCGTTTGTGCTTGGCTCTTTTATTGAAGTTTCTGCAGCGTTTATTTATGTAACTAAAAACTTTTCGTTGCATTTAATTTATGGCACTGTAAATTCAAATATTATTTTACGTTTGTTTCAGTAACGTTTCAGGAACGCTACTGAAATGTATTGATTATTTTGTAGCATATTTTAAATGCTACTATATACTGTTAATGGCTTACATTGTTTCCAGCAACCAGCCTTGTAATAATCATACCAAAATCATCAACAATCATATAAATATCATATTTAAACCAACAATCAACCAATCATATAACCAACATATTTATATAATTGAAAACACGTAATTACAAAAGTACTATCCATAATTATTTAGATAATAATTATTTGACAAAATGAGCAAGTTCACATACCACAAACATTTTCAAAGAGTTTTACCTAAGTACCGACTAATATATAATTGGTAACACGTTAGTCATATTTTAGTATTATCCATAACCATTTAGATAATAGTTGTTTGCCAAAATGAGCAAATTCACATATCACGAGCATTCATAAAAAGTTTTACATGACAAATACTAACTAATATCATAATACATATAAAAATTGAAGTCATGTCCATTGTTGTTGATCGTCTTCACTCCGAAAAAGCTAATTACCTGTAAATAAATTCCATAAAAAACAATAAGAATTTTCCACAAAATATCAAGTAACATTAAAAAAAATTAATCGATTGTTATTAAAACAAGAACATAAATAATCAGTTCATCAAAGTATACTAAGCAGATTTACCGGATTACCACAAAAGTTCGACCTTGCTCTCTTTGAAAGTCCAAAACCTGCATAAGTATAAGCACAACATATAGTCAAACAATCTTACAATTATATATATAACTTTGTTAAATTGGTTATAGTATAATCATTTATAAATATAGTCAATTTAAACTAAGTTAATTCTGTAAACATGTTTAATTTTTAAAAAGTTGGTTAAATTTACTAACTTGATTAACTTAGTTAATTTACTATTATTATTAAAGCTCGATTAAATTAATTATATTATTATTATAAACTTATTTACTTTTTACAAATTTAGTTAATTCATTATCAATATCATTATTTATAAAACTTTGTCAAATTAGCTATGTTATTATTACTTAAATTTTAGTTAACTCAAATTTGATAATTTTTATTAACTTGGTTAACTTAATTACTTTTATTATCCCTATTATTATTAAAACTCGGTTAACTTAATTATATTACCATTATTATTATAAACTTAGTTAATTTTTATAACTTAATTAATTCATCATAATCATCGTCATCACCATCGTTATTTTTAAATTTTGTTAAATAGCTACATCATTGTTATTTATAAATTTTAGTAAGCTTAAGCTTAGTTAATTTTATATAACTTGTTTAATTTTAACAACACTCAATTAATTTAAAATAACATTATTCTTAAAACTTGGTTAACTCAATTATATTATTGTTATAAACTTAGTTAATTTTATTAACATGTTTAATTCTTCATCACCGTTATTATTTATAAAATTAACTTAAACCTAGTTAATTTGATAAAACATGTTAATTTTAAAAAACTAGCTAATTTTTATTAACCTACTTAACTTAATTAATTTATTATAATAGCTAACATTAATACTAGGTGTTGTAATGATTATTAGAATTTAGAGCTCAGTTAACTTAATTATATTATTGTTATAAATTTAGTTAAACTTTGTTAATTCATCATTTTCATTATTATTTATAAAAATTTCTTAAATTATATAATATTATTATTTATAAGATTTAATTAACTTAGACTTAGTTAATTTTATAAAACTTGTTAATATTTAACAAAATTTAGTTACTTGTATAAAACTCATTGAACATACATGAAACATGGGTTGTGAAAACGAAGTTCATTGACAAGATTATTTCCAACGGTGATTACAGATGTAAATAGTATGCCAAGAATTGAAATTAATTAATGCAATATTTCTTTTTAGTTATAACCAATGTAACAAAATGAACTGGAAAAGTTTAGGTACATGTACCTTAAATGGAGCATAACAACTTAATAGAAGCTCATGAACGCAGTTGGGATTGGCTTTGCAAATCATGTGGCTGGGACATGATATTCTGTAACAAATACCTCATGCTGCAGAGAACAAATTAAAACATGCACACAAATCAAAACAATTTGACCAAAATAGCTAGGTATTTGTAGGGATCCCATATTTTTTATTTTAATAGGTCTAAGTTAATAAAGATGTTATTCTGAATGAGGATTTTAACCATCCCTCAATAGAAAACTATTTTTGAAGCAGATTAAGTCTATGTAGTAACAAAAAATGGAAACAAAGATCAAGTATTGTTGGTGCAACAATACAAATTAAGTAGCTTCAACAAATTTTTATGTTATGAGTAAAGTACTAAAGCAAAAAAGACAAGTTTACTACCTCTTTTGTTTTGTTTCTTTTTTTTGGTTGAAAGACAAGAATGACATAATATAAAAATAGCACATTAGCATTGAAAAGCTTATTACATGGTACAAAAATATAACCTACTACAGGGCACATTAAGCCTATCAATAAGCATTATTTATATTAGAATTAAACATAGACCAAGTGCATATTTTTATAAAATTTAGTTAATATGAATGACAGAATAATGATTCCTTTTAGTTGGATTTTAATAAGGAGGCTATTATTTAGCTTTCATGTGCAGGTGTATATCATTACCGACTTTAATGTATTTAATGCCTCAGTGTAGGTGCAGTTTATGGCATGAACATGACGAATATATATTAAGTTTTCACTTTCTAAGAATTACATACATGTACAATTTGTATTCCTTTGCAGAATCACATGTATATGAAACAGGAAAGTAATCAAAAAATGACAAGACATATTAAGCATGCTTACACAACTAGTGCTAAATAAACAAAACTAATGGAGCAATTGAAGTACAAAATGAAAATTAATACCTTGATTCAAGTAAGAATATGAGACACACTAATAGCTCAAGGTCATTTTTGATCTTCTAATTCTGTCCACTGTATGACATTTTATCAATCTAATTGGGATTGCTAAACAAAACAACAAAAAAATTTAAAAGCAACTTGAAAGTGATTAATATGGACTGCACAATATCATATCATTGGTAATTTTTTGGAGATGAGGATTCAGGTATAAGTTAAGCCTGGCCTCTACTTGCAACTAAAAGGAAAACGATACTACTATTAGAATTTGAGATATGCCAAGTGAAACGATAAGGTTTTGACGTGCAAAACATTATTTGATAAATGAAACAAGATGGCTTTTTCTTTTCAAAAACTAATGTAGTTTATCTTGATAACATATAGACTAAATCTAAAAAAAAAGTTTCAGTTCGAAAATATTCAACTCAAAAGACGAAAGGAGACTACAAAAAAGATAATACATGAGGGGACTACGAAAATTTTAGTACATCACAAGAATTTCATTGTAACGCAAATGAATATACCTCGAACGGGAGCACCATCCATTAGCTCGAATTTAGCAAGTGTCTCAATTTCTACATACGTGTTAGTTCCAGATCCTGTAGACTCTGTCCGCCTAACTTCAAGCTCTATATTTTTAGTCTTGATTCTCACTAAAAAGAAGTAAAATTTTCCAATGATGTTATCCTTCAAATGGTACCTAGATGGCACCAACTCCAACTAATATTAGCATTCAAGGCATATTTAGTCACTTCAAGTAATAAAGCCAAAAAAAGGAAGAAAAAAACTATTTACAGCGAAGGGTAGAACATGTGTACACTTAATTGCTTTTGTTGTATTCAAACTCAATGTGCAAACAATCTTCAGTTCCAACTTCCATCTTAATGCTGCTGTTGATTGTTGGGACTGGACTATAATTGCGAACCCAGAACTCTTGGTGTTCCACAATGTTGCCAAAGTAGTTACGACTAACCGTAACTTTTAATACATACCCGAGTCTCACATTGACCCCATTGTATGACTCATATGGCATCTCAACAGATGAAAATTCGAAAGGACATGACTTCTTTTCATATAATTCACCAGGTACATCAAGTTCACGAACTAACGAGGTGAAATCATATAAGTTGCTTCTGTCGAAGTACAGCTCTATTTGACCCAGAAGCTCAATCTTAACGCCCATATGTTCTACTTTTTTAACCATGATAAGGTTATACTAATACCTCGCCAGCTATGGTATCATGATTCTGGAAAAGCGGCAACAAGGTAGGCTGACCGTTTTCTTTCTTTATAGAAGCCTGCGTTCTGGTTTTTCCATCAGTAAATGTCAATGCGATCCTACAAGGACTCTTAATTCTCCAACTATGTAATTCATTATTCGCCAATGCTGTTACCAGTCTAAACTTTTGATTTGCGTATGATCTTTATGATGAAAGTCGAGCTGTACAGCCAATGCAGTTACCAGTCTAAACTTTTGATTTGCGTATGATCTTTATGATGAAAGTCGAGCTGTACAGTCCAGAATCAACTTTCAGATTGAAGCTTTAAGATGAAAGTATGTATGATGAAAATATTGGGAAGATTTGTCGTAGATTTGAACAAATAAAGGAGAAGATTTTCCCTAGATTTGAACAAGAAAATGCAAAGATGAAAACCAGCAAAGACCATGAAACAAGATGGCTAAAGATAAACCTAATGTAGGAAAAATTCATGCTGGTATTGCTATTAACATAATATCATAAGTCTGTTATTTATCTTTTTTTAAAGATAATTTGGATCTATTTATATAAGTTTCTATTTTTTGGCAAAATGAATTGATTTTAATTCTGCAAAACGGGAAAGCAATTTGTATATTTCGATCTAAATGAAGCATTAGTCTTCTTTTTATTCAGAATGTTTCAAGAGCAACCAACTATCAATAAAAATAAATTAGTTCACCTATATCCATCTAACAAGCAATCACAAAGAGCAATTATTAGTAGACATTTAGTCCCAGTCAAATGTACTGTACTCCAACAAATCATTGGTGGATTCACAGTATTACTCTTTCTTTCTTTAGTTTCCAGTTGGTGCAACTCCAAACGCTAATCATACGTTCCTTGAAGTTCCCTACCTTACCAATGTATTTGACTTCGAAAATGACTTTTACCTTCTCTCCTTGTTATGCAAAATATAAATAAACATTTCATCATTTAAAAATAGAAACATGAAGTCATTTTTCGGTTAATATTAGCGTAGCGCTAATGGTACCAGTCTCAATACGAAAGACCACTGTACTCAGTTGGAAATGATGATTTAAAAGCTAGCACATTCAAAGCTACATGAAAAAATAAAATAAACCCTATGCATCAAAAATCCACTAAGCGTTCACTTACTCCTTTTTTTTTTTTTTGGGAAACAACTGGCCTAGCTTAAATACTATGCTCTTCTGTAAAAACCATGATCCTTGGTTAACAAATATCACTGAGTAAAATATAACCATGGGGAGTGGCTCGACATCAGATGACAAAAATGAAGATGATTAAAATGAACAAATGATAAGAAATACCTTTTCACTTATTATTCGAAAGGGAGATCCTCTGTTGTCTTGATTAGATTCAATGACGCTTCTACCAAGGGATGGGTGTCCAGTCACAACTATAACACAGCCACAATTTTGTTTTGTTTTCAATCTTCAATTAGAATTTGGCTGCACATATTATTCATGCCAGTCACAGCCGTGCATCTTTGATCAATAGCATGCCTTCACGCCACAACTCTCATCCATTCTTGCACCTTTGTCGGCATCCATGCATATAGTCCTATACGATCATTCTCCTTGCTTCTTGTTGTTATTTCCACACAATTCAGTTCAGTTATAGTATTGTCAGTAGCTGCCTTCCATTTACTAATTTGTTCACACATTTACTGCACATGCCACATCTGCCTTCATCCTTTTTAAAAGCACAAACAAATAAGATTCAGTTAATTCCAACTAAAAACAAATAATTATAAATCGAAACACCTTTCTAATTGATTAAGTACATCAATTGTAAATAAACTATTTGGATAATAGTTAGAATCTGGGTAAGATCTAAAAAGGTAAAAGCTAGTTGAATGTCTGCTGGTCCGATTCTTCACAATCATGGCTTCAAACAGTTTTACATCCTTGGAAATGTTCACTATGGTGGTCATTATTTATATAAAAACAGAATTTAACAAACATAGCTATATCTATATTGAAAATATTCATGTATGTGGTCATTATTTTGAATCCTTGCCAAGTTACAACTCAGCTTCTACATCAAAAAAAGAAAACATCATCGAAAGGTTCAAATCCTTAGCAAAAATAGGACTATGCAAACCGCATGGAGTAAACATAATATCCAATAAACTAGTATAATTCAACAGATCTTATTGATTTGTACGTAACATGGGCTCCTTTTTTGTTATAATTATATCTGCTTAGTAACTGGCTCTCCAAATTCAAATCAAAGTAAAACACCATCTACACGAAATCAGGAATTATTACCTACCAAGTCTGTAGGTACTGTTTGCTAAGTTTGCATGTGCTCGGATTCTACAAAATGCACTGTTTTTTAAGTATGTATGAGTTCATTGACATAAATTTGTGTAGTAACACACAAATTTATCACCTACCAAGTCGTTATGCATGTGCCATTCGTTGTCCCATTCAGGAATGAATGTTTAAGTAGTCGTGTTCAACCACAACATATATGTGGAACGAACACCTCAGCTAGAAAAATAGATGCTGGAATGAAAGGTATGCACATGCGGATAGATGGCACAAAGCACAACAAAAACTAAAATAAGTTCAAATGGAATCGTGGTGAACAAAATGGATCTAAACTGAATTGTGGTATGACATTGGCTTCAATTTTAGACTTATAAATTTTAGGAGCCATGCTATTTGTGTTTGTTTTTTCACATGATATATTTATCATACTGACGAGCTTTTTAAAAAAATGTTACAAGCAATGAAATATTGTCCAGTACCAAGAAACGGCTGATGTCCAAACCGTGTTCAAGATTCATCCATCCTTTGTTTATTTGACTGCCATTGTTATTTGATTGTTTACCTCAACATATTTATTTTGTAATATCCACAGTTAATAATAATAGGAAGTCATTTTAGTTCAGCATTTCCCAATTGGGATAGTCATCATTATTGTTGAATAAATGGACGGGTTTTGCTATCAAGCAGCTTTTCCTGCTATTGGGGTTCACAAAGGAGGTAGTACGACTTTATTATCACATGATGATAAAAGCGACCTCTTACTAATGATGCATGAAATCCATCTTTGAATAATCCAACTACCCAAAAAGGAATTAACATAATAATTCATTTCACAGTAAGCACACAAAAAATATGCTAGCGCCCCTTGATGTCCTCATGTTATTCTTTTTACTTCTTATGCTTACTAGAAAAATGCAAAATTATCCTATTATTTATATTTTCATGTATCTTCATAGATTTACTTATCCATTGATTATTTAATAGCATATTTTGATCTATTGATAGAAATCTATATCAATGACGCTGTTCATTTCTTTTAAATGTTCATATTGGCCATACCGAAAAGTTAAAGTTATATAAGACTTCAGTATCCTTATATTTCTACGTCCCACAAAAAATATGGTATGTAAAAGATTTCTATGATTATTCATTGGAACATTGAAAGCAGTATAAGAGATTCTTCTAACCAATTTTTTCTTTGAAATGTAAGTATTTTGGTAGTTTATTTGTTGTGCATATTATATATAACATAAATTGCTTGATATTTTAATTATCTTTGCAAATACTGTGTAATAATTTTGTTCCTTTCTTTTATTGAACATAAGGAACCTCTCTTTGTTTGCTATGTCATGCCATTTTTCCTATTGGAAAAAAATAATTTTAAAGATATCCCTAACTGAGATAATTGATACAGGTTAGTACACTTGTATAGGGCGCAAGTGATCTTTGATATCATTCACCACTTCAAATGAACTGAGAAAATTGATATCGCACAAAGCCACTTTCTTTGTCCAATATTGGACTGAGCATAAATATAATAATACACGAATGCTTTTACAACTCCCATAAATAATCGGGACATGAAGGCTCTGGCTTCCAGCAAAGAAAAACACATGGTAGAACGCGAAATGGGAATATATCACAAAAGCTCATGCTGAAATATATGTAACACACAAAGCCGGGATAAAACACATATATGGATGCACAAAAGCCTATTCACGTGTGAACTTTTAAAATTTGGGAAGTGGTGCCCCTCATATTCGAACAAATGTTAGGGATGACTCGGATTATTTTCTCATGTAAATGATCAACAGATAGCTGAAAGTACTTTTACTAAACTTGCAATAGACTATATTACCATCTGGTAACACAGGAGATCAGCTATAGATTTGTCATTTGATGTACTTATTTATACTGACTAACATGTTAAAAGACATTAAATTACCCCAGTACATCTGAAATTTGACAGTGAACTTGGGATCACAAATCCCAACATTGACATAAAAGTAGGCTATATAATGAAGTGCATCTGAAATTTAACAGTAAACTTGGGATCACAAATTCCAACATTTAAATTACCTCATAAATGTAAACTTGGGATCACATATTATATTGAACGCCATTAAATTACCTCAGTGCATTTGAAATTTGACAGTTTAGAACTAAAAGTGATGACGCTTATATGGCCCATGATCCCCAAGGATTATCTGCAACAAAATTCAAAATAATCAAAGATGAGCTAAATTGCCTCTATATTGCTTCCTTCCGTATTAATAATAAGGTAAGATGTACTTATATCAATGTATTGTCATTTCTTCTGACTATTCATTGAGAAAGTAAAAATATCTCGAATCAGTTTGTGAACCTTTTAGTTGCAACATTCTGCACATGTTACATGAATTAACTCATATATCATTTTGTCCCTGAAGATGTAGTCTAACATTTGTGGTTTAAGAGTGCAACAAATTCCAACATTGACAAAAAAGTAGGCTATATAATGAAGCATCAGTTTATTGTCATACCCATTTAAGAACCAAACACCCGATCTGCTCCTTTTGAACTTTGTCTGATTAATTTGCTTAACCAAATTCAGCAACCAAAGAATCCTTGGTGGACATTATCCTGCAACTGCATAAACTAGCATAAGGTACTATGAAGTGATGTCAATTAGTTTGAAAATCTAATATCAATAATACAACTTTAAAAAACTTTATCAATGGAATAATTTGTTGAAAAGTAAACTTGGTTTTAAATGGAAACAAATAAATTTGGTTCTATAAGTAAATGACAATTATGTAATAAATTCTATTCTTGTTTTAGGAAAGGTCAAAATCAAATAAATGATAATAAATTTTGGTCTATCAAAATAAGCAATAGAATTATCTAGAGAGAGAAGAGTGTAGAACACTGTCATGTTATATATAGATACTCTCTCATATGTTGTATCAATCAATAATCAAGCAAGAAGAATCAAGCAATAAAGTTTTTATTCCTCCCTTAAAATATTCTACTTTCTTCTAATTTGTTTCTCTTCCTCCACATAAATTTTCTTAACAAAGTGGTATCAGAGCTTGAAGATCCTAAGAGATGGCGAATAACAACGTTCCCGTTCCAGTTCCAATGCTTACCAAGACCAACTATGATAATTGGAGCTTAAGAATGAAGGCCCTCCTTGGAGCAAATCGTGTATGGCAGATAGTTGAGAAAGGCTATACTGAACCAGAAGACGAAGATAGCTTATCCCAAACCCAAAAGGATGAATTGGAAAACTTGAGGACAAGAGACAAGAAGGCTCTTAGTCTAATTTATCAAGCATTGGATGATGACAATTTTGAAAAGATTTCGGAAGCAAAATCAGCAAAAGAAGCATGGGAAAGGCTTCAGGTATCGTACAAGGGGGCAGATCAAGTCAAAAAAGTGCGTCTTCAAACATTAAGAGGAGAATTTGAATCTCTACATATGAAAGAAGGTGAACTTGTTTCTGATTATTTTTCAAGAGTTTTAGTTGTTACTAATAACTTGAAAAGAAATGGTGAAAAATTAGATGATGTCAGAATCATGGAGAAGATTCTTAGATCATTAGATTCAAAGTTTGAACATATTGTCGCCATCATTGAAGAAACAAAAAACCTGGAGGCCATGGCTATAGAGGAGCTTTTAGGCTCATTGCAGGCTTATGAAGAAAAGAAAAAGAAGAAGGAAGAGACCGTAGAGCATGTTCTTAAGACACGAATTGATTCAAAAAAGGAAGAAAGTAATCAAAGCCAACAAAGATGGGGCCGTGGTCAAGAACGAGGAAGAGGACGTGGCTATGGATATGGACGAGGTTGGAGGCCCAACCATGACAATAACCATAGCTTCAATAATCAAAGAGGAGAAAGCACAACTAGAGGTCGTGGGAGAGGCAACTCAAATTCAAGGAGTGACAAGTCACGGATCAAATGCTATAATTGCAACAAATTTGGACACTATGCTTCTGAATGTAGAGCTCCAAGAAACAATAAAGTTGAAGAGAAGACCAATTATGCTGAAGAAAGAATTGTAGAAGATGGCACATTATTATTGGCCCATAAAGAAAATGAAAAAGGGGAGGACAATCAATGGTATCTAGATAGCGGCGCAAGCAACCATATGTGCGGAAGAAAAGATATGTTTGTGGAGCTTGATGAAACAATAAAGGGCAATGTGGCGTTTGGAGATGAATCAAAGGTAGCAGTGAAAGGCAAAGGTAATGTTCTTATTAAATTGAAGAATGGAGAGCATCAATTTATTTCTAATGTTTACTATGTGCCAAACATGAAAAGTAACATCTTGAGCTTAGGACAACTCTTAGAGAAAGGTTATGATATTCAATTAAAGGATAAAAGCCTTTCCATAAGAGACAGTACAAGCAATCTCATTACTAAAGTACCAATGTCAAAAAATAGAATGTTTGTGCTCAACATTCAACATGGTGTCGCTCAATGTCTTAAGGCGTGCTACCAAGATGTCTCATGGCTTTGGCATCTTCGTTTTGGACATCTTAACTTCAAAGGATTGGAATTGCTCTTTAAGAAAGAAATGGTGAGAGGATTGCCTTGCATAAATCATCCCAATCAACTGTGCGAAGGATGTTTACTTGGAAAGCAAGTCAAAATGGGCTTTCCAAAGGAGTCATACTCAAGGGCCAAGAAACCATTAGAACTCATACATACAGATGTGTGTGGACCAATCAAGCCAAGCTCGTTAGGTAAAAGTAATTATTTCCTTCTTTTTATTGATGATTTTTCAAGAAAAACGTGGGTGTATTTTTTGAAGGAGAAATCAGAAGTATTTGAGAACTTCAAGAAGTTCAAAGCTCATGTTGAGAAGGAAAGTGGCCTTATGATAAAAGCCATGAGATCTGACCGTGGAGGAGAATTCACATCAAGAGAATTTCTGAAGTTTTGTGAAGATAATGGAATTCGACGCCAACTAACAGTGCCTAGATCTCCTCAGCAAAACGGAGTAGCAGAAAGGAAGAACAGGACAATTGTTGAAATGGCAAGGAGCATGCTCAAAAGTAAGAGACTACCAAAGGAATTTTGGGCGGAAGTTGTGGCATGCGCTGTTTATCTATCAAACCGATCTCCAACAAGAAGTGTGTGGGGGAAGACACCACAAGAAGCATGGAGCGGAAGGAAGCCTGGCATTTCTCATCTAAGAGTTTTTGGAAGCATAGCTCATGTACATGTACCGAATGAAAAGCGAAGCAAATTGGATGATAAAAGTGAAAAATATATTTTTATTGGTTATGACACAAAAAAAGGCTATAAACTTTATAATCCTGATACGAAGAAAATAATAATTAGTCGAGATGTTGTATTCGATGAAGAAGGAGAATGGGATTGAAGATCGTATGATGAGAATTACAACTTCTTTCCATATTTTGAAGAAGATGAGATGCAACAACCAAGGATCGAGCAATCAAGTGAAGAGCCTACTTCCCCACTAGCCTCACCAGCAACAAATTGTCAAGAAGATGGGAGCTCAAGTGAAAGGGTTCCTCGTTTTAGAAGCCTTCAAGAAATTTATGATGTAACAGAAAACCAAGACAATATTACTCTTTTTTGTCTTTTTGCAGATTTTGAGCCCATAAATTTTCAAGAAGCTTTGCAAAAGAAGAGTTGGAGAGATGCTATGGACGAAGAAATTAAGGCGATCAAGAAAAATGACACATGGGAGCTAGCTTCACTTCCAAAAGGACACAAGGCGATTGGTGTCAAGTGGGTGTACAAGGTAAAGAAAAATGCCAAAGGAGAAGTTGAGAGATACAAAGCAAGATTGGTAGCAAAAGGCTATATTCAAAGAGCTGGCATTGACTATGAAGAGGTATTTGCTCCAGTTGCTCGATTAGAAACTGTAAGATTGATAATTTCTTTAGCAGCTCAAAACAATTGGAAGATACATCAAATGGATGTGAAGTCTGCCTTCCTAAATGGAGTCCTTGGAGAAGAAGTTTATATCGAGCAGCCACAAGGCTACGAAGTCAAGGGAGAAGAAGACAAAGTTTTGAAACTAAAGAAGGCACTTTATGGATTGAAACAAGCTCCAAGAGCTTGGAATGCTCGAATTGATAAGTATTTGAAAGAGAGAAACTTCATTAAATGTCCATATGAGCATGCACTCTATATTAAAATCCAAAATGGTGATACATTGATTGTATGTTTGTATGTAGATGACTTGATTTTCACAGGTAGCAATGCAAGCATGTTTAAAGAGTTTAAGAAAGAGATGACGAAGGAGTTTGAGATGACTGATATTGGGCTCATGTCTTATTATCTTGGCATTGAAGTAAAACAAGAAGATGAAGGCATTCTAATCACTCAAGAAGGCTATGCTAAGGAAATATTGAGAAAGTTCAAGATGGAAGACTCTAATCCAGTTTGCATGCCAATTGAAGGTGGAATCAAATTATCAAGACACGAAGAAGGAGAAAAGGTAGACTCTACACTTTTCAAGAGCTTGGTTGGCAGCTTAAGATATTTAACGTGCACAAGGCCCGACATTCTCTATGCAGTTGGAGTTGTAAGCCGATACATGGAGAATCCAACTACAACACATTTGAAAGCAGCAAAGAGGATTCTTCGCTATGTTAAAGGGACAACAAACTTTGGTTTGTACTACTCTGTTTCTGATAATTATGATCTTGTTGGATATAGTGATAGCGATTGGAGTGGAGATATAGACGACCGGAAAAGCACAAGTGGTTTTGTGTTCTACATGGGAGACACAGCTTTCACATGGATATCGAAAAAACAACCAATTGTCACGCTCTCTACATGCGAAGCGGAGTATGTAGCGGCTACTTCATGTGTTTGCCATGCAATTTGGCTAAGGAACTTGCTAAAAGAATTAGATTTGCAACAAAAGGAGCCAACCAAGATTTTCGTGGATAACAAATCAGCAATTGCTTTGGCCAAAAATCCAGTTTTTCATGATCGAAGCAAGCATATTGACACACGCTATCACTACATTAGAGAGTGCATCACTAGAAAGGAAGTGCAGCTAGAGTACGTGAAGTCCAATGATCAAATTGCTGATATTTTCACCAAGCCGCTAAAGTATGAAGATTTTATCAGGCTGAGAGATTTGCTTGGAGTAATAAAACCAAGTTTACGGGGGGATGTTGAAAAGTAAACTTGGTTTTAAATGGAAACAAATAAATTTGGTTCTATAAGTAAATGACAATTATGTAATAAATTCTATTCTTGTTTTAGGAAAGGCCAAAATCAAATAAATGATAATAAATTTTGGTCTATCAAAATAAGCAATAGAATTATCTAGAGAGAGAAGAGTGTAGAACACTGTCATGTTATATATAGATACTCTCTCATATGTTGTATCAATCAATAATCAAGCAAGAAGAATCAAGCAATAAAGTTTTTATTCCTCCCTTAAAATATTCTACTTTCTTCTAATTTGTTTCTCTTCCTCCACATAAATTTTCTTAACATAATTCACATGCTTGTAATAAATGTGAAGGACAATAACCACCTTATAGGAGTTCTAACTGTACAATAGTTTACATAGTTAAATTGTTTGGAATGTAATGTGCCCAGAGATTTCTCTATGTCATGATTTAATCTTTTATGGACGTAATGATCCATTAAACCATGGCATAAAGAAAACTCTATGCGCTCTTGTATTACGAAACCATATTAATTAATTATAAAACGTAGGTGACATATTTAATTTATTATTGTTATAAAACTAGTTTATTATTGTTATAAAATCTGTTTATTATTATCAAACCATAGTTTAGATAACAGGAGTAAATTAAGGAGTAAAAATCTGGGCATTCTTATATTATCCCAACATCTTTAGTATATGCCATTAAGAACTAAAACTAGTAGCAGTGGTCCTTACAATAAAATGAGGGTATTGATAGCCTGTGCATGTGGTACAAATTAGAGCACTATGAATTAATACCCTTTAACTTATGACGTCACATTAGCCATAAAACAAATTATCCACTTTCTTCTCAATTCCCTCCTCCTGTCACTTTATCATCATCTCCAATCAAAACAACCAGCACCACTTCATCAGCCCAAACACAAACATCCACTATTTAGCTCAAAATAAACTATTCCGCCCTCCTTCCACAAAATAGCATCATCTCCTTCTATCTCCTACCTTCTCTCTTCAGCCAACAGACATTTAACATCAATGTAAACATATTTGAGCAATTACTTATCCAATATCTTAGATAACTTGAGCAGTACAATCAATTACTTATCCAAGAAATAAATGAACTGTAAACCCTTAATAGTATCATCTAAGCAACAAATTCACAAATAATGGCAATCAAATTCTCTTTATTGCTCTGATGATTATTTAGGGTAACATGTAAACAGTAAACTCTAAAATTAATTTTGTACTGTAGCGGGATAGTAAAAATTACCATAACAATGAGCTAAAACCCCAATAGCCAATACCCTTAGGATTAAAAAAACCGAACGAAACATCCACTAAAGTTGTAGGCTAGTTTATGAAAAATCCAAATTACAGTTAAATCCCTAAATTGACTCCAAAATATACTAAAAACGGAAGCATAAATCTAAATGAAACCTTACGCCGCCTTAGATGAGAAAATACATAACTGAGATGAGCAATGAAAAAATTGAGGCAAGCGATTGAGAATTAGGGCTGGGAAGTTGAAGAACTGGCAAAGCGATCCACGGATGTTGTCTTAAAAATTAAGGTGGAAGGATTCAGAGGGTTGATTTGAACAATAGGATGAAGTGATAGAATTAGGAATTTCGTGAAACGGGGTTTTTTCAGAACAGAATTTCCAGTGAATGAAAATTAGACAACAGTAAGCGGGAATGGAATAAATCCCGCCTAGTATATGTCAAACGCAACAATTTTGGCGAACCTGATCAAACAGACGCATTTACGTTCAAACGCTGTTATATAATGTAACTAAAAGCATTATTTCCGTAACCATTGGGGTGTAACTGGTACGGGGCAATGGCCAAATTCCGAAGAATCATCTCTATGAAAGGGTTTAAGGGAGGAACTGCTCCACTTTTCAACATACCACGAGTAACAGCAACAAACCCTTTAGGAGGGTTGTCAGCAAATTCCTTTCCCACGGGCAGCCTGGCCTCTTCCTTTTTCGAAATCCCAAATTGCTTGCACAACCGACGGAACGAACTAGGCGAAAGTTTTATCGAGGGCCTCTCACTGGGTGCTTCAAAAAGCGCACGATGTTATGGAAATTCTTGGGCATCACCCATCGAAGAAACAACATGGGGTGCAGACGTAACCTGGACAGAACTCTCTTCCTGATCCAACCTTCCGACCTGGTCCAACATTAATGGCTCCCTGAAATTATGAAATTTTAGAAAAAAAAGAAAAAACCCTACTTTAAACCCCAGGGTCGCACGACAGAATTCATGCTCCCAAAAGTGGGTTAAAATAAAATCAAGGGAGGAATTTGCTTACAGGCAAATAAGCAGTTTCAAACTCAAGCGAGCAACCCAACTGAATCGATCTTAAGATTGCAGAAACCTTGATGACAATGTCACACACAAGTGCAAACTGGGGCGATAAAAGGACTTTGATATTCAGAAATGGCAAAGGGAATCCCAGTGGAAAAGAAAACCGCTCAAAACGATGCTGCCATTAAAGCTTTCTTTTAAGAAGTGTGTAACAAAATAATACATAGAAGACAGACCGAAGGGCTGGCAAACCAAAGTAGTATTTTCATCCGGTCGCTCAACGGCCCAACGGTCAAATCAATGAGCCCAGCATTCAGATGAGTGGGGAATCGCCCAAAACAAAAGCACATAGATATACGTGGGAAAACCAATCAAAAACGAACAGAAAAGAGGAAGTAAGGAAGATTAAAAGGCATACATACAGAAAATTCTCGCCACGTCAGCTTAATGCCTGACTACACGTAAGTGTCTCATCAAGTCCTAATTGGCATCCCGAGATTTAGCCATTCGCACAGTAATCAAGAAAATACAACGAGCCTCTCGCTCGCAGGAAAATACAATACCAGTCAGCTACCACAAAGCGGCCTCATCCTCTGCACGAACGATCTCTCACAAGTCAGGACAGAATCGCCGCCCAATGTGCGATCAAATATATCGAAGCCTGTAATTTCTTACTAAAGAGAAATCACAGACTTCGAGGGGCAAATGTTAATCCCTAAAAATCCATACACACAATAGGTAAAGGGGTACAAGGCGGGTCTATCAGCGTCGGTCGTACATAACGCAACCGCACTGAGTAGGATCCAAATATCAGACCCAAGGCAAGACAAGTATACCAGTGCGACCGGGCCATGAGAAGCGTGACTCGACAAAGATGAAGGTTGCACATCCAGAGAACCGCTCAGGCACTAAAATAAGACAGGTCACCCGTTTTGCACGAGCTAGAGCAACCTCGTAGTATAACCATAAAGCCAAGCGGCACCATGCAAAGGCAGCAAGAGGACGAGCGCCCTTGGTTTAAGAAGAGCGATCGCGCAAGGAACAAAGGAAGATCGATCTCGGCTTCGCACCCCGCTCTTATGAAATCTCCCGAAACATCCGTGCCCGCACTCAAGGACCCGCTCAACTATTCAAGACACTCAACAAGTCATCCGCACATAACATCGAATACGACCACGGACAGCTGGCTACAGCTGCCCAGTGGTATGGTCGTAATTAGCAGAATGAACGACTCACAGCCTGGATAAACAGCTTCCAGATCATTTACCAAGAGGAGTTCACCTGTAAATACACCATGGCTACCCACATTTAGGGGGGGCCTTTTGAAAAAACCAAGAAGTGCTGCTAAACTTCGGACTCAACCACAGATCTGGCCATGGCGTCAAGTACCATCTTAGAGTGAAGGCATCTTCTCTCTCAATCATTCATCCATCCTTCTTCTCCTCAAACTCCATTATTCTCTTGTATAATTCTCTAGATCAAAATACATAAACGAGGGTATATTGAGTGGATATAGAGATGTATGAGGTTAAAGAGTTGATGTACCTTTGTAATTCTCACTATAAGGCAGGAAATCATCTTCATAGTGGACGTAGGCCTCGTTAACGGCTGAACCACTCTAAATCTCGTCTCTACTTTACTTTTTCTCGCATTTTTACTTTTTATTGCTAATTAAACACGGTTCCATTTATTTTTTACCAAATTTGTGAAGTACAGTTTAGTACCTTGGGTGTTTAGACCAGTTTTGGTGTAAACACCCGCAAGTCCGAGAAAGCTCCGGACTTCGGTTGCATTCTGTGGAATCTTCCAATCTTGCACTGTAACTACTTTTGCGGGATCCACAGCTATCCCCTCTTTGGACACCACATTTCCAAGAAACCTTACTTTTTCTCTCCAAAAATGGCATTTGGAGAATTTTGCTTTCAGCTGATGTGCACGAAGAGTATCCATGACTTTCCTTAAATGCAAAGCATGCTCTTCCTCATTTTTTGAGAAGATCAAAATGTCGTCCACGAAGACCACTACAAATTTATTAAGGAACTCCCTGAAAACCCGACTCATCAAGTCAACGAAATAGACAGGTGCGTTTGTCAAGCCGAAAGGCATGAGAAGCCATTCAAAGAAACCATCCGGGGTCCTGAATGCGGTCTTATCAATGTTGTCATCAGCCACTCTTAGCTGATGAAACCCGGTAGCCAGATCTAGTTGGGAGAAAACTGATGCACCTACAAGCTGATCGAACAAGTCGTCTATTCTTGGAAGTGGGTGCCTATTCTTCTTAGTCAGCTTGTTTAGCTCCCAAATCAACGCATAGGCGAAGTGAACCATCCGGTTTGGTTGCAAACATCACTGGAGCACCCCATTCAGAAATACTCCGCCTTATAAACCCCTTTTCAAGCAACTCTTTAACTTGCTTGCTGAGCTCTTTCCTTTCCCTTGGATTCCATGTGTCTAACGGGTAGAGCAACGGGTTGCAGGTTTTCAACAGACGCATCAAGAGATTTTAGGTAGCTAAGCGTAATAGAGTTCATGGGATTACAAGAGATTTCGAGAGTGTTACCGAGGCGAGTCATAAGTCTAACTACTCTCTTTTCACAATCGAGGACAGCACCATTACTGGATAGCCAATCCATGCCTAGAATCAACCCATAGCCCGTGAAGCCAAAAACATAGGCATTACATCTAAACCCAATGCTTAGTATAGAAATTTCCAAATCCAAACAAATCATTGATAAATAAGCCGAACCCCCAATTGGATTTGAAACAACCAAGGGATCCTCCACTATACTGGTGTCTAGGTGCAGAGATTCAACTAAAGCAGTAGATATAAAAGAGTGCGATGCGCCAGAATCAAAGAGAGTACGAACTTGATGATCAAAAAGATAAACTAAACTCTCAATAGAAATATTTCTACCTCGTTCTTGCGGAGGTGCTATGAGAGCGTGAACCTGCCCTCCAGAAGTAGATCCAGTCCTCTTCCCTTGCCCTTGCTTTCTTGGGCAGTCCTTAGCCATGTGTCCTGTCTTACCGCACTGAAAACAACCACCCATATTCCTTTTCTTCTTTCCACGGTCCATAATCAGATGTCCAGGTATGCCACAAAAATTACACTTGTCATGGGTTTTTTTATTCTTCTTGCCCTTCTTGGAATCCGTCTTCTTGTTCTGTGATCACTCCACTTTCTTGTCTTGTGGTACTTCCGCCTTTGTCTCTTTCTTGCCATCCTTATCTTCCTCCTGAAATAGTGCCATGTCCACTAGTCTCTCATAAGTCGCACCCATAGGTATATGGGTCATGGTTAGGCTGTGCAGTGGTTCGTTCAACCTTTAACGAAACGGAGAGCCTTCTTATGTGGAGTGTTCACTAACTCCAATCCGAATCTAGCCAGCTGGTTGAATTGGTTGACGTATTCCTTGACCGATAGGCTTCCCTGTTTGAGAGCTAAGAGCTTCTCCAAATGAAGGCTTCGTTCAGCTTGCGAGAGGAACTTCATTTTAAATCTCATTCTGAAATCCTCCCAAGTTTCAACTGGTCTCTCAACATTAGTAACTTCCCACCAGTAAGAGGCTTCGCCCGTAAGTAACCACATAACCAATTGTATCTTATGCCTATCGTCCACTTCGAAGATAACAAACAAATCTTCTATTTCCTTGAGCCAATTTTTTGCTTCCACAAATGACTCAGTCCCATTAAAGTTCTTTCCACCTATGGCTCGAAAGTCTCTACATATCTTCGAGAAAGCATTTGCACAAGGAGGAGGAGGAGGAACAACTGCAACTGGGGGTGGAGGAACGTCTGCTGGGCCTACGTCATTAGCCCTAGCCTCCAGGTACCTTCTGAACCAACCAGGTACCGGCACGCCCTCGGGAAGATTAAGATCCCCAGACATGCTGAAACGAAAAGAAAAGGTTCCAAACAAAGGATAGAAAGATAGTGCATATGGCTTTGGGGATTATGCTTTTTAAAATAAATCAACATTTTTCTTAAAAATGCTTCTTTAAACTTCTTTTTGAAAAATAGTTTTCAAAAACTTTTATGTGATTTGGTAAACCTGGGCTCTGATACCGAGTGTAAACACCCCACCTCCGTTAAGGTCACTCACAAAGGGAATGCATTAACTTTGGTGGAGTATTATAGGTAAAAGTTACAGGTAATTTACAAGATAGACATATAAACAGCGGAAAAACTAAATTTTATTTCATAAGCACGTGGTCTAGTCAAAACATTACAACAACTGTCTCAAAAACCAACTTCCAAATCATTACAATAAAACCTCTGTCTTGACTAAAACATAAAGAAGCATAAAACTATAATAAAGCAGCATAAATCCCCAATTAAGAGTGTAACCACAGCCATAGCCTAAGAAAAGAGAATCCAAGCAATATGTCTACACTCTTCAAGCTGGAAAAGGTCTGGACTAAGTTGAAGTATTCCCACCCTGCGGACCTGGGGGGAGGAACGGAAGACAAGAAGACGAAAGAAAATGGGTCAGACATAAGCCTAGTAAGTCCAGTGATTATTTAGCATGCAAACAGGTAAAAAGATCATGACATGAATAAACTGAACCTAGGACAATACCCTAGAAATAAGATAACAATTAAACTGAATATATTATCGCACTCATTTCTATTTCTCTGCACCTACTAACAAGTGTTTCAACTAGCACCATGTGTTCATGATAAAATGACCGCTTTATCGATCGGCTTCCACTCGCATGCATTTTTGACTTGTGTCATTCGGCCCCGCTTGATTGTAGATACCTGTGCTGGTCCCACCATGGGTGTATCAATTCCTATGGTGGCAACCAGACACAAATTCAAGATGCACAGTGTATACTACTGATGCCCAGTGCCTGATTTGTACATGCCGGAGTACGTGCACGCCCATACTCCTCGAACCTACACTGCTGCACCACCCGCCGTTATTTTGACCGCTTATAATCAGCCCAGTAATCGTGCCCTACCCTGCCTAGTTCAGGATACCATGATACATCTATGTGGGTTACTACTGAAATGGGTCTCCGTTACTAGGGTTTCCTAATCAACATGTTAAAATGGTTAAGTGTTCTCAAATTAACCTATCCCCACCCATCAGTTTAGTTAACATGTTGTATTGGTTAAGTGTTGCCTTAGTTAACTTAACCCTACCATTATTAGCCTGCCTTAGCTTTAATTCATTCATTAAAGCACCAGTCTCTCACATTAGATGTATATTGTTGCGGTCGCTGTATGTGCTGGGCGTTTCTGGGCAGTCTTACACCGCAACTCAATCTAACCTCGGGTTTTTGGGCTTAATGCGCTAACCTCTCACATTAGATCTGTATTGTTATGGTTGCTGGATGCGCCGGGCGGTTCCAGGCAGTCTTACACCGTAACTCAATCTAACGTCGGGTTAGGCATATTCATTTTTAATTAATTTGCATATTTACCATTTATGTTTATATGTAAATTATCTACCAATGTTGTCAACTCAATTCATGTCCCATTTACCCTCTAAATTATGCCCATAATTCTTAGGTATACAAATTATACCATTTCATGCCATTAATCATTTACATGATTATGAGCCAACCTATGTCAATAGCATGTAATTTAATATTTTTCCTAATGTATCCCCCGTTATTCGTTCGCATAAATTACATAGAACGTTAGGCTCGCAAATTAGCCTAACTCATAAACAAAAGGGAAAAACAAAGGGACATGTAACATTCTACGGTATAAAACAGTATAGATCAACTACGCATGTGTGATATAAATTTGGCATAGTACTACACAAATTTAATTATGCATATAAATGTGAACTTGCATTTGAGTCGGACCAAATTAACATAGATCTAAACATCTAAGCATGTAGATCTAGACATATAAGCCTATATGAACATGACTTAGCTTATGAACTTGCATATAACATATCATAAAAGAATCACCAAATATATATATATATATATATATACAACATGATAGGTTCATCACCAAATTAATATACAACATGATAGGTTCAACACCAAATTTATACAACATGATAGGTTCATCACCAAATTAATATACAACATGATAGGTTCATCACCAAATTTATATACAACATGATAAATTGTATTAATCACAATAGCCTCGTTGGCATAGGTAATTTCAGAATTGCTACAGGGATAAACATGAATCAGAATACGATTATCTTACAACTAGTTACAGTTCTAGTTTCGCTTCATTACAAGTCATGACTTTTATTTGTTCAAATCTAAAGAATAACTGAACTTACAAACAAAAGAACAAATCTTGTTTTCTGGGATCTGATTTCTGAAATTGAAAAGCTATCCTTTGATGTAGACTATTGATTCAATAGTTTTGCCTTGTTTTGGGGCTTCCTAACTTGATTTTTAGTTCAGAGAAAAATGGAGGCTACGCTAGTTTGGCAATGGACAGCATGACAGCTTCAGAGAGCAAGTTTACGAGGTTTTAGGGTTGAGGATTGGCGTTGTTTATATAGAAGTTTAGATTAATGAGAGTCGTTAGATCGTCCTAGGAGGAATTAGAGCCATCCAAACCAAATAGAGCCAACCAGAAGAAGCCACATATGCCCTAATGACTCAGAAAAATGTCACTAGACAAAACAGCCCAGATCTGGCCGAGGGGGTCGACCCCTACAGGGGGGTCGACACCCCAGTCGACACACCTCTTAGGGGGGTCGACACCTATGTCGACCCCCCATGGGGGGAGTCGACCCCTATGGGCGGGAATTTTCCTGCCCAGCTGATTCTCGGAATTTTGAATTTCGAACTGCTTTTTAATTTAATCATTATTTATATTTAATTTCTGTTTAAACTTGAAATCTTCTGAACTCCATAACTTCTTCATACGTAGTTTGATTCACGCAAGCTCGGACTCTATCCCAAGCAGAATTCTAAGACGAACGCAATGGCGAAACCCGTTTCCCCTAATTTCCACTTTTAAAATTAAGTATTCTTTAATTCGTTACTTTAATGTTCATAGAAAATACGGGGTGTTACACAAACAAAGTATATTTTGGGAGTTACCTTACTGGAAAAATCTAAAATTTTGGCATAATACTGACGCGATGCATAATGAAAAAAACATTTTTGATAATGTTTTTAATACAATTTTGAATGTAAAGGGTAAAACCAAAGACGATGCGAATTCGAGACGCGATATATTACACTTTTGTAAACGGTCGGAACTGCACTTGTATGACGAAAATAAAAAATCTAAAGCATGCCATGAGCTAGACAACATGCAAGTAAAACTCATGCTAAAGTGGGTGGAAGGATTACGATGTCCTGATGGGATTTCTTTAAACCTCCGTAGATGTGTGGACTTTAAAAACAGTAAATTGAGTGGAATGAAAAGCCATGATTGCCATATCATGATGGAATACTTTTTACCTGTGGTTTTCAAGGAATTGTTGCCCACAAAAATCTGGAGTGTTATAATAGAATTAAGTTAGTTTTATAAACAACTTTGTTCAACGACATTAAAGGTAGATTGTCTTCGTTAGCTTGAACTAGATATCCCTGTATTGATCTGCAAACTCGAGAAAATATTTCCACCTGGTTTTTTTAATGTAATGGAGCATTTACCTATTCATCTTCCGTCTGAAGCACTTCTTCGAGGTCTGGTCCAATATGGATGGATGTATCCACTTGAGAGATAATTTTGTATATAATTTCAATAACCGTGATAGATTACAACTTAGATTATTATACCAACATATAAATTAAATTAATATTATTATAGGTATTTGAATCATATGAAGAAAAAAATTAGGCATAAAGCTCGAGTAGAAGGTTCGATTTGCAAATCGTACCTTGAAGAAGAAGCTTCATTTTTTTTCATTACTTTTGTGAAGATGTGAACTTTTCTTTTGTATTTGTTCCACGTAAGGAACAAGTCGTTGAGCAGGAGTCTTCTCAAACAATGTTATCTATTTTTAGACAACATGAAAGACCTGCAGGAAAACGTGTGGAAATATGGTTAAGCGATAAAGACTACAATGTGGCACACACATATGTTCTGTTAAATTGTGCGGAAGTTGCACCATTTGTCAGGTAATACTAAATTCATGTACAATTCGATTATATATACATATACATTTGTTTGTGTCTATTAATAAAAAGGAACATAATACATATATGCAGTATCTATGAATCGTATCATCCATCTGGTGATCTCAGTAAAAAAATTGCTAGGTAGTTTTAAGAATATGTTCATGATCCAAATAATTGTGTTGTTAACAAAGGATTACGACATCTTGCAATCGGACCAAAAAGAAATGTCAAAACTATCCAATATACTTTGTCAATAGATTTAAATTCAACACCAATGATTACAGAGCTGAAAATTTAACGTATAACAGCGGTGTATTTGTCAAAGGTAGTGATGATCCAGAGGTCTACGGCGTCTTAACGTAAGTTGTAGAGTTGACATATTATGTTCAGCCCGTAGAGAAAAATTATCTGTTCAAATGCAACTGGTTTTGCAATGTTTCTGGTTCTGGAATCAACGTGCACAAATGTTATAAGCTAATCAAAATAAGGCATACGTCGTATTAGTATAAGTATGATCCTTTTGTGTTAGCTAAGCAAGCATTACAAGTCTATTTTGCTCCATATCCATCCTAAAAAAAAGATAAAGCAGATTGGTGGGCTGTTTTTAAAAGAAAGGCAGGATTTGCATTTGATGGAAATAATATTTCAGACGAAGCAACGTATCAAGCGGATCTTTGAGCCAAATACTGAAATAATAATAGCTTATGACATTGATGTAAGGTCGTTGAATGATGAAGTGAATGTATTAGTAGATGCATTTGTAAGTACTGAAGAAAACGATATAGAGTATGAGACCGAGTCTGCATTCGAAGATGATGAAGACTGAGGTTTTGTACTTATGTTATGTACTATTCTGAGTTATGTACTATGTTATGTATTATTCTAATCTATGTAATAATAATGATGTTGATTGTTCTTAGCTATGAATTTACTTACGTTTGTTACTATTTTGATTTATGTAATGATAATGTTGACTATGTATGTTATTCAGTGTTGTTCTTCTCATTTACGATTTATGTTATGATAATGATGACTGATGTTAATAATTCAAGTTATTTTGTATGCACATTATATGATTGTAACAGATATGTCAGATGATAGACGATGACGATCGAGGAGTACATCTCAGCCTACTCCTTCGCCATCTCCTAGATTAGGAGCAGGTGCGAGCAGCTCAGTGCCAGATCTGCGCCGAGTTGCGGAGATTATTCCCAAGAGTGGCGGGTAAATGTCAAATTTATTTCAATTTAGTTTATTTAAAATATATGAAATATTTATATCAACTTCTACATAGGGGATTCGAGATTGAGCCCGCACAGTTCATTTTAGATGTATCGAGGCAGTCTTACGTAAGCAGAATGTCGGGGGTTTGGCCACATTGGGATAGTATTCCACCTCATATTAAGAATGTCATTCTAGCCGATTTATTGGTAAGTATTTTTTTATACTAATATTGAAAATTAATATACTGGAAATAAATAAAAATAAATGTAATATGCAGGTTATTGTACGCGTTGAGGATCAGGACATGCCTACTTTTCTGACTCATTGGAATACGAAGATGTGCAAAAATTATCCAGAGATGGTTTCAAGGGCGAAGACATCTAGAAAAAAGCCTCCGTTTAGGAGTGATGATGTTTGGGCAGATATTCAAAAGTATTGGGAGACAGAAGAAGCTAAAGTAAGATATAATGATAAATATTCACATTTATAATATTGATTGCATTATTTTACATCATCGTGTATCAAATTTAATAGAAAGTAGCAGCTAGAAATAAAGTAATAGAGAAAAGAAACCTGCTCTACACCGCAGTGGCTCAAAATCATTTCAACAACATAAAAGGGATTTGGTATAAATTTTAAATATTTGTAGTATATGTTCACGTAAAAATTTAGTGTATATAATTCATTCTTATTTTTAATAAATATTTACTCAGACCGTAAAGTACGGAAGAGAGCCTTCGCTGGTAGACGTATTCAGACACACACACACAGTGTAGTAAACTGATGAAGAAGGAAATATTACATATGATTGGGCGGATCCGAAGAGTGCTCGTATAATGGTAAATATGATTATCCGTACAAATTAAAATATTTTATATTCGTTCATATCAAAGTATATAAGTAAATTTTATAGCATTTGTGTTAAAATTATATTGCTATTGTAGGGGAAGTATGATGCAGAGGCTGCTAGAGTGATAGAGGCTACTGGATAGGAGCTTACAGTCGTAGAGTTTGATCATATATGGCATTCTATCACCAATCCTCCTACTCGAGGAAGGCGATATGGTTTCGGAAACCAGGAGGTAAGACTTTTTCAGACATAAATTACAGTTTTAAAATATGAGAAATAATCTTATGCTATTTAGTATTAAGTTTTGTTTACATTTGGACCACACTAAACTCATACATGTTTAACACAAACCATATACATGTTTAACTATATACATGTTTAACACAAACCATATATATATGTTTAACACAAACCATATACATGTTTAACACAAACCATATACATGTTTAACTATCTACATGTTTAACACAAACCATATACATGTTTAACTATATACATGTTTAACTATATACATGTTTAAATAACTTTAATGTGAACTTACTTATTTCGCAGGATGTTCAACGTAGTTATAGGAGGTCGATGGAGGAGGCGACTATTGCTCTGATGTAGGAGCAGATGAATGAGATGATGGACAGGCGAAAAGCGCAGATGCAACAGGATATAGATGAGCGCATCGCAGCTCACTTTCAGGAGCATGGGTTTATGCCTGGGGAGGGAGGAGAGGGAGGAGAATCTGCTGTTTATCGAGGGGAGGAAGAAGAAGACGACGGCGATGAGGAAGATGGAAGATTAGTGTAGGTGCTCATTTCTTGGTTTATGCTCTGGTATGTACATATATGTGGTTTTTTATATGTTAGATGCAGTATGATGGTATTTGACTATGGTTTTATGTGCTTTGTGTTGTACGATGTACGATGGTATTTGACGATGTTATGATGTGTTTTGATATGTATGACGGTATTTCACGATGGTATGATATGTTTTCATATGTATGGTGTTTATAATTTTGTTTTTTTAATTGACAAATTGATTGTTGATGAGTATTGCTGAAATGATGAAATGATATTGGTGAATTGAATTGATTTTTGATGAGTATTGGTGAATTAGTAGTGAATTGATGAGATGAGATGATAGTGGTGTGGTTTGATGGGAAGGAATTGCTGTGCAGTGAAATTTTTCTGCTTCAAATCTGCAACGGCTAATGACGACCAATTGTTCATTACATAGCGACGGCTAGCGACAGCTTGCAACGTCTTTTTGTAACGGATTTGCGACAGTTTACAATGGCTTCCCGGTAAAAGAAACTACTTGCCATGTAAGATGATACGTGGCAACTAACTGTTGCTAGCCATTGCTAAATCAGCGACAGAGCCGTCGCTCAACCCGTTGTTATTCCTATTGGCAACGACTTAAATAGCGACGACCCATAGCAACAGCGGGCGACGGCTAGCGACGGCCGCCGACGGCTTCAGGCCATCGCAAAACACTGTGTTCTTTGTAGTGCTTGCAACACGTATCGATTTTCATTCTTAAATTAATTATTTTTTAATACAAGTAAAAATTTTCAGTCATAACATATAATATAGTTGACATAGTGGTCTGATAATCATACTTTACGTGTAAAATTTTAGAATCATAAGAAGGCATTCATTTTAAGAAATGCTAAAAGGAGAAGTAAACCGAATAACAAGCTTATGAAACATTATATTTCTTAAATTACATAATTTTGTTATGAGGGGGTCAAAACAGTAATTGTTCCTTACAAAAGTAAAGCTAAATTATCAAATTGACATTTTCTTAATTATCTTTCTTCTCTTTTGCTTCATGTTTATTGGTAGTGCTCAAAATTAGAATTTTCGGTTTCTTCTTCAAAGAGTTTTCTTATTTCCCTATTCAGAAACAACAGCCAACAATGAATTATAGCATAATACGCATCTTCGGTTGTAACTCCTTTATCTGAGCCTTCATCTCAATCTCCTATAATACATTTTGGTACGGATATTGATAGCTTTTATTTTATTAAGATTCTAATATTATTGTTCTAAAAATAAAAAATTTATTAAAGGATAGATGGATAATTGACGTTTTAATGCCATTTTAATGCCAGTTTAGTGATTATTGTTAGTTTTTACACTAAATCGACCACTGGTTATTAGAAAGAATATGGTTTTATTCAAAAAGGTGTGTATTAACTTCGAATGTTATTCCCGAAATGGTACGGATTGTTAGGATTGCCTCGCATGTTTTTAAGGAGGAATGATGGTTTGGATACAATAGTCCCACATCATAGAATATACTGAAGGAATTGTGCACAAATATGAGCTGGTAGGCATGTAACAATAGAGATTCCTTTTGTTATATGGGAGTTGTGTGCCAGCTCATATGCGTGCAAACAAAGAAGGGGGATTTGTTCCGACCGTCATTACATAACACAGATTAATTTCGAATAAAAAAGAAGTGTATATAATAATTTTAAATAATCGTATTGTATATGTTATAACTAACAAAAAGAGAGCTAAGAGTCATGGCGACTTCTCAGCCGAAAATTTCCAACTCTTCTCAAATTTTCGCTTGTAATTCTGATTCTGATCAACAATCTGTTATTCCACCAAATCTACATCATTTGATACAACATGCAGATCGAAAGAGTTCTCCAGTGCAAGATCGAAGACGTTCTGCAATTGTAGATTGTAGCGACCCGCATTCTACGCATCGAAGGATCGTAGAATATTTATTTCTTTCTCATACGAGGTCGTATAGCCATGTAACTTTGGGAGACGACTATTGGGGTCATTTCCCATGTTCATGATTTTTGCCGATTTTTAAATGACCGTTTTGCCCTTAGCTGATCTTGTTTCAGCCATAACTTTTGATTGGAAAGGAGTTTTGACCTGAAACCACTTCCATTAGATCCAGATGATGGTTTACCTTTCCGTAGAGTGATCACATTGGCCAAACGGACTTACCGCTTGGGAGATATGGCTGAATTAAGGTTTAGAAGGTGAAAAACAGCTTAACCGGGCTTAATTGGGTAATTAACAGCTAGGCCCAGAGGGGTATTTCGAGATTTGGAGTATTTAAGGGCTGATAGGATTTAGAGAACACCCTTTTCTCATTTTTCAGCCACTACTTATCATCCCTCTCAACTTAGTAATGACCTCCATCATCTAAAACACCTCTAAACCACTTTCTAATTGAAGATTTGGCTAAATTACATCAAATTAAGGAGAAATAACACCAAATCAATGTTAGAACTGCTGTTAGACATCAGTAGTCGTGCCAAACAGAGAATCATTTCAGATCTACAGTTTATTTGTGGCAAAGGTGAGTGATTTGCATAGTTCCTCACTAATTATGGTTAATTAAGGGTAATTAGTGTTAATTAGCGAATTTAAACATGATTAAATTCTGGAGAAATATTTATAAATGTCGAAATATTGTTTAAGGCCTCTGTTAGAAAATTTGGTTAATTTGGTTAAGTTTTACTAATCCTATCATTAGATTTGCTTAAACATGTTTGAGGGAAAATATGGGGTTTTGGCTATGTTTGATCCGTTTTAACCTATCAAATTATTGTTTTGGTGTTTATGGTTAGTCCTCTATGTTACTATGACTGTTTGGAATTATTTGTGATTGTTTAGAGAAGTTAGATTGGCCGAAAACGCCGTCGAATGGCGTAAAACGGGTCGTTGGAAAAGTTGCAGGAAATATGGAGGAAACAGATCGGATCATCCCTGCTCTCTCCGATCCGAACCGCTCGCACTTGAAGCTCCATGATCCGACCTGAGAAAGGTGGCACGACCCGAAGAGAGCACCTGATCCGAACCGCGTCACTTGACCCGAACCGATGCACCATGGATGGACTTGAGGGACCTGACCCGATCTGGGGTGCTTGGGAAGGAGGACCGAACCAGAGGAGCTCTCCACGAACCGAACTCTGTCATTATGACTCCATGGGGCAGAGTGATCGTAGCAAGGAATGGGTTGTCAGAGCGGTGGATATCGTATGCTTTACGCACTAAGTGAGAGATGTGAGGATGGTTGCTATGTTTGATTGTTTGCCATCACTATGTCATGCACACCCCCACCCCCGTATTCTTTACACCACATGTTAGTGGCATCTTAGAGTATTGTACAATATGTAGTGCTAACTATTTGGTTGCAGGTCCAGGTTCAGGTATGGTTTAGTATACCTGTTATTGTTCTGTTTTGCTGCTTATCGCTCATACCAGACTTTTGTCTGACCCAGAGTTTTATGTCTCTTCTTATTACTTTGGGTGCTCTTATACGGGAAGACTAGAGACAGGTCAGATGATTATGCATGAGTAGTTGTACCAGAGACAAGAAGGAGGCTTCCACGTATGATATATATAGATATTCTCCCTGTGTTGATGCTGGTCACTACTTTGGGCATTTGTAGTGCACCTTTTTCTTTGCTTTAGAGACAGTATGTTGAAGTTGTAACAAGCTGTATTTTGAATTTTCGCTGCTATGATGATTATGGTTTAGTTTTCAGCTTATGCACTGTCTCGCCTGTTTTATGTCAAAGTATGTTATTATTATATTTTATCCCATGCGCTATGAGACATTCTACAGGTTCTTTGTTAGTTCATCATTAGGTTTTTCATCTTCTTTCTTTTCTTTGACGACCGTTCCGTGCTGGTTGGACATTGACACAACGCACTTTCATGGGAAATGTCGGCTGGTGCGGGGCTGTCCGTCACATTTGGTACCCGAGCTCTAGGTTGCGTAGTTAACCTAGGGAAAGACACCAGGGAGAGGTAGTACGTATATGAGAGCGCGTATTTGTGATTATTTTGGTCTTCAAAAGCTATATATATACATATGTATGTATATATGCACTATTAGTATATCTAAGGATGAAGTCGCACTGCACTAACACCACAAAGAGGATGGTTAATCGTTTCTCTTTACAGATTGAACGATGAGCCGATATACGAGGGGTGCTAGTAGAGGAGCCAATAATGGGAATGCTCCTGACATGAGGACTATGTCACTGACTTCATGAGAGAGATGCTTAGGGATGTTCAGAGGGCAGTTCCTAATGCTGCTAATGGTGGTGGTGCAGCGGTGCAGGCGCCTAGGGCCGATTTCGCCAAGCTATGCAAGGATTACACTAGTCTTGGTGGAAAGTCATTCCACGGAACGGAATCGGCTACAGGAAGTTCAAAATTGGTTGGATAGCTGTGAGCGTATCTTCGAAGACTTGGGTATCGAGGATGCGATGAAGAGAAAGCTAACATCCCATCAGCTGCAAGTACGAGCTATGAATTGGTGGAATGCTATTAAGGCAGCTACTCCAGAGGATCAAATTACATGGGATCAGTTTAAGGCCCGATTCAGTGATAAGTTTATCCCAACTGCCCAGAAGTCGGAGTTGTTTAGGAAGTTCTTGGAGCTTTAACAGAATGGAAGGGCAGTTTCAGAGTATATTGCAGAATTCGATACTTTATCGAAATATGGGTTATCTCTTGTTGACACTGCAGAGAAGAAGAACGAGAAGTTCATAACAGGGTTAGATCAATACTTGGAGGAAAGGCTTATTAACCACATCGATGAGACTTTTGAATCGATTGTAGGAAAAGCATTGAGATCAGAGAGTCTTTACCCTAAGTCAAAGACTGAAGTTGCTGTTTTATCTGCAGGAGAGCCGAAACCGCAAGCAGGCGGTGGAGGCAAGAATAATTCTTAGAATAAGAGGAAGCAGAATCAAGCTAAGGATGGCCAGAAAAAGAGTGAGAAAGATGTTGAGTGCTTCAGCTGTGGTAAGAAGGGTCGCTATGCCAAAGAGTGTCGGGCCAAGCCAGCGGATAGGAAGTGCTTTAACTGCGGCCAAGTAGGACATCACAAGGATAAGTGTCTGCAACCCCCTAAAGAAAAGCAGATTGTGAAAGCATATGCTCTTAATGTTGTTCCTTCTTCGTCGAATGCCCCAACTGCGGCGGAGAAGGGAAAGAATGTCGTCATTCAAGGTATGCTTTCTGTTTATGATGTTCCTGTTCGAGTATTGTTTGATACTGGAGCTTCCCGTTCCTTCATATCTAGTGACCTGGTACATAGGTTGGGATTGAAACCCGAGATAGTCGATAGACCTTTAGCGGTGACGAACCCGATTGGTGGTTCGAATAGCCTTAGTATGATTTGTCGTAGTGTGGTCTTATCGAGTCATGGATGCATGTTTACTTGTGATTGCTTTGTTTTGGGCTTTACTGGGTTTGGCATTATTTTGGGAGTCGATTGGCTCTAAAGATATGGGGTGGTGGTAGACTGTGAGGGATTTTTGGTGACTATTAGGGCGGATGATAGGCGGAGGCTAGTGTTTGGTGGCCTACCTAGTGATGAGGTGATGGCTAGTTTTCTAAATTCCCTCGACATCCCGCAGGACGAGTTAGTAGGAATTCCCATTGTTGGCCAGTATCCGGACGCCTTCGAGGAAGTGACCGAACTTCCACCACACCGAGAGATTGAGTTATGTATTGATTTAGTGAAAGATGCCAGACCTATAGTGATGCCACTTCATCGTATGGCACCAAGAGAGCAGCGAGAGCTCGGGGTGCAAGTGAGCGATCGTTTGAAGAAGGAATTTATCAGAAGAAGTGTTTCAGAATGGGGAGCACCGGTTGTGTTTGCTACCAAGGCCGATGGTTCCCTTCGATTGTGTGTGGACTACCGCGAGTTGAATAAGGTGACGAGGAAGAATAAGTATCCTCTGCCGCAGATAGATGATTTGTTTGATCAGTTGAGTGGCGCGAGAGTGTTCTCCCAGTTGGATCTCGCGACAGGTTTTCATCAGCTTAGAGTGGAAGCTGAGAGTATAGCTAAAACGACATTTCGGACGCCGTCTGGATTTTATGAGTGGTTGGTCATGCCATTCAGGTTGACCAATGCACCAGCATATTTTGTGGATCTTATGAATAGGGTATTCATAGATCAGTTGAATTAGATTGTTCTTATGTTCGTGGACGATATACTTGTTTATTCGAGGACAGAGGAAGAACACAAAGAACACTTGAGGATAGTGATGGACGTGTTGAGAAAACACCAACTGAAAGCAAAGTTTTCTAAGTGTCACTTCTGGAGGAGGGAAGTGAGATTCTTGGGCCATGTTGTTTCAGAGAATGGTATTGCCGTGGATCCTGCGAACGTGGATACGGTACAGGATTGGTCTACGCCCAAGAATGCAACAGATGTAAGATGTTTCTTGAGATTAGCTGGATATTATCGTAAGTTTATCCAAGACTTCTCCAAGATAGCAGCACCGTTGACTCAGTTGACCAAGAAGAATCAAGCTTTCGTTTGGGACGAAAAGTGCGAGAATGCATTTAAGAGTCTAAAGAAAAAGTTAACATGCGCACCAGTGTTAGTCATTCCTAAGGGGAATGAAGAGATGACGGTATATATGGATGCATGTAGTACCGGACTGAGTGTTGTGTTGATGCAAGGAGGTAGGGTTGTAGCTTATGCAAGTCGGCAACTGAAACCGCATAAGAAAAGATACCGTACCCACGATTTGGAATTAGCAGCGATCGTGTTCGCGTTGAAGATGTGGAGACATTATCTCTTGGGAGAAAGATTTGAGTTGTTTATCGATCATAAATCGTTGAAGTATCTCTTCTCTCAGAAGGATCTAAATCTCCGTCAGCAGAGATGGTTAGAATTCTTGGCTTCCTACAATTTTGATATCGCATATACACCTGGAAAGGGCAATGCGGTAGCTGATGCCTTGAGTTGGAGACATGCCAGTTTAGGGGCTATGTTTCTTGAATGGAGGCAAATGGAGTACATCGCTGGGTATGATTTCAGACCAAAGTGCGAATTGGATCCAGAAATGTTAGCAAGTTTGACGATCAGACCCACTTTGATTGAGCAGATTGGTTCCAGTCAGAGGGACGATCCTAACCTATTGGAAATCATCTCCAAGTTAGAGATGGGTATTGACGAGGAGATGAAAAAATATGGGCTTGATCGAGATGGATGGCTTAGGAAGAATGGAAGACTGGTTGTACCCAATGTCAATGGACTGAGAGATGAAGTACTTAGAGAATGTCATCACTCAAAGCTGACCATACACCCCGGTGGTAACAAAATGTACCGAGACATGATGAAGAACTACTACTGGGAAGGGATGAAGAGAGACATTGGGAAGTTTAAATCCAAGTGCATGAATTTCCACCTAGTTAAAGATGAGCAAAAGAAGCCTAGTGGTTTGTTACAGCCGTTGGAAATCCCAGAATGGAAATGGGAACAAGTCTCAATGGATTTCATTGATGGGTTACCAAGGACCAGATCGGGCCACGATAGCATTTGGGTGATTGTGGACCGATTGACCAAGAGCGCAAGGTTTATACCCGTCAAGTCAAATAGAACTGCAACTAAGTTAGCAGAACTGTATACGAAGTGGGTAGTGAGATTTCATGGAATACCCAAAGGCATTGTGAGTGACCGAGATCCGTTGTTCACTAGTGGATTTTGGAAGAGCCTACAAGAGGCGTTAGGATCAGAATTACATCTCAGTACCGCGTATCATCCTCAAACCGACTGTCAGACAGAGAAGGTGAATCGTGTATTAGAAGATCTTTTGCGAGCTTGTGTATTGGATTTTGGTGGATCATGGGATGACCATTTACATCTAGTGGAGTTCGCATATAATAATAGTTATCAATCCAGTATTGGTATGGCTCCATTTGAAGCTTTGTACGGAAGACCGTGCAACTCACCGTCATGTTGGTTAGAGACCGGTGAGAAATATGTGCTTGGACCAGAAGTAATAAGAGAAACATCAGACAGGATCAAGGTTATCCAACATTGAATGAAGACTGCCCAAGATAGGCAGAAGAATTATGCTGATAAGAGGAGAAGAGATTTAAAGTTCTCCATTGGAGACTTGGTGTTTGTCAAGATTTCTCCGTTAAAGAGCGTGATACGATTTGACAAGAGAGGCAAGTTAGCACCAAGATTTGTCAGACCATTCCCAGTCCTCGAACAAGTTGGGAATTTGGCATATAAAGTTGAATTACCAGAGAAGATGGCAGAAGTTCATAGCGTATTTCATGTTTCCCAATTAAGGAAGTTTGTGCACGACCCTAGTGCGACTATTTCACCGGATCAGTTGGACGATCTCGAGGTTGAACCCGAGGCGGTTGGGAACCGCAGTCCTATGCGTATTGTTGGGAACGATACGAAGCAGCTTCGAAGGAAGGCGGTGAAACTAGTCAAAGTTCAGTGGGGTGATGATGAGGAAGATTGTCCTTGGGAAACATAGGAGAACATAAGGAAGAAGTATCCAGAACTCTTTGCCTGGTAAGGTTTTCATATCGATATAATACCCCCTTGTTAGTAAACCGCATGCTAGGATAGGCTTGTTGTGTTGTTTTGTATGCTTTATTGTTTTGTTAATGATTAGTAGGCATGCAGGATCTTTTGTATGTTTTGGGTTAATGAATTTCAGGGACGAAATTTCTTAAGGGGGGGAATGTAACAACCTGCATTCTACGCATCAAAGGATCGTAGAATATTTATTTCTTTCTCATACGAGGTCATATAGCCATGTAACTTTGGGAGACGACTATTGGGGTCATTTCCCATGTTCATGATTTTTGCTGATTTTTAAATGACCGTTTTGCCCATAGCTGATCTTGTTTCAGCCATAACTTTTGATTGGAAAGGAGTCTTGACCTAAAACTACTTCCATTAGATCCGAATGATGGTTTACCTTTCCATAGAGTGGTCACATTGGCCAAATGGACTTACCGTTTGAGAGATATGGCTGAATTAAGGTTTAGAAGGTGAAAAACAACTTAACCAGGCTTAATTGGGTAATTAACAGCTAGGCCCAGAGGGGGATTTCGGGATTTGGAGTATTTAAGGGATGTTAGGGTTTAGAGAACACCCCTTTCTCATTTTTCAGCTGCCACTTATCATCCCTCTCAACTTAGTAATGGCCTCCATCATCTAAAACACCTCTAAACCACTTTCTAATTGAAGATTTGGCTAATTTACATCAAATTAAGGAGAAATAGCACCAAATCAAGGTTAGAACTACTGTTACACATCAGTAGTCGTGCCAAATAGAGAATCGTTTCAGACTATAGTTTAGTTGTGGCAAAGGTGAGTAATTTGCATAGTTCCTCACTAATTATGGTTAATTAAGGGTAATTAGTGTTAATTAGCGAATTTAAACATGATTAAATTCTGGAAAAATATTTATAAATTTCGAAATATTGTTTTAGGCCTCTGTTAGAAAATTTGGTTAGTTTGGTTAAGTTTTACTAATCCTATCATTAGATTTGCTTAAACATGTTTAAGGGAAAATATGGGGTTTTGGCTATGTTTGATCCGTTTTAACCTATCAAATTATTGTTTTGGTATTTATGGTTAGTCCTCTATGTTACTATGACTATTTGGAATGATTTTTGATTGTTTAGAGAAGTTAGATTGGTCGAAAATGCCGTCGAATGGCGTAAAATAGGTCGTTGGAAAAGTTGCAGGAAATATGCAGGAACCGGATCGGATCGTCCCTGCCCTCTCCGATCCGAACCGATCGCACTTGAAGCTCCACGATCCGACCTGAGCAAGATGGCACGACCCGAAGAGAGCACCCGATCCGAACCGCGTCACTTGACCCGAAACGATGCACCATGGATGGACTTGAGGGACCTGACCCGATCTGGGGTGCCTAGGAAGGAGGACCGAACCAGAGGAGCTCTCCACAAACCGAACCGCCAGGAGATGTGGACCCCGGTCCGAAGCTCCATCACAAACTGATCTGTATGGCGCGATCCGAACCGAACCGCTTGGGGAAATCCGACCCGAACCGATGTGGATAATCACAGACATGACTACTTCGAGGAGCATGATCCGATGCATAGTGAAGAGGATGTCGAACCAATCCGGAGAAGACCAAAACCCGAGATGCAAAGGTAGTCCAAATGGGAAGCTTGTATCCAGGATCCAGTTGGGAACCAACGGGTCAACTTCATGAGTTGGGCTTTGCTGCGGGACGTGTGCAAAGGAGTTATCGACGTCCATAGCTTTGACGCACCACCAAGACGGATGTTAGGATGCAGATCAGTGCAGTGGGGTAATTATTACTCCATGGGGCAGAGTGATCGTAGCATGGCTATGAGCCAGTGCAGTGGAGTTGTTATGACTTCATGGGGTAGAGAGGACATAACAAGGACTAGTGGCTATGGATCAGTGTAGTGGTGTCATTATGACTCCATGGGGTAGAGTGATCATAGCAAGAAATGGTTGGTCAGAGCGGTGAATATCGTATGCTTTACGCGCTGAGTGAGAGATGTGAGGATGGTTGCTATGTTTGATTGTTTTCCATCACTATGTCATGCACACCCCCACCCCCGTATTCTTTACACCACATGTTAGTGGCAACTTAGAGTATTGTACAGTATGTAGTGCTAACTCTTTGGTTGCAGGTCTAGGTTTAGGTATGGTTTAGTATACCTGTTATTGTTTTGTTTTGCTGCTTATCGCTCATGCTAGACATTTGTATGACCCAGAGTTTTATGTCTCTTCTTATTACTCTAGGTGCTCTTAAACGGGAAGACTAAAAACATGTCAGGTGATTATGCACGAGTAGCTGTACCGGAGACGAGCAGGAGGCTTCCACGTATGATATATATAGATATTCTCCCTGTGTCGATGCTGGTCACTACTTTGGGCATTAGTAGTGCATCTTTTTCTTTGCTTTAGTGACAGTATGTTGAAGTTGTAATAAGCTGTATTTTGAATTTCCGCTACTATGATGATTATGGTTTAGTTTTCAGCTTATGCACTGTCTCGCCTGTTTTATGTCAAAGTATGTTATTATTATATTTTATCCCATGTGCTGTGAGACATTCTACAGGTTCTTTATTAGTTCACCGTTAGGTTCTTCATCTTCTTTCTTTTCTTTGACGACCGTTCTGTGCTGGTTGGACATTGACACAACGCACTTTCATGGGAAATGTCGACTGGTGTGGGCGGGCTGTCACACAGATAATAATAAGTATCTAGATATTAATTCGATGAAGAAGTTTCCAGATCTATGTGAGAAAGATCAAAATTTGGTAGATCAGAGTAGTTTTAAGCAACCGAAAGCCTAGGTAGATGTTATTAAAGAGAATAATAATCACCAAAATACTATCTTGCTTAGTTTCTTTGAACCTGCTATGAAGGATGATATGAAAATTGCAGTAATTAATGAAGATCTAACAAATAAGGCTAGGAAAAGATGGGTTAATTCCATTGTTTTTTACGTCTTTGGGTATAAGCCGTACTATAATTTTCTCAAAAGTTACATTGACCGTAATTGGAAGATTAACGGAAATTATTAGCTGTATTCGAGAGATAATGGATTCTACATCTTAAAATGTGAGAATGATGAAGAGTGCGAACGTATATTAGCTAAAGGACAATACTACTACAACAAGAGGCTAATATTTATGAAAAAATGGGAGTCATGGGTAAAATTAACTGAGGAATTTCTGAGCTCTCTTCCTATTTGGATTCATCTGCCCAATCTTGACCTGGATTTTTGGACTGTTGAGTCTATAAGTAGGATAGCTTCATTATTTGGTAATCCTTTAAAATTAGACAATGTAACAGAGAGCCTAGTTAGGATTTCGTATGCTAGAGTTTTAGTTGAGGTTAGCTCTGAATTTAAATTCCCTGAAGTTGTTCCTATACAATGTTATAATGGGGATATCGTTTGGCAAAGGGTAATCTACGAATGGGTTCCTCCTTTATGCACAAATTGTAAAATATTTGGTCATTCATTTGATAATTCTAATTCACTTAAGTTCTGGTCTCCCAGAAACAATTCTAATCCAGAGAATGGGATGGATATAGATGACAGAATCATTGATAATATAAAGACGGATACTAATAATGATTATATAAAGGGATGTCAAGATATGGCTATTGTAGTTGATTCAAGGAAAGGAAGAGGTGAGGTCAGTATTGTTAAAACAGCTAATCCTTTTCAAGTTTTGGAAGATGGTAATATGAATTTGCAGAACAATGGAGAAAGATACAATGAGGCTGTTGACTGTGTAAATGCATATAATAGTGATTCTAAGATTGATAGTATGCAGAATATAAGAGGAGAAGTTCATATGCAGGATATATGTGAACTTTCAAAAGGGTAGTGTAAAGGAATTGGAAACTCAGTTGTTCATGTTGAAACTAGCAACATGAAAGTGAGAGAAGATCTTAGTGATAAACTAGATTGTTGTAGTGAGATTCGAAAATGTGAGGATGTTGCAAGTAAGGTAAATGGTGAGGATGCCGTTAATAGAGACTTTCTTATGAATGACTCTAACAGCTCTTTTGGTTCTTATAGTTCTACAAATAGTTTCAAAACGAGGAGAACAACATTTAAATCTAGTAATGTCAAAAAGGGTATCAAAGTTGTTGTTGACGAACCCCTAGTAGAGGATAATCCAGAGTGGATTAAACTTATGAATGATATACAATCCCGATCCAAAGCAAGAAAAGGAAAAAAAAGGAGGAAATCAAAGCGGAGTCACTAATGGAGGTGTTTCCAAAAAGTGAATTTTATATTTCATTACAGCCATAGGAATTCTTGGTGCTTTTCTAGAGTATATGATGGATTTGCTTTGAAGTGGTTTTATATGAGTATGAGCAGTTATGAAGTTGGCGTTTGTGGCTTTTGTTATGATGTAATGATTTGGTAGAAGCTATCTGGTGCTTTAGTTTGGTGTTTGTGGCGTTCTGCTATGGTGTTATGTTTGTAATTGCTTTCTGGTGCTTCAGGTTTAGTAATACTTGCATGGGATTTGTGTGGAAGTTCATAGTTCGGTCATGAAGGGATGTATGTGTGTTTGTAGTTGTGGGTCTTTTGATGTGTTTTCACTAATGTTTTGTTGTCCATTTGAGTTGGCCTTGTTCCTTTTGTAAAGCATTTGTTGTGTATGTGTTGTAAATTTTGGCCAACTCAAATGTTTGTAACTTTTTATTTATGTAATTAAGTACCCTTTGTTTGTTCTAAATAAAAATAAAAATAAAGTTAAGATTATTTCACAACTCTCTCATCTTTCATTCTCATTACCCAAATCACTTCTCCCTTCAACAATTTCCCTTTTTAATGATGCTCTAAAAGTTGAATAAAAATGTGTCAATGTTGTATGACTGATATAATATAAGTTGTTCCAATTGCAAACTACTGTTGTTCATTCAAACTAAAGTTTCACTAGAAGATATGGTCAGATTTAAGGAAACTTTTAGATAATATATTGTCAACGACTGGATCGATTTTCTGTATCAAAACGTTCTATCAATAAATCCTAACTAACATTTGAAATAACAAGATTAGCTGCCACGCTCGGAGGAAATCTTCATAAATGCATCTTTTAATTTATCTCGCTTTATTTGAAATATCACAAGTTATGTTACAACTCCAATACATGTAAGGTAGAAAATAATCATCTTTAGCCTTTGACGATGATACACTTTAGATCACATTGTAAGTTCAAGATTAGACAAGAAAATAGTGCTCCCCAGTTCTTTCCTATGCTTGCATCACCGAGAAACTCTTTTTATTGAAGTATCCTTAGATTTTCACCTGTATACCTACTTGAGGGTGGATCATAATCATTACTCAAACACGCACAGATACATATACTTGAAGTTAGGTACACACGACAATGACTAAATGTATGTGCAGTGCAAGGCAATGTCATGCTCCAATACCCTTAAACTTAACACCTCATTGCAAATAACATTGTAAACTTGGACCACTGCAAGATACATAGTGTTTGGAAGAAAATGGATGTAACAGAGAAATTTAGTCACTGTGAGAATTAAAATTCACAAATATAAAATATGAATTTGTTTGAATTATTTTGAAGCAGAAAAGTGAATTGCAGAAATGAAAATGAGCAATTGTATTTCAGTAATTGTTCTGTACATAGAGAGGTCCTATATATAACGTTACATTGGCTTATTGTTGTAAATGGGCTTGGCCCAAATAATTATTACAAAATGAATGAATGAAATGTCAGCCCAATGTATACAGCCGCATTATATAGCTAATGTTTACATCAGGTAACTCTTTACCGATTCACTTTTATTTGCCTCCCTCAATTTAGGTTTAGGGTTTGTTTGGAAAACCCTAAATTGCTTCAGTCGGTGAAGATAACTCGACAAAATTTTGGCTTGAATGATGGATCTGAGAGATTATCGGCTATGACAGCTAATGAAGTGAGTATTGTTGGTTATCCAGCTACCATCGACAATATGAAGAGAACATTTGCTGGTGCTTTATGCTACAGTGAAGAAGTTCGAGACTTTGTGCATGAATCAGGTTGTTTCAATCCTTTATTTTCAAGTAATCTCTGAGTCTGATGAAATTTTTGGTTGATAGAGATTTAGTTAGAATATCTGCTTTCTAATAAAAGGATGGTATGTGATTAACTTGTAGATTTCCTCTCTGAACTTGCTCACGAACAAAGTAGATGTCAATTTCGATGTGCTTGGTCCTTGCATGTTGTATGGGGTTAGCAGTCATGTAGATTGTACTCTGATTGTCACATATATCACTGGTTTTGCATTAGTGCCGAGTTTGAGTTTCCTTAAAATAGATTGCAACCATAAAATTTCTGATGTTGATGTAGCTACACTTCTGTACTCGGCCTCTGCACTTGATTTAGATATCGTTCGTTGCTTCTTTGAACACTAGGAGATTAGGTTATCCCCTACATATATGCAGTACCCTATCACTGACCTCCTGTAATCTACATTTGCAGCCCAATCTGAGTCTGTATAAGCTGTTAAATTCAAATGTTTGCTTGCTTTTAATGTGAGCCCATGGTTGATTGTCCCCTTTAGATATCGCAGGATCCTCTTCACAGCCTTCCAGTGCTCGTCAAGGGGGTCCTGCGTAAATTGTGATACCTTGTTAACACTAAAGGCTATATTTGGTCGTGTTATAGTTGTTGTTTAGTATTGTTTATGGCTTCTCCCCTGTTCCTAGAAAGGTGTTGATTTGATATCATTGGTGTGGGTTGAGCTTTGGCTTCATGCATTTTGGACTTAATTATCAATTCTGAAATATACTTTCTTTGACAGAGATGTATTTCAAAATCTAATATTCTTTTTACTTCAATTCCTAAAAAGTAGGAGATGTCACCAAGGTCTTTAATTGAGAACTGTTTGTCCAATCTTTTAGTTAATTGTCTGACCTCATCCTCATTACTACCTGCAATAATAAGATCGTCAACATATATTAGTATGTATATTGTTGATGGTTTATTAATTTTAATAAAAAGAGATGAGTCAGATTTAGTTGGGCTGAATCCTATTGATGATAGAACGGTTCTTAATTTCTCGAACCAAACACATGGTGACTGCTTTAATCCATAAATTGCCTTGTTTAGCTTGCATACTAGAGAAGAATTTTGTATAAACCCTGGTGGTTGCTCCATGTATATCTCTTCCTCCAGTGTTCCATTAAGGAATGCATTATTGACATCCAAATGTCTTATTTTCCATCCATTGTTTAAAGCAATGGTAAATATGAGTCTAATAGTAGATGGCTTTACAACAAGAGAAAAAGTTTCATTAAAGTCAAATCCATATTGTTATGTGAATCCCTTTTCCACCAATCTGGCTTTATATCTATTGACAGTGCCATCTGAATTCTTCTTTATTATATATGTCCACCTGCAACCGATTATATTCTTGTTGGTTGGAGGATAAGTTAATTGCCAAGTATTATTTCTCAGTAGGACGCTGTACTCATCAGTCATTGCATCTATCCACTTTTGATCTTTTTCAACTTCATTGTAGCTGTCTGGCTCATCCATATTTATAGTACCAATATATGTCTTTGGTTTAAAAATTCCACTTTTGCTTCTAGTAATCATATGGTGGCCAGTCTGATTATCTGGTTGATTTGATGGTAAATTCTCTTGATCTATTGGATGATTATCACTGCTTGAAGCTGTTTGATTATCACTGCTTAAAGTTGTTTGATCTCTGTTATTATTTGATATGTTTCTGCTTTCTGATGCTCTATCATTGTCATGACTTGTTTCAGATTGCTGCATGACATGGCTGGGGTGGTTCATTATAATCGGAATGTGGTTGATAACTGCATTCTGATTGTTAGCTTAAGCATCAGCAGCCTCAGCTTCATCTTTGTCAGTCACATCAGCTACAACTTGGAGCTCAGGTATATTTGTCCTCTGAATATAGACTTTCTTTGAAGTTTTTATATTATCTTCTTTATATGGGAATATAGTTTCATCAAAAATGACATATCTACTAATAAATACCCTGCCCTGTGTGTCAATACATTTGTAACCTTTTTGATTGCTATAATATCCTAGGAAAGTGCATGGTCTTGATCTATAATCAAATTTATTTGAATTGTATGGCCTTAAATGAGGAAAACAAAGACAACCAAATTTTTTTAATTCAATGTAGTTTGGTTTAACATTATATAAATTTTCAATTGGACTTGCATCATTCAGAACTCTTGTTGGCATTCTGTGTATTAGGTAAATAGCTGAATTAAAAGATTCAGGCCAAAAATTTAATGGTAATGATGCTTGTGCCAACAATGTTAAACCTGACTCCACAATAGGTCTATGTTTTCTCTCAACTATGTCATTTTGTTTAGATGTATAAGGACATGTAATTCAACGAATTATTCCTTTATTCTCAAAGAAACTATGCAATGGTTTGAATTCAGCTCCTCCATCACTTTGAAATTTTTTGATAGTGCTATTGATCTGATTTTCAATCATTTTTGTGAAGTTGATGATTATGTTATGGGTTTCTAACTTTGACTTTAATAAATATAACCATGTATACCTAGTGTGTGCATCAACTAAGGATACATAGTATTTGTACCCAAAATCTGTACTTATTGGTGCTGGACTCCAAAGGTCAGCAGCAATAAGATCAAAAGGTTTATCATACAGAGTATTCGAATTGGCAAATAGCTGTTTATAACTTTTTTCCATTTCACAGTATGTACAAACATATGGTAATTTGACATCATCAAAAGGCACTTTATTATCTAGCATTATTTTTCTAACAATTCTAGCACTAGGGTGTCCCAGTTTATAATGCCACACATCAAAAGTAGACTTTCTATCTCTTATACTGCACAATTCAGAATCAGTGCTAGTGTTATTTTCACAGTTTCAATTCCTATCAGATAAATTGCAACATGCTTTTATTCTAACGGACTTATTGCAATTGTCAAGATTAAATTTGTATAACCCCTTCACAGCATCACCCTGCAAAAGTATTTCACAAGTTTGAATGTTTCTAACTAAACAATATTTGGAATAAAATTCGAAATAAATGCCATTATCACTTGCAAACCGAGACACACTAATGAGATTTTTCTTGATTTTGGGTACCCTTAATAAATTATGTAAGAATAACTGTCTCTTACCTTTGATGTTGCTGTTACCAACATGTGATATATTTATACACTTACCATTCCCCATGCAAATAGTCTTCTTACTTTGTATTCTCTGTTTCCAAGATTTAGGTTATCCAAGTTATTTGTTATATGATTTGTAGCTCCGGAATCGGGACACCAGCTATCATCTTCAATGTGATCTAATCTGGCTGTCTCGTTCAGGTTTCTTGAAGTATCAGATTGACTGTTAGCATCAGTTTGAACTTGTGCAATGTTTGCACTGGCATTCTGTCCTCTCTGATTGGTATTGTTTTGATTATTCGCATAATTTGGGTTATACCTGAAGTAACAGTTTGTTGTAGTGTGGCCAATTCTTTCACTTATCTGACACTTTGGCTTATTACTGTTATTGCTCCATCTTCCTCTGCCTCTGTCTCGAGTTGAAGTGCCTCCTCTTTGGAAAGTTTTGTCTGATCTGGTATTGAAATTCTGATTTTTTGTTTTTGTTAGCAGCATAGTTAACACTCATCTCATTTTCTTGAGACCTTTACTATCAATTCTGACCTCATGTGATAGTAAAATAAAATGAGCATCATCCATGGATGAAAATTGTTTTTGAGTTGATATAATTGCTACAACTGCTTCGTATTCATCACTCAAACCATTTAGTATGGTCAAAATTTGTTCGGATTCAAGAATCTTATTACCAGCAGAATCCAGTAAGTCGCATAAAGATTTGATTTTACTTAAATAGTCCTTCATTGTGATCCCTTCTTTTCTGACTTTCTGTAAATGTCTCTTATAGTGCACCACTTTTGCATATGATTGATTATTAAAACCTTTTTCCAAGGTTTGCCAAATATCATTGGATGATTTGCATCGAATTACTTGAGGTAAAATACTCTGGCTTATAGATTAAAGGATCCAAGAATTGATAAGCCTATCCTGTCTATGATATTTTATGAACTCCTCATTGCTTACAACCCTATTATCCTTATCAGTTATGAATTTAAATGGTATATCAACAGTGCCAAGAATATAACCTTCTAAACCGTAACCTTGTATAGCGGTTTCTGTAACGCCCCACCTCTGTTAAGGTCACTCACAAAGGGAATGCCTTAACTTCGGTGGAGCGTTTTAGGTAAAAGATGCAGATAAATTACAAGACAGGCAAATAAAGCAGCGGAAAATAAAGTCATTTTATAAACAATGTGGTTCAGTCAAGCTTTTACAACAATTGTCTTAAAAGTAATACATATAACTTCTGTCTTGATTCAAAAACTTCCAAGTATAAAAGAAGCATAAAAATAACTATGATATTCCCCAATAAAGCATGAACCAGCCATGGCAGTGGAAGAGAGAGAGTCCAAAGCAATGCATCGACTATCTTCGAGCTTGGAAAGAAAATTGAGCTGAGTGGTAAAATTTTCTCACTGTAAACCTGAGGGGGGAGGGGAATGGAAGAAAAGAGGCGAAACAAACTAGGCCAGACATAAGTCTGGTAAGTCCAGTGACTTTCAGCATGTAAATAAGCAAAAGCATCATGACATGAATAAACTGAATATAAGACAATACCGTGATAACAAGGATAACAAGTTAACCTACTATTAGCATAGATATGATAAGGCAAGATAAACTGAATGCACTTCTACTCTTTCTCTGCTTCGCTACTACCCTGTTACTCTGATTTCTATATCTCTGCACCACCTAACTAGTGTCCCAACCAGTAATCTGTATAAAATGATCATATGATAATGTGATCCCAATCCCCACAATTGTGGTAGCCTTCAGGTGTACATCTATTGTGAGGATTCCACCTCAATATGCCTAATTGCCATGAATATGTCAGATGTACCCTTACTACCCTATCGATCGGCTCCTTACTCGTATTAATTTTTCTTTGTGTCTGTGTCAATCGGCCCTCTCTTGCATGTAGATACCCTGTGCTGGTCCCACCATAAGGTGTATCAGTCCCTATGGTAGCAACCCGACACGATTCAAGATGCACAATGTACAACTACTAGTACCCAGTGCATGCTTTTTCCACTCCAGAGTACATGCACGCCCGTAATCCGTCGGAACCTACACTGACGTACCCCTTGCCGCTATTTTGACCGCTTATAATCAGCCCAGTAATCGTGCCCACCCTGCCTAGTTCAGAGTACCATGATACATCTATATGAGTTACTGCTGAAATGGGTCCCCGTTACTAGGGTTTCTGTGATATCCCGTAACTTCCCCGGTAAGGAAAGCCCGGATACTTTGAGAACAACACACAAAAGAACGCAGACAGAAGAACATTTCATTGTTAATTACAACAATTCATCAGAATACAAGAATATACAGAGCATAAACAAATAATATACATCAGAAAATATTAGATATTTAAATTACATTTAAATACATCGCAGCGGAAAACAATACAAAACACAACTAGAAGTAATACACGGATACAGAGCTTTCCGAGTATCGTTCCAGCTGTAAATCAGGATCATGTGAATATAAATCTGCAAAACCAAAACTACTAGCTGCCCGTGTCAAAAATTAGGGCACCCAGAGTTCAGGTTAAAACAATAAACTCCAGGTCAGTCACGTGACTGGTGTGAGAACTAAAACAGTTATTAATATTTATTTTAAAGTTAGGTAAATCAAGGGACCACGCCGTATAACACGGAACGGGTTTCCTCCCAAGAATACCAGTGCATAAAACAACAGCGCAATGCTAAATAAAGAACAATGAAGCTATTTTTAGACTCAGGTCCCATCACACAATGCAACGCAAGCCGGAGGATAGGGTTTTCCCTTATAATAGCCAAACATGCTTGGTACGTTCAAAACAAATCATTTGATACTATTATAGTGTAGAGTGTATGAAAACAACTTCAAATATAAATGTATCAATCATAGACGACATAGTATCCCATGCTACTATGTCGCCATACTAGGCTCTACAATCAAAACCGCAAAGTTACGTATTTGGAAATTGGATTTCCATCTGTGAACCGAGGCAAAAGATAGTCCTCTACCGATTCGAGACAATCTAGCCCATGTCTCAGGTCAGAGCTCGAGTGACCTTTGGAGCGACAGGGTCGGTCCACCGATGTGGATTAAAATGCCTGAACACTAAGTTTTCCCGCCTTTTGGGGCGTAAATGAGCCAACGAATGACTCCATTGGCTTCACATAGTCACCGATATATCCGAGGCGCCTCGCAACAGCAACAACCACATAAGTCAAACTCGTCAGGGCGTGTAAAATCACTGACGCCACTTCTAGCTAGAAAGAAACGCATGCCCTCCCTGAGGTCCTCTCCCATTTCTGGTTCACAACTGGGGTGTGAGGATCGCGAATTCACGCTACACAAAGCGATGCCACAAAGGCCGTGCTTTGATCATCAACCACAAGACTTTGCTTTTCAACAGAAGCCTTGATCATTTGCCACTTAGGCATGCCACACAGGCAATTCACTCCGTGCGATTGATATCCATCAATATATAACCCCTGAGCTCGTACGTCTCAGAGAAGGGCGTTAAGCAAGAGAATAAATTCTCCGCCGCCAAACAGATATATATTTAATAGAAATCAATCACACAGACTAAAATCCAATGTCAGACACACAGTCCATTTACAAGTTCGTTCTGGGTCTGAACAAAACCGGAGGCACCTAGTACCCCGCATATCCATTGATCTCCAAGTACGTCTAGACGACCACTAACTGATTCCCTCCTCTTGGGTGTACGGCCCAATCAAGATCATCAGTAGTCACACAAACGACGTGAAGACCTCCGGTCTTCAACCACCGTCTTCATCTTCGACTAATCGTCGTATCATTTATTCAGAATGGGATAAACCCGGCCTTTCTAAACAACTCGCGTACATAATAAACAAGTGTTACACAAACACAACATACGCCTCATTCCAATTCATACGTCACTAACCGTAAATTAGCAAGAGAATAATTCCCCAAATATTAACCCCGAAGGCCGAAACCAACATCAGATCAATACCCAGGAAACCATTCTTCTTAGCTAACCTATAGTTAGTTTCTAAATTTCGCATTCTTAGGGAAAGGTTCCCATTAATTTTATCAAAGATAATTTTTTTTAAATTTATTCTTTAATCTTCCTTTGAATATCAAATCAAACTAGTCGGGATTAGCGAACCACACCGAAGTATTCATTTATTTTATTTCCAAATCCCAATATATTCATCCCATGAAGTAAAACTTGTCATACTTCATCTCTAACACCACGGTGTCATCGGTAAATTCAATTACCATTTCACGTTCAAAACTAATTAAAGATTTAACTATCGCCTAGAGCAAAACTGGTGATACTCCATTTTCGATCTTTTCAATCTAATTAAAGATTCATTAAAACTCCACTTAGTTTTAATCTTTAACTGGGTTAAAGAACCGATGTCATTTAAAACACGGTTCACGATAAACTCCAAAATCACATTCCATTCTATCAGCCTTTAACCGTAAAATAGCAAATGAGCAATTCCCTAAGTATTAACCCCGAAGGCCGAAACCAACATCAGATCAATACCCAAGAAACCATTCAACTTAACTAATCTCCAGTTAGTTTCTGATTTTCTTAACTCCGTTGGGTCTATGAACAATATTATTGAAGATACCGTTCACGACAACCCAAAATCACATTCCATTTCAATTCCAATTGAATACTCTTTAATTGGTACACTTCATTAAATCTAAATAAAAAGATTTAATCTTTTTCTCAACTGGGTTTAAGAACAGTGTTAATGAAGACACCATTCACGACAAACTCAAATCACATTTGATATTAAACACAAGGCTCTGAATAGAAAATATATCGGCTTATATTCAATATCAAATTCTGCGACCAACAAATATCGTATTGGAAATAACGATATAAATATATCTTTCAAATTTCCAGAACAATATCTGTATAATCACGAAATCCAACATCGAAATATTCCAAAGACAATTTCGATTCAAATCCATTCCAATTCAATTATTGGAAATTCTGGTTATTTTCAAAACCATTTCAAATCCACTTTATTTATTTGAAAAATAAATAGAATTATAATTCTAGTTCAAAACTAGTTCATTTCGATAAAAGTCTATTTTATCCTTTCAAATATGGAGTTTTTCATCCCAATTCTTCACAAATCATTTCTTATGATTTTACACAAACTATTACTATTTTTAATAATTTTATCAAGGCCCGTACAGTCGATTTCCATCAACGGCCATCGAACTGCACTTACAACGACCTTTTCCAAATTTGGTTTGGACATAATCCCAAATCCAACCATTAGATTTCAAATTTCTAATATTCTTAGAAAGCTCTTTTCGATACGAATCCAATGGTTCTGGTTTTAGGAGAATCAGACGGTCGGATCTCCCGTAATATCCATTCGAAGTCAATGGTCGAAATTCGCGAACTACCGCGGTGCGGCGTGTTCTATTTAGGCCATTATATTTTATATATAATATATATAATATATACTTCGTCGATTTCCTTTCGAAACGAATTTTATAAATCATTTTAAATTCGTTTTCAAAACGATTTCAACTTCATATTCAATTTCTAATCAAAATTGAATTTTTCCTTATAAATTCGTTTTAAATTCATTTCGGTTCAATTCAAATTTCAAATTCATTTCAATTCGAATTCATTTTCTATTCAATTCAATTCAAATTCTTTTTCTCTTCAATTCAATTCGAATTCATTTTCTATTTAATTCAATTTGGATTCATTTTCTGTTCAATTCAATTTCAATTTAATTCCAATTCGATTTAATTCAATTCAATTCAATTTCAATTTAATTCCAATTCGATTTAATTCGATTCAATTCAATTTAATTCGAATTTCATTTTCAAAATATTCGATTTTGAAATCACTTTTCAATATTCATTATAAAACAAATAAAATCGACAAAATTCCCGTTCGTGTTAAAATGGCGTTTAACTACTTAACACGGCTTCACATTTCAATATTCACTGAATATTATTTTAAATTATTCGATAATTTTGAACTGGAATCAGACTTAGTCAATTACCATATAATTTGAATTTTATGGATTTCATCCAATACATGTATACAAAAATGACGATAAACAATCAACCATCATCCAAAGTGTGTTCTACACTGTATAAGCATCAAATATAAATATTCAACGCTCATAACAGCTTGTCAATCCATCAATCGACATACAACTAATTATTGGGATTAGTGTACGTCATATATCATCCCAATACCCGTGTGGGGTTTCAAATAATCAAACACAGATTTTATTTGTGTAGTTGGGCGATGTGTAAAATTTATCGTCCCAATCAATATCAGACAAATCGGTGTATATAAACAAATCGTCTAATTTGTCTATAAATATTTATTTTATATATATACACGTTAAAAATTATATTTTTAACTATAAAATATTTTCCACTATAAAACATTTTATTTCATTTCACATCACACAATCAAATTTCACAACGCAGCAATCAAACAAACAAGTCATCCATGATCTGTGGACGACGGGTGTCAGGTGCTACTAAGCACCGTCTGCATCCTAGTATATATTTCAACTAGAAATTAAAATAAAAGTGAGGAGCTCTCACCGACTAGCTAAACCAAACGCCACGACTCTTCATATGTAGAAATCTTCATCGTGCTCACCTTTTGGCAATTTCATTGTCCGTAGCCACTACATATATAAAAATCACATTTTTATATTATTGCTATGTATATAAAAATCACATTTTTACACTGCTATTATATAGATAAAAATTCTATTTTTATACCACTACTATATAGATAAAAATTCCATTTTTATCTCGCTAGTAATATAATAAAAATTATATTTTTATTACTCTACATAAATAAAAATCATATTTTTATTCTACATCATATATTTTTACAATGCTTCTTCCTATATAAAAATTATATTTTTATATTTCTACTTCATATATAAAGATTGAATTTTTATATCATCGCTATAAAAATCACATTTTTATTTCAACATACATATAATAAAAATCATATTTTTATCCTTTCTATAATATAAAAATTATATTTTTAACCTTCCTATAATATAAAAATTATATTTTTAACCTTTCTATAATATAAAAATTATATTTTTCGCTTTTTAAAAATATAATCTCGTCTTTACCATCTTAAAAATCCCGCCTTTACCATCTTATACATAGAATAAAGGTCCTATTATTATTATAGTAAAACCTATATTTTCATTAGCTAAAGGAAAACAAAATCGCAATTTGGAAAATCAGAAAACTTACAGCGTCGTTTAATGAAGAGGGGGGAGCACCAACGTCGGAGTGGCGGTGGGAGGCCTGAACGGCGGCGCTACAGGTGGTGGGGCCAAAAAAGGGGTGGCGCGGCGATGTAAATCAGTTGGGGGGGAGGAATGGGGTTGTGCCCTTCTTCAATCGAACTGGCGGCGCGGGAGTTGGACGGAGGGGGAGGAGGTGGAGGTGCGGGGAGGGGGATAGGGCGGCGCGGCGTGGCCAAGCGGCGGTGGATCCGTCGCGATGGGATTTTCCCTTTTTTTTACTGAAGAGAAATCGGGTTTGGAGGATAAAAAGGGGTGGCGGTCTGAAGAAAATGAAGGGGGGGTTCTTTTATAATGGGTTTTATATTTAATTTATTTAATTTTCAAAAAGTAACTTTTTATTTCGAACTAGAAACGAAACCAACCGCCTGTCGCCCATAGCTATTTACCCTCATTCCGAACACAATGGGATATGTATCGTAAGCTGATTTGATCGTTTCGATCAGTTTTCGTCAAAATCAAAATATAACTCTATATATTCCATTTTAAACGTACATTTCAATTTACTGGGGCCACATACTAACTAGAAAATTCCCGAAAAATATTTTCTAGCTTCGTATTGATGATACGGTCTTAACAAAACTAATTTCGTCAAATTCTGAGACCATTTGAAAACTGGTCATTTTCCAGTTGATTAAAAACAACTGAAACTGGTCAAACGCGCTTTCCTTTTCCACGCTCACATATTGATTCGAAAAATTACGAATTTTGAAACCTAGCAATAACTTGACATCACGGATCCAACAAAAGTGGTTTTGTCGAAAACTGAGGTCGTTTGCAAAATTCCCATTTCTATGGGCCAGAATTCCATAACGACTATTCTGAATTTTCAACTGGACGTATCTTTTTATTCCCGTTATGAAATTTTGATTTCTCAGATTCTTTGGAAAGATATTCTCAATTAGATTCTAATATTTTTGGTTTCGCCAAAATCCGGTTTATTTTGCATCTGGTACATTCATTTGAAATTTGAAATCGAATTATCGAACTACCGCGCCATTTTCAATTCCTTTTATATTTAAAAATAAATATTTATATTCTAACGATGATTCATATAAATATATACGTTCTAATTCTATTCAAAATAAATTTCCCGTCGTTATTATTTAAAATAATTCATTTTAAATATTCAAAATTGCCAAAATAAAATTTTTAAATTGGATCAGATTTCCGGGTTATTACAATCTCCACCACTTAAAACTTTTTGTCCCTAAAAAGGAACGAAGCCGAAAGTTGTTTAACAAATCAACTCAACTTCCAGTATTTTCATTACGTCTTAAGTTCTTCAACTTTTCAGTTTCTAAGAACTTTTCAAATTTTTCAAAAATTTGGCTAACAACCTAAATTTTCGAAAAATTTCGCCATAACCTCCCTTGCACCGGGGACTTCGGGATATTTCATATAGCCTCCCATGGCCTTCTTCAATCCAAAAGAAAAAGCCAAGCGTCTAGCCAATCGGCTCATAAAATCATCCAAAACCCAAGAAATACAATAAACATGTACCTATTTGTCGGGAAACAATTTTATTCTCTTGCTCTAGCCTCCTTGCTATGACCTGTTCAATGTAAGTACATGTACATGTATGCAAATGCGATCATTTTCAATACAACTCACTATTTGGTTCAATTTGGCTAAATGTTAAAATTTTAATTAACCCCTAATCAAACAACACAATCAGCAATCAATTAGTTGATTATCTTTTCAATCACATAACTTTGATATATAGTCAAAAATCACATTTTAGGTGCCAAATCACAACAATAGGCCCTATCTAATTTTGGTTCTCACACCAGTCAATTGGAAATATATAGAAATCCCACTTTCGTCACTCGAATATATATCCACTGATGATGCAGCTGCTATCATCAGTGTCATCTCCGGGCGACTAGAGTGTGATTCTATATCTATCCAGTATATTAAAACTTCGAATACACGTTTTCAAGGCGTATACGCAAAATCTTTATATATTGGATTGTCCAAATTAATTTAAAATAAATATTCAAATACGTTGAACATAGTTTAAATTTTCAAAACAAAATTGTTTTCATTTTAAAGATATACTCTTCACACTCGTTCTATGATACTACTTATCCTATCTCTAACGAGTCATTTCCATTGGATATTACTAATCCAATTTCTGATGAATTCTTTCATTCGGTTCTAATGTGTCTTGTTCTCCGAGCCCTATAAACCAAAGCTCTGATACCACTGTGATATCCCGTAACTTGCCCGGTAAGGAAAGCCCGGATACTTTGAGAACAACACACAAAAGAACGCAGACAGAAGAACATTTCATTGTTAATTACAACAATTCATCAGAATACAAGAATATACACAGCATAAACAAATAATATACATAAGAAAATATCAGAGATTTAAATTACATTTGAATACATCGCAGCGGAAAATAATAAAAACACAACTAGAAGTAATACACGGATACAGAGCTTTCCGAGTATCGTTCCAGCTGTAAATCAGGATCCTATGAATATAAATCTGCAAAACCAAAACTACTAGCTGTCCGTGTCAAAAATTAGGGCACCCAGAGTTTAGGTTAAAACAATAAACTCCAGGTCAGTCATGTGACTGGTGTGAGAACTAAAACAGTTATTAATCTTTATTTTAAAGTTAGGTAAATCAAGGGACCACGCCGTATAACACGGAACGGGTTTCCTTCCAAGAATACCAGTGCATAAAACAACAGCGCAATGCTAAATAAAGAACAATGAATCTATTATAAGACCCAGGTCCCATCACACAATGCAACGCAAGCCGGAGGATAGGGTTTTCCCTTATAATAGCCAAACATTCTTGGTACGTTCAAAACAAATCATTTGATACTATTTAGTGTAGAGTGTATGAAAACAACTTCAAATATAAATGTATCAATCATAGACGGCATAGTATCCCATGCTACTATGTCGCCATACTAGGCTCTACAATCAAAACCGCAAAGTCATGTATTTGGAAATTGGATTTCCATCTGTGAACCGAGGCAAAAGATAGTCCTCTACCGATTCTAGACAATTTAGCCCATGCCTCAGGTCAGAGCTCGAGTGACCTTTGGAGCGACAGGGTCGGTCCATCGATGTGGATTAAAATGCCTGAACACTAAGTTTCCCCGCCCTTTGGGGCGTAAATGAGCCAACGAATGACTCCATCGGCTTCACATAGTCACCGATATATCCGAGGCGCCTCACAACAACCACATAAGTCAAACTCGTCAGGGCGTGTAAAACCACTGACGCCAGTTCTAGCTAGAAAGAAACGCATACCCTCCCTGAGGTCCTCTCCCGTTTTTGGTTCACAACCGAGGTATGAGGCTCGTGAATTCACGCTACATAAAGCGATGCCACAAAGGTCGTGCTTTGATCATCAACCACAAGACTTTGCTTTTCAACAGAAGCCTTAATCATTTGCCACTTAGGCAAGCCACACAGGCAATTCACTCCATGCGATTGATATCCATCAATATATAACCCCTGAGCTCGTACATCTCAGAGAAGGGCGTTAACCAAGAGAATAAATTCTCCGCCGCCAAACAGATATATATTTAATAGAAATCAATCACACAAACTAAAATCCAATGTCAGACACACAGTCCATTTACAAGTTCGTTATGGGTCTGAACGAAACCGGAGGCACCTAGTACCCCGCATATCCATCGATCTCCAAGTACGTCTAGACGACCACTAATTGATTCCCTCCTCTTGGGTATACGGCCCAATCAAGATCATCAGTAATCACACAAACGACGTGAAGACCTCCGGTCTTCAACCACCGTCTTCATCTTCGACTAATCGTCGTATCAGTTATTCAGAATGGGATAAACCCGGCCTTTCTGAACAACTCGCGTACATAATAAACAAGTGTTACACAAACACAACATACACCTCATTCCAATTCATCAGTCACTAACCGTAAATTAGCAAGAGAATAATTCCCCAAATATTAACCCTGAAGGCCGAAACCAACATCAGATCAATACCCAGGAAACCATTCTCCTTAGCTAACCTACAGTTAGTTTCTAAATTTCACATTCTTAGGGAAAGGTTCCCATTAATTTTATCAAAGACAAATTCTTTTAAATTTATTCTTTAATCTTCCTTTGAATATCAAATCAAACTAGTCGGGATTAGCGAACCACACCGAAGTAATCATTTATTTTATTTCCCAATCCCAACCTATTCATCCCATGAAGTAAAACTGGTCATACTTCATCTCTAACACCACAGTGTCATCGGTAAATTCAATTACCATTTCACGTACAAATCTAATCAAAGATTTAACTATCGCCTAGAGCAAAACTGGTGATACTCCATTCTCAATCTTTTCAATCTAATTAAAGATTCATTAAAACTCCACTTAGTTTTAATCTTTAACTGGGTTAAAGAACCGATGTCATTTAAAACACGGTTCACGATAAACCCCAAAATCACATTTCATTCTATCGGCCTTTAACCGTAAAATAGCAAGTGAGCAATTCCCTAAGTATTAACCCTGAAGGCCGAAACCAACATCAGATCAATACCCAAGAAACCATTCAACTTAACTAATCTCCAGTTAGTTTCTGATTTTCTTAACTCCGTTGGGTCTAGGAACAGTATTATTGAAGATACCATTCACGACAACCCAAAATCACATTCCATTTCAATTCCAATTGAATACCCTTTAATTGGTACACTTCATTAAATCTAAATAAAAAGATTTAATCTTTTTCTCAACTGGGTTTAAGAACAGTGTTAATGAAGACACCATTCACGACAAACCCAAATCACATTTGATATTAAATACAAGGCTCTGAATAGAAAATATATCAGCTTATATTCAATATCAAATTCTATGACCAACAAATATCGTATTGGAAATAACGATATAAATATATCTTTCAAATTTCAAGAACAATATCTGTATAATCACGAAATCCAACATCGAAATATTCCAAAGACAATTTCGATTCAAATCCATTCCAATTCAACTATTGGAAATTCTGGTTATTTTCAAAACCATTTCAAATCCACTTTATTTATTTTAAAAATAAATAGAATTATAATTCTAGTTCAAAACTAGTTCATTTCGATAAAAGTCTATTTTTCTCCTTTCAAATATGGAGTTTTTCATCCCAATTCTTCACAAATCATTTCTTATGATTTTACACAAATTATTACTATTTTTAATAATTTTATCAAGGCCCGTACAGTCGATTTCCATCAACGGCCATCGAACTGCACTTACAGCGACCTTTTCCAAATTTGATTTGGACATAATCCCAAATCCAACCATTAGATTTCAAATTTACAATATTCGTTAGAAAGCTCTTTTCGATACGAACCCAATGGTTCCGGTTTTAGGAGAATCCGACGGTCGGATCTCTCGTAATATCCATTCGAAGTCAATGGTCGAAATGCGCGAACTGCCGCGGCGCGACGCGTTCTATTCAGGCCATTATATTGTATATATAATATATACTTCGTCGATTTGCTTTCGAAACGAATTCTAAAAATTGTTTTAAATTCATTTTCAAAACGATTTCAACTTCATATTCAATTTCTAATCAAAAATGAATTTTTCCTTATAAATTCGTTTTAAATTCGTTTCGGTTCAATTCAAATTTCAAATTCATTTCAATTCGAATTCATTTTCTGTTCAATTCAATTTCAATTTAATTCCAATTCGATTAATTCAATTCAATTTTAATTTAATTCCAATTCGATTCAATTCAATATGAATTTCAATTCAATTTAATTCGAATTTCATTTTCAAAATATTCGATTTTGAAATCACTTTTCAATATTCATTATAAAACAAATAAAATCGACAAAATTCTCATTCGTGTTAGAATGGCGTTTAGCTACTTAACACGGCTTCACATTTCAATATTCATTTAATATTATTTTAAATTATCAATAATTTTGAACTGGAATCGGACTCAGTCAATTACCATATAATTTGAATTATATGGATTTCATCCAATACATGTATACAACAATGACGATAAACAATCAACCATCATCCAAAGTGCGTTCTACACTGTATAAGCATCAAATATAAATATTCAACGCTCATAACAGCCTGTCAATCCATCGATTGACATACAACTAATTATTGGGATTAGTGTACGTCATATATCATCCCAATACCCGTGTGGGGTTTCAAACAATCAAATTATTTGTGCAGTTGGACGATGTGTAAAATTTATCGTCCCAATCAATATCAGACAAATCGGTGTATATAAACAAATCGTCCAATTTGTCTATAAATATTTATATTTTTAATATTTCTATATAGTAAAGATTATCTTTTTAATACTTTAAAAATATAAAAATCATACCTTTTCTATTTTAACGTTTAAACCCTTTAAAATAAAATCAGTTTTAATATTCTAAAAAAAAAAAAAATCAGTTTTTATATTCTGTTTTAAATACCTTTTTTTTTTCAGTTTTTATTTTATTAAAACATCAGTTTTTATTTTATTATAAAATTTCAGTTTTAAATCATTAATAAAATTCAGTTTTAAATCATTAAATGAAAATAATAAAAAAACAGTTTTACAGTAAAATAAAATAAAACAAAATCAGTTTTACTTACAAAAGGGGGGCCTGTTTGAAGCGCGTCAGATCCAAGAGGAGGCGGAGGTTGGACTGGAAGCTTCGCACGTGGTGGTGGGGGTTTGGCACCAGGCGCGGTGGTCGGCGGTTGTTGGGATTTGGGGCTAGGGTTCTAGGGGTGCGCGGTTTAAGGGGGGGCTGGTGTAGGAGGAAGGTCGACAAGAGGGGGGGGGAGACTTAGGCGGTGCGGCGCCAGTGGAAGGGGGGGCGGTCGGTCGATGGCAGGTGGCGGCGAATCGCGCCCCCCTATTCGTCGGTTTTTTTTTTTTTTTTCTTTTATTCTCTGAATGAACGGGGAGGGAAGAAAAGGTATGGGGGGGTATTATATAAATATAATTATTTTAATTAATATTTAATTCTATTTTTCTTTTAAAAAGGGAATTTACATTTAAACTCCAAATCAAACCGAACCATATAACTAAGCTATGCAACCAAACAAACAAGTCCATGGTCTGTGGACGATTGTGTCGGGTGCTACTAAGCACCGTCTGCATCCTAGTATATATATAAAACTAGAAAAGAAATTGAAAGGTGAGAAATTCTCACTTATAGCTATCCTAGCTCCACGGCTCTTTATTTGCAGAAGTCTTCATTGTTTTCGCATCTTCGTCAGCTTCGTCGTCCGTAGCTACTACATATATAAAAATCGAATTTTTATTTCAAAGTTCAATATATAAAAATCGAATTTTTATTATATATAAAAATCAGTTTTCACTTTATATAAAATCTAGTTTTCACATTATATAAAATCTAGTTTTCACATTATATAAAATCTAGTTTTCACATTATATAAAATCTAGTTTTCACATTATATAAAATTCAGTTTTCACATTATATAAAATTCAGTTTTCACATTATGTAAAATTCAGTTTTCACATTATATAAAATTCAGTTTTCACATTATATAAAATCAGTTTTATATTTTTTTTAAACCTAAATCAGTTTTATATTGCTAAAATAAAATCAGTTTTACATTGCTCAAAAATAAAAACAGTTTTAAATTTTAAAAATAAAAACAGTTTTATAAGCAAATAAAATTCAGTTTTTAAAATTCATTATCAATTCAGTTTTAAACTTAAATTAAAAATCAGTTTTAAAAAATCAATTTTTCTAACCTATAAAAAAAACAGTTTTTTTTTTTATTCTTTATAATAATCAGTTTTAAACAAAATAAAATTCAGAAATATAATTAAAATAAAATTCAGAAATATAAATAAAATTTACTTACAGTTCGTCGACTGGGGGGGGCGCGCGGTTTCTGCTTGGCGGCGGAGCTGAAAGGGGGGCGGAGGTTGGTGGCGCCGGTTCTGTGGGGGATTCGACGAGGTCTGGGCTGTTTCGCCAGTTGGGGAAGGGAGGAGCGGTAGAGAAGAGGGGGAGCGGCAGGAGATGGAGAAGGCGGAGGTGAGGTGGTGGATCGCCAAATTTTAGATTTTGAAATAGGCGGAGGTTTGTGGTTATGGCGAAATTTTTCAAAAATTTAGGGTGTTAGCCAAATTTTTGAAATTTTGAAAATTCTCAGAAACTAAAGAGTTGGAGAATGGAAGCCTGATCGATCGTAGAGCTGAATAATCAAACCACTTTCGACTTTGTTCCTTTTCGGGGACGAAAAGTTTTAAGTGGGGGAGATTGTAACAACCCGGAAAATCTGGGCCAGTTTAAAATTTTTATTTTGGCAATTTTAGCGAATTTTGATTATTTAAAATGAATTATTTTAAATAATATCGACGAGAAATTTATTTTGAATAGAATTCGAACGTATATATTATACGCGTCGTCGTTAGAATATAAATATTTATATATAATTATAAATAGAATTAAAAATGGCGCGGTAGTTCGAAAATTCGATTTCTAATTTCAAATGAATATACAGAATTCAATATAAGTCAGAATTGAACGAAACAAGAAATATTTGAATCTGTATAACTATATCTTTGTAACGAAGTTAACAAACTGGGATTTCATCTTAGAAATGATAAGATATGTCCAGTTTAAAATTAGAAATAGTCGCTGTGGAATTTATATATATTTTAATATAATATAAGGCCCTTAAAAATAGCAATTTTGCAAACGACCTCGGATTTCGACGAAACCAGTTTTGTTGGGTCCGTGATGTTAAGTTAGTGCTAGGATTCAAATTTCATAATTTTTCGAATCAATATGTGAGCGTGGCAAAGGAAAACGCGTTTGACCAGTTTCAGTTGATTTTAATCGACTGGAAATTGGCCATTTTTCAAACGGTCTCAGAATTCGACGAAACTAGTTTTGTTAGGACCGTATCGTCAATACGAAACTAGAAAATATTTTTCTGGAATTTTTCTAGTTAGTATGTGACCCCGGTAATTTGAAATGTACGTTTAAAATTCAATAAAAGGATTTAAATGTAAATTTAACGGAAACTGATTCAAACAGTCGAATCAGCCTACGATACATATCCCATTGGGTTCGGAATGGGGGTAATACGCTATTGACGACAGGCGGTGGGTCTCGTTTCGAGGTCGAAAATAAAAGTTGCTTTTTAGAGAATAAATAAAATAAAATAAAAATTAATAAAACCCTTACCCCCTCACTACTTTCTCTCTCTTCCCCTTAAAAACGGTCAACCCCCCCTCCTTTTCTATATCGTTCAGAACAGTTAAAAAAAAAAAAAAAAAAAAAAGGAAAAAGGGAGAATCGCGACCACCACGACGTCGGAGGACCACCGCGCCCCGACCCTACTTCGCCGCCGCCCTCCGACCTCCCCACCCGCGCCACCATCGCCTGAATCCGCCCCCCCTACACGTGCGCGACTCCACTTCCTCCCTCCCCCTTCTTTTCTTCCTCCGATCCGACCTTCCAGTCGCCTGAGCCCGCCGCCGACATGAGCCCCCCCTCCAACGCCACCAGGCTTCGTTGCAGCCCCCCCCCATTGCTCCCCCACCCCGGCGCCGTCGCAACCAGCCCCCCCCCCCCCAAACGAAAGATCTGATTTTGGCCAAGGTCAGTTTTTATTTATTTATTTATTATTATTATTATTATTTTGTAGTTTATCCTGTTTTTTTTTTTAGGTGAAAGTATATTGAAAATTTTCAATTTTTATAGGTTAAAGTATATTGAAAATTTTCAGTTTTTATAAGTGAAAGTATATTGGAAATTTTCAGTTTTTATAAGTGAAAGTATATTGAAAATTTTCAATTTTTATAGGTTAAAGTATATTGAAAATTTTCAGTTTTTATAAGTGAAAGTATATTGGAAATTTTCAGTTTTTATAAGTGAAAGTATATTGAAAATTTTCAGTTTTTATAAGTGAAAGTATATTGAAAATTTTCAGTTTTTATAAGTGAAAGTATATTGAAAATTTTCAGTTTTTATAAGTGAAAGTATATTGGAAAAAAAAAATCAATTTCTATATAGATAGTGTATATAAAGCTATGATCTTTGTAGGTAAAAATATAATTTTTGTAAAGAAGGAAAGTAAAAATTCGATTTTTATATATTGTATAACAAAGGAAAAAATATGATTTTTATATATAGAACTTCGAAAGAAAAATATGATTTTTATATATAGAACTTCGAAAGAAAAAATATGATTTTTATATATAGAACTTCGAAAGAAAAAATATGATTTTTATATATAGAACTTCGAAAGAAAAAAAAATATGATTTTTATATATATTGAACTTCATAGGAAAAATTCGATTTTTATATATGGAATAACGAAGTAAAAATTCGGTTTTTACATATGTAGTGAAAGCGAGCAATGAAGGTGACAAAAAGGCGAAAAGACGAAAACTTCTGCAGATGAAGAGCCGTGGAGCTAGGATAGCTATAGGTGAGAATTTCTCACCTTTCTATTTTATTTCTAGTTATATATATATACTAGGATGCAGACGGTGCTTAGTAGCAACCGACACAATCGTCCACAGACCATGGACTTGTTTGTTTGACTGTTTGGTGATTGATTGCGATATTGGTTTGAATGTGGTTTGTGGTGTGAAAAATCGAATCGATAAATTGGTTAGGATTAGACGTGCGCCGTTATAAGGCGAAGGAGTAAGGCTAGGTTAGATCCTTACTCCAAAGTTTGTGGTTTGCATAACGAATTGATTTGATTGATGTGTGAATGGCGTGGGCCTTCACTAGACCGGGGATAAGGCTAGGCCTTGTCCCGTTTCTAGTATCGTGCCGTTATGCCGCCGAAATTTTCTAAAATAAGTTAGAAAAAATAAAAATAGCATTTTATTTAACGAATGAACTGAATAGAAATTCATATGTTAAAATAAAATGTGTTATCGTTAAAAATATAATTTTTAACGTGAATGTGAATAAATAAATATTCATTTACAAACCAGACGGTTTGTTTATGTACACCTATTTGAATGACGTTGATTGGGTCGATAAATTTTACACATCGCCTAACTGCACAAATAAAATATGTGTTTGATTGTTTGAAACCCCACACGGGTGTTAGGATGAAATTTGAAGTTCACTCATCCTGATTGATTAAATATGTCGATCGATTGATTGACAAGCTGCTATAAGCGTTAAATGTCTATATTTGATGCTTATACAGTGTAGTGCACTTTGGTTGATGGTTGATTATTCATCGTTGTTGATATATACATGGTTGTAGAAAATCCATATAATTAACATTATATGGTAATTGATTGGGCCTCATTCCAGTTTCGGAAAAAAAAGAAATATTTGAAATAGAAATATTTGAAATAGAAATATTTGAAATAGAATATTTGAAAATAGAAATATGTGAAGCCGTGAGGATTAGATTGACGCCATTTTGACGTGAACGATATTTATATCGATTTTATTCATCTTAAAAATGAATATTGAAAAGTGATTTCGAAATCGAATATTTTGAATTGAATTGAAAACGATTTCGAAATAAATTGAATTGAAAACGATTTCGAAATGAAATGAATTGAAAACGAATTCGAATTGAATTGAAAACGAATTCGAATTGAATTGAAAACGATTTCGAAATGAATTGAATTGAAAACGATTTCGAAATGAAATGAATTGAAAACGAATTCGAATTGAATTGAAAACGAATTCGAATTGAATTGAAAACGATTTCGAAATGAATTGAATTGAAAACGATTTCGAAATGAAATGAATTGAAAACGAATTCGAATTGAATTGAAAACGAATTCGAATTGAATTGAAAACGATTTCGAAATGAATTGAATTGAAAACGATTTCGAAATGAAATGAATTGAAAACGAATTCGAATTGAATTGAAAACGATTTCGAAATGAATTGAATTGAATTGAAAACGAATTGAAATGAATTCAAAACGAATTGAAATGAATTCAAATTGAATTGAAATTTGAATTGAATAGAAATGAATTTTAAAACGAATTTATAGAGAAGAATTCAATTTTGATTTGAATTGAAAAGGAAGTTGAAATTGCTTTTGAAACGAATTTTTAAAACTATTTATATAATTCGTTTTAAATGGAAATCGACGGAATATATTATATATATATTATATATATAATATAATGGCCTGAATAGAACGCGCCGCGCCGCGGCAGTGCGTGAATTTCGACCATTTATTTCAAACGGACATTGCGGGAGATCCGACCATCGGATTCTCCTAAAACCGGAACCGTTGGGTTCGTATCGAAAAGAGCTTTCTAATGAATGTTAGAAATTTGAAATCTAACGGTTGGATTTGGAGATACGTCCAAATCAAATTCGAAAAAGGTCGCTGTAAGTGCAGTTCGATGGCCGTTAATGGAAATCGACTGTACGGGCCTTGATAAAATTATTAAAAATAGTAATAATTTGTGTAAAATCATAAGAAATGATTTGTGAAAGTTTGGGATGAAAAACTCCATATTTGAAAAGATAAAAATAGATTTTTATCGAAATGAACTAGTTTTGAACTAGAATTATAATTCTATTTATTTTTAAATAAATAAATTGAATTTGAAATGGTTTTAAAAATAACCAGAATATCCAATGATTGCATTGGAGTGGAATTGAATCGAAATTGTCTTCGGAATATTTCGATGTTGGAATTCGTGATTATACGGATGTTGATATGGAAATTTGAAAGATATATACATATATCGCTATTTCCAATACGACATTTGTTAGTCGTAGAATTCGATATTGAATATAAGCCGATATATTTCCTATTCAGAGCCTTGTATTGAATATCGAATGTGATTTGGGTTTGTCGTGAATGGTGTCTTCACTAACACTGTTCTTGAACCCAGTTGAGAAAAGATTAAATCTTTTTATTTAGATTTAATGAAGTGTACCAATTAAATAATATTTAATTGGAATTGAATTGATATTGATTTTTGGGTTTATCGTGAACAGTGTTTTAAATAACACTTGTTCTTTAACCCGATAATTAATGAATGTGATTTGGGTTTGTCGTGAATGGTGTCTTCACTAACACTGTTCTTGAACCCAGTTGAGAAAAGATTAAATCTTTTTATTTAGATTTAATGAAGTGTACCAATTAAATAATATTTAATTGGAATTGAATTGATATTGATTTTTGGGTTTATCGTGAGCAGTGTTTTAAATAACACTTGTTCTTTAACCCGATAATTAATGGGATATGACTTTGGGTTTATCGTGAACCGTGTTTTAAATGACACTGATTCTTTAACCCAGTCACAGATTAAAACTAAGTGGAGTTTTAATGAATCTTTAATTAGATTGAAAAGATCGAGAATGGAGTATCACCAGTTTTGCTCCAGGCGATAGTTAAATCTTTAATTAGATTTGAACGTGAAATTTAGAAACTAACTGTCGGTTAGCTAAGTAGAATGGTTTTCTGGATATTGATCTGATGTTGGTTTCGGCCTTCGGGGTTAATATTTGGGGAATTATTCTCTTGATTAATTTACGGTTAGTGACTAATGAATTGGAATGAGGCGTATGTTGTGTTTGTGTAACACTTTTATAATATATACGCGAGTTATTCGGAAAGACCGGGTTTATCCCATTCTGAATAACTGATACGACGATAGGTCGAAGATGAAGACGATGGTCGAAGACCGGAGGTCTTCACGTCGTTTGGGTGATAACTGATGATCTTGATTGGGCTGTACACCCAAGAAGATGGAAACAGTTAGTGATCGTCCAGACGTACTTGGAGATCGATGGATATGCGGGGTACTAGGTGCCTCCGGTTTCGTTCAGACCCAGAACGGACTTGTAAATGGACTGTGTGTCTGACATCGGATTTCATTCTGTGTGACTGATATCGGTTGCATAGGATGGTTTGCCTGTGTGGCATGCTAAGATGCAAATGATCAAGGCTTCTGTTGAAAAGCAAAGTCTTGTGGTTGATGATCAAAGCACGGCCTTTGTGGCGTAGCTTTGTGTAACGTTTACCTCGCGTGTTTCACACCAGGTATGAACCAAAAACGGGAGACGGACCTCAGGGAGGACTTGCGTTTCTTTCTAGTTAGAAGTGGCGTCAGTGGTTTTACACGCCCTGACGAGTTTGACTTATGTGGTTGTTGCGGTTGCGAGGCGCCTCGGTTATATCGGTTTCGGCCGAATGCATTCTGGTCGGCTGACGGACCAGACTTACACCCCATAGGGTGGGGAGACGTATTGTTCAGGCACTATAATCCACTCCGTGTGGACCGGCCCTGTCGCTCCATGGGGCAGTTGCGGCTGTTCCTGTGGCTCGGGCTAGAGAGTCACGAATCGGTGGAGGACTATCTTTTGCCTCGGTTCATAGACGGAAATCCAATTTCCAAATACGTGACTTTGCGGTTTTATTTGTAATCCTATATATGGCGACATAGTGGGATGGGGCGCTCATGCCGCCTATGATTGATACTTATGATTTGAAGTGTTTTATACACTATGCACTTATATTAGTATCAAATGATTTGTTTTAAACGTATCAAGCATTCTTTGGCTGTTATAAGGGAAAACCCTATCCTCGACTGCGTTGCATTGTGTGATGGGACCTGGGTCTTATAACAGCTTCATTTTTCTTTATTTAGCATTGCGCTGTTGTTTTATGCACTGGTATTCTTGGGAGGAAACCCGTTCCGTGTTATACGGCGTGGTCCCTTGATTTACCTAGCTTTAAAAATAAAGATTAATAACTGTTTTAGTTCTCACACCAGTCACATGACTGACCTGGAGTTTATTGTTTTAACCTAAACTCTGGGTGCCCCTATTTTTGACACGGGCAGCTAGTAGTTTTGGTTTTGCAGATTTATATTCACAGGATCCTGGTTTACAGCTGGAACGATATCCGGAAAGCTTTGTATCCGTATATCTACTTCTAGTTGTGTATTGTATTATTTTCCGCTGCTATGTATTTAAATGTAATTTAAATCTCTGATATTTCTGTGTAATATTTATTCGTTTATACTCTGTATATTCTTGTAATCTGATGCATTGTTGTAATAACAATGAAATGTTCTTCTGTATGCGTTCTGTTGTGGTTTGTTCTCGAACTATCCGACGCTTTCCTTTACGGGGAAGTTGCGGGTCTTTACATTTGGTAACTGTAAAGACCCGCAACTTCCCCGTAAAGGAAAGCGTCGGATAGTTCGAGAACAAACCACAACAGAACGCATACAGAAGAACATTTCACTGTATATTACAACAATGCATCAGATTACAAGAATATACAGAGTATAAATGAATACTACACAGAAATATCAGAGATTTAAATTACATTTAAATACATAGCAGCGGAAAATAATACAATACACAACTAGAAGAAGATATACGGATACAAAGCTTTCCGGATATCGTTCCAGCTGTAAACCAGGATCCTGTGAATATAAATCTGCAAAAACCAAAACTACTAGCTGCCCGTGTCAAAATAAGGGCACCCAGAGTTTAGGTTAAAACAATAAACTCCAGGTCAGTCATGTGACTGGTGTGAGAACTAAAACAGTTTTTAATCTTTATTTTCAAAGGTAAATCAAGGGACCACGCCGTATAACACGGAACGGGTTTCCTCCCAAGAATACCAGTGCATAAAACAAACAGCGCAATGCTAAATAAAGAAAGATGAAGCTGTTATAAGACCCAGGTCCTATCACACAATGCAAACGCAAGCCGGGGGATAGGGTTTTCCCTTATAACAGCCAAAGAATGCTTGATACGTTTAAAACAAATCATTTGATACTACTATAAGTGCATAGTGTGTAAAACAACTTCAAATCATAAGTATCAATCATAGGCGGCATGGGTACCATATATCATGTCGCCATATATAGGTTTACAAATAAAACCGCAATGTCACGTATTTGGAAATTGGATTTCCTTCTATGAACCGAGGCAAAAGATAGTCCTCAACCGATTCGAGACTGTCTAGCCCGAGCCTCAGGAACAGCCGCAACTGCCCCTTGGATCGTCAGGGCCGGTCCACACGGAGTGGATTATTATGCCTGAACAATACGTCTCCCCACCCTATGGGGTGTAAGTCTGGTCCGTCAGCCGACCAGAATGCATTCGGCCGAAACCGATATAACCGAGGCGCCTCGCAACAACCACAACCACATAAGTCAAACTCGTCAGGGCGTGTAAAACCACTGACGCCACTTCTAGCTAGAAAGAAACGCATGCCCTCCCTGAGGTCCGTCTCCCGTTTTTGGTTCATACCGGGTGTGAAACACGCGAGGTAAACGTTACACAAAGCTACGCCACAAAGGCCGTGCTTTGATCATCACCACAAGACTTTGCTTTTCAACAGAAGCCTCGATCATTTGCATCTTAGCATGCCACACAGGCAAACCATCCTATGCAACCGATATCAGTCACACAGAATGAAATCCGATGTCAGACACACAGTCCATTTACAAGTCCGTCCTGGGTCTGAACGAAACCGGAGGCACCTAGTACCCCGCATATCCATCGATCTCCAAGTACGTCTGGACGATCACTAACTGTTTCCATCTTCTTGGGTGTACAGCCCAATCAAGATCATCAGTTATCACCCAAACGACGTGAAGACCTCCGGTCTTCGACCATCGTCTTCATCTTCGACTTATCGTCGTATCAGTTATTCAGAATGGGATAAACCCGGTCTTTCCGAATAACTCACGTATATTTTAAATAAGTGTTACACAAACACAACATACGCCTCATTCCAATTCATTAGTCACTAACCGTAAATTAATCAAGAGAATAATTCCCCAAATATTAACCCCGAAGGCCGAAACCAACATCAGATCAATATCCAGGAAACCATTCTGCTTGGCTAACCGACAGTTAGTTTCTAAATTTCATGTTCAAATCTAATTAAAGATTTAACTATCGCCTGGAGCAAAACTGGTGATACTCCATTCTCGATCTTTTCAATCTAATTAAAGATTCATTAAAACTCCACTTAGTTTTAATCATTATCTGGGTTAAAGAATCAGTGTCATTTAAAAACACGATTCACGATAAACCCAAAATCACATTCCATTAATTATCGGGTTAAAGAACAAGTGTTATTTAAAACCCTGTTCACGATAAACCCAAAAATCAATACCAATTCAATTCCAATTAAATATCATTTAATTGGTACACTTCATTAAATCTAAATAAAAAGATTTAATCTTTTCTCAACTGGGTTCAAGAACAGTGTTAGTGAAGACACCATTCACGACAAACCCAAATCACATTCCATTAATTATCGGGTTAAAGAACAAGTGTTATTTAGAACACTGTTCACGATAAACCCAAAAATCAATACCAATCCAATTCCAATTAAATATCATTTAATTGGTACACTTCATTAAATCTAAATAAAAAGATTTAATCTTTTCTCAACTGGGTTCAAGAACAGTGTTAGTGAAGACACCGTTCACGACAAACCCAAATCACATTCGATATTCAATACAAGGCTCTGAATAGAAAATATATCGGCTTATATTCAATATCGAATTCTACGACTAACAAATGTCGTATTGGAAATAACGATACAAATATATATCTTTCAAATTTCCATAACAACACCTGTAATATCACGAATTCCAACATCGAAATATTCCGAAGACAATTTCGATTCAAATCCACTCCAATGCAATCATTGGAAATTTTGGTTATTCTCAAAACCATTTCAAATTCAATTTATTTATTTAAAAATAAATAGAATTATAATTCTAGTTCAAAACTAGTTCATTTCGATAAAAATCTATTTTTATCTTTTCAAATATGGAGTTTTTCATCCCAAACTTTCACAAATCATTTCTTATGATTTTACACTAATTATTACTATTTTTAATAATTTTATCAAGGCCCGTACAGTCGATTTCCAACAACGGCCATCGAACTGCACTTACAGCGACCTTTTTCGAATTTGATTTGGACGTATCTCCAAATCCAACCGTTAGATTTCAAATTTCTAACATTCATTAGAAAGCTCTTTTCGATACGAACCCAACGGTTCCGGTTTTAGGAGAATCCGACGGTCGGATCTCCCGTAATGTCCGTTTGAAACAAATGGTCGAAATTCGCGAACTGCCGCGGCGCGGCGCGTTCTATTCAGGCCATTATATTATATATATAATATATATAATATATTTTTCATCGATTTCTATTTAAAACGAATTATATAAATAGTTTTGAATTCGTTTCAAAAACAATTTCAACTTCCTTTTCAATTCAAATCAAAATTGAATTCTTCTTTATAAATTCGTTTTAAAATTCATTTCTATTCAATTCAAATTTCAATTCAATTTGAATTCATTTCAATTTGCTTTCAATTCAATTTGAATTCGTTTTCAATTCATTTCGAAATCGTTTTCAATTCAATTTATTTCGAAATCGTTTTCAATTCAATTTATTTCGAAATCGTTTTCAATTCAATTCACTTTGAAATCACTTTTAATTCAATTCACTTTGAAATCACTTTTAATTCAATTCACTTCGAAATCACTTTTAATTCAATTCACTTTGAATTCGTTTTCAATTCAATTCATTTCGAAATGAATAAAATCGATATAAATATCGTTCACGTCAAAATGGCGTCAATCTAATCAACACGGCTTCATAAATTTCTATTTTCAAAATAGTTGTTATTATCAAAATATTTCGTTCAACACATGACCAATCTCAATGAATGAGTACTGTCAACACATGAACTTTTATTTTATATCGATAAAGATGTAAATTTTAATATTAAAATATTTCGTTCAACACATGACCAATCTCAATGAATGAGTACTGTCAACACATGAACTTTTATTTTATAATATTCTTTATTTTTCAAATTGGAATGAGGCCCAATCAATTACCATATAAAGTTAATTATATGGATTTTCATACAACACATGTATAATAGCATTGAAAAATAATCAACCATCAACCAAAGTGCACTACACTGTATAAGCATCAAATATAGATATCCAACGCTTAAAACAGCCTGTCAATCAACCGATCGACATATTCAATCAATCGGGATGAGTGAACTTCAAATTTCATCCCAACACCCGTGTGGGGTTTCAAACAATCAAACACATTTTTTTTTATTTGTGCTGTTGGGCGATGTGTAAAATTTATCGACCCAATCAATGTCCTTCAAATAGGTGTACATAAACAAACCGTCTGGTTTGTAAATGAATATTTTGTTTTATTCACTTTCACTATATTCATTCTCACGTTAAAAATTATATTTTTAACGATAAAACATTTTATTCCAATCTATGAATTTCTATTCAATTCATTTATTCTATAAAATGATATTTTTATTTTCTAACATATTTTAGAAAATTTCGGCGGCATAACGGCACGATACTAGAAACGGGACAAGGCCTAGCCTTATCCCCGGTCTAGTGAAGGCCCACGTCATTCACACATCAATCAAATTCACCAAACAACCAAATTCAAATCAAACCATATAACTAAGCTATGCAACCAAACAAACAAGTCCATGGTCTGTGGACGATTGTGTCGGGTGCTACTAAGCACCGTCTGCATCCTAGTATATATATAAAACTAGAAAAGAAATTGAAAGGTGAGAAATTCTCACTTATAGCTATCCTAGCTCCACGGCTCTTTATTTGCAGAAGTCTTCATTGTTTTCGCATCTTCGTCAGCTTCGTCGTCCGTAGCTACTACATATATAAAAATCGAATTTTTATTTCTAAGTTCAATATATAAAAGCTCTATTTTTCTATCGAAGTTCAATATATAAAAATTCTATTTTTCTATCGAAGTTCAATATATAAAAATCGAATTTTTATACTAAAAAGTTTTCCTCTTTTCCTTTTTAAAGTTAAAATCTTTTTCTTATTTCAAAGTTAAAACCTTTAGATAAAATAAGTTTTAAAATCATTATAAAATCAGTTTTCAAAATCTAAAATCAGTTTTAAAATCATTATAAAATCAGTTTTCAAAATCTAAAATCAGTTTTAAAATCATTATAAAATCAGTTTTCAAAATCTAAAATCAGTTTTAAAATCATTATAAAATCAGTTTTCAAAATCTAAAATCAGTTTTAAAATCATTATAAAACCAGTACCAAATGTGACGGCCTGGAATTTCGCTCGATCTGAATCAGTCGTTAAACCAATCTAAATCGTTCGAAACCCCTGAACGTTGAGAACATGACAAATCAGAACACAAACAGAAGAACATTTCATTGTATATTACAACAATGCATCAGATTACAAGAATATACAGAGTATAAATGAATAAATATTACACAGAAATATCAGAGATTTAAATTACATTTAAATACATAGCAGCGGAAAAATAATATAAAGCACAACTGAAGGTGATATACGGATACAGAGCTTTCCGGATATCATTCCAGCTGTAAACCAGGATCCTGTGAATATAAATCTGCAAAACCAAACTACTAGCTGCCCGTGCGGAAAATAGGGGCACCCAGAGTTTAGGTTAAAACAATAAACTCCAGGTCAGTCATGTGACTGGTGTGAGAACTAAAACAGTTATTTAAAACTTTACTTTAAGAGAGAGTGATTCAAGGGACCACGCCGTATAACACGGAACGGGTTTCCTCCCAAGAATATCAGTGCATAGAATAAACAGCGCAATGCTTTTCGAAAAATGAAGCTATTATAAGACCCAGGTCCTATCATACAATGCAACGCAAGCCGGGGGATAGGGTTTTCCCTTATAATAGCCAAACATGCTTGGTACGTGTAAAACAAATCATTTGATACTATAATAAGTGTATAGTGTCAAAACAGTTTCAATCATAAATATAAATCATAGACGGCATGGGTACCATATATCATGTCGCCATACTAGTTCTACAATTAAAGCCGCGATACACGTATTGGAAATTGGATTTCCGTCATGAGTCGAGGCAAGGGGCAAGCTCCTCTCCGCGTTCGAGACACTCTAGCAAATGTCCCCGGGATTACGCACACTGGGTAACCCCTGGATGCTTCAGGGCCGGTCCTCACTTACGTTAGAGGATTGGCAATTCCTGAACACACGTTTCCCGGTCCTTACAGACCTATAATCGAGGCGCCTCATCCAACAACCACAAAGGTGAAAAGTATATATATGTCAGGGCTGGTAAGTCACTGACACCACCAAAGCTAGAAAGAAACGTGCGCTCTCCCTGCAGTCCGTATCCCGTTTTTAACTCATACCGAGGTGTGAGGCTCGCGAATACACGCTATACACAAAGCTGCCACGTAGGCGTGCTTTGATCATCAACCACAAGACTTTGCTTTTCAACAGAAGCCTTGATCCACGCAACTCAGCATGCCACACAGGCAATTCATGCCATGCGATTGATATCTATCGATATATAACCTCTAAGCTCGTACGTCTCAGAGAAGGGCGTTAAGCAAAAGAATAAATTCTCCGCCGCCAAGCAGATATATATTTAATAGAAATCAATCAACACAGAATAAAATCCAATGTCAGACACACAATCCATTTACAAGTCCGTTCTGGGTCTGAACGAAACCGGAGGCACTTTCCTCGCATATCCATCCATCTCCAAGTACGTCTGGACGACCACCAACTATTTCCATCCTCTTGGGTGTACTGCCCAATCAGGATCGTCAGTAATTACCCAAACGATGTGAAGACTTCCGGTCTTCGACCACCGACTTCATCTTCAACATATCGTCGAATCGGTTATTCAGAATGGGTATAAACCCGGACTTTCCGAACAACCCGCGTATATTAAAACAAATGTTACACAAACACAACATACGCCTCATTCCAATTCATTAGTCACTAACCGCAAATTAGCAAGAGAACAATTTCCCAAACATTAACCCCGAAGGCCGTCACATTTGGTATCAGAGCTTTGGTTTACAGAGCTCGAGAACAAGGCACATTAGAACCATACGAAAGAATTCATCAGATATTGGATTAGTAATATCCAATTAGAATGACTCGTTAGAGATAGGATCAGTAGTATCCTAGAACGAGTGTGAAGAGTATATTTTTCAATTGAAAACCATTTTGTTTTGAAATTTAAACCATTTTATACGTATTTGAATATTTATTTATTTTGAATATGGACAATCGAGTATATAAAGGTTTTGTATATACGCGTCATGAACGTATATTCGAAGTTTTAATATACTGGATAGATATAGAATCATACTCTAGTCGCCCGGACCTGATTCTGATGATTGACGCGTCATCATTAGTAATTAGTTTCGTGTTACGAAGGTGTGATATCTATATATTTCCATTAGACTGGTGTGAGAACCAAAACTAATATAGATAGAACACTTTGTTGTGAATTGGCATCAAAAACAAGATTTTCTGTATATATATCAAATTTTATGGATTTGAAAACTCTAATTCACTAATTGATTGATGTTTGGGTTGTTTGTTTATTTGTTTGCTAATTTTAACCATTTATGCCTAAGTAAACTAATAATTGAATTATATTGAAATTGGTCGCATTTGCTTGCATGTACATATACTTGTATTGAACAGGTCATAGCAAGGAGGCTAGAGCCAGAGAATAAAATTTGTTTGCCCGACAAATAGGTACATGTTTACTACATAATTTCCTGTTTTGTTTGGGTGATGATGATTTTGTGAGCCTATTGGCTAGCCGCTTGGCTTTTTCTTTTTCTTTTTGAGATCTGAAGGACCGGGGAAGCTATTTGAAATTCCCCGATGCTCCCGGTGCAGGGGAGGTTATGGCGAAATTTTTCAAAAATTTAGGGTGTTAGCCAAATTTTTGAAATTTTGAAAATTCTCAGAAACTGAAAAGTTGGAGAATGGAAGCCAGATCGAATGTAGAGCTTAATAATCAAACCACTTTCGACTTTGTTCCTTTTCGGGGACGAAAAGTTTTAAGTGGGGGAGATTGTAATAACCCGGAAATTCTGAGCCAGTTTAAAATTTTTATTTTGGCAAGTTTAGCGGATTCTGAATATTTAAAATGAATTATTTTAAATAATATCGACGTAAAATTTATTTTGAATAGAATTCGAACGTATATATTATACGCGTCGTCGTTAGAATATAAATAATTATATATAATTATAAATAGGAATTGAAAATAGCGCGGTAGTTCGATAATTCAATTTCAAACTTCAATTGAATGTACCGGGTGCAAAACAATCCGGATTTTAGTGAAACCAAAAACATTAGGATCTGATTGATAATATCTTTCTAACGGATGTAAGAAACTGAGATTTCACTTTAAAAATTGAGAGATATGTCCAGTTGAAAATTCTGAATAGTCGCTATGGAATTCAGGCCCTTAAAAATGGACATTTTGCAAATGACCTCGGATTTCGACGAAACCAGTTTTGTTGGATCCGTGATGTCGAGTTATTGCTAGATTCCAAATTTCATAATTTTTCGAATCAATATGTGAGCGTGGCGAAGGAAAACGCGTTTGACCAGTTTCAGTTGATTTTAATCGACTGGAAATTGGCCATTTTTAATACGGTCTCAGAATTCGACGAAACTAGTTTTGTTAGGACCGTATCGTCAATACGAAGCTAGAAAATATTTTTCTGGAATTTTTCTAGTTAGTATGTGACCCCGGTAATTTGAAATGTACGTTTAAAATTCAATATAGTAATTTAAATGTAAATTTAATGAAAACTGATTTTAACAACCGAATCAGCTTACGATACATATCCCATTGTGTTCGGAATGGGGGTGAAACGCTATGGGCGACAGTCGGTGGACCTCGTTTCGAGGTCGTATGTAAAAGTCAACTATTGGCAAATAAAATAATTAAAATAAAATAAAATAATAAAAAAATAATAAAACCCTTCCCTCTTTATCTTCTGGCCCCCCCCTTTATTCCTTCATTTCCGATTTCAAAAAAAAAAAAGAAAAAAAAAAAGAAAAAAACTGCGTGAACCCTAGCCCGCCGCTGTCGATGTCGCACCGCCACCGCCTGGCCTCGCGCCTCCCCTCTGACCATCCCTTCCCCTTCCGTCGACCACCCCCTCCTTCCCTTCATCTTCCGTGAAGTCACCACATTCGTCCGCCGTTTCTGGTCAGACGAGGCGATCGAAGGCGCCGCCTTTCATAGCGCAGGGACGCCTCGCGTCAGGCTCGCCGGTGGTGGAGTCGGCATGGCCTCCGGCCATCTCTGGTAGCGCCAGGGAAGATGGATTCTTCGGTGAGCCATACCCTGGAGCGATTTCAAACAGTGAAAAGGTAGTTTCATTTCATTTTATTTATTTGCAATAAAAGTATGGTTTTTATAAAATGGATTTAAACAAGAAAAATAAAATTATACTTTGTTTTAAAATAAAATAAAATTGTCATGGTTTGTAAGATAAGATTACCATTGGTTTTAAAATAAGATTTTTATCATGTGAAGAACAAAATACAACTTTGAAAATATAAACAACCTTGTTTTGTAAATATAGAAAAAGATATGAATTTTTAAATATAGAAAAAGATATGAATTTTTGAATATAGAAGAAGATATGAATTTTTGAATATAGAGAAAATATGAATTTTTGAATTGAAAAAGTTATGATTTTTATAAGTAGAAAGATTTGATTTTTCTATAGAGAAATGATAAGATTTTTAACAGTGAAAAGATTTGATTTTTATGATAGTAAAGATACGATTTTTAAGATGATAAAAATATAATTTTTATACTAGTGGCATATTAAAAATATTTTGATAATAACAACTATTTTGAATAGAATTAAAAGTTCATGTGTTGACAGTACTCATTCATTGAGATTGGTCATGTGTTGAACGAAATATTTTGATAATAACAACTATTTTGAAAATAGAAATTTATGAAGCCGTGTTGATTAGATTGACGCCATTTTGACGTGAACGATATTTATATCGATTTTATTCATTTCGAAATGAATTGAATTGAAAACGAATTCAAAGTGAATTGAATTAAAAGTGATTTCGAAGTGAATTGAATTAAAAGTGATTTCAAAGTGAATTGAATTAAAAGTGATTTCAAAGTGAATTGAATTAAAAGTGGTTTCGAAATGAATTGAATTGAAAACGATTTCGAAATAAATTGAATTGAAAACGATTTCGAAATAAATTGAATTGAAAACGATTTCGAAATGAATTGAAAACGAATTCAAATTGAATTGAAAGCAAATTGAAATGAATTCAAATTGAATTGAAATTTGAATTGAATAGAAATGAATTTTAAAACGAATTTATAAAGAAGAATTCAATTTTGATTTGAATTGAAAAGGAAGTTGAAATTGTTTTTGAAACGAATTCAAAACTATTTATATAATTCGTTTTAAATAGAAATCGATGAAAAATATATTATATATATTATATATATAATATAATGGCCTGAATAGAACGCGCCGCGCCGCGGCAGTTCGCGAATTTCGACCATTTGTTTCAAACGGACATTACGGGAGATCCGACCGTCGGATTCTCCTAAAACCGGAACCGTTGGGTTCGTATCGAAAAGAGCTTTCTAATGAATGTTAGAAATTTGAAATCTAACGGTTGGATTTGGAGATACGTCCAAATCAAATTCGAAAAAGGTCGCTGTAAGTGCAGTTCGATGGCCGTTGTTGGAAATCGACTGTACGGGCCTTGATAAAATTATTAAAAATAGTAATAATTAGTGTAAAATCATAAGAAATGATTTGTGAAAGTTTGGGATGAAAAACTCCATATTTGAAAAGATAAAAATAGATTTTTATCGAAATGAACTAGTTTTGAACTAGAATTATAATTCTATTTATTTTTAAATAAATAAATTGAATTTGAAATGGTTTTGAGAATAACCAAAATTTCCAATGATTGCATTGGAGTGGATTTGAATCGAAATTGTCTTCGGAATATTTCGATGTTGGAATTCGTGATATTACAGGTGTTGTTATGGAAATTTGAAAGATATATATTTGTATCGTTATTTCCAATACGACATTTGTTAGTCTTAGAATTCGATATTGAATATAAGCCGATATATTTTCTATTCAGAGCCTTGTATTGAATATCGAATGTGATTTGGGTTTGTCGTGAACGGTGTCTTCACTAACACTGTTCTTGAACCCAGTTGAGAAAAGATTAAATCTTTTTATTTAGATTTAATGAAGTGTACCAATTAAATGATATTTAATTGGAATTGAATTGGTATTGATTTTTGGGTTTATCGTGAACAGTGTTTTAAATAACACTTGTTCTTTAACCCGATAATTAATGGAATGTGATTTTGGGTTTATCGTGAATCGTGTTTTTAAATGACACTGATTCTTTAACCCAGATAATGATTAAAACTAAGTGGAGTTTTAATGAATCTTTAATTAGATTGAAAAGATCGAGAATGGAGTATCACCAGTTTTGCTCCAGGCGATAGTTAAATCTTTAATTAGATTTGAACATGAAATTTAGAAACTAACTGTCGGTTAGCCAAGCAGAATGGTTTCCTGGATATTGATCTGATGTTGGTTTCGGCCTTCGGGGTTAATATTTGGGGAATTATTCTCTTGATTAATTTACGGTTAGTGACTAATGAATTGGAATGAGGCGTATGTTGTGTTTGTGTAACACTTTTATAATATATACGCGAGTTATTCGGAAAGACCGGGTTTATCCCATTCTGAATAACTGATACGACGATAAGTCGAAGATGAAGACGATGGTCGAAGACCGGAGGTCTTCACGTCGTTTGGGTGATAACTGATGATCTTGATTGGGCTGTACACCCAAGAAGATGGAAACAGTTAGTGATCGTCCAGACGTACTTGGAGATCGATGGATGTGCGGGGTACTAGGTGCCTCCGGTTTCGTTCAGACCCAGGACGGACTTGTAAATGGACTGTGTGTCTGACATCGGATTTCATTCTGTGTGACTGATATCGGTTGCATAGGATGGTTTGCCTGTGTGGCATGCTAAGATGCAAATGATCAAGGCTTCTGTTGAAAAGCAAAGTCTTGTGGTGATGATCAAAGCACGGCCTTTGTGGCGTAGCTTTGTGTAACGTTTACCTCGCGTGTTTCACACCAGGTATGAACCAAAAACGGGAGACGGACGTCAGGGAGGGCATGCGTTTCTTTCTAGCTAGAAGTGGCGTCAGTGGTTTTACACGCCCTGACGAGTTTGACTTATGTGGTTGTTGCTGTTGCGAGGCGCCTCGGTTATATCGGTTTCGGCCGAATGCATTCTGGTCGGCTGACGGACCAGACTTACACCCCATAGGGTGGGGAGACGCATGTTCAGGCATTTTAATCCACATCGGTGGACCGGCCCTGAGGATCCAAGGGCCCACCTGAGTCTGGGTCCTGAGGCTCGGGCTAGACAGTCTCGAATCGGTTGAGGACTATCTTTTGCCTCGGTTCATAGACGGAAATCCAATTTCCAAATACGTGACATTTGCGGTTTTAATTGTAATCCTATATATGGCGACATAGTGGGATGGGGCGCTTATGCCGCCTATGATTGATACTTATGATTTGAAGTTGTTTTACACACTTATAATAGTATCAAATGATTTGTTTTAAAACGTATCAAGCATTCTTTGGCTGTTATAAGGGAAAACCCTATCCTCGACTGCGTTGCATTGTGTGATGGGACCTGGGTCTTATAACAGCTTCATTTTTCTTTATTTAACATTGCGCTGTTTGTTTTATGCACTGGTATTCTTGGGAGGAAACCCGTTCCGTGTTATACGGCGTGGTCCCTTGATTTACCTAATGATTTAAAATAAAGATTAATAACTGTTTTAGTTCTCACACCAGTCACATGACTGACCTGGAGTTTATTGTTTTAACCTAAACTCTGGGTGCCCTTATTTTGACACGGGCAGCTAGTAGTTTTGGTTTTGCAGATTTATATTCACAGGATCCTGATTTACAGCTGGAAAGATATCCGGAAAGCTTTGTATCCGTATATCTACTTCTAGTTGTGTATTGTATTATTTTCCGCTGCTATGTATTTAAATGTAATTTAAATCTCTGATATTTCTATGTAATATTTATTCATACTCTGTATATTCTTGTAATCTGATGCATTGTTGTAATATACAATGAAACGTTCTTTTATATGCGTTCTGTTGTGGTTTGTTCTCGAACTATCCGTCGCTTTCCTTTACGGGGAGGTTGCGGGTAATCACAGTTGGCTTTAACCCAGCTGAGAAAAGATTAAATCTTTTGATTTAGATTTAATGAAGTGTACCAATTAAATAATATTTAATTGGAATTGAATGGATATTGATTTTTGGGTTTATCGTGAACAGTGTTTTAAATAACACTTGTTCTTTAACCCGATAATTAATGGGATGTGACTTTGGGTTTATCGTGAACCGTGTTTTAAATGACACTGATTCTTTAACCCAGTCACAGATTAAAACTAAGTGGAGTTTTAATGAATCTTTAATTAGATTGAAAAGATCGAGAATGGAGTATCACCAGTTTTGCTCCAGGCGATAGTTAAATCTTTAATTAGATTTGAATGTGAAATTTAGAAACTAACTGTCGGTTAGCCAAGCAGAATGGTTTTCTGGATATTGATCTGATGTCGGTTTCGGCCTTCGGGGTTAATATTTGGGGAATTATTCTCTTGATTAATTTACGGTTAGTGACTAATGAATTGGAATGAGGCGTATGTTGTGTTTGTGTAACACTTTTATAATATATACGCGAGTTATTCGGAAAGTCCGGGTTTATCCCATTCTGAATAACTGATACGACGATAAGTCGAAGATGAAGACGATGGTCGAAGACCGGAAGTCTTCACGTCGTTTGGGTGATAACTGATGATCTTGATTGGGCTGTACACCCAAGAAGATGGAAACAGTTAGTGATCGTCCAGACGTACTTGGAGATCGATGGATATGCGGGGTACTAGGTGCCTCCGGTTTCGTTCAGACCCAGAACGGACTTGTAAATGGACTGTGTGTCTGACATCGGATTTCATTCTGTGTGACTGATATCGGTTGCATATGATGGCTTGCCTGTGTGGCATGCTAAGATGCAAATGATCAAGGCTTCTGTTGAAAAGCAAAGTCTTGTGGTTGATGATCAAAGCACGGCCTTTGTGGCGTAGCTTTGTGTAACGTTTGATTCGCGAGTTTCACACCCGGTATGAATCAAAAACGGGAGACGGACCTCAGGGAGGGCATGCGTTTCTTTCTAGTTAGAAGTGGCGTCAGTGGTTTTACACGCCCTGACGAGTTTGACTTATGTGGTTGTTGCTGTTGCGAGGCGCCTCGGATTGATCGGTCGTTCTCGAACCGATGGAGTCATTCGTTGGCTCATTGACACCCCAAAGGGTGGGGAAACGCAGTGTTCAGGCATTTTAATCCACATCGGTGGACCGGCCCTGACGATCCAAGGGTCACTCGAGCTCTGATCCTGAGACACGGGCTAGAGCGTCTCGAATCGGTTGAGGACTATCTTTTACCTCGGTTCATAGAAGGAAATCCAATTTCCAAATACGTGACTTTGCGGTTTTATTTGTAAACCTATATATGGCGACATGATATATGGTACCCATGCCGCCTATGATTGATACTTATGATTTGAAGTTGTTTTATACACTATGCACTTATAATAGTATCAAATGATTTGTTTTAGACGTATCAAACATGCTTTGGCTGTTATAAGGGAAAACCCTATCCCCCGGCTTGCGTTGCATTGTGTGATAGGACCTGGGTCTTATAACAGCTTCATTTTTCTTTATTTAGCATTGCGCTGTTTGTTTTTATGCACTGGTATTCTTGGGAGGAAACCCGTTCCGTGTTATACGGCGTGGTCCCTTGATTTACCTAATGATTTAAAATAAAGATTAATAACTGTTTTAGTTCTCACACCAGTCACATGACTGACCTGGAGTTTATTGTTTTAACCTAAACTCTGGGTGCCCTTATTTTCGACACGGGCAGCTAGTAGTTTTGGTTTTGCAGATTTATATTCACAGGATCCTGATTTACAGCTGGAACGATATCCGGAAAGCTTTGTATCCGTATATCTCTTCTAGTTGTGTATTGTATTATTTTCCGCTGCTATGTATTTAAATGTAATTTAAATCTCTGATATTTCTGTGTAATATTCATTTATACTCTGTATATTCTTGTAATCTGATGCATTGTTGTAATAAGCAATGAGATGTTCTTCTGTATGCGTTCTGTTTTGTCCTGTTCTCAAACGATAGGGCGTTTCGAACGGCCTGGATCGGTTTAGCGACTGGTTCGGACCGAGCGAAATTCTTTGCCGTCACAGTTGGTATCAGAGCTTTGGTTTACAAAGCTCAGAGAACAAGGCACATTAGAACCATACGAAAGAATTCATCAGATATTGGATTAGCAATATCCAATGGGATGACTCGTTAGAGATAGGATCAGTAGTATCCTAGAACGAGTGTGAAGAGTATATTTTTGAAAATGAAAACAAATTTTTGTTTTGAAAATTTAAATCAATTATTCGTAGTTGATTATTTATTTATATTGATTTGGACAGTCCAGTATATATAGACTTTGCGTATACGTCTGATCCACGTGTAGTTGAAGTTTTAATATACTGGATAGTTATAGAGTCACACTCTAGTCGCCCGGAGACGATTCTGATGATAGTCTAGACATCATCAGAATTGGTATTCGAGTCTCGAAGGTGTGATTTTCTATATATTTCCATTAGACTGGTGTGAGAACCAAAACTTATATATAGCTAGAATACATTGTTGTGAATTGGCATCAAAACATGATTTTCAGTATATATATCAAAATTAGGAATTTGAAACTCTAATTCACTAATTGATTGATGTTTGTGTTGTATGTTTATTTGTTTGATAATTTTTAGCCATTATGTCTAATTTGAATCAAATATTGAATTGTATTGAAAATTGGTCGCATCTGCTTGCATATACATATATATCTTTGAACAGGTCATAGCAAGGAGGCTAGAGCAGAGAATAAAATTTGTTTGCCCGACAAATAGGTACATGTTTACTACATAATTTCCTGTTTTGTTTGGGTGATGATGATTTTGTGAGCCTATTGGCTAGCCGCTTGGCTTTTTCTTTTTCTTTTTGAGATCTGAAGGACCGGGGAAGCTATTTGAAATTCCCCGATGCTCCCGGTGCAGGGGAGGTTATGGCGAAATTTTTCGAAAATTTAGGGTGTTAGCCAAATTTTTGAAGTTTTGAAAATTCTCAGAAACTAAAGGTTGGAGAATGGAAGCCAGATCGAACGTAGAGTTAAATAATCAAACCACTTTCGACTTTGTTCCTTTTCGGGGACGAAAAGTTTTAAGTGGGGGAGATTGTAACAACCCGTAAAATCTGGGCCAGTTTAAAATTTTTATTTTGGCAATTATAGCGAGTTTTGATTATTTAAAATGAATTATTTTAAATAATATCGACGAGAAATTTATTTTGAATATAATTCGACGTATATATTTATATACGTCGTCGTTAGAATATAAATAATTATATATAATTATAAAAGGAATTGAAAATGGCGCGGTAGTTCGAAAATTCGATTTCTAATTTCAAATGAATATACAGAATTCAATATAAGTCAGAATTGAACGAAACAAGAAATATTTGAATCTGTATAACTATATCTTTGGAACGAAGTTAACAAACTGAAATTTCATTTTAGAAATGATAAGATATGTCCAGTTGAAAATTAGAAATAGTCGCTGTGGAATTTATATATATTTTTATATATATAAGGCCCTTAAAAATAGCAATTTTGCAAACGTCCTCGGATTTCGACGAAACCACTTTTGTTGGGTCCGTGATGTCGAGTTATTGCTAGATTTCAAATTTCATAATTTTTCGAGTCAATATGTGAGCGTGGCAAAAGAAAACGCGTTTGACCAGTTTCAGTTGATTTTAATCGACTGGAAATTGGCCATTTTTCCAACGGTCTCAGAATTCGACGAAACTAGTTTTGTTAGGACCGTATCGTCAATACGAAGCTAGAAAATATTTTTCTGGAATTTTTCTAGTTAGTATGTGACCCCGGTAATTTGAAATGTACGTTTAAAATTCAATATAGAGATTTAAATGTAAATTCAAAAGGAAACTGATTGAAACGATCAAACCAGCTTACGATACATATCCCATTGTGTTCGGAATGGGGGTAATACGCTATGGACGACAGGCGGTGGGCCTCGTTCAGGGATCGTATGTAAAAGTCAACTCTTTGCGAAATAAAATAATTAAAAAAAAAAAAAAAGAAATTTCTCCCCCTATTACCCTCTGCCCCCCCCCCCCCCCCCGTTCAAAACTATTACAGAAATAAAAAAAAAAAAAAAGAAACCTAAAACCCGAATCGGGATTGTCGCCCCCCTTTGCCGTCGACTGCGCCTTCCGCCGCCTCTGGCGTTGACCTCCCCCCCCCTCCCTCGACGAAGCCGCCGAACCCCCCTCCCTCGACGAAGCCGCCGAACCCCCCTCCCTCGATGAAGCCGCCGAACCCCCACATCGCGAAGCCCAAGACCTCAGCGCCGGCCACCAGCGGCCTCCACCCGCCTCCGACTCCTCTGGCCTTCACCAACCCCGACGGCAGTTTCCCCCTGTAAGTTACTTTTAATTTATTTTTTTTTATTTTTTTTATTTTTATAAAGCAGAATTTAAAACAGAAAATGTTTAAAAGAAAATAAAAAAAAACTGATTTTGGTTTTAGGAGTTAAAACTGATTTTTATTTAAGTTTTTAAAACTGATTTCAAAAAGGTTTTAACTTTAAATTGAAAAAGGTTTTAACTTTAAATTGAAAAAGGTTTTAACTTTAAATTGAAAACGGTTTGAACTTTAAAATGTAAATGGTTTGAAATAGAAAAATATACTTTGTTTAGAAAATAAATATAAAGAAAAAAGCATTGTGTTTAAAAATAAAATTTCGCTTTGTCTACAAATAAAATAGCTTTGTTATGGAAAAGAAATTTGCTTTGTTTTTGAAAGATAAAATAGAATAGACTCTAAAAATAAAAGTAGGATGCTTAGAAAAATAGATTTTAGAAAAATAAAAGAAATCTGATTTTATATATATATATATATATATATATATATAAAGCGAGTTAAAAATGGGATTTTTATATATTGAACTTCGAGTCAAAAATGGAATTGAAATGGAAAAGGCGCGATTTTTACATGTTGAACTTTGAAATAAAAATTCGATTTTTATATATTGAACTTTGAAATAAAAATTCGATTTTTATATATTGAACTTTGAAGTAAAAATATGATTCTTATATATGGAACTTCGAAATAAAAAATATGATTTTTATATATAGAACTTCGAACTGAAAATTCGATTTTTATATATTGAATAGCGAACTAAAAATTCGATTTTTATATATTGAATAGCGAACTAAAAATTCGATTTTTATATATTGAATAGCGAACTAAAAATTCGATTTTTATATATTGAATAGCGAAGTAAAAATGTGATTTTTACGTATGTAGTGAAAGCAGCAACGAAGGTGACAAAAAGGCGAAACGACGAAGACTTCTGCAAAGGAGTGCCGTGGAGCTAGGATAGCTATATGTGAGAATTTCTCACCTTTCAATTTACTTTTCTAGTTATATATATATACTAGGATGCAGACGGTGTTTAGTAGCACCCGACACAATCGTCCACAGACCATGGACTTGTTTGTTTGACTGTTTGGTGATTGATTGCGATATTGGTTTGAATGTGGTTTGTGGTGTGAAAAATCGAATCGATAAATTGGTTAGGATTAGACGTGCGCCGTTATAAGGCGAAGGAGTAAGGCTAGGTTAGACCCTTACTCCAAATTTTGTGGTTTGCATAATGAAATTGATTTGATTGATGAGTGAATGGCGTGGGCCTTCACTAGACCGGGGATAAGGCTAGGCCTTGTCCCGTTTCTAGTATCGTGCCGTTATGCCGCCGAAATTTTCTAAAATTAGTTAGAAAAATAAAAATAGCATTTTATTTAAAGAATGAACTGAATAGAAATTCATATGTTAAAATAAAATGTGTTATCGTTAAAAATATAATTTTTAACGTGAATGTGAATAAATAAATATTCATTTACAAACCAGACGGTTTGCTTATGTACACCTATTTGAATGACGTTAATTGGGTCGATAAATTTTACACATCGCCCAACAGCACAAATAAAATATGTGTTTGATTGTTTGAAACCCCACACGGGTGTTGGGATGAAATTTGAAGTTCACTCATCCCGATTGATTGAACATGTCGATCGGTTGATTGACAGGCTGTTTTAAGCGTTGGATATCTATATTTGATGCTTATACAGTGTAGTGCACTTTGGTTGATGGTTGATTATTTTTCCATGCTATTATATACATGTGTTGTATGAAAATCCATATAATTAACTTTATATGGTAATGGATTGGGCCTCATTCCAGTTTTAAAATAGAAATATTTGAAAGAGAAATATTTGAAATAGAATATTTGAAAATAGAACTTTATGAAGCCGTGTTGATTAGATTGACGCCATTTTGACGTGATCGATATTTATATCGATTTTGAAAACGATTTCGAAATGAATTGAATTGAAAACGATTTCGAAATGAATTGAATTGAAAACGATTTCGAAATGAATTGAATTGAAAACGATTTCGAAATGAATTGAATTGAAAACGATTTCGAAATGAATTGAATTGAAAACGATTTCGAAATGAATTGAATTGAAAACGATTTCAAAATGAATTGAATTGAAAACGATTTCGAAATGAATTGAATTGAAAACGAATTCGAATTGAATTGAAAACGAAGTGAAATAAATTCAAATTGAATTGAAATTTGAATTGAATAGAAATGGATTTTAAAACGAATTTATAAAGAAGAATTCAATTTTGATTTGAATTGAAATGGAAGTTGAAAATGTTTTTGAAACGAATTCAAAACTATTTATATAATTCGTTTTAAATAGAAATCGACGATATATATATTATATATATATTATATATAATATAATGGCCTGAATAGAACGCGCCGCGCCGCGGCAGTTCGCGAATTTCGACCATTTATTTCAAACGGGCATTACGGGAGATCCGACCGTCGGATTCTCCTAAAACCGGAACCGTTGGGTTCGTATCGAAAAGAGCTTTCTAACGAATGTGAGAAATTTGAAATCTAACGGTTGGATTTGGAGACACGTCCAAATCAAATTCGAAAAAGGTCGCTGTAAGTGCAGTTCGATGGCCATTGATGGAAATCGACTGTACGGGCCTTGATAAAATTATTAAAAATAGTAATAATTTGTGTAAAATCATAAGAAATGATTTGTGAAAGTTTGGGATGAAAAACTCCATATTTGAAAAGATAAAAATAGATTTTTATCGAAATGAACTAGTTTTGAACTAGAATTATAATTCTATTTATTTTTAAATAAATAAATTGAATTTGAAATGGTTTTGAAAATAACCAAAATTTCCAATGATTGCATTGGAGTGGATTTGAATCGAAATTGTCTTCGGAATATTTCGATGTTGGAATTCGTGATATTACAGGTGTTGTTATGGAAATTTGAAAGATATATATTTATATCGTTATTTCCAATACGACATTTGTTAATCGTAGAATTTGATATTGAATATAAGCCGATATATTTTCTATTCAGAGCCTTATATTGAATATCAAATGGGATTTGGGTTTGTCGTGAATGGTGTCTTCACTAACACTGTTCTTGAACCCAGTTGAGAAAAGATTAAATCTTTTTATTTAGATTTAATGAAGTGTACCAATTAAATGATATTTAATTGGAATTGAATTGGTATTGATTTTTGGGTTTATCGTGAACAGTGTTTTAAATAACATTTGTTCTTTAACCCGATAATTAATGAATGTGATTTGGGTTTGTCGTGAATGGTGTCTTCACTAACACTGTTCTTGAACCCAGCTGAGAAAAGATTAAATCTTTTGATTTAGATTTAATGAAGTGTACCAATTAAATAATATTTAATTGGAATTGAATGGATATTGATTTTTGGGTTTATCGTGAACAGTGTTTTAAATAACACTTGTTCTTTAACCCGATAATTAATGGGATGTGACTTTGGGTTTATCGTGAACCGTGTTTTAAATGACACTGATTCTTTAACCCAGTCACAGATTAAAACTAAGTGGAGTTTTAATGAATCTTTAATTAGATTGAAAAGATCGAGAATGGAGTATCACCAGTTTTGCTCCAGGCGATAGTTAAATCTTTAATTAGATTTGAATGTGAAATTTAGAAACTAACTGTCGGTTAGCCAAGCAGAATGGTTTTCTGGATATTGATCTGATGTCGGTTTCGGCCTTCGGGGTTAATATTTGGGGAATTATTCTCTTGATTAATTTACGGTTAGTGACTAATGAATTGGAATGAGGCGTATGTTGTGTTTGTGTAACACTTTTATAATATATACGCGAGTTATTCGGAAAGTCCGGGTTTATCCCATTCTGAATAACTGATACGACGATAAGTCGAAGATGAAGACGATGGTCGAAGACCGGAAGTCTTCACGTCGTTTGGGTGATAACTGATGATCTTGATTGGGCTGTACACCCAAGAAGATGGAAACAGTTAGTGATCGTCCAGACGTACTTGGAGATCGATGGATATGCGGGGTACTAGGTGCCTCCGGTTTCGTTCAGACCCAGAACGGACTTGTAAATGGACTGTGTGTCTGACATCGGATTTCATTCTGTGTGACTGATATCGGTTGCATAGGATGGCTTGCCTGTGTGGCATGCTAAGATGCAAATGATCAAGGCTTCTGTTGAAAAGCAAAGTCTTGTGGTTGATGATCAAAGCACGGCCTTTGTGGCGTAGCTTTGTGTAACGTTTGATTCGCGAGTTTCACACCCGGTATGAATCAAAAACGGGAGACGGACCTCAGGGAGGGCATGCGTTTCTTTCTAGTTAGAAGTGGCGTCAGTGGTTTTACACGCCCTGACGAGTTTGACTTATGTGGTTGTTGCTGTTGCGAGGCGCCTCGGATTGATCGGTCGTTCTCGAACCGATGGAGTCATTCGTTGGCTCATTGACACCCCAAAGGGTGGGGAAACGCAGTGTTCAGGCATTTTAATCCACATCGGTGGACCGGCCCTGACGATCCAAGGGTCACTCGAGCTCTGATCCTGAGACACGGGCTAGAGCGTCTCGAATCGGTTGAGGACTATCTTTTACCTCGGTTCATAGAAGGAAATCCAATTTCCAAATACGTGACTTTGCGGTTTTATTTGTAAACCTATATATGGCGACATGATATATGGTACCCATGCCGCCTATGATTGATACTTATGATTTGAAGTTGTTTTATACACTATGCACTTATAATAGTATCAAATGATTTGTTTTAGACGTATCAAACATGCTTTGGCTGTTATAAGGGAAAACCCTATCCCCCGGCTTGCGTTGCATTGTGTGATAGGACCTGGGTCTTATAACAGCTTCATTTTTCTTTATTTAGCATTGCGCTGTTTGTTTTTATGCACTGGTATTCTTGGGAGGAAACCCGTTCCGTGTTATACGGCGTGGTCCCTTGATTTACCTAATGATTTAAAATAAAGATTAATAACTGTTTTAGTTCTCACACCAGTCACATGACTGACCTGGAGTTTATTGTTTTAACCTAAACTCTGGGTGCCCTTATTTTCGACACGGGCAGCTAGTAGTTTTGGTTTTGCAGATTTATATTCACAGGATCCTGATTTACAGCTGGAACGATATCCGGAAAGCTTTGTATCCGTATATCTCTTCTAGTTGTGTATTGTATTATTTTCCGCTGCTATGTATTTAAATGTAATTTAAATCTCTGATATTTCTGTGTAATATTCATTTATACTCTGTATATTCTTGTAATCTGATGCATTGTTGTAATAAGCAATGAGATGTTCTTCTGTATGCGTTCTGTTTTGTCCTGTTCTCAAACGATAGGGCGTTTCGAACGGCCTGGATCGGTTTAGCGACTGGTTCGGACCGAGCGAAATTCTTTGCCGTCACAGTATCTAGACCGTTCGAAACCCCTGAACGTTGAGAACAGGACAAACCAGAACACAAACAGAAGAACATTTCATTGTATATTACAACAATGCAACAGATTACAAGAATATACAGAGTATAAATGAATAAATATTACACAGAAATATCAGAGATTTAAATTACATTTAAATACATAGCAGCGGAAAAATAATTTAAAGCACAACTGAAGGTGATATACGGATACAGAGCTTTCCGGATATCATTCCAGCTGTAAACCAGGATCCTGTGAATATAAATCTGCAAAACCAAAACTACTAGCTGCCCGTGCGGAAAATAGGGGCACCCAGAGTTTAGGTTAAAACAATAAACTCCAGGTCAGTCATGTGACTGGTGTGAGAACTAAAACAGTTATTTAAAACTTTACTTTTAAAAGAGAGTAATTCAAGGGACCACGCCGTATAACACGGAACGGGTTTTCTCCCAAGAATACCAGTGCATAAAATAAACAACGCAATGCTTTTTCGAAAAATGAAGCCATTATAAGACCCAGGTCCCATCACACAATGCAACGCAAGCCGGAGGATAGGGTTTTACCTTATAACAGCCAAACATGCTTGGTACGTTTAAAACAAATCATTTGATACTATAATAAGTGTATAGTGTCAAAACATTTCAATCATAAATATAAATCATAGACGGCATAGTATCCCATGCTACTATGTCGCCATACTAGGCTCTACAAATAAAGCCGCAATACACGTATTGGAAATTGGATTTCCGTCCTGAGTCGAGGCAAGGGGCAAGCTCCTCTCCGCGTTCGAGACACTCTAGCAAATGTCCCCGGGATTACGCACACTGGGTAACCCCTGGATGCGGCTGGGCCGGTCCTCACTTACGTTAGAGGATTAATTATGCCTGAACACGCGTTTCCCGGTCCTTACAGACCTATAATCGAGGCGCCTCATTCCAACAACCACAAAGGTGAAAAGTATATATATGTCAGGGCTGGTAAGTCACTGACACCACCAAAGCTAGAAAGAAACGTCGTGCTCTCCCAGCGGTCCGTATCCCGTTTTTAACTCATACCGAGGTGTGAGGCTCGCGAATACACGCTATACACAAAGCTACCACGTAGGCTGTGCTTTGATCATCAACCACAAGACTTTGCTTTTCAACAGAAGCCTTGATCCATGCATCTCCGTATGCCACACAGGCAATTCATGCCATGCGACTGATGTCCATCGATATACAACCTCTGAGCTCGTACGTCTCAGAGAAGGGCGTTAAGCAAAAGAATAAATTCTCCGCCGCCAAGCAGATGTATATTTAATAGAAATCAATCAACATAGAATAAAATCCAATGTCAGACACACAATCCATTTACAAGTCCGTTCTGGGTCTGAACGAAACCGGAGGCACTTTCCTCGCATATCCATCCATCTCCAAGTACGTCTGGACGACCACCAACTATTTCCATCCTCTTAGGTGTACAGCCCAATCAGGATCGTCAGTAATTGCCCAAACGATGTGAAGACTCCCGGTCTTCAACCACCGTCTTCATCTTCGACATATCGTCGAATCGGTTATTCAGAATGGGTGTAAACCCGGACTTTCCGAACAACCCGCGTATATTAAAACAAATGTTACACAAACACAACATACGCCTCATTCCAATTCATTAGTCACTAACCGCAAATTAGCAAGAGAACAATTTCCCGAACATTAACCCCGAAGGCCGAAACCAACATCAGATCAATACCCAGGAAACCATTCTTCTTAGCCAACCTACAGCTAGTTTCTAAATTTCACATTCCTTGGGAAATGTTCCCATTAATTTTATCCAAGATAAATTCTTTAAAATTTATCTTGTAATCCTCCTTTGGATGTCTTTTAAAACCAAATTATGGTTTTTCCAACTAGTCGAGATTAGCGAACCACAACGAAGTAATTATTTATTTTATTTCCCAATCCCAACCTATTCATCCCATGAAGCAAAACTGGTAATACTCCATATCTAACACCACTGTGTTATCGGTAAAATTAATTACCATTTCACGTTCAAATCTAATTAAAGATTTAACTATCGCTTTGGAGCAAAACTGGCGATACTCCATTCTCGCTCATTTCTAAATTTGGTAATTTAGATTATCAATTCGAATTTCAATCTAATTGCAAATTCGTTAAAACTCCTTTTACTGGGTTAAAGAACTAGGTGTTATTTAAAACACAGTTCACGATAAACCCATTTCAAACTCAATCAAATATATTAGAAATTCGATTATTTAAAACCCCTTTTTAAATCTTGTTCATTTATTTAAAAATAAATTGGTTTTAAATTTAGTTCAAAACTAGTTCATTTTGATAAAAATCTATTTTTATCTTTTCAAATATGGAGTTTTTCACCCCAATTTTTCCCAAATCATTTCTTATGATTTTACACAAATTATTGATATTTTTAATAATTTTATCAAGGCCCGTACAGTCGATTTCCAACAATGGCCATCGAACTGCACTTACAGCGACCTTTTTCGAATTTGATTTGGACGTATCTCCAAATCCAACCGTTAGATTTTGCATTTCTAATATTCGTTAGAAAGCTCTTTTCGATACGAACCCAACGGTTCCGGTTTTAGGAGAATCCGACGGTCGGATCTCCCGTAATGTCCGTTTGAAATAAATGGTCGAAATTTACGAACTGCCGCGGCGCGGCGCGTTCTATTCAGGCCATTATATTATATATATAATATATATAATATATATTTCGTCGATTTCTATTTAAAACGAATTATATATTTAGTTTTGAATTCGTTTCAAAAACAAAGTCAACTTCTATTTCAATTCAAATCAAAATTGAATTCTTCTTTATAAATTCGTTTTAAAATTCATTTCTATTCAATTCGAATTTCAATTTAATTTGAATTCATTTCACTTCATTTTAAATTCAATTCGAATTCGTTTCTCAATTCAATTCAATTCAATTCAATTCAAATTGATTTTCTATTCGATTCAAATTCATTTTCTATTCAAATTAAATTCGTTTCGGTTTCTATTTGAATCAAGTTCATTATATATTCAATTTGAAATCAAATTGGTTTTCTATTCCATTCAAATCGAAATCGTTTTATATTCAATTCAAATCGAAATCGTTATATATTCAATTCATTTCGAAATCGTTATATATTCAATTCATTTCGAAATCGTTATATATTCAATTCATTTCGAAATCGTTATATATTCAATTCATTTCGAAATCGTTATATATTCAATTCATTTCGAAATCGTTATATTTATCGTTCGCGTCAAAATGGCGCATCACTATTCAACACGGCTTTATATATTCTATTTCAAATATTTCTTTTTTTGTCAACACACGACTAATCTCAACGAATGAGTACCGTCCGTGTGTGACTATTTTTGTTAAAATACTTCGTTCAACACATGACTAATATCAACGGATGAATATAGTCAACACATGAACCTTTATTTTATATTGATAAAGATATAAATTTTATTATAAAAATATTTCGTTCAACACATGACTAATATCAACGGATGAATATAGTCAACACATGAACCTTTATTTTATATTATTCTTTATTTTTCAAATTGGAATGAGGCCCAATCAATTACCATATAAAGTTAACTATATGGATTTTCATACAACACATGTATATAATAGCATTGAAAAATAATCAACCATCAACCAAAGTGCACTAAACTGTATAAGCATCAAATATAAATAACTAACGCTTATAACAGTCTGTCAATCTATCGATCGACATATTTAATCAGTCAGGATGAGTGAACTTTAAATTTCATCCCAACACCCGTGTAGGGTTTCAAACAATCAAACATAAGTTTTTATTCGTGCAGTTGGGCGATGTGTAAAATTTATCGTCCCAATCAATGTCAGTCAAATAGGTGTACATAAACAAACCGTCCGGTTTGTAAATGAATATTTATTTTATTCACTTTCACTATATTCATATTCACGTTAAAAATTATATTTTTAACGATAAAATATTTTATTTCGACATATGAATATCTATTCAGTTCATTCTTTAAATAAAATGTTATTTTTATTTTTCTAACATATTTTAGAAAATTTCGGCGGCATAACGGCACGATACTAGAAACAGGACAAGGCCCAGCCTTATCCCCGGTCTAGTGAAGGCCCACGCCATTCACACATCAATCAAATTCACTTTCGTTATGCAAACCACAAAATTTGGAGTAAGGGTCTAACCTAGCCTTACTCCTTCGCCTTATAACGGCGCACGTCTAATCCTAACCAATTTATCGATTCGATTTTTCACACCACAAACCACATTCAAACCAATATCGCAATCAATCACCAAACAGTCAAACAAACAAGTCCATGGTCTGTGGACGATTGTGTCGGGTGCTACTAAGCACCGTCTGCATCCTAGTATATATATAACTAGAAAAATTAAATTGAAAGGTGAGAAGTTCTCACATATAGCTATCCAAGCTCCACGGCACATCTTATGCAGGAAATCTTCACTGTTCTCGCCGATATCACTTTCTTCGCCCGTATTCTCTACATATGCAAAAATCGAATTTTTACTTCAAAGTTCTATATATAAAAATCGAATTTTTATTTCAAAGTTCAATATATAAAAATCGAATTTTTACTTCAAAGTTCAATATATAAAAATCGAATTTTTATTTCAAAGTTCAATATATAAAAATCGAATTTTTATTTCAAAGTTCAATATATAAAAATCGAATTTTTACTTCAAAGTTCAATATATAAAAATCGAATTTTTATTTCAAAGTTCAATATATAAAAATCGAATTTTTACTTCAAAGTTCAATATATAAAAATCGAATTTTTACTTCGCTATTGAATATAAAGATTATATTTTTGTTATTCTTATGATGTAAAAATTATATTTTTATTGCTTTAAAAATATAAGAATCATACCTTACTTTTTCTACCTAACAAAAATTCCATCTTTATATTTTTAAAGATATGATCTTTATTTTTGCACGTTCTAATCTTTTCCTATTAAAAGATTAAACCCTTTTTCTTATTTTAAAGTTTAAAATAAAATCAGTTTTATAATTCCTTTTTTAAAAAAAAACAGTTTTTTTTATTTTCTTTTAAAACAGTTTTTATAATTCTTTTAAAAACAAAACAGTTTTAAAATTCCTAAATATAAAATCAGTTTATTTTCTGTTTAAAACAGTTTTTAAATTCTTAAAAATCCAGTTTTTAACTTTTTTATAAAAATGCAGTTTTTATATCTTTTTCAAAATGCAGTTTTTTATATCTTTTTCAAACAGTTTTTGAAATCCTTTAAAAATTCTGTTTTTAAAACTTAAAACAAAAATCAGTTTCAGTTTTTTTCTTTTATACTTTTATAAAAAAAAACATTTCAGTTTTAAAATACTTTTTAAAAATCCAGTTTTAAAATACTTTAAAATCCAGTTTTAACTTTTTTATTTAAAATCAGATTTAACTTTTTTTATTTAAAATCAGTTTTAACCCTTTTTATTTAAAATCAGATTTAACTATAAAGTTAAAAATCAGTTTTAAAAATAAAGTTTAAATCATGTTTAAAAAAAAATAAAGTAAAAAATCAGGTTAAAAAAAAATAAAAAATAAAGTAATTACTTACAGTTCGAGGAGGGGGGGGGTTCGATGTCGGCGGCAGGGGATGACCTACGGTGGCTGCGCTCCTCCAGTAGGTGGCGGATTTGTGCGACGGAGGGAGGACTCCGATTGGGGATTTGGGGCGTTCGTCGGTGGTTTACGGCTTCAGGCGATACAGGGATCGACGCGGTGGGAGGCTTCAAAGGAGAGGAAGTAGAGGCGGCAGCTCCGCCTGTGGCGGCGGCGAAACTCGGGGGGGGCGATCGCCTTTTCCTCTTTTTTTTTTTTTTTTTTTTTTTATTTTTTTTTTCTTCTGTATTTCTTTGTGAACGGGGGGGGCCAGAACATATTGGGGAGGAGGGTTTTCTTTTTCTTTTTATTTTATTTTTATTATTTAATTATTTTATTTTTATAAAAAGTTGACTTTCTGTTTTAACTCGAAATCAAGCCCACCGACTGTCGCCCCTAGCTAATTACCCCTATTCCGAACACAATGGGATTTGTGTCGTCAGCTGATTCGGCTGTTACAATCAGTTTCCGTTAAATTTACATTTAAATCACTATATTGAATTTTAAACGTACATTTCAAATCACCGGGGTCACATACTACTCTAAAAATTCTTGAAAAATATTTTCTAGTCTCGTATTGACGATACGGTCCTAACAAAACTAGTTTCGTCGAATTCTGAGACCGTTTGAAAAATGGCCAATTTCCAGTCGATTAAAATCAACTGAAATGGTCAAAACACGTTTTCCTTTACCACGCTCACATATTGATTCGAAAAATTATGAAATTTGGAATCTAGCAATAACTTTACATCACGGACCCAACAAAACTGGTTTCGTCGAAATCCGAGGTCATTTGCAAAATGTCCATTTTTAAGGGCCTTATATATATAAAAATATATATAAATTCCACAGCGACTATTTCTAATTTTCAACTGGACATATCTTATCATTTCTAAGATGAAATCTCAGTTTGTTAACTTCGTTACAAAGATATAGTTATACAGATTCAAATATTTCTTGTTTCGTTCAATTCTGACTTATATTGAATTCTGTATATTCATTTGAAATTAGAAATCGAATTTTCGAACTACCGCGCCATTTTCAACTCTATTTATAATTATATATAAATATTTATATTCTAACGACGACGCGTATACTATATACGTTCGAATTATATTCAAAATAAATTTCTCGTCGATATTATTTAAAATAATTCCTTTTAAATTATCAAAACTCGCTAAAATTGCCAAAATAAAAATTTCAAACTGGCTCGCATTTTACGGGTTGTTACAATCTCCCCCACTTAAAACTTTTCGTCCCCGAAAAGGAACAAAGTCGAAAGTGGTTTGATTATTCAGATCTACATCCGATTTGGCTTCCATTCTCCAACTTTTCAGTTTCTGAGAATTTTCAAAATTTCAAAAATTTGGCTAACACCCTAAATTTTCGAAAAATTTCGCCATAACCTCCCCTGCAATGGGAGCATCGGGAAATTGCAAATAGCTTCCCCGGTCCTTCAGATCTCAAAAAGAAAAAGAAAAAGCCAAGCGGCTAGCCAATAGGCTCACAAAATCATCATCACCCAAACAAAACAGGAAATTATGTAGTAAACATGTACCTATTTGTCGGGCAAACAAATTTTATTCTCTGGCTCTAGCCTCCTTGCTATGACCTGTTCAATATAAGTATATGTACATGCAAGCAAATGCGACCAATTTCAATATAATTCAATTATTAGTTTACTTAGGCATAAATGGTTAAAATTAGCAAACAAATAAACAAACAACTCAAACATCAATCAATTAGTGGATTAGAGTTTTAAATTCATAATTTTGATATATATAAAGAAAATCATGTTTTTGATGCCAATTCCCAACAATGTGTTCTAACTATATTAGTTTTGGTTCTCACACCAGTCTAATGGAAATATATAGATATCACACCTTCGTTACTCGAACATGAATACTAATGACAACTAGTCAATCATCAGAATCATCTTCGGGCCACTAGAGTATGATTCTATATCTATCCAGTATATTAACACTTCGAATATACGTTCATGACGCGTATACGCGAAATCTATATATACTCGATTGTCCATATTCAAAATAAATAAATAATCAAATACGTTCAAAATGGTTTAAATTTCAAAACAAAATTGTTTTCATTTGAAAAATATACTCTTCACCCTCGTTCTAGGATACTACTGATCCTATCTCTAACGAGTCATTCTAATTGGATGTTACTAATCCAATATCTGATGAATTCTTTCGTATGGTTCTAATGTGTCTTGTTCTCGAGCTCTGTAAACCAAAGCTCTGATACCAAATGTGACGGCCTGGAATTTCGCTCGATCCGAATCAGTCGTTAAACCGATCTAGACCGTTCGAAACCCCTGAACGTTGAGAACAGGACAAACCAGAACACAAACAGAAGAACATTTCATTGTATATTACAACAATGCAACAGATTACAAGAATATACAGAGTATAAATGAATAAATATTACACAGAAATATCAGAGATTTAAATTACATTTAAATACATAGCAGCGGAAAAATAATTTAAAGCACAACTGAAGGTGATATACGGATACAGAGCTTTCCGGATATCATTCCAGCTGTAAACCAGGATCCTGTGAATATAAATCTGCAAAACCAAAACTACTAGCTGCCCGTGCGGAAAATAGGGGCACCCAGAGTTTAGGTTAAAACAATAAACTCCAGGTCAGTCATGTGACTGGTGTGAGAACTAAAACAGTTATTTAAAACTTTACTTTTAAAAGAGAGTAATTCAAGGGACCACGCCGTATAACACGGAACGGGTTTTCTCCCAAGAATACCAGTGCATAAAATAAACAACGCAATGCTTTTTCGAAAAATGAAGCCATTATAAGACCCAGGTCCCATCACACAATGCAACGCAAGCCGGAGGATAGGGTTTTACCTTATAACAGCCAAACATGCTTGGTACGTTTAAAACAAATCAATTGATACTATAATAAGTGTATAGTGTCAAAACATTTCAATCATAAATATAAATCATAGACGGCATAGTATCCCATGCTACTATGTCGCCATACTAGGCTCTACAAATAAAGCCGCAATGCACGTATTGGAAATTGGATTTCCGTCCTGAGTCGAGGCAAGGGGCAAGCTCCTCTCCGCGTTCGAGACACTCTAGCATATGTCCCCGGGATTACGCACACTGGGTAACCCCTGGATGCGGCTGGGCCGGTCCTCACTTACGTTAGAGGATTAATTATGCCTGAACACGCGTTTCCCGGTCCTTACAGACCTATAATCGAGGCGCCTCATTCCAACAACCACAAAGGTGAAAAGTATATATATGTCAGGGCTGGTAAGTCACTGACACCACCAAAGCTAGAAAGAAACGTCGTGCTCTCCCAGCGGTCCGTATCCCGTTTTTAACTCATACCGAGGTGTGAGGCTCGCGAATACACGCTATACACAAAGCTACCACGTAGGCTGTGCTTTGATCATCAACCACAAGACTTTGCTTTTCAACAGAAGCCTTGATCCATGCATCTCCGTATGCCACACAGGCAATTCATGCCATGCGACTGATGTCCATCGATATACAACCTCTGAGCTCGTACGTCTCAGAGAAGGGCGTTAAGCAAAAGAATAAATTCTCCGCCGCCAAGCAGATGTATATTTAATAGAAATCAATCAACATAGAATAAAATCCAATGTCAGACACACAATCCATTTACAAGTCCGTTCTGGGTCTGAACGAAACCGGAGGCACTTTCCTCGCATATCCATCCATCTCCAAGTACGTCTGGACGACCACCAACTATTTCCATCCTCTTAGGTGTACAGCCCAATCAGGATCGTCAGTAATTGCCCAAACGATGTGAAGACTCCCGGTCTTCAACCACCGTCTTCATCTTCGACATATCGTCGAATCGGTTATTCAGAATGGGTGTAAACCCGGACTTTCCGAACAACCCGCGTATATTAAAACAAATGTTACACAAACACAACATACGCCTCATTCCAATTCATTAGTCACTAACCGCAAATTAGCAAGAGAACAATTTCCCGAACATTAACCCCGAAGGCCGAAACCAACATCAGATCAATACCCAGGAAACCATTCTTCTTAGCCAACCTACAGCTAGTTTCTAAATTTCACATTCCTTGGGAAATGTTCCCATTAATTTTATCCAAGATAAATTCTTTAAAATTTATCTTGTAATCCTCCTTTGGATGTCTTTTAAAACCAAATTATGGTTTTTCCAACTAGTCGAGATTAGCGAACCACAACGAAGTAATTATTTATTTTATTTCCCAATCCCAACCTATTCATCCCATGAAGCAAAACTGGTAATACTCCATATCTAACACCACTGTGTTATCGGTAAAATTAATTACCATTTCACGTTCAAATCTAATTAAAGATTTAACTATCGCTTTGGAGCAAAACTGGCGATACTCCATTCTCGCTCATTTCTAAATTTGGTAATTTAGATTATCAATTCGAATTTCAATCTAATTGCAAATTCGTTAAAACTCCTTTTACTGGGTTAAAGAACTAGGTGTTATTTAAAACACAGTTCACGATAAACCCATTTCAAACTCAATCAAATATATTAGAAATTCGATTATTTAAAACCCCTTTTTAAATCTTGTTCATTTATTTAAAAATAAATTGGTTTTAAATTTAGTTCAAAACTAGTTCATTTTGATAAAAATCTATTTTTATCTTTTCAAATATGGAGTTTTTCACCCCAATTTTTCCCAAATCATTTCTTATGATTTTACACAAATTATTGATATTTTTAATAATTTTATCAAGGCCCGTACAGTCGATTTCCAACAATGGCCATCGAACTGCACTTACAGCGACCTTTTTCGAATTTGATTTGGACGTATCTCCAAATCCAACCGTTAGATTTTGCATTTCTAATATTCGTTAGAAAGCTCTTTTCGATACGAACCCAACGGTTCCGGTTTTAGGAGAATCCGACGGTCGGATCTCCCGTAATGTCCGTTTGAAATAAATGGTCGAAATTTACGAACTGCCGCGGCGCGGCGCGTTCTATTCAGGCCATTATATTATATATATAATATATATAATATATATTTCGTCGATTTCTATTTAAAACGAATTATATATTTAGTTTTGAATTCGTTTCAAAAACAAAGTCAACTTCTATTTCAATTCAAATCAAAATTGAATTCTTCTTTATAAATTCGTTTTAAAATTCATTTCTATTCAATTCGAATTTCAATTTAATTTGAATTCATTTCACTTCATTTTAAATTCAATTCGAATTCGTTTCTCAATTCAATTCAATTCAATTCAATTCAAATTGATTTTCTATTCGATTCAAATTCATTTTCTATTCAAATTAAATTCGTTTCGGTTTCTATTTGAATCAAGTTCATTATATATTCAATTTGAAATCAAATTGGTTTTCTATTCCATTCAAATCGAAATCGTTTTATATTCAATTCAAATCGAAATCGTTATATATTCAATTCATTTCGAAATCGTTATATATTCAATTCATTTCGAAATCGTTATATATTCAATTCATTTCGAAATCGTTATATATTCAATTCATTTCGAAATCGTTATATATTCAATTCATTTCGAAATCGTTATATTTATCGTTCGCGTCAAAATGGCGCATCACTATTCAACACGGCTTTATATATTCTATTTCAAATATTTCTTTTTTTGTCAACACACGACTAATCTCAACGAATGAGTACCGTCCGTGTGTGACTATTTTTGTTAAAATACTTCGTTCAACACATGACTAATATCAACGGATGAATATAGTCAACACATGAACCTTTATTTTATATTGATAAAGATATAAATTTTATTATAAAAATATTTCGTTCAACACATGACTAATATCAACGGATGAATATAGTCAACACATGAACCTTTATTTTATATTATTCTTTATTTTTCAAATTGGAATGAGGCCCAATCAATTACCATATAAAGTTAACTATATGGATTTTCATACAACACATGTATATAATAGCATTGAAAAATAATCAACCATCAACCAAAGTGCACTAAACTGTATAAGCATCAAATATAAATATCTAACGCTTATAACAGTCTGTCAATCTATCGATCGACATATTTAATCAGTCAGGATGAGTGAACTTTAAATTTCATCCCAACACCCGTGTAGGGTTTCAAACAATCAAACATAAGTTTTTATTCGTGCAGTTGGGCGATGTGTAAAATTTATCGTCCCAATCAATGTCAGTCAAATAGGTGTACATAAACAAACCGTCCGGTTTGTAAATGAATATTTATTTTATTCACTTTCACTATATTCATATTCACGTTAAAAATTATATTTTTAACGATAAAATATTTTATTTCGACATATGAATATCTATTCAGTTCATTCTTTAAATAAAATGTTATTTTTATTTTTCTAACATATTTTAGAAAATTTCGGCGGCATAACGGCACGATACTAGAAACAGGACAAGGCCCAGCCTTATCCCCGGTCTAGTGAAGGCCCACGCCATTCACACATCAATCAAATTCACTTTCGTTATGCAAACCACAAAATTTGGAGTAAGGGTCTAACCTAGCCTTACTCCTTCGCCTTATAACGGCGCACGTCTAATCCTAACCAATTTATCGATTCGATTTTTCACACCACAAACCACATTCAAACCAATATCGCAATCAATCACCAAACAGTCAAACAAACAAGTCCATGGTCTGTGGACGATTGTGTCGGGTGCTACTAAGCACCGTCTGCATCCTAGTATATATATAACTAGAAAAATTAAATTGAAAGGTGAGAAGTTCTCACATATAGCTATCCAAGCTCCACGGCACATCTTATGCAGGAAATCTTCACTGTTCTCGCCGATATCACTTTCTTCGCCCGTATTCTCTACATATGCAAAAATCGAATTTTTACTTCAAAGTTCTATATATAAAAATCGAATTTTTATTTCAAAGTTCAATATATAAAAATCGAATTTTTACTTCAAAGTTCAATATATAAAAATCGAATTTTTATTTCAAAGTTCAATATATAAAAATCGAATTTTTATTTCAAAGTTCAATATATAAAAATCGAATTTTTACTTCAAAGTTCAATATATAAAAATCGAATTTTTATTTCAAAGTTCAATATATAAAAATCGAATTTTTACTTCAAAGTTCAATATATAAAAATCGAATTTTTACTTCGCTATTGAATATAAAGATTATATTTTTGTTATTCTTATGATGTAAAAATTATATTTTTATTGCTTTAAAAATATAAGAATCATACCTTACTTTTTCTACCTAACAAAAATTCCATCTTTATATTTTTAAAGATATGATCTTTATTTTTGCACGTTCTAATCTTTTCCTATTAAAAGATTAAACCCTTTTTCTTATTTTAAAGTTTAAAATAAAATCAGTTTTATAATTCCTTTTTTAAAAAAAAACAGTTTTTTTTATTTTCTTTTAAAACAGTTTTTATAATTCTTTTAAAAACAAAACAGTTTTAAAATTCCTAAATATAAAATCAGTTTATTTTCTGTTTAAAACAGTTTTTAAATTCTTAAAAATCCAGTTTTTAACTTTTTTATAAAAATGCAGTTTTTATATCTTTTTCAAAATGCAGTTTTTTATATCTTTTTCAAACAGTTTTTGAAATCCTTTAAAAATTCTGTTTTTAAAACTTAAAACAAAAATCAGTTTCAGTTTTTTTCTTTTATACTTTTATAAAAAAAAACATTTCAGTTTTAAAATACTTTTTAAAAATCCAGTTTTAAAATACTTTAAAATCCAGTTTTAACTTTTTTATTTAAAATCAGATTTAACTTTTTTTATTTAAAATCAGTTTTAACCCTTTTTATTTAAAATCAGATTTAACTATAAAGTTAAAAATCAGTTTTAAAAATAAAGTTTAAATCATGTTTAAAAAAAAATAAAGTAAAAAATCAGGTTAAAAAAAAAATAAAAAATAAAGTAATTACTTACAGTTCGAGGAGGGGGGGGGTTCGATGTCGGCGGCAGGGGATGACCTACGGTGGCTGCGCTCCTCCAGTAGGTGGCGGATTTGTGCGACGGAGGGAGGACTCCGATTGGGGATTTGGGGCGTTCGTCGGTGGTTTACGGCTTCAGGCGATACAGGGATCGACGCGGTGGGAGGCTTCAAAGGAGAGGAAGTAGAGGCGGCAGCTCCGCCTGTGGCGGCGGCGAAACTCGGGGGGCGCGATCGCCTTTTCCTCTTTTTTTTTTTTTTTTTATTTTTTTTTTATTTTTTTTTCTTCTGTATTTCTTTGTGAACGGGGGGGGCCAGAACATATTGGGGAGGAGGGTTTTCTTTTTCTTTTTATTTTATTTTTATTATTTAATTATTTTATTTTTATAAAAAGTTGACTTTCTGTTTTAACTCGAAATCAAGCCCACCGACTGTCGCCCCTAGCTAATTACCCCTATTCCGAACACAATGGGATTTGTGTCGTCAGCTGATTCGGCTGTTACAATCAGTTTCCGTTAAATTTACATTTAAATCACTATATTGAATTTTAAACGTACATTTCAAATCACCGGGGTCACATACTACTCTAAAAATTCTTGAAAAATATTTTCTAGTCTCGTATTGACGATACGGTCCTAACAAAACTAGTTTCGTCGAATTCTGAGACCGTTTGAAAAATGGCCAATTTCCAGTCGATTAAAATCAACTGAAATGGTCAAAACACGTTTTCCTTTACCACGCTCACATATTGATTCGAAAAATTATGAAATTTGGAATCTAGCAATAACTTTACATCACGGACCCAACAAAACTGGTTTCGTCGAAATCCGAGGTCATTTGCAAAATGTCCATTTTTAAGGGCCTTATATATATAAAAATATATATAAATTCCACAGCGACTATTTCTAATTTTCAACTGGACATATCTTATCATTTCTAAGATGAAATCTCAGTTTGTTAACTTCGTTACAAAGATATAGTTATACAGATTCAAATATTTCTTGTTTCGTTCAATTCTGACTTATATTGAATTCTGTATATTCATTTGAAATTAGAAATCGAATTTTCGAACTACCGCGCCATTTTCAACTCTATTTATAATTATATATAAATATTTATATTCTAACGACGACGCGTATACTATATACGTTCGAATTATATTCAAAATAAATTTCTCGTCGATATTATTTAAAATAATTCCTTTTAAATTATCAAAACTCGCTAAAATTGCCAAAATAAAAATTTCAAACTGGCTCGCATTTTACGGGTTGTTACAATTTCCGAACAACCCGCGTATATTAAAACAAATTTTACACAAACACAACATACGCCTCATTGCAATTCATTAGTCACTAACCGCAAATTAGCAAGAGAACAATTTCCCAAACATTAACCCCGAAGGCCGAAACCAACATCAGATCAATACCCAGGAAACCATTCTTCTTAGCCAACCTACAACTAGTTTCTAAATTTCACATTCTTAGGGAAATGTTCCCATTAATTTTATCCAAGATAAATTCTTTAAAATTTATCCTGTAATCTTCCTTTGGATGTCATTTAAAACCAAATTATGGTTTTTCCAACTAGTCGAGATTAGCGAACCGTAACGAAGTAATTATTTATTTTATTTCCCAATCCCAACCTATTCATCCCATGAAGCAAAACTGGTAATACTCCATATCTAACACCGTGGTGTTATCGGTAAAATTAATTACCATTTCACGTTCAAATCTAATTAAAGATTTAACTATCGCTTTGGAGCAAAACTGGTAATACTCCATTCTCGTTCATTTTCTAAATTTGGAAATTTAGATTACGAATTCACATTTCAATCTAATTGCAGATTCATTAAAACTCCTTTTACTGGGTTAAAGAACTAGGTGTTATTTAAAACACAGTTCACGACAAACCCATTTTATATCCAATCAAATATATTAGAAATTCCGATTATTTAAAACCCCTTTTTAAATCTAATTCATTTATTTAAAAATAATTGGGTTTTAAATTTAGTTCAAAACTAGTTCATTTCGATAAAAACCCATTTTTATCTTTTCAAATGTGGAGTTTTTCATCCCGAATTTTCCCAAATCATTTCTTATGATTTTATACAAATTATTACTATTTTTAATAATTTTATCGAGGCCCGTGCAGTCGATTTCCAACAATGGCCATCGAACTGCACTTACAGCGACCTTTTTCGAATTTGATTTGGACGTATCTCCAAATCCAACCGTTAGATTTTGAATTTCTAATATTCGTTAGAAAGCTCTTTTCGATACGAACCCAACGGTTCCGGTTTTAGGAGAATCCGACGGTCGGATCTCCCGTAATGTCCGTTTGAAATAAATGGTCGAAATTTACGAACTGCCGCGGCGCGGCGCGTTCTATTCAGGCCATTATATTATATATATAATATATATAATATATATTTCGTCGATTTCTATTTAAAACGAATTATATAAATAGTTTTAAATTCGTTTCAAGAACCATTTCAACTTCTATTTCAATCCAAAGCAAAATTGAATTCTTCTTAAAAAATTCGTTTTTAAAAATACATTTCTATTCAATTCAAATTTCAATTAAATTTGAATTTATTTCAATTCGCTTTCAATTCAATTTGAATTCGTTTTCAATTCAATTCGAATTCGTTTTCAATTCAATTCAATTCAAATTGGTTTTATATTCGATTCAAATTCATTTTCTATTCAAATCAAATTCGTTTCGTTTTCTATTTGAATCAAGTTCATCATATATTCAATTTGAAATCAAATTGGTTTTCTATTCCATTCAAATCGAAATCGTTTTATATTCAATTCATTTCGAAATCGTTTTATATTCAATTCATTTCGAAATCGTTTTATATGTCGTTCGCGTCAAAATGGCGCATCACTAATCAACACGGCTTTATATATTCTATTTCAAATGTTTCTTTTTGTCAACACACGACTAATCTCAACGAATGAGTACCGTCCATGTGTGACTATTTTTGTTAAATTATTTCGTTCAACACATGACTAATCTCAACGAATGAGTACCGTCAACACATGAACCTTTATTTTATATTGATAAAGATGTAAATTTTATTATAAAAATAATTCGTTCAACACATGACTAATCCCAACGGATGAGTATAGTCAACACATGAACCTTTATTATATAATATTCTTTATTTTTCAAATTGGAATGAGGCCCAATCAATCACCATATAACGTTAATTATATGGATTTTCATACAACACATGTATTTAATAGCATTGAAAATAATCAACCATCAACCAAAGTGCACTACACTGTATAAGCATCAAATATAGATATATAACGCTCATGACAGCCTGTCAATCAATCGATCGACATATTTAATCAGTCAGGATGAGTGAACTTTAAATTTTATCCCAACACCCGTGTAGGGTTTCAAACAATCAAACATAGATTTTATTCGTGCAGTTGGGCGATGTGTAAAATTTATCGACCCAATCAATATCAATCAAATAGGTGTACATAAACAAACCATCTGGCTTGTAAATGAATATTTTATTTCATTCACTTCACGTTAAAAATTATATTTTTAACGATAAAACATTTTATTTTAACATATGAATATCTATTCAGTTCATTTATTCAATAAATGATTATTTTTATTTTTCTAACATATTTTAGAAAATTTCGGCGGCATAACGGCACGATACTAGAAACGGGACAAGGCCTAGCCTTATCCCCGGTCTAGTGAAGGCCCACGCCATTCACACATCAATCAAATTCACTTTCGTTATGCAAACCACAAAATTTGGAGTAAGGGTCTAACCTAGCCTTACTCCTTCGCCTTATAACGGCGCACGTCTAATCCTAATCAATTTATCGATTCGATTTTTCACACCACAAACCACATTCAAACCAATATCGCAATCAATCACCAAACAGTCAAACAAACAAGTCCATGGTCTGTGGACGATTGTGTCGGGTGCTACTAAACACCGTCTGCATCCTAATATATATATATATATAACTAGAAATAAAATTGAAAGGTGAGAAATTCTCACATATAGCTATCCTAGCTCCACGGCACTTCTAACGCAGGAAATCTTCGCCAACTCGCCTTTTTATCGCCTTTGTTGCCCGTAGCCACTACATATATAAAAATCGAATTTTTATTTCAAAGTTCAATATATAAAAATCGAATCTTTATTTCAAAGTTCAATATATAAAAATCCCATTTCAAAAATATAGATTTCACCTTTATAAAAATAAAGTTTTCGCCTTTTTAAAAACCACCACTTTATCTCAACGTATATAAAATAAAAATCAGATTTTTATTTCGTTACATACACAAAGATGATATCTTTATATCCTCTATCCTATAAAGATTATATTTTAATACTTTAAAAATATAAAAATCCTATTTTTAATATTTCTCTATAGTAAAGATTATATTTTTAATACTTTAAAAATATAAAAATCATATTTTGCTTTAACTAAAAATCAAATATAGTTGTTTTGAAAAATATCAAATATAGTTGTTTTGAAAAATATCAAATATAGTTGTTTTGAAAAATATCAAATATAGTTGTTTTGAAAATATATAGACTTTGTTTAAATTTAGAAATAAAAATTCGATTTTTATATATGGAACTTTGAAATAAAAATTCAATTTTTATATATATAGTGGCCTTGGGCAACGAAGGTGACAAAAAGGCGAAACGACGAGGACTTCTGCAAATGAAGAGCCGTGGAGCTAGGATAGCTATAAGTGAGAATTTCTCACCTTTCAATTTATTTTTCTAGTTATATATATATATACTAGGATGCAGACGGTGCTTAGTAGCACCCGACACCCGTCCACAGACCATGGACTTGTTTGTTTGACTGTTTGGTGATTGATTGCGATATTGGTTTGAATGTGATTTGTGGTGTGAAAAATCGAATCGATAAATTGGTTAGGATTAGACGTGCGCCGTTATAAGGCGAAGGAGTAAGGCTAGGTTAGACCCTTACTCCAAGTTTTGTGGTTTGCAAAATGAAATTGATTTGATTGATGTGTGAATGGCGTGGGCCTTCACTAGTCCGGGGATAAGGCTAGGCCTCGTCCCGTTTCTAGTATCGTGCCGTTATGCCGCCGAAATTTTCTAAAATATGTTAGAAAAATAAAAATATCATTTTATTTAAAGAATGAACTGAAGAGAAATTCATATGTTGAAATAAAATGTTTTGTCGTTAAAAATATAAATTTTAACGTGAATGTGAATAAATAAAATATTCATTTGCAAACCAGATGGTTTGTTTATGTACACTTATTTGAAGGACATTGATTGGGTCGATAAATTTTACACATCGCCTAACTGCACAAATAAAATATGTGTTTGATTGTTTGAAACCCCACACGGGTGTTAGGATGAAATTTGAAGTTCACTCATCCTGATTGATTAAATATGTCGATCGATAGATTGACAAGCTGCTATAAGCGTTAAATGTCTATATTTGATGCTTATACAGTGTAGTGCACTTTGGTTGATGGTTGATTATTCATCGTTGTTGATATATACATGTGTTGTAGAAAATCCATATAATTAACATTATATGGTAATTGATTGGGCCTCATTCCAGTTTCGAAAAAAAAAAGAAATATTTGAAATAGAAATATTTGAAATAGAATATTTGAAAATAAAGGAATATATGAAGCCGTGTTGACTAGATTGACGCCATTTTGACGTGAACGATATTTATATCGATTTTAAAACGATTTCGAAATGAATTGAATTGAAAACGAATTCAAAATGAATTGAAAACGATTTCGAAATGAATTGAATTGAAAACGAATTCAAAATGAATTGAAAACGATTTCGAAATGAATTGAATTGAAAGCGAATTCAAAATGAATTGAAAACGATTTCGAAATAAATTGAATTGAAAACGATTTCGAAATGAATTGAATTGAAAACGATTTCGAAATGAATTGAATTGAAAACGAATTCGAATGGAATAGAAAGTGAATTGAAATGAATTCAAATTGAATTGAAATTCGAATTGAATAGAAATGAATTTTTAAACGAATTTATAAAGAAGAATTCAATTTTGCTTTGAATTGAAATAGAAGTTGAAATAGAATTTGAAACGAATTTAAAACTATTTATATAATTCGTTTTAAATAGAAATCGACGAAATATATATTATATATATTATATATATAATATAATGGCCTGAATAGAACGCGCCGCGCCGCGGCAGTTCGCGAATTTCGACCATTTATTTCAAACGGACATTACGGGAGATCCGACCGTCGGATTCTCCTAAAACCGGAACCGTTGGGTTCGTATCGAAAAGAGCTTTCTAACGAAGATTAGAAATTTGAAATCTAACGGTTGGATTTGGAATTATGTCCAAATCAAATTCGAAAAAGGTCGCTGTAAGTGCAGTTCGATGGCCATTGATGGAAATCGACTGTACGGGCCTTGATAAAATTATTAAAAATAGTAATAATTTGTGTAAAATCATAAGAAATGATTTGTGAAAGTTTGGGATGAAAAACTCCATATTTGAAAAGATAAAAATAGGTTTTTATCGAAATGAACTAGTTTTGAACTAGAATTATAATTCTATTTATTTTTGAATAAATAAATTGAATTCGAAAAGGGTTTTGAAAATAACCAAAATTTCCAATGATTGCATTGGAGTGGATTTGAATCGAAATTGTCTTCGGAATATTTCGATGTTGGAATTCGTGATTATACAGGTGTTGTTATGGAAATTTGAAAGATATATATTTATATCGTTATTTCCAATACGACATTTGTTAGTCGTAGAATTCGATATTGAATATAAGCCGATATATTTTCTATTCAGAGCCTTGTATTGAATATCGAATGTGATTTGGGTTTGTCGTGAATGGTGTCTTCACTAACACTGTTCTTGAACCCAGTTGAGAAATGATTAAATCTTTTTATTTAGATTTAATGAAGTGCACCAATTAAATAATATTTAATTGGAATCGAATCGATATTGATTTTTGGGTTTGTCGTGAACAGTGTTTTAAACAACACTCGTTCTTTAACCCGATAATTAATGGGATGTGACTTTGGGTTTATCGTGAACTGTGTTTTTAAATGACACGGATTCTTTAACCCAGTCGAAGATTAAAACTAAGTGGAGTTTTAATGAATCTTTAATTAGATTGAAATGATCGAAAATGGAGTATCACCAGTTTTGCTCCAGGCGATAGTTAAATCTTTAATTAGATTTGAACGTGAAATTTAGAAACTAACTGTCGGTTAGCCAAGCAGAATGGTTTTCTGAATATTGATCTGATGTTGGTTTCGGCCTTCGGGGTTAATATTTGGGGAATTATTCTCTTGATTAATTTACGGTTAGTGACTAATGAATTGGAATGAGGCGTATGTTGTGTTTGTGTAACACTTATTTAAAATATACGCGAGTTGTTCGGAAAGACCGGGTTTATCCCATTCTGGATAACTGATACGACGATAAGTCGAAGATGAAGACGATGGTCGAAGACCGGAGGTCTTCACGTCGTTTGGGTGATAACTGATGATCTTGATTGGGCTGTACACCCAAGAAGATGGAAACAGTTAGTGATCGTCCAGACGTACTTGGAGATCGATGGATATGCGGGGTACTAGGTGCCTCCGGTTTCGTTCAGACCCAGAACGGACTTGTAAATGGACTGTGTGTCTGACATTGGATTTTAGTCCGTGTGATTGATCTCTATTAAATATATATCTGTTTGGCGGCGGAGAATTTATTCTCTTGCTTAACGCCCTTCTCTGAGACGTACGAGCTCAGGGGTTATATATTGATGGATAGTTAAATTTTTAATAATTTTATCGAGGCCCGTGCAGTCGATTTCCAACAATGGCCATCGAACTGCACTTACAGCGACCTTTTTCGAATTTGATTTGGACGTATCTCCAAATCCAACCGTTAGATTTTGAATTTCTAATATTCGTTAGAAAGCTCTGTTCGATACGAACCTAACGGTTCCGGTTTTAGGAGAATCCGACGGTCGGATCTCCCGTAATGTCCGTTTGAAATAAATGGTCGAAATTTACGAACGGCCGCGGCGCGGCGCGTTCTATTCAGGCCATTATATTATATATATAATATATATAATATATATTTCGTCGATTCCTATTTTAAAACGAATTATATAAATAGTTTTGAATTCGTTTCAAAAAACATTTTCAACTTCCATTTCATTTCAAATCAAAATTGAATTCTTCTTTATAAATTCGTTTTAAAATTCATTTCTATTCAATTCAAATTTCAATTCAACTCAATTCAAATTGGTTTTCTATTCGATTCAAATTCATTTTCTATTCAAATTAAATTCGTTTCGTTTTCTATTTGAATCAAGTTCATTATATATTCAATTTGAAATCAAATTGGTTTTCTATTCGATTTAATTCGAAATCGTTTTATATTCAACTCAAATCGAAATCGTTATATATTCAATTTATTTCGAAATCGTTATATATTCAATTCACTTCGAAATCGTTATATATTCAATTCATTTCGAAATCGTTATATATTCAATTCATTTCGAAATCGTTTTATTCGATATAAATATCGTTCGCGTCAAAATGGCGCATCACTATTTAACACGGCTTTATATATTCTATTTCAAATATTTCTTTTTGTCAACACACGACTAATCTCAACGAATGAGTACCGTCCATGTGTGACTATTTTTGTTAAATTATTTCGTTCAACACATGACTAATCTCAACGAATGAGTACCGTCAACACATGAACCTTTATTTTATATTGATAAAGATGTAAATTTTATTATAAAAATAATACGTTCAACACATGACTAATCCCAACGGATGAGTATAGTCAACACATGAACCTTTATTTTATATTGATAAAGATGTAAATTTTATTATAAAAATAATACGTTCAACACATGACTAATCCCAACGGATGAGTATAGTCAACACATGAACCTTTATTTTATATTGATAAAGATGTAAATTTTATTATAAAAATAATTCGTTCAACACATGACTAATATCAACGGATGAGTATAGTCAACACATGAACCTTTATTTTATAATATTCTTTATATTTCAAATTGGAATGAGGCCCAATCAATTACCATATAAAGTTAATTACATGGATTTTCATACAACACATGTATATAATAGCATTGCAAAATAATCAACCATCAACCAAAGTGCACTACACTGTATAAGCATCAAATATAGATATCTAACGCTTATAACAGCCTGTCAATCAATCGATCGACATATTTAATTAGTCAGGATGAGTGAACTTTAAATTTTATCCCAACACCCGTGTAGGGTTTCAAACAATCAAACATAGATTTTATTCGTGCAGTTGGGCGATGTGTAAAATTTATCGACCCAATCAATATCAATCAAATAGGTGTACATAAACAAACCATCTGGCTTGTAAATGAATATTTTATTTCATTCACTTCACGTTAAAAATTATATTTTTAACGATAAAACATTTTATTTTAACATATGAATATCTATTCAGTTTATTCTTTAAATAAAATGATATTTTTATTTTTCTAACATATTTTAGAAAATTTCGGCGGCATAACGGCACGATACTAGAAACAGGACAAGGCCCAGCCTTATCCCCGGTCTAGTGAAGGCCCACGCCATTCACACATCAATCAAATTCACTTTCGTTATGCAAACCACAAAATTTGGAGTAAGGGTCTAACCTAGCCTTACTCCTTCGCCTTATAACGGCGCACGTCTAATCCTAATCAATTTATCGATTCGATTTTTCACACCACAAACCACATTCAAACCAATATCGCAATCAATCACCAAACAGTCAAACAAACAAGTCCATGGTCTGTGGACGATTGTGTCGGGTGCTACTAAGCACCGTCTGCATCCTAGTATATATATAACTAGAAAAAGAAATTGAAAGGTGAGAAGTTCTCACCAATAGCTATCCTAGCTCCACGGCACTTCTTTTGATAGAAATCTTCATCTTCATCGCATCTTCGTCATCTTCGTTGCCCGTAGTCACTATATGTATATAAAAATCACATTTTTATATTTTCCATTATATAAAAATCATATTTTTATCGCTAACTTCATATTGTGAAAATAGAATTTTCAACGCTATTTCATATTTGTAAAAATAGAATTTTCACTCGTTATACTTTATATAAAAATCGAATTTTTTTCTATGCTGTTCTATTGATAAAAATTATATTTTTATCATATCATTCTTCATATAAAGATTTCCCTTTTTTAACATAAAGATTTCACCTTTATAAAAATATAGACTTCGCCTTTATAAAAATATGGTTTTCTCCTTATGAAAATCACCACTTTATCTCAACGTATATAAAATAAAAACCAGATTTTTATTTCGTTACATACACAAAGATGATATCTTTAGATTCTCTATCCTATAAAGATTATATTTTTAATACTTTAAAAATATAAAAATCCTATTTTTAATATTTCTATATAGTAAAGATTATATTTTTAATACTTTAAAAATATAAAAATCATATTTTTAATATTCTAAAAATACGAAGATCAGGTCTTGCTCCTTCTACCCAATAAAAATTCCATCTTTTCTATTCTTAAAAATCCTACTTATTCTTCTAAACAAAATCTCGCCTTTTTGCTTTCCTATTTTAAAGATCAAATCTTTTTAAAGTTCAAACCATTTTCTTTTTAAAGTTTAAACCTTTTCTTTTTAAAGTTTAAACCTTTTCTATTTAAAGTTTAAACCATTTTCTTTTTAAAGTTTAAACCTTTTCTATTTAAAGTTTAAACCTTTTCTATTTAAACCTTAAAATAAAATCATTTTTTATTTTTCCTTTTAAAACAAACAGTTTTCAATTTTAAATTTCTGTTTTAAAAACCTAAAACAAAAATCAGTTTTTTTTCCTTTTTTAAAAATCAGTTTTCACTTTACTTTTGTAAATTTCAGTTTTAAAATTCTATAAAATCAGTTTTATTTTTATTTTTCATAAAATCAGTTTTTAACTTTTAAAAACCAAATCAGTTTTAATTCCTTTTGAAAAATCAGTTTTTATTTTCTTTTAAAACAGTTTTTTATAATTCTTTTTAAAAATTCTGTTTTTAAAACCCTTTTAAAAATTCTGTTTTTAGAACTCTTTTAAAAAAAAACAAAACAGTTTTAAAATTCCTAAAACAAAAAATAAAAATAGTTTTCTTAAACAAAAATAAAATCAGTTTTCTAACTAAAATAAAAACAGTTTTTAAACTGTAAATATAAAACAAAATCAGTTTTCAATTGAAAAATATACTCTTCACACTCGTTCTAGGATACTACTGATCCTATCTCTAACGAGTCATTCTAATTGGATATTACTAATCCAATATCTGATGAATTCTTTCGTATGGTTCTAATGTGCCTTGTTCTCGAGCTCTGTAAACCAAAGCTCTGATACCAAATGTGACGGCCTAACCGGATACTTTTTGGCGACAGGCGTTGGGCCTCGTTTTGAGATCGAAAATAAAGGTTGCTTTTTGGCGAAAAATAAATTAACTAAATAATAAAATAAAAAAAGAGAAAAGAATATACCTTTTTTTTTTTTCTCCTCCATAATGTCTGCCCCCCCCCCCCCCCCATACTTCCCACTTCAGTTTTTCTAAATAAAAAAAAAAAAAAAAATAACTGATGATCTTGATTGGGCTGTACACCCAAGAAGATGGAAACAGTTAGTGATCGTCCAGACGTACTTGGAGATCGATGGATATGCGGGGTACTAGGTGCCTCCGGTTTCGTTCAGACCCAGGACGGACTTGTAAATGGACTGTGTGTCTGACATCGGATTTCATTCTGTGTGACTGATATCGGTTGCATAGGATGGTTTGCCTGTGTGGCATGCTAAGATGCAAATGATCAAGGCTTCTGTTGAAAAGCAAAGTCTTGTGGTTGATGATCAAAGCACGGCCTTTGTGGCGTAGCTTTGTGTAACGTTTACCTCGCGTGTTTCACACCAGGTATGAACCAAAAACGGGAGACGGACCTCAGGGAGGGCCTGCGTTTCCTCCTAGCTAGAAGTGGCGTCAGTGGTTTTACACGCCCTGACGAGTTTGACTTATGTGGTTGTTGCTGTTGCGAGGCGCCTCGGATTGATCGGTCGTTCTCGAACCGATGGAGTCATTTAGTTGGCTCGCTTACGCCCCAAAGGGCGGCGAAACGTAGTGCTCAGGCATTTTTAATCCACTCCGTGTGGACCGGCCCTGTCGCTCCAAGGGTCGATGCGTTCTGATCCTGAGACTCGGGCTAGGCAGTCTCGAATCGGTTGAGGACTATCTTTTGCCTCGGTTCATAGACGGAAATCCAATTTCCAATTACGTGACATTTGCGGTTTTAATTGTAATCCTATATATGGCGACATAGTGGGATGGGGCGCTTATGCCGCCTATGATTGATACTTATGATTTGAAGTTGTTTTATACACTATGCACTTATAATAGTATCAAATGATTTATTTTAAACGTATCAAGCATTCTTTAGCTGTTATAAGGGAAAACCCTATCCTCGACTGCGTTGCATTGTGTGATGGGACCTGGGTCTTATAACAGCTTCATTTTTCTTTATTTAGCATTGCGCTGTTGGTTTTATGCACTGGTATTCTTGGGAGGAAACCCGTTCCGTGTTATACGGCGTGGTCCCTTGATTTACCTAGCTTTGAAAATAAAGATTTATAACTGTTTTAGTTCTCACACCAGTCACATGACTGACCTGGAGTTTATTGTTTTAACCTAAACTCTGGGTGCCCTTATTTTGACACGGGCAGCTAGTAGTTTTGGTTTTGCAGATTTATATTCACAGGATCCTGGTTTACAGCTGGAACGATATCCGGAAAGCTTTGTATCCGTATATCTCATTCTAGTTGTGTATTGTATTATTTTCCGCTGCTATGTATTTAAATGTAATTTAAAGCTCTGATATTTCTGTGTAATGTTTATTCATTTATACTCTGAATATTCTTGTAATCTGATGCATTGTTGTAATATACAATGAAATGTTCTTTTATATGCGTTCTGTTGTGGTTTGTTCTCGAACTATCCGACGCTTTCCTTTACGGGGAAGTTGCGGGTCTTCACAGTTGGTATCAGAGCTTTGGTTTACAAAGCTAGAGAACAAGGCACATTGGAATCATACGAAAGAATTCATCAGATATTGGATTAGTAATATCTAATGAGAGTGACTCGTTAGAGATGGGATCAGTAGTATCCTAGAACGAGTGTGAAGAGTATATTTTTGAAAATGAAAACAAAATTTGTTTTGAAAATTTAAATCAACTCGTATTTGATTATTTATTTATTTGAATATGGACAATTCAGTATATAAAGAATTTGCATATACGCCTTGCAAACGTATATTCAAGGTTTTAATATACTGGATAGATATAGAATCACACTCTAGTCGCCCGAAGATGATTCTGATGATAGTTCGAACATCATCAGAATTGGTATTCGTGTTTCGAAGGTGTGATTTTCTATATATTTCCATTAGACTGGTGTGAGAACCAAAACTTATATATAGCTAGAATACATTGTTGTGATTTGGCATCAAAAATCTGATTTTTGTATATATATCAAATTTATGGATTTGAAACTCTAATCCACTAACTGATTGATGTTTGTGTTGTTTGTTTATTTGTTTGCTAATTTTTAGCCACTTAGCCTAACAGAACCAAATATTGAATTGTATCGAAAATTGGTTGCGTTTGCTTGCATATACATATATATCATTGAACAGGTCATAGCAAGGAGGCTAGAGCAGAGAATAAAATTTGTTTGCCCGACAAATAGGTACATGTTTACTACATAATTTCCTGTTTTGTTTGGGTGATGATGATTTTATGAGCCTATTGGCTAGCCGCTTGGCTTTTTCTTTTTCTTTTTGAGATCTGAAGGACCGGGGAAGCTATTTGAAATTCCCCGATGCTCCCGGTGCAGGGGAGGTTATGGCGAAATTTTTCGAAAAATTAGGGTGTTAGCCAAATTTTTGAAATTTTGAAAATTCTCAGAAACTAAAGAGTTGGAGAATGGAAGCCAGATCGAGCGTAGAGTGGAATAATCAAACCGCTTTCGACTTTGTTCCTTTTCGGGGACGAAAAGTTTTTAAGTGGGGGAGATTGTAACAACCCGTAAAATGCGAGCCAGTTTGAAATTTTTATTTTGGCAATTTTAGCGAATTTTGATTATTTAAAATAGATTATTTTAAATAATATCGACGAGAAAGTTTATTTTTAATATAATTCGACGTATATATTATACGCGTCGTCGTTAGAATATAAATAATTATATATAATTATAAAAGGAATTGAAAATGGCGCGGTAGTTCGAAAATTCGATTTCTAATTTCAAATGAATATACAGAATTCAATATAAGTCAGAATTGAACGAAACAAGAAATATTTGAATCTGTATAACTATATCTTTGTAACGAAGTTAACAAACTGAGATTTCATCTTAGAAATGATAAGATATGTCCAGTTTAAAATTAGAAATAGTCGCTGTGGAATTTATATATATTTTTATATATATAAGGCCCTTAAAAATGGACATTTTGCAAATGACCTCGGATTTCGACGAAACCAGTTTTGTTGGGTCCGTGGTGTCGAATTATTGCTAGATTTCAAATTTCATAATTTTTCGAATCAGTATGTGAGCGTGGCAAAGGAAAACGCGTTTGACCAGTTTCAGTTGATTTTAATCGACTGGAAATTGGCCATTTTTCTAACGGTCTCAGAATTCGACGAAACTAGTTTTGTTAGGACCGTATCGTCAATACGAAGCTAGAAAATATTTTTCTGGAATTTTTCTAGTTAGTATGTGACCCCGGTAATTTGAAATGTACGTTTGAAATTCAATATAAAGATTTATATTTTAAATTTAACGGAAACTGACTATAACAGTCGAAATGGCTTACGAAACCTATTCCATTGTGTCCGGGATGGGGATAGTTAGCTAGGGGCGACACTGGTTCGGTTTGATTTGGAGTTTAAATGTAAATTCCCTTTTTAAAAGAAAAATAGAATTAAATATTAATTAAAATAATTATATTTATATAATACCCCCCCATACCTTTTCTTCCCTCCCCGTTCATTCAGAGAATAAAAGAAACAAAAAAAAAAAAAAACCCGACGAATAGGGGGGCGCGATTCGCCGCCACCTGCCATCGACCGACCGCCCCCCCCTTCCACTGGCGCCGCACCGCCTAAGTCTCCCCCCCCCCCTCTTGTCGACCTTCCTCCTACACCAGCCCCCCCCTTAAACCGCGCACCCCTAGAACCCTAGCCCCAAATCCCAACAACCGCCGACCACCGCGCCTGGTGCCAAACCCCCACCACCACGTGCGAAGCTTCCAGTCCAACCTCCGCCTCCTCTTGGATCTGACGCGCTTCAAACAGGCCCCCCTTTTGTAAGTAAAACTGATTTTGTTTTATTTTATTTTACTGTAAAACTGTTTTTTTATTATTTTCATTTAATGATTTAAAACTGAATTTTATTAATGATTTAAAACTGAAATTTTATAATAAAATAAAAACTGATGTTTTAATAAAGTAAAAACTGAATATTTTTAAAAAAAGTATAAAAACTGAAAGTTTTAAAAGTGTAAAACAGATTTTTATAAAAGAATTTTTAAAAACTGATTTCTTTTAAGGAATTTTAAAACTGATATTTTAAAAAGAAATTAAAACTGATTTCTTTTAGAAAGGTAGAAAACTGAAATGTTTTAAAAGTGAAAACTGAATTGTTTTAAAAGTGAAAACTGATTTCTTTAAAAAGATAAAAACTGATGTGTTAAAACTGTTTTAAAAGCAAAGGTAAAAATCATATTTTTATATGTTGAAAGCAAAGGTAAAAATCATATTTTTATATATTGAATAGCGAAGTAAAAATGGGATTTTTACATATGTAGTGAAAGCAGCAACGAAAGTGACAAAAAGGCGAAACGACGAAGACTTCTGCAAATGAAGAGCCGTGGAGCTAGGATAGCTATATGTGAGAATTTCTCACCTTTCAATTTAATTTTTCTAGTTATATATATACTAGGACGCAGACGGTGCTTAGTAGCACCCGACACCCGTCCACAGACCATGGACTTGTTTGTTTGGCTGTTTGGTTATTGATTGCGATATTGGTTTGAATGTGATTTGTGGTGTGAAAATTCGAATCGATAAATTGGTTAGGATTAGACGTGCGCCGTTATAAGGCGAAGGAGTAAGGCTAGGTTAGACGCTTACTCCAAATTTTGTGGTTTGCATAACGAAAGTGAATTTGATTGATATGTGAATGGCGTGGGCCTTCACTAGACCGGGGATAAGGCTAGGCCTTGTCCCGTTTCTAGTATCGTGCCGTTATGCCGCCGAAATTTTCTAAAATATGTTAGAAAAATAAAAATATCATTTTATTGAATAAATGAATTGAATAGAAATTCATAGGTTGAAATAAAATGTTTTATCGTTAAAAATATATTTTTTAACGTGAATATGAAAATAGTGAAGTGAATAAATAAATATTCATTTACAAACCAGATGGTTTGTTTATGTACACTTATTTGAATGACATTGATTGGGACGATAAATTTTACACATCGCCCAACTGCACAACTAAAATCTATGTTTGATTGTTTGAAACCCCACACGGGTGTTAGGATGAAATTTGAAGTTCACTCATCCTGATTGATTAAATATGTCGATCGATTGATTGACAGGCTGTTATGAGCGTTGAATATCTATATTTGATGCTTATACAGTGTAGTGCACTTTGGTTGATGGTTGATTATTTTCAATGTTATTATATACATGTGTTGTATGAAAATCCATATAATTAATTTTATATGGTGATTGATTGGGCCTCATTCCAATCGTGAAAATAAAGAATATTTTGATAATAACAAATATTTTGATAATAGGAAATATTTGAAATAGAATATTTGAAAATAGAAATTTATGAAGCCGTGTTGATTAGATTGACGCCATTTTGACGTAAACGATATTTATATCGATTTTATTCATTTTAAAATGAATATTGAAAAGTAATCTCGAAAACGATTTCGAAATGAATTGAATTGAAAACGATTTCGAAATGAATTGAATTGAAAACGATTTCGAAATGAAATGAATTGAAAACGAATTCAAATTGAATTGAAAACAATTTCGAAATGAATTGAATTGAAAACGATTTCGAAATGAATTGAATTGAAAACGATTTCGAAATGAATTGAATTGAAAACGATTTCGAAACGAATTGAATTGAAAACGAATTGAAATGAATTCAAATTGAATTGAAATTTGAATTGAATAGAAATGAATTTTGAAACGAATTTATAAAGAAGAATTCAATTTTGATTTGAATTGAAAAGGAAGTTGAAATTGCTTTTGAAACGAATTTAAAACTATTTATATAATTCGTTTTAAATAGAAATCGACGAAGTATATATTATATATATTATATATATAATATAATGGCCTGAATAGAACGCGCCGCGCCGCGGCAGTTCGTGAATTTCGACCATTTATTTCAAACGGACATTGCGGGAGATCCGACCGTCGGATTCTCCTAAAACCGGAACCGTTGGGTTCGTATCGAAAAGAGCTTTCTAAAGAATATTAGAAATTAGAAATCTAACGGTTGGATTTGGAATTATGTCCAAATCAAATTCGAAAAAGGTCGCTGTAAGTGCAGTTCGATGGCCATTGTTGGAAATCGACTGAACGGGCCTTGATAAAATTATTAAAAATAGTAATAATTTGTGTAAAATCATAAGAAATGATTTAGAAAGAATTGGGATGAAAAACTCCCTATTTGAAAAGATAAAAATAGATTTTTATCGAAATGAACTAGTTTTGAACTAGAATTATAATTCTATTTATTTTTAAATAAATAAATTGAATTTGAAAAGGGTTTTGAAAATAACCAAAATTTCCAATGATTGCATTGGAGTGGATTTGAATCGGAATTGTCTTCGGAATATTTCGATGTTGGAATTTGTGATTATACGGATGTTGTTACGGAAATTTGAAAGATATATATTTATATCGTTATTTCCAATACGACATTTGTTAATCGTAGAATTTGATATTGAATATAAGTCGATATATTTTCTATTCAGAGCCTTATATTGAATATCAAATGTGATTTGGGTTTGTCGTGAATGGTGTCTTCACTAACACTGTTCTTGAACCCAGTTGAGAAAAGATTAAATCTTTTTATTTAGATTTAATGAAGTGTACCAATTAAATAATATTTAATTGGAATTGAATTGATATTGATTTTTGGGTTTATCGTGAACAGTGTTTTAAATAACACTTGTTCTTTAACCCGATAATTAATGAATGTGATTTGGGTTTGTCGTGAATGGTGTCTTCACTAACACTGTTCTTGAACCCAGTTGAGAAAAGATTAAATCTTTTTATTTAGATTTAATGAAGTGTACCAATTAAATAATATTTAATTGGAATTGAATTGATATTGATTTTTGGGTTTATCGTGAACAGTGTTTTAAATAACACTTGTTCTTTAACCCGATAATTAATGAATGTGATTTGGGTTTGTCGTGAATGGTGTCTTCACTAACACTGTTCTTGAACCCAGTTGAGAAAAGATTAAATCTTTTTATTTAGATTTAATGAAGTGTACCAATTAAATAATATTTAATTGGAATTGAATTGATATTGATTTTTGGGTTTATCGTGAACAGTGTTTTAAATAACACTTGTTCTTTAACCCGATAATTAATGAATGTGATTTTGGGTTTATCGTGAACCGTGTTTTAAATGACACTGATTCTTTAACCCAGTTAACGATTAAAACTAAGTGGAGTTTTAATGAATCTTTAATTAGATTGAAATGATCGAAAGTGGAGTATCACCAGTTTTGCTCCAGGCGATAGTTAAATCTTTAATTAGATTTGAACGTGAAATGGTAATTGAATTTACCGATAACACTGTGGTGTTAGATATGAAGTATTACCAGTTTTACTTCATGGGATGAATAGGTTGGGACTGGGAAATTAAAACAAATGATTACTTCGGTAAGGTTCGCTAATCCCGACTAGTTTGAATTGATATTCAAAAATGGATTAAAGAATAAATTCAAGGAATTTATCTTTGATAAAATTAATGGGGATCTTTCCCTATGAATGTGAAATTTAGAAACTAACTGTCGGTTAGCCAAGCAGAATGGTTTTCTGGATATTGATCTGATGTTGGTTTCGGCCTTCGGGGTTAATATTTGGGAAATTATTCTCTTGATTAATTTACGGTTAGTGACTAATGAATTGGAATGAGGCGTATGTTGTGTTTGTGTAACACTTTTATAATATATACGCGAGTTATTCGGAAAGGCCGGGTTTATCCCATTCTGAATAACTGATACGACGATAAGTCGAAGATGAAGACGATGGTCGAAGACTGGAGGTCTTCACGTCGTTTGGGTGATAACTGATGATCTTGATTGGGCTGTACACCCAAGAAGATGGAAACAGTTAGTGATCGTCCAGACGTACTTGGAGATCGATGGATATGCGGGGTACTAGGTGCCTCCGGTTTCGTTCAGACCCAGGACGGACTTGTAAATGGACTGTGTGTCTGACATCGGATTTCATTCTGTGTGACTGATATCGGTTGCATAGGATGGTTTGCCTGTGTGGCATGCTAAGATGCAAATGATCAAGGCTTCTGTTGAAAAGCAAAGTCTTGTGGTTGATGATCAAAGCACGGCCTTTGTGGCGTAGCTTTGTGTAACGTTTACCTCGCGTGTTTCACACCAGGTATGAACCAAAAACGGGAGACGGACCTCAGGGAGGGCCTGCGTTTCCTCCTAGCTAGAAGTGGCGTCAGTGGTTTTACACGCCCTGACGAGTTTGACTTATGTGGTTGTTGCTGTTGCGAGGCGCCTCGGATTGATCGGTCGTTCTCGAACCGATGGAGTCATTTAGTTGGCTCGCTTACGCCCCAAAGGGCGGCGAAACGTAGTGCTCAGGCATTTTTAATCCACTCCGTGTGGACCGGCCCTGTCGCTCCAAGGGTCGATGCGTTCTGATCCTGAGACTCGGGCTAGGCAGTCTCGAATCGGTTGAGGACTATCTTTTGCCTCGGTTCATAGACGGAAATCCAATTTCCAATTACGTGACATTTGCGGTTTTAATTGTAATCCTATATATGGCGACATAGTGGGATGGGGCGCTTATGCCGCCTATGATTGATACTTATGATTTGAAGTTGTTTTATACACTATGCACTTATAATAGTATCAAATGATTTGTTTTAAACGTATCAAGCATTCTTTAGCTGTTATAAGGGAAAACCCTATCCTCGACTGCGTTGCATTGTGTGATGGGACCTGGGTCTTATAACAGCTTCATTTTTCTTTATTTAGCATTGCGCTGTTGGTTTTATGCACTGGTATTCTTGGGAGGAAACCCGTTCCGTGTTATACGGCGTGGTCCCTTGATTTACCTAGCTTTGAAAATAAAGATTTATAACTGTTTTAGTTCTCACACCAGTCACATGACTGACCTGGAGTTTATTGTTTTAACCTAAACTCTGGGTGCCCTTATTTTGACACGGGCAGCTAGTAGTTTTGGTTTTGCAGATTTATATTCACAGGATCCTGGTTTACAGCTGGAACGATATCCGGAAAGCTTTGTATCCGTATATCTCATTCTAGTTGTGTATTGTATTATTTTCCGCTGCTATGTATTTAAATGTAATTTAAAGCTCTGATATTTCTGTGTAATGTTTATTCATTTATACTCTGAATATTCTTGTAATCTGATGCATTGTTGTAATATACAATGAAATGTTCTTTTATATGCGTTCTGTTGTGGTTTGTTCTCGAACTATCCGACGCTTTCCTTTACGGGGAAGTTGCGGGTCTTCACAATGTCTGCCCCCCCCCCTCCCTGTAAGTTCCCTGCTTTTTTATTTATTTATTTACTTTTTCTGATTTTTTTTTTTTTTTACTTCAACTGTTTTTTATTTTATTTTACTTTAAACTGTTTTTCTTTTTTTTTATTATTTACTTTTTCTGTTTTTTTATAAAAGAATTTAAAACTGTAATTTTTATAAAAGAATTTAAAAACTGCATTTATTTAAAAGGAAAAAAAACTGCATTTTAAAAAAAAAAGATTTTTTAAAAACTGCATCTTTTTAAAAAAAGAAGGAAAAACTCTATTTTGAAAAAGATATAAAAACTGCATTTTCAAAAAGATAAAAGAAAAAGGGTAGATCTTTTAATAGAAAAAGATTGTTTAGAAAACATATATGAAATTGTTTTGAAAATATATGTTGTTTTAAAAATAAAGATAACAACTTTGTTTTTATAAAGATAACAACTTTGTTTTTATAAAGATAACAACTTGGTTTTTAGAAAGGCGAAAACTTTAAATTGAAAAGTTGAAAACTTTATTTTAGAAAGGCGAAAACTTTAAATTGAAAAGTTGAAAACTTTATTTTAGAAAGATGAAAACTTTAAATTGAAAAGTTGAAAACTTTATTTTAGAAAGGCGAAAACTTTAAATTGAAAAGTTGAAAACTTTATTTTAATAAAGGCGGAATTTTTAAATATATGATAGCGATATAAAAATATGATTTTTATATATCACATCGAAGTAAAAATTCGATTTTTATATATTGAATAGCAAAATAAAAATTCGATTTTTATATATTGAACTTTGAACTAAAAATATGATTTTTATTTATTGAACTTTGAAATAAAAATTCGATTTTTATATATTGAACTTCGAACTGAAAATTCGATTTTTATATATTGAACTTTGAACTAAAAATTCGATTTTTATATATTGAACTTCGAAATAAAAATATGATTTTTATATATGGAATAGCGAAGTAAAAATTCGATTTTTACATATGTAGTGGCTACGGGCAATAAAGATGCCGAAGATGCGATAGCGATGAAGACTTCTGCAAATGAAGAGCCGTGGAGCTAGGATAGCTATAAGTGAGAATTTCTCACCTTTCAATTTAATTTTTCTAGTTATATATATATACTAGGATGCAGACGGTGCTTAGTAGCACCCGACACAATCGTCCACAGACCATGGACTTGTTTGTTTGACTGTTTGGTGATTGATTGCGATATTGGTTTGAATGTGGTTTGTGGTGTGAAAAATCGAATCGATAAATTGGTTAGGATTAGACGTGCGCCGTTATAAGGCGAAGGAGTAAGGCTAGGTTAGACCCTTACTCCAAATTTGGTGGTTTGCATAACGAAAGTGAATTTGATTGATATGTGAATGGCGTGGGCCTTCACTAGACCGGGGACAAGGCTAGGCCTTATCCCGTTTTTAGTATCGTGCCGTTATGCCGCCGAAATTTTCTAAAATATGTTAGAAAAATAAAAATATCATTTTATTGAATAAATGAATTGAATAGAAATTCATAGGTTGAAATAAAATGTTTTATCGTTAAAAATATAATTTTTAACGTGAATATGAAAATAGTGAAGTGAATAAATAAATATTCATTTACAAACCAGACGGTTTGTTTATGAACACTTATTTGAATGACATTGATTGGGACGATAAATTTTACACATCGCCCAACTGCACAACTAGAATCTGTGTTTGATTGTTTGAAACCCCACACGGGTGTTGGGATGAAATATGAAGTTCACTCATCCTGATTGATTAAATATGTCGATCGATTGATTGACAGGCTGTTATAAGCGTTAGATATCTTTATTTGATGCTTATACAGTGTAGTGCACTTTGGTTGATGGTTGATTATTTTTCAATGCTATTATACATGTGTTGTATGAAAATCCATATAATTAACTTTATATGGTAATTGTTTGGGCCTCATTCCAGTTTTAAAATAGAAATATTTGAAATAGAAATATTCGAAATGGAATATTTGAAAATATCAATATATGAAGCCGTGTTGATTAGATTGACGCCATTTTGACGTGAACGATATTTATATCGATTTTATTCATTTTAAAATGAATATTGAAAAGTGATTTCGAAATCGAATATTTCGAAATGAATTGAATTGAAAACGAATTCGAAAAGAATTGAATTGAAAACGAATTCAAGATGAATTGAAAACGATTTCGAAATGAATTGAATTGAAAACGATTTCGAAATGAATTGAATTGAAAACGATTTCGAAAAGAATTGAATTGAAAACGAATTCAAAATGAATTGAAAACGATTTCGAAAAGAATTGAATTGAAAACGAATTCAAAATGAATTGAAAACGATTTCGAAATGAATTGAATTGAAAACGATTTCGAAATAAATTGAATTGAAAACGATTTCGAAATAAATTGAATTGAAAACGATTTCGAAATGAATTGAAAACGAATTCAAATTGAATTGAAAGCAAATTGAAATGAATTCAAATTGAATTGAAATTTGAATTGAATAGAAATGAATTTTAAAACGAATTTATAAAGAAGAATTCAATTTTGATTTGAATTGAAAAGGAAGTTGAAATTGTTTTTGAAACGAATTCAAAACTATTTATATAATTCGTTTTAAATAGAAATCGATGAAAAATATATTATATATATTATATATATAATATAATGGCCTGAATAGAACGCGCCGCGCCGCGGCAGTTCGCGAATTTCGACCATTTGTTTCAAACGGACATTACGGGAGATCCGACCGTCGGATTCTCCTAAAACCGGAACCGTTGGGTTCGTATCGAAAAGAGCTTTCTAATGAATGTTAGAAATTTGAAATCTAACGGTTGGATTTGGAGATACGTCCAAATCAAATTCGAAAAAGGTCGCTGTAAGTGCAGTTCGATGGCCGTTGTTGGAAATCGACTGTACGGGCCTTGATAAAATTATTAAAAATAGTAATAATTAGTGTAAAATCATAAGAAATGATTTGTGAAAGTTTGGGATGAAAAACTCCATATTTGAAAAGATAAAAATAGATTTTTATCGAAATGAACTAGTTTTGAACTAGAATTATAATTCTATTTATTTTTAAATAAATAAATTGAATTTGAAATGGTTTTGAGAATAACCAAAATTTCCAATGATTGCATTGGAGTGGATTTGAATCGAAATTGTCTTCGGAATATTTCGATGTTGGAATTCGTGATATTACAGGTGTTGTTATGGAAATTTGAAAGATATATATTTGTATCGTTATTTCCAATACGACATTTGTTAGTCGTAGAATTCGATATTGAATATAAGCCGATATATTTTCTATTCAGAGCCTTGTATTGAATATCGAATGTGATTTGGGTTTGTCGTGAATGGTGTCTTCACTAACACTGTTCTTGAACCCAGTTGAGAAAAGATTAAATCTTTTTATTTAGATTTAATGAAGTGTACCAATTAAATGATATTTAATTGGAATTGGATTGGTATTGATTTTTGGGTTTATCGTGAACAGTGTTCTAAATAACACTTGTTCTTTAACCCGATAATTAATGGAATGTGATTTGGGTTTGTCGTGAATCGTGTTTTTAAATGACACTGATTCTTTAACCCAGATAATGATTAAAACTAAGTGGAGTTTTAATGAATCTTTAATTAGATTGAAAAGATCGAGAATGGAGTATCACCAGTTTTGCTCCAGGCGATAGTTAAATCTTTAATTAGATTTGAACATGAAATTTAGAAACTAACTGTCGGTTAGCCAAGCAGAATGGTTTCCTGGATATTGATCTGATGTTGGTTTCGGCCTTCGGGGTTAATATTTGGGGAATTATTCTCTTGATTAATTTACGGTTAGTGACTAATGAATTGGAATGAGGCGTATGTTGTGTTTGTGTAACACTTATTTAAAATATACGCGAGTTATTCGGAAAGACCGGGTTTATCCCATTCTGAATAACTGATACGACGATAAGTCGAAGATGAAGACGATGGTCGAAGACCGGAGGTCTTCACGTCGTTTGGGTGATAACTGATGATCTTGATTGGGCTGTACACCCAAGAAGATGGAAACAGTTAGTGATCGTCCAGACGTACTTGGAGATCGATGGATATGCGGGGTACTAGGTGCCTCCGGTTTCGTTCAGACCCAGGACGGACTTGTAAATGGACTGTGTGTCTGACATCGGATTTCATTCTGTGTGACTGATATCGGTTGCATAGGATGGTTTGCCTGTGTGGCATGCTAAGATGCAAATGATCAAGGCTTCTGTTGAAAAGCAAAGTCTTGTGGTGATGATCAAAGCACGGCCTTTGTGGCGTAGCTTTGTGTAACGTTTACCTCGCGTGTTTCACACCCGGTATGAACCAAAAACGGGAGACGGACCTCAGGGAGGGCCTGCGTTTCCTCCTAGCTAGAAGTGGCGTCAGTGGTTTTACACGCCCTGACGAGTTTGACTTATGTGGTTGTTGCTGTTGCGAGGCGCCTCGGTTAGATCGGACGATCCGGGTCCGATGGAGTCATTCGTTGGCTCGCTTACGCCCCAAAGGGCGGCGAAACGTAGTGCTCAGGTATAATAATCCACGTCGGTGGACCGGCCCTGTCGCTCCAAGGCTTGCCTGCGCGCTTGCCTGAGACTCGGGCTGGGCAGTCTCGAATCGGTTGAGGACTATCTTTTGCCTCGGTTCATAGATGGAAATCCAATTTCCAAATACGTGACATTTGCGGTTTTATTTGTAAACCTATATATGGGATACCACGTGTAAAGACCCGCAACTTCCCCGTAAAGGAAAGCGACGGATAGTTCGAGAACAAACCACAACAGAACGCATACAGAAGAACGTTTCATTGTATATTACAACAATGCATCAGATTACAAGAATATACAGAGTAAATGAATATTACACAGAAATATCAGAGATTTAAATTACATTTAAATACATAGCAGCGGAAAATAATACAATACACAACTAGAATGAGATATACGGATACAAAGCTTCCCGGATATCGTTCCAGCTGTAAACCAGGATCCTGTGAATATAAATCTGCAAAACCAAAACTACTAGCTGCCCGTGTCAAAATAAGGGCACCCAGAGTTTAGGTTAAAACAATAAACTCCAGGTCAGTCATGGGACTGGTGTGAGAACTAAAACAGTTATTAATCTTTATTTTAAATCATTAGGTAAATCAAGGGACCACGCCGTATAACACGGAACGGGTTTCCTCCCAAGAATACCAGTGCATAAAACAAACAGCGCAATGCTAAATAAAGAAAAATGAAGCTGTTATAAGACCCAGGTCCTATCACACAATGCAACGCAAGCCGGGGGATAGGGTTTTCCCTTATAACAGCCAAAGAATGCTTGATACGTTTAAAACAAATCATTTGATACTATTATAAGTGCATAGTGTATAAAACACTTCAAATCATAAGCATCAATCATAGGCGGCATGAACGGCCCATAACACTATGTCGCCATATATAAGTTTACAATCAAAACCGCAAGACGACGTATTGGAAGTTGGGTTATCATTTATGGTATGAACCGAGGCAAGGGGCAAGATCCTCACAGATTCGAGACAATCTAGCCTACCATGTCTCAGGATCAGAGCTCGAGTGACCCTTGGATCGTCAGGGCCGGTCCACCGATGTGCTTTAAAAATGCCTGAACACTACGTTTCCCCGCCCTTTGGGGCGCAAGTCTGGTCCGTCAGCCGACCAGAAGCATCGGCCGAAACCGATATAACCGAGGCGCCTCGCAACAGCAACAACCACATAAGTCAAACTCGTCAGGGCGTGTAAAACCACTGACGCCACTTTTAGCTAGAAAGAAACGCAAGTCCTCCCTGAGGTCCATCTCCCGTTTTTGGTTCATACCGGGTGTGAAACTCGCGAAGTAAACGTTACACAAAGCTACGCCATAAAGGCCGTGCTTTGATCATCACCACAAGACTTTGCTTTTCAACAGAAGCCTCGATCAATTGCCACTTAGGCATGCCACATAGGCCATTCACTCCATGCGATTGATATCCATCAATATATAACCCCTGAGCTCGTACGTCTCAGAGAAGGGCGTTAAGCAAGAGAATAAATTCTCCGCCGCCAAACAGATATATATTTAATAGAGATCAATCACACGGACTAAAATCCAATGTCAGACACACAGTCCATTTACAAGTCCGTTCTGGGTCTGAACGAAACCGGAGGCACCTAGTACCCCGCATATCCATCGATCTCCAAGTACGTCTGGACGATCACTAACTGTTTCCATCTTCTTGGGTGTACAGCCCAATCAAGATCATCAGTTATCACCCAAACGACGTGAAGACCTCCGGTCTTCGACCATCGTCTTCATCTTCGACTTATCGTCGTATCAGTTATCCAGAATGGGATAAACCCGGTCTTTCCGAACAACTCGCGTATATTTTAAATAAGTGTTACACAAACACAACATACGCCTCATTCCAATTCATTAGTCACTAACCGTAAATTAATCAAGAGAATAATTCCCCAAATATTAACCCCGAAGGCCGAAACCAACATCAGATCAATATTCAGAAAACCATTCTGCTTGGCTAACCGACAGTTAGTTTCTAAATTTCACGTTCAAATCTAATTAAAGATTTAACTATCGCCTGGAGCAAAACTGGTGATACTCCATTTTCGATCATTTCAATCTAATTAAAGATTCATTAAAACTCCACTTAGTTTTAATCTTCGACTGGGTTAAAGAATCCGTGTCATTTAAAAACACAGTTCACGATAAACCCAAAGTCACATCCCATTAATTATCGGGTTAAAGAACGAGTGTTGTTTAAAACACTGTTCACGACAAACCCAAAAATCAATATCGATTCGATTCCAATTAAATATTATTTAATTGGTGCACTTCATTAAATCTAAATAAAAAGATTTAATCATTTCTCAACTGGGTTCAAGAACAGTGTTAGTGAAGACACCATTCACGACAAACCCAAATCACATTCGATATTCAATACAAGGCTCTGAATAGAAAATATATCGGCTTATATTCAATATCGAATTCTACGACTAACAAATGTCGTATTGGAAATAACGATATAAATATATATCTTTCAAATTTCCATAACAACACCTGTATAATCACGAATTCCAACATCGAAATATTCCGAAGACAATTTCGATTCAAATCCACTCCAATGCAATCATTGGAAATTTTGGTTATTTTCAAAACCCTTTTCGAATTCAATTTATTTATTCAAAAATAAATAGAATTATAATTCTAGTTCAAAACTAGTTCATTTCGATAAAAACCTATTTTTATCTTTTCAAATATGGAGTTTTTCATCCCAAACTTTCACAAATCATTTCTTATGATTTTACACAAATTATTACTATTTTTAATAATTTTATCAAGGCCCGTACAGTCGATTTCCATCAATGGCCATCGAACTGCACTTACAGCGACCTTTTTCGAATTTGATTTGGACATAATTCCAAATCCAACCGTTAGATTTCAAATTTCTAATCTTCGTTAGAAAGCTCTTTTCGATACGAACCCAACGGTTCCGGTTTTAGGAGAATCCGACGGTCGGATCTCCCGTAATGTCCGTTTGAAATAAATGGTCGAAATTCGCGAACTGCCGCGGCGCGGCGCGTTCTATTCAGGCCATTATATTATATATATAATATATATAATATATATTTCGTCGATTTCTATTTAAAACGAATTATATAAATAGTTTTAAATTCGTTTCAAATTCTATTTCAACTTCTATTTCAATTCAAAGCAAAATTGAATTCTTCTTTATAAATTCGTTTAAAAATTCATTTCTATTCAATTCGAATTTCAATTCAATTTGAATTCATTTCAATTCACTTTCTATTCCATTCGAATTCGTTTTCAATTCAATTCATTTCGAAATCGTTTTCAATTCAATTCATTTCGAAATCGTTTTCAATTCAATTTATTTCGAAATCGTTTTCAATTCATTTTGAATTCGCTTTCAATTCAATTCATTTCGAAATCGTTTTCAATTCATTTTGAATTCGTTTTCAATTCAATTCATTTCGAAATCGTTTTCAATTCATTTTGAATTCGTTTTCAATTCAATTCATTTCGAAATCGTTTTAAAATCGATATAAATATCGTTCACGTCAAAATGGCGTCAATCTAGTCAACACGGCTTCATATATTCCTTTATTTTCAAATATTCTATTTCAAATATTTCTATTTCAAATATTTCTATTTCAAATATTTCTTTTTTTTTTCGAAACTGGAATGAGGCCCAATCAATTACCATATAATGTTAATTATATGGATTTTCTACAACACATGTATATATCAACAACGATGAATAATCAACCATCAACCAAAGTGCACTACACTGTATAAGCATCAAATATAGACATTTAACGCTTATAGCAGCTTGTCAATCTATCGATCGACATATTTAATCAATCAGGATGAGTGAACTTCAAATTTCATCCTAACACCCGTGTGGGGTTTCAAACAATCAAACACATATTTTATTTGTGCAGTTAGGCGATGTGTAAAATTTATCGACCCAATCAATGTCCTTCAAATAAGTGTACATAAACAAACCATCTGGTTTGCAAATGAATATTTTATTTATTCACATTCACGTTAAAATTTATATTTTTAACGACAAAACATTTTATTTCAACATATGAATTTCTCTTCAGTTCATTCTTTAAATAAAATGATATTTTTATTTTTCTAACATATTTTAGAAAATTTCGGCGGCATAACGGCACGATACTAGAAACGGGACGAGGCCTAGCCTTATCCCCGGACTAGTGAAGGCCCACGCCATTCACACATCAATCAAATCAATTTCATTTTGCAAACCACAAAACTTGGAGTAAGGGTCTAACCTAGCCTTACTCCTTCGCCTTATAACGGCGCACGTCTAATCCTAACCAATTTATCGATTCGATTTTTCACACCACAAATCACATTCAAACCAATATCGCAATCAATCACCAAACAGTCAAACAAACAAGTCCATGGTCTGTGGACGGGTGTCGGGTGCTACTAAGCACCGTCTGCATCCTAGTATATATATATAACTAGAAAAATAAATTGAAAGGTGAGAAATTCTCACTTATAGCTATCCTAGCTCCACGGCTCTTCATTTGCAGAAGTCCTCGTCGTTTCGCCTTTTTGTCACCTTCGTTGCCCAAGGCCACTATATATATAAAAATTGAATTTTTATTTCAAAGTTCCATATATAAAAATCGAATTTTTATTTCTAAATTTAAACAAAGTCTATATATTTTCAAAACAACTATATTTGATATTTTTCAAAACAACTATATTTGATATTTTTCAAAACAACTATATTTGATATTTTTCAAAACAACTATATTTGATTTTTAGTTAAAGCAAAATATGATTTTTATATTTTTAAAGTATTAAAAATATAATCTTTACTATAGAGAAATATTAAAAATAGGATTTTTATATTTTTAAAGTATTAAAATATAATCTTTATAGGATAGAGGATATAAAGATATCATCTTTGTGTATGTAACGAAATAAAAATCTGATTTTTATTTTATATACGTTGAGATAAAGTGGTGGTTTTTAAAAAGGCGAAAACTTTATTTTTATAAAGGTGAAATCTATATTTTTGAAATGGGATTTTTATATATTGAACTTTGAAATAAAGATTCGATTTTTATATATTGAACTTTGAAATAAAAATTCGATTTTTATATATGTAGTGGCTACGGGCAACAAAGGCGATAAAAAGGCGAGTTGGCGAAGATTTCCTGCGTTAGAAGTGCCGTGGAGCTAGGATAGCTATATGTGAGAATTTCTCACCTTTCAATTTTATTTCTAGTTATATATATATATATATATTAGGATGCAGACGGTGTTTAGTAGCACCCGACACAATCGTCCACAGACCATGGACTTGTTTGTTTGACTGTTTGGTGATTGATTGCGATATTGGTTTGAATGTGGTTTGTGGTGTGAAAAATCGAATCGATAAATTGATTAGGATTAGACGTGCGCCGTTATAAGGCGAAGGAGTAAGGCTAGGTTAGACCCTTACTCCAAATTTTGTGGTTTGCATAACGAAAGTGAATTTGATTGATGTGTGAATGGCGTGGGCCTTCACTAGACCGGGGATAAGGCTAGGCCTTGTCCCGTTTCTAGTATCGTGCCGTTATGCCGCCGAAATTTTCTAAAATATGTTAGAAAAATAAAAATAATCATTTATTGAATAAATGAACTGAATAGATATTCATATGTTAAAATAAAATGTTTTATCGTTAAAAATATAATTTTTAACGTGAAGTGAATGAAATAAAATATTCATTTACAAGCCAGATGGTTTGTTTATGTACACCTATTTGATTGATATTGATTGGGTCGATAAATTTTACACATCGCCCAACTGCACGAATAAAATCTATGTTTGATTGTTTGAAACCCTACACGGGTGTTGGGATAAAATTTAAAGTTCACTCATCCTGACTGATTAAATATGTCGATCGATTGATTGACAGGCTGTCATGAGCGTTATATATCTATATTTGATGCTTATACAGTGTAGTGCACTTTGGTTGATGGTTGATTATTTTCAATGCTATTAAATACATGTGTTGTATGAAAATCCATATAATTAACGTTATATGGTGATTGATTGGGCCTCATTCCAATTTGAAAAATAAAGAATATTATATAATAAAGGTTCATGTGTTGACTATACTCATCCGTTGGGATTAGTCATGTGTTGAACGAATTATTTTTATAATAAAATTTACATCTTTATCAATATAAAATAAAGGTTCATGTGTTGACGGTACTCATTCGTTGAGATTAGTCATGTGTTGAACGAAATAATTTAACAAAAATAGTCACACATGGACGGTACTCATTCGTTGAGATTAGTCGTGTGTTGACAAAAAGAAACATTTGAAATGGAATATATAAAGCCGTGTTGATTAGTGATGCGCCATTTTGACGCGAACGACATATAAAACGATTTCGAAATGAATTGAATATAAAACGATTTCGAAATGAATTGAATATAAAACGATTTCGATTTGAATGGAATAGAAAACCAATTTGATTTCAAATTGAATATATGATGAACTTGATTCAAATAGAAAACGAAACGAATTTGATTTGAATAGAAAATGAATTTGAATCGAATATAAAACCAATTTGAATTGAATTGAATTGAAAACGAATTCGAATTGAATTGAAAACGAATTCAAATTGAATTGAAAGCGAATTGAAATAAATTCAAATTTAATTGAAATTTGAATTGAATAGAAATGTATTTTTAAAAACGAATTTTTTAAGAAGAATTCAATTTTGCTTTGGATTGAAATAGAAGTTGAAATGGTTCTTGAAACGAATTTAAAACTATTTATATAATTCGTTTTAAATAGAAATCGACGAAATATATATTATATATATTATATATATAATATAATGGCCTGAATAGAACGCGCCGCGCCGCGGCAGTTCGTAAATTTCGACCATTTATTTCAAACGGACATTACGGGAGATCCGACCGTCGGATTCTCCTAAAACCGGAACCGTTGGGTTCGTATCGAAAAGAGCTTTCTAACGAATATTAGAAATTCAAAATCTAACGGTTGGATTTGGAGATACGTCCAAATCAAATTCGAAAAAGGTCGCTGTAAGTGCAGTTCGATGGCCATTGTTGGAAATCGACTGCACGGGCCTCGATAAAATTATTAAAAATAGTAATAATTTGTATAAAATCATAAGAAATGATTTGGGAAAATTCGGGATGAAAAACTCCACATTTGAAAAGATAAAAATGGTTTTTATCGAAATGCACTAGTTTGAACTAAATTTGAAACCCAATTGATTCTAATAAATAAATTAGATTTAAAAGGGGTTTTAAATAATCGGGATTTCTAATATATTTGATTGGATTTGAAATGGGTTTATCGTGAACTGTGTTTTAAATAACACTAGTTCTTTAACCCGATAATAAATAGAATGTGATTTGGGTTTATCGTGAACTGTGTTTTAAAATAACACCTAGTTCTTTAACCCAGTAAAAGGAGTTTTAATGAATCTGCAATTAGATTGAAATGTGAATTCGTAATCTAAATTTCCAAATTTAGAAAATGAACGAGAATGGAGTATTACCAGTTTTGCTCCAAAGCGATAGTTAAATCTTTAATTAGATTTGAACGTGAAATGGTAATTAATTTTACCGATAACACCACGGGGTTAGATATGGAGTATTACCAGTTTTGCTTCATGGGATGAATAGGTTGGGATTGGGAAATAAAATAAATAATTACTTCGTTACGGTTCGCTAATCTCGACTAGTTGGAAAAACCATAATTTGGTTTTAAATGACATCCAAAGGAAGATTACAGGATAAATTTTAAAGAATTTATCTTGGATAAAATTAATGGGAACATTTCCCTAAGAATGTGAAATTTAGAAACTAGTTGTAGGTTGGCTAAGAAGAATGGTTTCCTGGGTATTGATCTGATGTTGGTTTCGGCCTTCGGGGTTAATGTTTGGGAAATTGTTCTCTTGCTAATTTGCGGTTAGTGACTAATGAATTGGAATGAGGCGTATGTTGTGTTTGTGTAACATTTGTTTTAATATACGCGGGTTGTTCGGAAAGTCCGGGTTTACACCCATTCTGAATAACCGATTCGACGATATGTCGAAGATGAAGACGGTGGTTGAAGACCGGAAGTCTTCACATCGTAGGGATAATTACTGACGATCCTGATTGGGCTGTACACCCAAGAGGATGGAAATAGTTGGTGGTCGTCCAGACGTACTTGGAGATGGATGGATATGCGAGGAAAGTGCCTCCGGTTTCGTTCAGACCCAGAACGGACTTGTAAATGGATTGTGTGTCTGACATTGGATTTCATTCTGTGTTGATTGATTTCTATTAAATATATATCTGCTTGGCGGCGGAGAATTTATTCTCTTGCTTAACGCCCTTCTCTGAGACGTACGAGCTTAGAGGTTATATATCGATAGATATCAATCGCATGGCATGAATTGCCTGTGTGGCATACGGAGATGCAATGATCAAGGCTTCTGTTGAAAAGCAAAGTCTTGTGGTTGATGATCAAAGCACGCCTACGTGGCAGCTTTGTGTATAGCGTGTATTCGCGAGCCTCACACCTCGGTATGAGTTAAAAACGGGATACGGACCGCTGGGAGAGCGCACGTTTCTTTCTAGCTTTGGTGGTGTCAGTGACTTACCAGCCCTGACATATATATACTTTTCACCTTTGTGGTTGTTGGAATGAGGCGCCTCGATTATAGGTCTGTAAGGACCGGGAAACGTGTGTTCAGGCATAATTAATCCTCTAATGTAAGTGAGGACCGGCCCAGCCGCATCCAGGGGTTACCCAGTGTGCGTAATCCTGGGGCATTTGCTAGAGTGTCTCGAACGCGGAGAGGAGCTTGCCCCTTGCCTCGACTCAGGAAGGAAATCCAATTTCCAATACGTGTATTGCGGCTTTATTTGTAGAGCCTAGTATGGCGACATAGTAGCATGGGATACTATGCCGTCTATGATTTATATTTATGATTGAAAAGGTTTTGACACTATACACATATTATAGTATCAAATGATTTGTTTAAAACGTACCAAGCATGTTTGGCTATTATAAGGGAAAACCCTATCCCCCGGCTTGCGTTGCATTGTATGATAGGACCTGGGTCTTATAATAGCTTCATTTTTCGAAAAAGCATTGCGTTGTTTATTGATATGCACTGGTATTCTTGGGAGGAAACCCGTTCCGTGTTATACGGCGTGGTCCCTTGATTTACCTAGCTTTAAAAATAAAGATTAACTGTTTTAGTTCTCACACCAGTCCCATGACTGACCTGGAGTTTATTGTTTTAACCTAAACTCTGGGTGCCCCTATTTTCCGCACGGGCAGCTAGTAGTTTTGGTTTTGCAGATTTATATTCACAGGATCCTGGTTTACAGCTGGAATGATATCCGGAAAGCTCTGTATCCGTATATCACCTTCAGTTGTGCTTTAAATTATTTTTCCGCTGCTATGTATTTAAATGTAATTTAAATCTCTGATATTTCTGTGTAATATTTATTCATTTATACTCTGTATATTCTTGTAATCTGTTGCATTGTTGTAATATACAATGAAATGTTCTTCTGTTTGTGTTCTGGTTTGTCCTGTTCTCAACAGTCAGGGGTTTCGAACGGTCTAGATTGGTTTAACGACTGATTCGGATCGAGCGAAATTCCAGGCCGTCACATTTAATCTCAACGAATGAGTACCGTCCATGTGTGACTATTTTTGTTAAATTATTTCGTTCAACACATGACTAATCCCAACGGATGAGTATAGTCAACACATGAACCTTTATTTTATATTGATAAAGATGTAAATTTTATTATAAAAATAATTCGTTCTGTTGTGGTTTGTTCTCGAACTATCCGACGCTTTCCTTTACGGGGAGGTTGCGGGTCGTTACACGTGGTATCAGAGCTTTGGTTTACAAAGCTAGAGAACAAGACACATTAGAACCCTACGAAAGAATTCATCAGATATTGGATTAGTAATATCCAATGGGAATGACTCGTTAGAGATAGGATCAGTAGTATCCTAGAACGAGTGTGAAGAGTATATTTCTTTCAAATGAAAACAAACTTTTGTTTTGAAAATTTAAATCAATTATTCGTATTTGATTATTTATTTTATATTGATTAGGACAATCCGATATATAAAGATTTTTCATATATGTCTTGCAAACGTGTATTCGAAGTTTTAATATATTGGGTAGATATAGAATCCCTCTAGTGCCCGGGAGTAATTCTGGTGATGGGGCACTGTCGCCAGTATTTATTTTCGAGTGACGAAAGTGAGATTTCTATATATTTCCTATTAACTGGTGTGAGAACCAAATCTTATATAGCTAGAACACTTTGTTGTGAATTGGCATCAAAAACAAGATTTTCAGTATATATATCAAAATTATGAATTTGAAACGTTAAATTCACTAATTGATTGATGTTTGTGTTGTTTGTTCATTGGTTTGCTAATTTTGAACCGTTTAGCCTAATTAAATCAAATATTGAACTGTATTGAAAATTGGTCGCATCTGCTTGCATATACATGTATATCATTGAACAGGTCATAGCAAGGAGGCTAGAACCAGAGAATAAAATTTGTTTGCCCGACAAATAGGTACATGTTTACTACATAATTTCCTGTTTTGTTTGGGTGATGATGATTTTGTGAGCCTATTGGCTAGCCGCTTGGCTTTTTCTTTTTCTTTTTGAGATCTAAAGGACCGGGGAAGCTATTTGAAATTCCCCGATGCTCCCATTGCAGGGGAGGTTATGGCGAAATTTTTCGAAAATTTAGGGTGTTAGCCAAATTTTTGAAATTTTGAAAATTCTCAGAAACTAAAAAGTTAGAGAATGGAAGCCAGATCGAATGTAGAGCTGAATAATCAAACCACTTTCGACTTTGTTCCTTTTCGAGGACGAAAAGTTTTAAGTGGGGGAGATTGTAACAACCCGTAAAATGCGAGCCAGTTTGAAAATTTTATTTTGGCAATTTTAGCGGATTTTGATTATTTAAAATGAATTATTTTAAATAATATCGACGAGAAATTTATTTTGAATTGAAATTCGACGTATATATTATATACGTCGTCGTTAGAATATATAATAATTATAAATAATTATAAAAAGAATTGAAAATGGCGCGGTAGTTCGAAAATTCGATTTCTAATTTCAAATGAATATACAGAATTCGATATAAGTCAGAATTGAACGAAACAAGAAATATTTGAATCTGTATAACTATATCTTTGTAAAGAAGTTAACAAACTGAGATTTCATTTTAGAAATGATAAGATATGTCCAGTTGAAATTTCTGAATAGTCGCTATGGAATTCAGGCCCTTGAAAATAGCCGTTTTGCAAACGACCTCGGATTTCGACGAAACCAGTTTTGTTGGATCCGTGATGTAAAGTTATTGCTAGGTTTCAAATTTCATAATTTTTCGAATCAATATGTGAGCGTGGCAAAAGAAAACGCGTTTGACCAGTTTCAGTTGATTTTAATCGACTGGAAAATGGCCATTTTTCTAACGGTCTCAGAATTCGACGAAACTAGTTTTGTTAGGACCGTATCGTCAATGCGAAGCTAGAAAATATTTTTCTGGAATTTTCCTAGTTAGTATGTGACCCCGGTAATTTGAAATGTACGTTTAAAATTCAATAAAGTGATTTAAATGTAAATTTAATGGAAACTGATTGTAACAGCCAAATCAGCTTGCGATACATATCCCATTGTGTTCGGAATGGGGGTAGAACGTTATGGGCGACAGGCGGTGGGCCTCATTTAGAGGTCGTATGTAAAAGTCAACATTTTTACAAATTAAATAATTAAAAAAAAAAACCTTCTCCTACATCCTCTCTGGCCCCCCCCCCTGTATCATTTCAGAACTAAATCGGAAAAAAAAAAAAAAAAAAAGAAAAAAAAACGTCGCTCCTCCACGATCTGGCCACCGCGCCTCCTCTCGGGCGGCGTGCCCCCTTCCTCCTCTGCCTCGCCCTCTTCTTCCTCGAGCTCGAGACCCCTGAAACCCCGAAGAACCCCCAATCGAACCGCACCTCCCTGGGTCCCACGCCACCTGCGAGTTCCACCACCGCCACCCCACAACGGCCGTCGCGCCTCCCTCTACCCAATTCGAGCACCCTCTGAACCCGCGACCCCCCCCCCCCTCCGATCTGAAAACCTCGACGAAGCCCCCCCCCGACCACTCGACAGCCCCCCTGTAAGTTCCCTGCTTTTTTATTTATTTATTTACTTTTTCTGATTTTTTTTTATTTTACTTCAACTGTTTTTTTTATTTTATTTTACTTTAAACTGTTTTTCTTTTTTTTATTATTTACTTTTTCTGTTTTTTTATATAAAAGAATTTAAAAACTGCATTTATTTAAAAGGAAAAAAAAACTGCATTTATTTAAAAAGAATTTAAAAACTGCATTTATTTAAAAGGAAAAAAAAACTGCATTTATTTAAAAGGAAAAAAAAACTGCATTTATTTAAAAGGAAAAAAAAACTGCATTTATTTAAAAGGAAAAAAAAAACTGCATCTTTTTAAAAAAAGAAGGAAAAACTCTATTTTGAAAAAGATATAAAAACTGCATTTTCAAAAAGATAAAAGAAAAAGGGTAGATCTTTTAATAGAAAAAGATTGTTTAGAAAACATATATGAAATTGTTTTGAAAATATATGTTGTTTTAAAAATAAAGATAACAACTTTGTTTTTATAAAGATAACAACTTGGTTTTTAGAAAGATGAAAACTTTAAATTGAAAAGTTGAAAACTTTATTTTAAAAAGGCGAAAACTTTAAATTGAAAAGTTGAAAACTTTATTTTAGAAAGGCGAAAACTTTAAATTGAAAAGTTGAAAACTTTATTTTAGAAAGATGAAAACTTTAAATTGAAAAGTTGAAAACTTTATTTTAGAAAGATGAAAACTTTAAATTGAAAAGTTGAAAACTTTATTTTAGAAAGGCGAAAACTTTAAATTGAAAAGTTGAAAACTTTATTTTTATAAAGGCGGAATTTTTAAATATATGATAGTGAAATAAAAATTCGATTTTTATATATATTGAACTTTGAACTAAAAATATGATTTTTATTTATTGAACTTTGAAATAAAAATTCGATTTTTATATATTGAACTTTGAAGTAAAAATTCGATTTTTATATATTGAACTTTGAAGTAAAAATTCGATTTTTATATATTGAACTTTGAAGTAAAAATTCGATTTTTATATATTGAACTTTGAAATAAAAATTCGATTTTTATATATTGAACCTTGAAGTAAAAATTCGATTTTTATATATTGAACTTTGAAGTAAAAATTCGATTTTTATATATTGAACTTTGAAGTAAAAATTCGATTTTTATATATTGAACTTTGAAATAAAAATTCGATTTTTATATATTAAACTTTGAAGTAAAAATTCGATTTTTACATATGTAGAGAATACGGGCAACGAAGGCGAGTTGGCGAAGATTTCCTGCATTAGAAGTGCCGTGGAGCTAGGATAGCTATAAGTGAGAATTTCTCACTCTTCAATTTAATTTTTCTAGTTATATATATATATATATACTAGGATGCAGACGGTGCTTAGTAGCACCCGACACAATCGTCCACAAACCATGGACTTGTTTGTTTGGTTGCATAGATTAGTTTGATTATGTGATTGAATTGAATTGTTTGAGTGAAATTGAATGGTTTGATTGATGTGTGAATGGCGTGGGCCTTCACTAGACCGGGGATAAGGCTAGGCCTCGTCCCGTTTCTAGTATCGTGCCGTTATGCCGCCGAAATTTTCTAAAATATGTTAGAAAAATAAAAATATCATTTTATTGTGTAAATGAATTAAATAGAAATTCATAGTTTGAAATAAAATGTTTTATCGTTAAAAATATAATTTTTAACGTGGAGTGAATAAAATAAAATATTCATTTATAAACCGGACGGTTTGTTTATGTACACCTATTTGAATGACGTTGATTGGGTCGATAAATTTTACACATCGCCCAACTGCACAAATAAAATATGTGTTTGATTGTTTGAAACCCCACACGGGTGTTAGGATGAAAGTTGAAGTTCACTCATCCTGATTGATTAAATATGTCGATCGATGGATTGACAGGCTGTTATAAGCGTTGAATATCTATATTTGATGCTTATACAGTGTAGTGCACTTTGGTTGATGGTTGATTATTTTTCAATGCTATGATATACATGTGTTGTATGAAAATCCATATAATTAGCTTTATATGGTAATTGATTGGGCCTCATTCCAGTTTTAAAAATAGAAATATTTGAAATAGAAATATTCGAAATGGAATATTTGAAAATATCAATATATGAAGCCGTGTTGATTAGATTGACGCCATTTTGACGTGAACGATATTTATATCGATTTTATTCATTTTAAAATGAATATTAAAAAGTAATTTTGAAATCGAATATTTCGAAATGAATTGAATTGAAAACGATTTCGAAATGAATTGAATTGAAAACGATTTCGAAATGAATTGAAAACGAATTCAAATTGAATTGAAAACGATTTCGAAATGAATTGAAAACGAATTCAAATTGAATTGAAAACGATTTCGAAATAAATTGAATTGAAAACGATTTCGAAATGAATTGAATTGAAAACGATTTCGAAATGAATTGAATTGAAAACGATTTCGAAATGAATTGAATTGAAAACGATTTCGAAATGAATTGAATTTTAAAACGATTTCGAAATGAATTGAATTGAAAACGAATTCAAATGGAATTGAAAGCGAATTGAAATGAATTCAAATTGAATTGAAATTTGAATTGAATAGAAATGAATTTTGAAACGAATTTATAAAGAAGAATTCAATTTTGATTTGAATTGAAAAGGAAGTTGAAATTGCTTTTGAAACGAATTTAAAACCATTTATATAATTCGTTTTAAATAGTAATCGACGAAATATATATTATATATATTATATATATAATATAATGGCCTGAATAGAACGCGCCGCGCTGCGGCAGTTCGCGAATTTCGACCATTTGTTTCAAACGGACATTACGGGAGATCCGACCGTCGGATTCTCCTAAAACCGGAACCGTTGGGTTCGTATCGAAAAGAGCTTTCTAATGAATGTTAGAAATTTGAAATCTAACGGTTGGATTTGGAGATACGTCCAAATCAAATTCGAAAAAGGTCGCTGTAAGTGCAGTTCGATGGCCGTTAATGGAAATCGACCGTACGGGCCTTGATAAAATTATTAAAAATAGTAATAATTTGTGTAAAATCATAAGAAATGATTTGTGAAAGTTTGGGATGAAAAACTCCATATTTGAAAAGATAAAAATAGATTTTTATCGAAATGAACTAGTTTTGAACTAGAATTATAATTCTATTTATTTTTAAATAAATAAATTGAATTTGAAATGGTTTTGAAAATAACCAAAATTTCCAATGATTGCATTGGAGTGGATTTGAATCGAAATTGTCTTCGGAATATTTCGATGTTGGAATTCGTGATATTACAGGTGTTGTTATGGAAATTTGAAAGATATATATGTATATCGTTATTTCCAATACGACATTTGTTAATCGTAGAATTTGATATTGAATATAGGCCGATATAGTTTCTATTCAGAGCCTTGTATTGAATATATCGAATGTGATTTGGGTTTGTCGTGAATGGTGTCTTCACTAACACTGTTCTTGAACCCAGTTGAGAAAAGATTAAATCTTTTTATTTAGATTTAATGAAGTGTACCAATTAAATGATATTTAATTGGAATTGAATTGGTATTGATTTTTGGGTTTATCGTGAATAGTGTTTTAAATAACACTTGTTCTTTAACCCGATAATTAATGGAATGTGATTTTGGGTTTATCGTGAATCGTGTTTTTAAATGACACTGATTCTTTAACCCAGATAATGATTAAAACTAAGTGGAGTTTTAATGAATCTTTAATTAGATTGAAAGGATCGAGAATGGAGTATCACCAGTTTTGCTCCAGGCGATAGTTAAATCTTTAATTAGATTTGAACGTGAAATTTAGAAACTAACTGTCGGTTAGCCAAGCAGAATGGTTTTCTGGATATTGATCTGATGTTGGTTTCGGCCTTCGGGGTTAATATTTGGGGAATTATTCTCTTGATTAATTTACGGTTAGTGACTAATGAATTGGAATGAGGCGTATGTTGTGTTTGTGTAACACTTACTTAAAATATACGCGAGTTATTCGGAAAGACCGGGTTTATCCCATTCTGAATAACTGATACGACGATAAGTCGAAGATGAAGACGATGGTCGAAGACCGGAAGTCTTCACGTCGTTTGGGTGATAACTGATGATCTTGATTGGGCTGTACACCCAAGAAGATGGAAACAGTTAGTGATCGTCCAGACGTACTTGGAGATCGATGGATATGCGGGGTACTAGGTGCCTCCGGTTTCGTTCAGACCCAGAACGGACTTGTAAATGGACTGTGTGTCTGACATCGGATTTCATTCTGTGTGACTGATATCGGTTGCATAGGATGGCTTGCCTGTGTGGCATGCTAAGATGCAAATGATCGAGGCTTCTGTTGAAAAGCAAAGTCTTGTGGTGATGATCAAAGCACGGCCTTTGTGGCGTAGCTTTGTGTAACGTTTACCTCGCGTGTTTCACACCCGGTATGAACCAAAAACGGGAGACGGACCTCAGGGAGGGCATGCGTTTCTTTCTAGCTAGAAGTGGCGTCAGTGGTTTTACACGCCCTGACGAGTTTGACTTATGTGGTTGTGGTTGTTGCGAGGCGCCTCGGTTATATCGGTTTCGGCCGAATGCATTCTGGTCGGCTGACGGACCAGACTTACACCCCATAGGGTGGGGAGACGTATTGTTCAGGCATAATAATCCACTCCGTGTGGACCGGCCCTGACGATCCAAGGGGCAGTTGCGGCTGTTCCTGAGGCTCGGGCTAGACAGTCTCGAATCGGTTGAGGACTATCTTTTGCCTCGGTTCATAGAAGGAAATCCAATTTCCAAATACGTGACTTTGCGGTTTTATTTGTAAACCTATATATGGCGACATGATATATGGTACCCATGCCGCCTATGATTGATACTTATGATTTGAAGTTGTTTTACACACTATGCACTTATAGTAGTATCAAATGATTTGTTTTAAACGTATCAAGCATTCTTTGGCTGTTATAAGGGAAAACCCTATCCCCCGGCTTGCGTTTGCATTGTGTGATAGGACCTGGGTCTTATAACAGCTTCATCTTTCTTTATTTAGCATTGCGCTGTTGTTTTATGCACTGGTGTTCTTGGGAGGAAACCCGTTCCGTGTTATACGGCGTGGTCCCTTGATTTACCTTACTTTGAAAATAAAGATTAATAACTGTTTTAGTTCTCACACCAGTCACATGACTGACCTGGAGTTTATTGTTTTAACCTAAACTCTGGGTGCCCTTATTTCGACACGGGCAGCTAGTAGTTTTGGTTTTGCAGATTTATATTCACAGGATCCTGGTTTACAGCTGGAACGATATCCGGAAAGCTTTGTATCCGTATATCTTCTTCTAGTTGTGTATTGTATTATTTTCCGCTGCTATGTATTTAAATGTAATTTAAATCTCTGATATTTCTGTGTAGTATTCATTTATACTCTGTATATTCTTGTAATCTGATGCATTGTTGTTATATACAATGAAATGTTCTTCTGTATGCGTTCTATTTTGTCGTGTTCTCAAACGATAGGGTGTTTCGAACGGTCTGGGTCGGTTTAGCGACTGGTTCGGACCGAGCGAAATTCCTTGCCGTCACAGTTGGTATAACAACCCGGAAAATCTGGGCCAGTTTAAAATTTTTATTTTGGCAATTTTAGCGAATTTTGATTATTTAAAATGAATTATTTTAAATAATATCGACGAGGAATTTATTTTGAATAGAATTCGAACGTATATATTATACGCGTCGTCGTTAGAATATAAATAATTATATATAATTATAAAAGGAATTGAAAATGGCGCGGTAGTTCGAAAATTCGATTTCTAATTTCAAATGAATATACAGAATTCGTTATAAGTCAGAATTGAACGAAACAAGAAATATTTGAATCTGATGAAGAATATCTTTCTAACAAAGTTAACAAACTGAGATTTCACTTTAGAAATGATAAGATATGTCCAGTTGAAAATTCTGAATAGTCGCTATGGAATTCAGGCCCTTAAAAATGGACATTTTGCAAATGACCTCGGAATTCGACGAAACCAGTTTTGTTGGGTCCGGGATGTTAAGTTATTGCTAGATTCCAAATTTCATAATTTTTCGAATCAATATGTGAGCGTGGCAAAGGAAAATGCGTTTGACCATTTTCAGTGGATTTTAATCGACTGGAAAATGGCCATTTTTCCAACGGTCTCAGAATTCGACGAAACTAGTTTTATTAAGACCGTATCGTCAATACGAAGCTAGAAAATATTTTTCTGTAATTTTTCGAGTTCATATGCGACCCCGGTAATTTGAAATGTACGTTTAAAATGCAATATAGTGATTTAAATGAAAATTCAAAAGGAAACTAATTGTAACAATCGAATCAGCTTGCGATACATATCCCATTGTGTTCGGAATGGGGGTAAAACGCTATGGGCGACAGGCGGTGGGCCTCGTTTCGAGGTCGTATGTAAAAGTCAACCTTTTTGCAAAAATTTAATAATTAAATAAATAAAAAAAAAAAATTTCCCTCCTATATCTCCTTCTTGGCCCCCCCCCCCCGATTCAGAAAACATAAAACAAAAAAAAAAAAAAAAAAAAAAAAAGAGGAAGAAAGCAGCAGCAGCCGCCAGGCGATCGCCGCCTCCGGCGAGGCGCGCCGCGCCCTCCTTCCCCATGTCGAACTCCTCCTCCTTCCTCCCTACCTCCTCCGAGAGCCACACAACCAAATCGGTAACCCCCCCCGAACCCTAAACCGCCTCAGCCTCAGGCGCTCCCCCCCCCTCTCTCTCCGTTCCTCCTCCGCCCTGCCCTCCTGCAGGAGCTTCGACGCCCAACTGTCTCCCCCCCCTGTAAGTTTATATAACTGATTTATTTATTTGTTTTTATTTTACTTTGATTTTTATTTTAAAGTTTTAAAACTGATATTTTCTTTAATATTAAAACTGATTTTTTTATAATAAGTAAAAACTGAATTTTGTAAATAAGTATAAAAACTGATTTATATTTTAAGATAAAACTGATTTATATTTTAAGATAAAACTGATTTATATTTTAAGATAAAACTGATTTATATTTTAAGATAAAACTGATTTATATTTTAAGAAAAAAACTGATTTATATTTTAAGATAAAACTGAATTTTATTTTAAGATAAAACTGAATTTTAATTTTAAGTTAAAAGCAAAAAGGTTTAATCTTTTAATAGAAAAAGATTGTTTAGAAAACATATATGTTGTTTTAAAAATAAAGATAACAACTTTGTTTTATAAAGATAACAACTTTATTTTAGAAAGATGAAAACTTTAAATTGAAAAGTTGAAAACTTTATTTTAGAAAGATGAAAACTTTAAATTGAAAAGTTGAAAACTTTATTTTTATAAAAGCGGAATTTTTAAATATATGATAGCGATATAAAAATATGATTTTATATATCACATCGAAGAAAAAATCGATTTTTATATATTGAACTTTGAACTAAAAATTCGATTTTTATATATTGAACTTTGAACTAAAAATTCGATTTTTATATATTGAACTTTGAACTAAAAATCGATTTTTATATATTGAACTTTGAACTAAAAATTCGATTTTTATATATTGAACTTTGAACTAAAAATTCGATTTTTATATATTGAACTTTGAACTAAAAATTCGATTTTTATATATTGAACTTTGAACTAAAAATTCGATTTTTATATATTGAACTTTGAACTAAAAATTCGATTTTTATATATTGAACTTTGAACTAAAAATTCGATTTTTATATATTGAACTTTGAACTAAAAATCGATTTTTATATATTGAACTTTGAACTAAAAATTCGATTTTTATATATTGAACTTTGAACTAAAAATCGATTTTTATATATTGAACTTTGAACTAAAAATTCGATTTTTATATATTGAACTTTGAACTAAAAATTCGATTTTTATATATTGAACTTTGAACTAAAAATTCGATTTTTATATATTGAACTTTGAACTAAAAATTCGATTTTTATATATTGAACTTTGAACTAAAAATTCGATTTTTATATATTGAATAGCGAAGTAAAAATGGGATTTTTACATATGTAGTGAAAGCAGCAACGAAAGTGACAAAAAGGCGAAACGACGAAGACTTCTGCAAATGAAGAGCCGTGGAGCTAGGATAGCTATATGTGAGAATTTCTCACCTTTCTATTTCTTTTCTAGTTATATATTTATACTAGGATGCAGACGGTGCTTAGTAGCACCCGACACCCGTCCACAGACCATGGACTTGTTTGTTTGACTGTTTGGTGATTGATTGCGATATTGGTTTGAATGTGGTGTGTGGTGTGAAAAATCGAATCGATAAATTGGTTAGGCTTAGACGTGCGCCGTTATAAGGCGAAGGAGTAAGGCTAGGTTAGACTCTTACTCCAAATTTTGTGGTTTACATAACGAATTGATTTGATTGATGTGTGAATGGCGTGGGCCTTCACTAGACCGGGGATAAGGCTAGGCCTCGTCCCGTTCCTAGTATCGTGCCGTTATGCCGCCGAAATTTTCTAAAATATGTTAGAAAAAAAAAATATCATTTTATTGAATAAATGAATTGAATAGAAATTCATAGGTTGAAATAAAATGTTTTATCGTTAAAAATATAATTTTTAACGTGAATATGAAAATAGTGAAGTGAATAAATAAATATTCATTTACAAACCAGATGGTTTGTTTATGTACACTTATTTGAATGACATTGATTGGGACGATAAATTTTACACATCGCCCAACTGCACGAATAAAATATTTGTTTGATTGTTTGAAACCCCACACGGGTGTTGGGATGAAATTTGAAGTTCACTCATCCTAATTGATTAAATGTGTCGATCGATCGATTGACAGGCTGTTATAAGCGTTGAATATCTATATTTGATGCTTATACAGTGTAGTGCACTTTGGTTGATGATTGATTATTTTTCAATGCTATGATATACATGTGTTGTATGAAAATCCATATAATTAACTTTATATGGTAATTGATTGGGCCTCATTCCAATTTGAAAAATAAATAATATTATAAAATAAAAGTTCATGTGTTGACAGTACTCATTCATTGAGATTGGTCATGTGTTGAACGAAATATTTTGATAATAACAACTATTTTGAAAATAGAAATTTATGAAGCCGTGTTGATTAGATTGACGCCATTTTGACGTGAACGATATTTATATCGATTTTATTGAATTCGAAATGAATTGAATTGAAAACGATTTCGAAATGAATTGAATTGAAAACGATTTCGAAATGAATTGAATTGAAAACGATTTCGAAATGAATTGAATTGAAAACGATTTCGAAATGAATTGAATTGAAAACGATTTCGAAATGAATTGAATTGAAAACGATTTCGAAATGAATTGAATTGAAAACGATTTCGAAATGAATTGAATTGAAAACGATTTCGAATTGAATTGAAAACAAATTGAAATGAATTCAAATTGAATTGAAATTTGAATTGAATAGAAATGAATTTTAAAACGAATTTATAAAGAAGAATTCAATTTTGATTTGAATTGAAAAGGAAGTTGAAATTGTTTTTGAAACGAATTCAAAACTATTTATATAATTCGTTTTAAATAGAAGTCGATGAAATATATATTATATATATTATATATATAATATAATGGCCTGAATAGAACGCGCCGCGCCGCGGCAGTTCGCGAATTTCGACCATTTATTTAAAACGGACATTACGGGAGATCCGACCGTCGGATTCTCCTAAAACCGGAACCGTTGGGTTCGTATCGAAAAGAGCTTTCTAATGAATGTTAGAAATTTGAAATCTAACGGTTGGATTTGGAGATACGTCCAAATCAAATTCGAAAAAGGTCGCTGTAAGTGCAGTTCGATGGCCGTTGTTGGAAATCGACTGTACGGGCCTTGATAAAATTATTAAAAATAGTAATAATTTGTGTAAAATCATAAGAAATGATTTGTGAAAGTTTGGGATGAAAAACTCCATATTTGAAAAGATAAAAGTAGATTTTTATCGAATTGAACTAGTTTTGAACTAGAATTATAATTCTATTTATTTTTAAATAAATAAATTGAATTCGAAAAGGGTTTTAAAAACAACCAAAATTTCCAATGATTGCATTGGAATGGATTTGAATCGAAATTGTCTCCGGAATATTTCGATGTTGGAATTCGCGATTATACAGATGTTGTTACGGAAATTTGAAAGATATATATTTATATCGTTATTTCCAATACGACATTTGTTAGTCGTAGAATTCGATATTGAATATAAGCCGATATATTTTCTATTCAGAGCCTTGTATTGAATATCGAATGTGATTTGGGTTTGTCGTGAATGGTGTCTTTACTAACACTATTCTTGAACCCAGTTGAGAAATGATTAAATCTTTTTATTTAGATTTAATGAAGTGTACCAATTAAATGATATTTAATTGGAATTGAATTGATATTGATTTTTGGGTTTATCGTGAACAGTGTTTTAAATAACACTTGTTCTTTAACCCGATAATTAATGAATGTGATTTGGGTTTGTCGTGAATGGTGTCTTCACTAACACTGTTCTTGAACCCAGTTGAGAAAAGATTAAATCTTTTTATTTAGATTTAATGAAGTGTACCAATTAAATGATATTTAATTGGAATTGAATTGATATTGATTTTTGGGTTTATCGTGAACAGTGTTTTAAATAACACTTGTTCTTTAACCCGATAATTAATGAATGTGATTTGGGTTTGTCGTGAATGGTGTCTTCACTAACACTGTTCTTGAACCCAGTTGAGAAAAGATTAAATCTTTTTATTTAGATTTAATGAAGTGTACCAATTAAATGATATTTAATTGGAATTGAATTGATATTGATTTTTGGGTTTATCGTGAACAGTGTTTTAAATAACACTTGTTCTTTAACCCGATAATTAATGAATGTGATTTGGGTTTGTCGTGAATGGTGTCTTCACTAACACTGTTCTTGAACCCAGCTGAGAAAAGATTAAATCTTTTGATTTAGATTTAATGAAGTGCACCAATTAAATAATATTTAATTGGAATTGAATGGATATTGATTTTTGGGTTTATCGTGAACAGTGTTTTAAATAACACTTGTTCTTTAACCCGATAATTAATGGGATGTGACTTTGGGTTTATCGTGAGCCGTGTTTTAAATGACACTGATTCTTTAACCCAGTCACAGATTAAAACTAAGTGGAGTTTTAATGAATCTTTAATTAGATTGAAAAGATCGAGAATGGAGTATCACCAGTTTTGCTCCAGGCGATAGTTAAATCTTTAATTAGATTTGAATGTGAAATTTAGAAACTAACTGGCGGTTAGCCAAGCAGAATGGTTTTCTGGATATTGATCTGATGTTGGTTTCGGCCTTCGGGGTTAATATTTGGGAAATTATTCTCTTGATTAATTTACGGTTAGTGACTAATGAATTGGAATGAGGCGTATGTTGTGTTTGTGTAACACTTTTATAATATATACGCGAGTTATTCGGAAAGGCCGGGTTTATCCCATTCTGAATAACTGATACGACGATAAGTCGAAGATGAAGACGATGGTCGAAGACCGGAGGTCTTCACGTCGTTTGGGTGATAACTGATGATCTTGATTGGGCTGTACACCCAAGAAGATGGAAACAGTTAGTGATCGTCCAGACGTACTTGGAGATCGATGGATATGCGGGGTACTAGGTGCCTCCGGTTTCGTTCAGACCCAGGACGGACTTGTAAATGGACTGTGTGTCTGACATCGGATTTCATTCTGTGTGACTGATATCGGTTGCATAGGATGGTTTGCCTGTGTGGCATGCTAAGATGCAAATGATCAAGGCTTCTGTTGAAAAGCAAAGTCTTGTGGTTGATGATCAAAGCACGGCCTTTGTGGCGTAGCTTTGTGTAACGTTTACCTCGCGTGTTTCACACCAGGTATGAACCAAAAACGGGAGACGGACCTCAGGGAGGGCCTGCGTTTCCTCCTAGCTAGAAGTGGCGTCAGTGGTTTTACACGCCCTGACGAGTTTGACTTATGTGGTTGTTGCTGTTGCGAGGCGCCTCGGATTGATCGGTCGTTCTCGAACCGATGGAGTCATTTAGTTGGCTCGCTTACGCCCCAAAGGGCGGCGAAACGTAGTGCTCAGGCATTTTTAATCCACTCCGTGTGGACCGGCCCTGTCGCTCCAAGGGTCGATGCGTTCTGATCCTGAGACTCGGGCTAGGCAGTCTCGAATCGGTTGAGGACTATCTTTTGCCTCGGTTCATAGACGGAAATCCAATTTCCAATTACGTGACATTTGCGGTTTTAATTGTAATCCTATACATGGCGACATAGTGGGATGGGGCGCTTATGCCGCCTATGATTGATACTTATGATTTGAAGTTGTTTTATACACTATGCACTTATAATAGTATCAAATGATTTGTTTTAAACGTATCAAGCATTCTTTAGCTGTTATAAGGGAAAACCCTATCCTCGACTGCGTTGCATTGTGTGATGGGACCTGGGTCTTATAACAGCTTCATTTTTCTTTATTTAGCATTGCGCTGTTGGTTTTATGCACTGGTATTCTTGGGAGGAAACCCGTTCCGTGTTATACGGCGTGGTCCCTTGATTTACCTAGCTTTGAAAATAAAGATTTATAACTGTTTTAGTTCTCACACCAGTCACATGACTGACCTGGAGTTTATTGTTTTAACCTAAACTCTGGGTGCCCTTATTTTGACACGGGCAGTTAGTAGTTTTGGTTTTGCAGATTTATATTCACAGGATCCTGGTTTACAGCTGGAACGATATCCGGAAAGCTTTGTATCCGTATATCTCATTCTAGTTGTGTATTGTATTATTTTCCGCTGCTATGTATTTAAATGTAATTTAAAGCTCTGATAATTCTGTGTAATATTCTATTTATACTCTGTATATTCTTGTAATCTGATGCATTGTTGTAATATACAATGAAACGTTCTTCTGTTTGCGTTCTGTTGTGGCTTGTTCTCGAACTATCCGACGCTTTCCTTTACGGGGAGGTTGCGGGTCTTTACACGTGGTATCAGAGCTTTGGTTTACAAAGCTAGAGAACAAGACACATTAGAACCATACGAAAGAATTCATCAGATATTGGATTAGTAATATCCAACGGGAATGACTCGTTAGAGATGGGATCAGTAGTATCCTAGGACGAGTGTGAAGAGTATATTTTCAAATGAAACCAATTTTGTTTTGAAAATATAAATCAACTATTCGTATTTGATTATTTATTTTGAAATTGAATTGGGCAATCCAGTATATAAAGATTTTGCATATATGTCTTGCAAACGTGTGTTCGAAGTTTTAATATATTGGGTAGATATAGAATCCCCCTAGTGCCCGGGAGTAATTCTGGTGATGGGGCACTGTCGCCAGTATTTATTTTCGAGTGACGAAAGTGAGATTTCTATATATTTCCTATTGACTGGTGTGAGAACCAAAATTAGATAGGGCCTATTGTTGTGATTTGGCATCAAAAATCTGATTTTTTGACTATGTATCAAAGTTATGAATTTGAAACTCTAATTCACTAATTGATTGATGTTTGTGTTGAATGTTGATTTGTTTGATAATTTTTAATCATTATGCCTAATTAAACCAAATATTGAACTGTATTGAAAATTGGTTGCATTTGCTTGCATATACATATATATCATTGAACAGGTCATAGCAAGGAGGCTAGAGCAGAGAATAAAATTTGTTTGCCCGACAAATAGGTACATGTTTACTACATAATTTCCTGTTTTGTTTGGGTGATGATGATTTTGTGAGCCTATTGGCTAGCCGCTTGGCTTTTTCTTTTTCTTTTTGAGATCTGAAGGACCGGGGAAGCTATTTGAAATTCCCCGATGCTCCCATTGCAGGGGAGGTTATGGCGAAATTTTTCAAAAATTTAGGGTGTTAGCCAAATTTTTGAAATTTTAGAAATTCTCAGAAACTGAAAAGTTGGAGAATGGAAGCCAGGTCGAGCGTAGAGCTGAATAATCAAACCACTTTCGACTTTGTTCCTTTTCGGGGACGAAAAGTTTTAAGTGGGGGAGATTGTAACAACCCGGAAAATCTGGGCCAGTTTAAAATTTTTATTTTGGCAATTTTAGCGAATTTTGATTATTTAAAATGAATTATTTTAAATAATATCGACGAGGAATTTATTTTGAATAGAATTCGAACGTATATATTATACGCGTCGTCGTTAGAATATAAATAATTATATATAATTATAAAAGGAATTGAAAATGGCGCGGTAGTTCGAAAATTCGATTTCTAATTTCAAATGAATATACAGAATTCGTTATAAGTCAGAATTGAACGAAACAAGAAATATTTGAATCTGATGAAGAATATCTTTCTAACAAAGTTAACAAACTGAGATTTCACTTTAGAAATGATAAGATATGTCCAGTTGAAAATTCTGAATAGTCGCTATGGAATTCAGGCCCTTAAAAATGGACATTTTGCAAATGACCTCGGAATTCGACGAAACCAGTTTTGTTGGGTCCGGGATGTTAAGTTATTGCTAGATTCCAAATTTCATAATTTTTCGAATCAATATGTGAGCGTGGCAAAGGAAAATGCGTTTGACCATTTTCAGTGGATTTTAATCGACTGGAAAATGGCCATTTTTCCAACGGTCTCAGAATTCGACGAAACTAGTTTTATTAAGACCGTATCGTCAATACGAAGCTAGAAAATATTTTTCTGTAATTTTTCGAGTTCATATGCGACCCCGGTAATTTGAAATGTACGTTTAAAATGCAATATAGTGATTTAAATGAAAATTCAAAAGGAAACTAATTGTAACAATCGAATCAGCTTGCGATACATATCCCATTGTGTTCGGAATGGGGGTAAAACGCTATGGGCGACAGGCGGTGGGCCTCGTTTCGAGGTCGTATGTAAAAGTCAACCTTTTTGCAAAAATTTAATAATTAAATAAAAAAAAAAAATTCCCTCCTATATCTCCTTCTTGGCCCCCCCCCCCCCCGATTCAGAAAACATAAAACAAAAAAAAAAAAAAAAAAAAAAAAGAGGAAGAAAGCAGCAGCAGCCGCCAGGCGATCGCCGCCTCCGGCGAGGCGCGCCGCGCCCTCCTTCCCCATGTCGAACTCCTCCTCCTTCCTCCCTACCTCCTCCGAGAGCCACACAACCAAATCGGTAACCCCCCCCGAACCCTAAACCGCCTCAGCCTCAGGCGCTCCCCCCCCCCCTCTCTCTCCGTTCCTCCTCCGCCCTGCCCTCCTGCAGGAGCTTCGACGCCCAACTGTCTCCCCCCCCTGTAAGTTTATATAACTGATTTATTTATTTGTTTTTATTTTACTTTGATTTTTATTTTAAAGTTTTAAAACTGATATTTTCTTTAATATTAAAACTGATTTTTTTATAATAAGTAAAAACTGAATTTTGTAAATAAGTATAAAAACTGATTTATATTTTAAGATAAAACTGATTTATATTTTAAGATAAAACTGATTTATATTTTAAGATAAAACTGATTTATATTTTAAGATAAAACTGATTTATATTTTAAGAAAAAAACTGATTTATATTTTAAGATAAAACTGAATTTTATTTTAAGATAAAACTGAATTTTAATTTTAAGTTAAAAGCAAAAAGGTTTAATCTTTTAATAGAAAAAGATTGTTTAGAAAACATATATGTTGTTTTAAAAATAAAGATAACAACTTTGTTTTATAAAGATAACAACTTTATTTTAGAAAGATGAAAACTTTAAATTGAAAAGTTGAAAACTTTATTTTAGAAAGATGAAAACTTTAAATTGAAAAGTTGAAAACTTTATTTTTATAAAAGCGGAATTTTTAAATATATGATAGCGATATAAAAATATGATTTTATATATCACATCGAAGAAAAAATCGATTTTTATATATTGAACTTTGAACTAAAAATTCGATTTTTATATATTGAACTTTGAACTAAAAATTCGATTTTTATATATTGAACTTTGAACTAAAAATCGATTTTTATATATTGAACTTTGAACTAAAAATTCGATTTTTATATATTGAACTTTGAACTAAAAATTCGATTTTTATATATTGAACTTTGAACTAAAAATTCGATTTTTATATATTGAACTTTGAACTAAAAATTCGATTTTTATATATTGAACTTTGAACTAAAAATTCGATTTTTATATATTGAACTTTGAACTAAAAATTCGATTTTTATATATTGAACTTTGAACTAAAAATCGATTTTTATATATTGAACTTTGAACTAAAAATTCGATTTTTATATATTGAACTTTGAACTAAAAATCGATTTTTATATATTGAACTTTGAACTAAAAATTCGATTTTTATATATTGAACTTTGAACTAAAAATTCGATTTTTATATATTGAACTTTGAACTAAAAATTCGATTTTTATATATTGAACTTTGAACTAAAAATTCGATTTTTATATATTGAACTTTGAACTAAAAATTCGATTTTTATATATTGAATAGCGAAGTAAAAATGGGATTTTTACATATGTAGTGAAAGCAGCAACGAAAGTGACAAAAAGGCGAAACGACGAAGACTTCTGCAAATGAAGAGCCGTGGAGCTAGGATAGCTATATGTGAGAATTTCTCACCTTTCTATTTCTTTTCTAGTTATATATTTATACTAGGATGCAGACGGTGCTTAGTAGCACCCGACACCCGTCCACAGACCATGGACTTGTTTGTTTGACTGTTTGGTGATTGATTGCGATATTGGTTTGAATGTGGTGTGTGGTGTGAAAAATCGAATCGATAAATTGGTTAGGCTTAGACGTGCGCCGTTATAAGGCGAAGGAGTAAGGCTAGGTTAGACTCTTACTCCAAATTTTGTGGTTTACATAACGAATTGATTTGATTGATGTGTGAATGGCGTGGGCCTTCACTAGACCGGGGATAAGGCTAGGCCTCGTCCCGTTCCTAGTATCGTGCCGTTATGCCGCCGAAATTTTCTAAAATATGTTAGAAAAAAAAAAAAATCATTTTATTGAATAAATGAATTGAATAGAAATTCATAGGTTGAAATAAAATGTTTTATCGTTAAAAATATAATTTTTAACGTGAATATGAAAATAGTGAAGTGAATAAATAAATATTCATTTACAAACCAGATGGTTTGTTTATGTACACTTATTTGAATGACATTGATTGGGACGATAAATTTTACACATCGCCCAACTGCACGAATAAAATATTTGTTTGATTGTTTGAAACCCCACACGGGTGTTGGGATGAAATTTGAAGTTCACTCATCCTAATTGATTAAATGTGTCGATCGATCGATTGACAGGCTGTTATAAGCGTTGAATATCTATATTTGATGCTTATACAGTGTAGTGCACTTTGGTTGATGATTGATTATTTTTCAATGCTATGATATACATGTGTTGTATGAAAATCCATATAATTAACTTTATATGGTAATTGATTGGGCCTCATTCCAATTTGAAAAATAAATAATATTATAAAATAAAAGTTCATGTGTTGACAGTACTCATTCATTGAGATTGGTCATGTGTTGAACGAAATATTTTGATAATAACAACTATTTTGAAAATAGAAATTTATGAAGCCGTGTTGATTAGATTGACGCCATTTTGACGTGAACGATATTTATATCGATTTTATTGAATTCGAAATGAATTGAATTGAAAACGATTTCGAAATGAATTGAATTGAAAACGATTTCGAAATGAATTGAATTGAAAACGATTTCGAAATGAATTGAATTGAAAACGATTTCGAAATGAATTGAATTGAAAACGATTTCGAAATGAATTGAATTGAAAACGATTTCGAAATGAATTGAATTGAAAACGATTTCGAAATGAATTGAATTGAAAACGATTTCGAATTGAATTGAAAACAAATTGAAATGAATTCAAATTGAATTGAAATTTGAATTGAATAGAAATGAATTTTAAAACGAATTTATAAAGAAGAATTCAATTTTGATTTGAATTGAAAAGGAAGTTGAAATTGTTTTTGAAACGAATTCAAAACTATTTATATAATTCGTTTTAAATAGAAGTCGATGAAATATATATTATATATATTATATATATAATATAATGGCCTGAATAGAACGCGCCGCGCCGCGGCAGTTCGCGAATTTCGACCATTTATTTAAAACGGACATTACGGGAGATCCGACCGTCGGATTCTCCTAAAACCGGAACCGTTGGGTTCGTATCGAAAAGAGCTTTCTAATGAATGTTAGAAATTTGAAATCTAACGGTTGGATTTGGAGATACGTCCAAATCAAATTCGAAAAAGGTCGCTGTAAGTGCAGTTCGATGGCCGTTGTTGGAAATCGACTGTACGGGCCTTGATAAAATTATTAAAAATAGTAATAATTTGTGTAAAATCATAAGAAATGATTTGTGAAAGTTTGGGATGAAAAACTCCATATTTGAAAAGATAAAAGTAGATTTTTATCGAATTGAACTAGTTTTGAACTAGAATTATAATTCTATTTATTTTTAAATAAATAAATTGAATTCGAAAAGGGTTTTAAAAACAACCAAAATTTCCAATGATTGCATTGGAATGGATTTGAATCGAAATTGTCTCCGGAATATTTCGATGTTGGAATTCGCGATTATACAGATGTTGTTACGGAAATTTGAAAGATATATATTTATATCGTTATTTCCAATACGACATTTGTTAGTCGTAGAATTCGATATTGAATATAAGCCGATATATTTTCTATTCAGAGCCTTGTATTGAATATCGAATGTGATTTGGGTTTGTCGTGAATGGTGTCTTTACTAACACTATTCTTGAACCCAGTTGAGAAATGATTAAATCTTTTTATTTAGATTTAATGAAGTGTACCAATTAAATGATATTTAATTGGAATTGAATTGATATTGATTTTTGGGTTTATCGTGAACAGTGTTTTAAATAACACTTGTTCTTTAACCCGATAATTAATGAATGTGATTTGGGTTTGTCGTGAATGGTGTCTTCACTAACACTGTTCTTGAACCCAGTTGAGAAAAGATTAAATCTTTTTATTTAGATTTAATGAAGTGTACCAATTAAATGATATTTAATTGGAATTGAATTGATATTGATTTTTGGGTTTATCGTGAACAGTGTTTTAAATAACACTTGTTCTTTAACCCGATAATTAATGAATGTGATTTGGGTTTGTCGTGAATGGTGTCTTCACTAACACTGTTCTTGAACCCAGTTGAGAAAAGATTAAATCTTTTTATTTAGATTTAATGAAGTGTACCAATTAAATGATATTTAATTGGAATTGAATTGATATTGATTTTTGGGTTTATCGTGAACAGTGTTTTAAATAACACTTGTTCTTTAACCCGATAATTAATGAATGTGATTTGGGTTTGTCGTGAATGGTGTCTTCACTAACACTGTTCTTGAACCCAGCTGAGAAAAGATTAAATCTTTTGATTTAGATTTAATGAAGTGCACCAATTAAATAATATTTAATTGGAATTGAATGGATATTGATTTTTGGGTTTATCGTGAACAGTGTTTTAAATAACACTTGTTCTTTAACCCGATAATTAATGGGATGTGACTTTGGGTTTATCGTGAGCCGTGTTTTAAATGACACTGATTCTTTAACCCAGTCACAGATTAAAACTAAGTGGAGTTTTAATGAATCTTTAATTAGATTGAAAAGATCGAGAATGGAGTATCACCAGTTTTGCTCCAGGCGATAGTTAAATCTTTAATTAGATTTGAATGTGAAATTTAGAAACTAACTGGCGGTTAGCCAAGCAGAATGGTTTTCTGGATATTGATCTGATGTTGGTTTCGGCCTTCGGGGTTAATATTTGGGAAATTATTCTCTTGATTAATTTACGGTTAGTGACTAATGAATTGGAATGAGGCGTATGTTGTGTTTGTGTAACACTTTTATAATATATACGCGAGTTATTCGGAAAGGCCGGGTTTATCCCATTCTGAATAACTGATACGACGATAAGTCGAAGATGAAGACGATGGTCGAAGACCGGAGGTCTTCACGTCGTTTGGGTGATAACTGATGATCTTGATTGGGCTGTACACCCAAGAAGATGGAAACAGTTAGTGATCGTCCAGACGTACTTGGAGATCGATGGATATGCGGGGTACTAGGTGCCTCCGGTTTCGTTCAGACCCAGGACGGACTTGTAAATGGACTGTGTGTCTGACATCGGATTTCATTCTGTGTGACTGATATCGGTTGCATAGGATGGTTTGCCTGTGTGGCATGCTAAGATGCAAATGATCAAGGCTTCTGTTGAAAAGCAAAGTCTTGTGGTTGATGATCAAAGCACGGCCTTTGTGGCGTAGCTTTGTGTAACGTTTACCTCGCGTGTTTCACACCAGGTATGAACCAAAAACGGGAGACGGACCTCAGGGAGGGCCTGCGTTTCCTCCTAGCTAGAAGTGGCGTCAGTGGTTTTACACGCCCTGACGAGTTTGACTTATGTGGTTGTTGCTGTTGCGAGGCGCCTCGGATTGATCGGTCGTTCTCGAACCGATGGAGTCATTTAGTTGGCTCGCTTACGCCCCAAAGGGCGGCGAAACGTAGTGCTCAGGCATTTTTAATCCACTCCGTGTGGACCGGCCCTGTCGCTCCAAGGGTCGATGCGTTCTGATCCTGAGACTCGGGCTAGGCAGTCTCGAATCGGTTGAGGACTATCTTTTGCCTCGGTTCATAGACGGAAATCCAATTTCCAATTACGTGACATTTGCGGTTTTAATTGTAATCCTATACATGGCGACATAGTGGGATGGGGCGCTTATGCCGCCTATGATTGATACTTATGATTTGAAGTTGTTTTATACACTATGCACTTATAATAGTATCAAATGATTTGTTTTAAACGTATCAAGCATTCTTTAGCTGTTATAAGGGAAAACCCTATCCTCGACTGCGTTGCATTGTGTGATGGGACCTGGGTCTTATAACAGCTTCATTTTTCTTTATTTAGCATTGCGCTGTTGGTTTTATGCACTGGTATTCTTGGGAGGAAACCCGTTCCGTGTTATACGGCGTGGTCCCTTGATTTACCTAGCTTTGAAAATAAAGATTTATAACTGTTTTAGTTCTCACACCAGTCACATGACTGACCTGGAGTTTATTGTTTTAACCTAAACTCTGGGTGCCCTTATTTTGACACGGGCAGTTAGTAGTTTTGGTTTTGCAGATTTATATTCACAGGATCCTGGTTTACAGCTGGAACGATATCCGGAAAGCTTTGTATCCGTATATCTCATTCTAGTTGTGTATTGTATTATTTTCCGCTGCTATGTATTTAAATGTAATTTAAAGCTCTGATAATTCTGTGTAATATTCTATTTATACTCTGTATATTCTTGTAATCTGATGCATTGTTGTAATATACAATGAAACGTTCTTCTGTTTGCGTTCTGTTGTGGCTTGTTCTCGAACTATCCGACGCTTTCCTTTACGGGGAGGTTGCGGGTCTTTACATTTTATATACACGTTTAAAATTATATTTTTAACTATAAAATATTTTCCACTATAAAACATTTTATTTCATTTCACATCACACAATCAAATTTCACAACCCAGCAATCAAACAAACAAGTCATCCATGGTCTGTGGACGACGGGTGTCGGGTGCTACTAAGCACCGTCTACATCCTAGTATATATTTCAACTAGAAATTAAAATAAAAGTGAGGAGCTCTCACCGACTAGCTAAACCAAACGCCACGACTCTTTATATGTAGAAAACTTTGTCGTGCTCGCCTTTTGTCAATTTCATTGTCCGTAGCCACTACATATATAAAAATCACATTTTTATATTGTTGCTATGTATATAAAAATCACATTTTTACACTGCTATTATATAGATAAAAATTCTATTTTTATACCACTGCTATATAGATAAAAATTCCATTTTTATCTCGCTAGTAATATAATAAAAATTATATTTTTATTACTCTACATAAATAAAAATCATATTTTTATTCTACTTCATATATTTTTACAACGCTTCTTCCTATATAAAAATTATATTTTTATATTTCTACTTCATATATAAAGATTGAATTTTTATATCATCGCTATAAAAATCACATTTTTATTTCAACATACATATAATAAAAATCATATTTTTATTCTTTCTATAATATAAAAATTATATTTTTAACCTTTTTATAATATAAAAATTATATTTTTAACCTTTCTATAATATAAAAATTATATTTTTTGCTGTTTAAAAATATAATCTCGTCTTTACCATCTTAAAAATCCCGCCTTTACCATCTTATACATAGAATAAAGGTCCTATTTTTATTATAGTAAAACCTATATTTTCATTAGATAAAGGAAAACAAAATCGCAATTTGGAAAATCAGAAAACTTACAGCGTCGATTAATGAAGAGGGGGGGGGGGGGGGGGGCAGAGCACCAACGTCGAAGTGGCGGTGAGAGGCCTGAACGACGGCGCTACAGGCGGTGGGGCCAAAAAGAGGGTGGCACGGCGATGTAAATCAGTTGGGGGGGGGGGAGGAATGGGGTTGCGCCCTTCTTCAATCGAACTGGCGGAGGGGGAGTTGGACGGAGGGGGAGGAGGCGGAGGCGCGGGGAGGGGGATAGGGCGGCGCGGCGTGGCCAAGCGGCGGTGGATCCGTCGCGATGGGGTTTTCCCCCTTTTTTTTTACTAAAGAGAAATCGGGTTTGGAGGATAAAAAAAGGGGGGGGGGGCGGTCTGAAGAAAATAAAGGGGAGGGGGGGTTTCTTTTATAAAGGGTTTTATATTTAATTTATTTAATTTTCAAAAAGTAACTTTTTATTTCGAACTCGAAACGAAACCCACCGCCCATCGCCCATAGCTAATTACCCCCATTCCGAACACAATGAGATATGTATCGTAAGCTGATTCGATCGTTTCGATCAGTTTTCGTCAAAATCAAAATATAACTCTATATATTCCATTTTAAACGTACATTTCAATTTACTGGGGCCGCATACTAACTAGAAAAATTCCCAAAAAATATTTTCTAACTTCGTATTGACGATACGGTCCTAATAAAACTAATTCCGTCAAATTCTGAGACCGTTTGAAAACTGGCCATTTTCCAGTTGATTAAAAACAACTTAAACTAGTCAAACGCGTTTTCCATTGCCACGCTCACATATTGATTCGAAAAATTACGAATTTTGAAACCTAGCAATAACTTGACATCACGGATCCAACAAAAGTGGTTTCGTCGAAAACCGAGGTCGTTTGCAAAATTCCCATTTCTAAGGGCCAGAATTCCATAGCGACTATTCTAAATTTTCAACTGGACGTATCTTTTTATTCCCGCTATGAAATTTTGATTTCTCGGATTTGTTGGAAAGATATTCTCAATTAGATTCTAATATTTTTGGTTTTGCCAAAATCCGGTTTATTTTGTATCCGGTACATTCATTTGAAATTTGAAATCGAATTATCGAACTACCGCGCCATTTTCAATTCCTTTTATATTTAAAAATAAATATTTATATTCTAACGACGATTCATATAAATATATACGTTCTAATTCTATTCAAAATAAATTTCTCGTCGTTATTATTTAAAATAATTCATTTTAAATATTCAAAATTCATCAAAATTGCCAAAATAAAATTTTTAAATTGGCTCAGATTTCCGTGTTATTACAGTTTCCTACTGGTTAAGTTTGTGGGCCTATATGTACAAATATTAACCACCTACACGAGACGTACTTAACCCTCCCATCGATTCAAGCATGTTTGTTTAACGGTTAAGTTTGTGGGCCTATATATACTAATATTATCCACCTACACGAGAAGTACTTAACCCTCCCACCGATTCAATATGTATTATTGGTTAAGCTTGCCTTAACCCTATCTGCTTCGTTAATGTAATATTGGTTAAGTGTTGTCCATTCATGTTAACTTAACCCACCCACACATCATGTTGTATTGGTTAAGTGTTTCCTATTAACTTAACACTGTTCATTCATCATGTTATATTGGTTAAGTGTTTCTTATCCCCACTCGTTCATCTTGTTATATTGGTTAAGTGTTTCCCCTTAACTTAACCCTACTCATTCACATATTGGTTAAGTGTTTCCTTATTAACTTAACCCTACTCATTCATCATATCATATTGGTTAAGTGTTTCTTATTAACTTAACCCTACTCATTCATCATGTCATATTGGTTAAGTGTCTCTTATTAACTTAACCCTACTCATTCATCATGTTATATTGGTTAAGTGTCTCTTATTAACTTAACCATACCCATTCATCATGTTATATTGGTTAAGTGTTCCTCATTAACTTAACCCTATCCCCTTGTTCATGTAATGTTGGTTGAGTTGTCATCTTACTCAGGTTAACTTAACCCTACCCACCTAACATGTTTTAGGTATCATATTCATCTTTGATCAGCATTAATTAATTATTAATGCATAGACCTCTCACATTAGGTTAATAGCTTGCGGCCGCTGGATGTGCCGGGCGGTTCCGGGCAGACTTTTGACACTAGCCAGACCTAACCTCGTGTCTAAGCATTTCTTAGTTATGCCTACGACCTCTCACATTAGACTGACCGTTTGCAATTACTGGTTAGGCCGGTTGGTTCCGGGGAGGTTTTTATCGCAAATGGAGTCTAACCTCGTGTCTCGGCATGTTTATCTTAGCCAATTGGTTCATTTACAGATTAATCCAGCTTCAGGCTAGTTATGTCAATTTATTCGTCTACATCGTAGGCTTTCCAATTACAGTATTCACTTTCAACAGATTTCAGCATATTAGTCAATTTAACAAATTAAACATCACTTGAAGTTCCATTAACATATCTCGCCTAATCATAAATTAAGCCTATAAACTTACATGCCCAAAATCATGGTCATAATTCACAATATAACACAAGCCCTAAGGTTTAGTCATATTGCACCATACAAAATATTCTCCAAAAACCCCCAATCATGATTTACAGTATAAACTATGCCAAATTATAGCCTTTAATTACAGTGCATGCCAATTACCCAAAATCCCAATTTAGACGTGTTCACATTTAACAGTTATCCCTATCTTACTATAGGTTTTCATGCTTAAGCCATATATCACTATACACAATAATCTCCTTCTTCCAAGTCATAAACTATCATATATAATATGCTCAAATTTTAGGTCTTAAACCACAACATGTACTATGCCTTACATGTTTACAGTTCTATTTACGCCCCAAACCCCAAGTCATATGTCCAATATACTTTATGCCTCAAATCTCAAGTCATATGTTCGATACACTTTATGTTTTAAATACAACATGTGTTACGTCCTAAATCCATTACAAATCAGTTATGCCCAACTATACATAATTTAATACTTTTCCCAATTTTAGCGCTGGCCATGTCCAAATCATATATTATGCCCATTTTTTCCCAACGTACATTCATCTCTTATGAGATTTGGCTCAGGCTCGCAGTAGCCTGGCTATAAAAAAAAAAGGGAAGAAGGAAAGAAGAGACAAAGAATGGACATAATAATATCAATGAGATAGATCCAATGGATATAGAAAGACAGATAGAAATAGGCATAATCTCAGATTCAGATTTATTACAATGTCAGAATCACAATTAAATTTTATTTCTGAAAGTAACATGAACTCAAAAATTACAGAACGGTCTTGAATTCTGGGATCTGATTTATGAATTTGATTAGCTATTCCTTTGACGTAGACTTTGATTGTTAACTTGAAAACTCTAATTTGATTGATTAAGGTGGAGGCTAGGTCACTTCAAGTTTTAGCAGCATATAGACGCCTATGAATTCGTATGTAGAAAACAATAGGTTTAGGGGTCTTTTTATAGGTGTAGAGAGTGATTTAGATCCTTCAGATCAGTCTAGGAGTCATCAGAATCGTCCATAACAATAAATACGTCACACAGCGAATCAGGGAATGTAACATCAGCCAAAACACGTCGGTCCAGAAATTTTGTCCAGATCTGGAAAAGGGGTCGACACCCTATAGGGGGGTCGACACCTATGTCGACTCCCCATAGGGGGGGTCGACACCTGTTGAGCGGGAATTTTCCCGCTCACTTCCTTTTGGCTGATTTCGAATTTTAGACCTGTTTTGAACCTTTTGGACTTACAATATTCATATATAATCTTCCTTGTGCGTATACAAACTTCTAAGGCTTATAACTTCTTCATACGGAGTCCGATTTATGCAAACTCGGACTCTATCTCAAGAAGAATTCTGATATGAACGCAATGGCGCAACCCGTTTCACCTAATTCTTCTTTTACAAATTAATTATTCTTTAATTCGTTACTTCAATATTCACAGGAAATACGGGGTGTTACAGTTTCAATTTGCAATTTCCAAAGTAAATAGTTGTTATCATCAAATTAAACAGAAATGAGTTGTGATTGAGGGCTTACTACAGTTTTGATTAATCTGTCAACATGTGTGGCTTCATCTTGAGGTGCAGAAACATTAACTGAAGCCGATGTGTTGCTATCGTTGGCCATGATTGATGAACATAACAACACAGTGGGTAATCAAGAGGGTTGATATGGTAATCAAGAGTGGTTTTGAGAGTTCACTGCGACAACTAGGTAACAAATGTGATGAATTGATTTTTGATTGTGTTTAATGGTATGGCTCTGTGGGTTCTTGACTGCTTCTTGATTTCTTGATTGATTTCTTGATAAATAGAAGGCTTAAACTTGAATTGGCTGATGTAGTCACTTTCACTTTTATTTGTGAGAATTGTGCATATGAAGGAAAAATCAGTCAAGTTTACTATTTTTATATGCCTTCTTCGATAGATTTTATATTATTATTGAGTTGAGCAAATAAGTATAAACTTTCTTTTCTTCTAGAGACATGTCCTACATTCTATATTATCCTAATTTTGACAAAAATGTGAACTTAATTTGTATTTTGGTTATCGCTTAGTGAAATGAGGACGTGTGCATTAACCTACAATTCTACTATATAATAGTAATGTCTTCTGTACTAAAGCAATCATTTTCTATGCCCAATGTGTATTGCAAAAACATGCATCCTGTCAAAATTGATTTATATATATTTCCTAATATGCATATACTACGCCAATCAACAAGTAAATTTTCCTTTTAGTTCTTCATTATGTAGCAAATAGTACAAATATTTAATATGTGTGGTATAAGAACATAATTGTGTGTTCACCAATGTTACACACAAGTTTAAATAGCCTCTTTAATCATGTAGTTCTTTTGGAAAAAATAACCTACAATCATCATTGGTATAGGTTATAACCTTGATTTAAAAAATTCTTTGCTTTCATATTACTTATAGGCTGGGTGCTATAGTCGTTGCCCAATTATATACAAACAAATGAAAATCCGTATTATTATTACAACCATTTTTCATTTGTATTAAGAAGTTACAAAAATAAGAAACAAATATCTGCGCTATAGAATTTACATATGTTAAAGGTCACCGAGTTATCTACAAATATACACTTTCGCCCCCATATCGCTAGGCCTTCATATCACTAAACATAAAACTATATCGCCAAAAAATTAAACATGACACTGAACAAAATTTTGGTGAAACCCGTGTGTGTGGAAAGGGTTCACTCTAGTGGATAGATAGGGAGGCGACTGCGGTTATGCAACATTTTTGTCATTTGATTTCTATGTTTATAGGCATTTTTTTTAAATATTTATGCATCTTTATTATTTATTATTTGGTTATTCATGCATGAATTTGAACAATTATTCAAGGCAAAAGGTTTTAAAATTAGATGATTAAAATCTATTCCAAATTATGGAGATTTTTTTTAATTAATTCTCTTAATTAATTAATTAATTATGGGCAACAAATTAGAAAGATGTAAGAAGAGATTATTTGATTCGATAAATCAATCAAATCTAGATATATATGGCAACAAATTTTGATGATATGAGAAGTTATATTATTTGATTTGAGGAATCAATCAATATATGTATACGTGGAAACAAACATAAATATGCAAAATTTGTGTTGAAGTCAAACCAAGAAAATACGAAAACTTTTCACGCTTATCTTCATGCAAGTTTTCATCCTTACACATATAAATAGGAAGGTATTTACTCATCTTTTTCATCATAAGCCAATAGTGCTCTCTTCAATATATCCTCAATACAATCCCTATTTTTGTATTAATTATAGGGTGAGATATTTTTGTTGAGCGTTTGTATTTTTCTCTCATTATACTCCTTCTTGAACTGAAGAAGAATAAAAGTTGTTGGGTATCCATCGTGGACATATGATGTTCATATCTGAACCACGTTAAATCTTCTATGTCTCTTATTTCTACTATTGTTTTTGTGAGGCTGCATAATTGATTTTTTTTAAATGTTCCACTGGTATCTAAATAGACAATACTAGATCTTGATGAAATAATAACGCTTCCGCTTAAATTAACATAAATTTCACTACAGTTTGGTATCAAAGCTAGTGTTATTGTTCTTATTTGGATATTGATGAATACTTTTAATTAGTCTATTGATAGATTGGGCGTCAATTATGGATAACACGTTTTGACGAAAATGGTGATTTTGGTACTTGGAAGATGAAGATGGAGGCAATATTAAAGAAGAAGAAGACTTATAAAGTTGTTTCTACGCTTCAGAAATTGAAAGATATGGATGCAACTGATTTGGAAGAGGTGGAAGATAAAGTTCTCAGAGGATTTTCTCAAAAGAAGACGGTGAAGTAACTATAGGATGCATTATCAGATGCATATCAAGACAAGTCTCTCAATAATTGGATTATTCTACAACAACAACTTAATTAGCTCAAGATGAAACCTGGAGCCAATCTCATGGAGCATGTAGATGCTTTGACCACTTTTGTTATGAACTTGAAGACATCAGATGTTGATATTACTGATGAGGCCCAAGCTGTGATCCTCCTATGTTCTGGTTAAAGGAGTATACTTCTTTTGTTAATTCAATGGGTTATGGCCACAGTAAAATTAGTCTTTTTGATGTAAAGACTGGTCTTTATAATGAAGTGTTAAGAGGTGGATCGGGGAGCACTAGGCTGGATAGTGATACCAAAGGCTTATATATTTAGAGAGATAGAAGCCAAGGCAAGTCAATGAAATGCCGAGGACGAAATTATTTAAGGTCCAGTCTAGGAGGCCTAAGAATTTAACTTGCCATTATTGTAAGAAGTCTGGGCACTTTATTGCATAATGCCACAAGCTTGAAGAAAGAAGAAAAGACCCAAAGCAAGCTTCAGCCTCTACAGTGGAGAAATCAGATAAAGTGAGTGATGTGTTTACAGCTTCTGGTTCTTTTGGGAAGAGTACCTTATAGCTGATTGATTCTGGCGCATCCTATCATATGACACTTGATAGGAACTCTTTCTCCACATACCGTGAGATAGATGAAGGAGAATTTTTGATGAGCAATGATGCTTCTTACCCTATGGTTGGTGTTGGTAGTGTTAAGATCAGAATGTTTGACGGTGTTATTCGAACCATTACTGATGTTAGGCACGTACCTGATTTGAGGAGGAGCTCGATTACTGTTTGGGTGATGAGTAGAATTAGACTAAAGATTGTAGTTAAAGAAGACAAGATGAAAATACCTAAGGGTACCATGATTGTTAGGAAAGGAGCGAGGGTAGGAAATCTCTATCTACTAAAGGGCACTACTGTAGTTGGTGAACCAACTTCAGTTATTTCAATGGATTCAGATTCTTTCAGACTATGGAACTGGAGGATGAGTCACATTGGCGAGCACAACATGGATGAGCTAAAAAAGTGAGGTTTGATCGACGGAGTTCGACATTCAAAGCTTGGCTTTTGTGAAGAGTGTGTTCTTGGTAAGCAGACGAAGATTTCTTTTGGTGTTGGTGAGCATAAGCCAAATGCTATTTTGGATTATGTTCACAAGGATATTTGGGGACCTTCCCCTTTCCCATCCTTGGGTGGAGCCTGGTATTTCGTTTTATTTTAGATGATTTCTCTCGTAAAGTTTGGTTGTACTTTCTAAAGTCTAAGAGTGAAACCTTTGCTAGATTTCATAAATGGAAATCCATGCTGGAGAAGCAGTCAGGGAAGAAGTTGAAAGTTCTTCGTTCAGATGATGGAAGTAAATTAGTATCAAAGGAATTCATCGATTATTGTGAGTTCGAAGGCACTAAAACGCACTACACCACACCAGACGATCCCGAGTCCAATGTATTTGCAAAAATGATGAACCAAACATTATTGGAAAGAACTAGATGTCTTAGATTGACTGCTAGGTTGAAGAAGAGATTTTGGACTGAAGTTTTGTCCATGGCGGCTTTCCTCATCAACCACACACCGTCTACAACCATAGACATAAAGATCCTAGAAGAAGTATTAAAAGGAAAGCATCTTAGCTATTCATTTCTCAAGGTATTTGGTTGTTCAACTTATGTGCACGAGAGTCGAGGAAAGCTGGAATCTAGAGCACGCAAGTGTATCTTTGTAGGTAATAGAATAAGAGTAAAGGAATATAGGTTGTGGTGTCCTATTAGCAAGAAAAATATTATAAGCATGTATGTAAATTTTGATGAGAAAGTTATGTTGAAGGTGGAACCTTCCTCATCGGACGATAATGAGAGAACATATGAAGAATACCAGACACAAAACAAGCCATTTATTGATTCTTTTCATAGACGTTCAAACGATGCACTACAAGAAAAAGTACCAGTGACTACAACTGCAGTCAGTGCTTTTATTGCAAGTGCTAACAAATGCGAGTCCAAAAGGAAAAATGAGTACCCAATGCTGTTTTAAGATAAGCTGCTTCATTTTGGCATTTATTTTCATTACACGACTTTTCCCCGGCCTTTCTTCTTTCTCCCTCTCTTTCTTCACGAAACCAGTAAAATCCTAAATCTTCACCAAATCATTTTAAACCTAATTAGAATAAGAAATATACCTGAAATCTGTTCAACCCTTAATCGCACCTGCAATATCAATTCACTCAAGCCCTACTGCCTCTCGAATCCGTCGTTGGCAAACAAAAAATGTGAATCCAGTCAGCAATTAAGAGAGCACCATCACTGAAATTTTTTCGGTCTATTCTCTTTAGAAACACAAATTGGTGTAATTTATTTAATTTTTAGATGCTGATTATTATCTCAATGTTTTAATTACAATCAATATATCTATGCTATGATATCTTCCAGGATATATAACTTATTTTAGGTAATTTATATTAGATAATGGAGAAATCCACTAAAATAAATTGAGATATCTACTAAGACACGTTTATATTTCAGGTAATCATGGCCGATTATCAACAGGAATTGATTATAAAAACTAGCCACTAAACAAGTTTAATGGCCTTAATTTGTTTCCTTCGTAACAATATATCTATATGAACATGGTACATACATGTATTAGGTTCCCCTTTTGTTAACTGCATTTCAGCATCATCTAGGAAGTGGCCATATAGGCACACGTATGCTGGCCAAGTTGTATTAATTGTTATGCCAAAGATAATTTTTGTTGTATTTATTCGGTCGACTCTTCAGTCAGTGTTTTAGTCTCAAGTGTATGCTGTTTTACTGTAGCTACCATTTTCTTGTTCCTTTATGGATGGAAAGTGACCATACCAATACGTTTGTTCAAGGTATTTTCTCAGTTTTCTTTTATTACTTTTTGCATGTTTTGTGTAGTTTGTAAAAAACTGGAATTTGATATAACTTCGCAAAATCTTATTTATTAACATGATTGATTGTCTCCAGGACTCCATCAATTTGATGACCACATCCCTGACAACATAAAAAATTGTGGACATCGAAAAGTGGCTAAGGGTTGCAGTACTGTTAGAGAACCCCGAATTATCACAAAACCAACTGGCAATGTGAAGGGTGGACTCTTAATATTTATACAGGGATTATTTTATAAATTCTCCGATGTGGGACTTATCTCAACAAGTACATGAGTATGTGGAGAAGATTCTTTTTGGTACAAGGACAGAGGAATTTGCTTTCGATGTTTTTCCATATTGTTGCTGCTTCATGATGAAGAGGATTTTTGAGTTGACCGTTTCATGTTGAATCTTAGGTGTGTGTATTGAAAAGTAAATATATAAGCATATGTGTTCCAAAATCATCCACTAGCTTTAAAGATATTTTGGACCAAATATAAATATTCCTTTTTCTAGCATATATATTTATCACATATATATATATATATATATATATATATATATATATATATATATATATATATATATATCAAGTGCTAGCACAAAGACACAATGAGTAAGATGGGTGCCATATTAGCTTCTGGAGTTATTGAGTGTAGGCTTTTAGGCTAAGGTTTAAAATTAACTTTCTATTTTATATAATCTTTGTGTGCTTTGAGCTTAAGCTGTAAATATGTAGTAGGAATTATTAACAAAAGAACATATATAACTGAAAAAAATCGAGTGGTTATTTGGTTTTGTGATAACAAGTGCATTTTTATATACAAGGGATTTTAGCTTTTACCTCAATACATAGTTTAATCATGATACAATGATTGTAGCAGGATTTAGGTGCTTGTGAAGCAAATCATTCCGAGACTATAATACATAATATATATTGGTAAAGTAGTTCCCAGGTTATTATTAATTTCAATAACTACATAAAACCTTTCGATCCCTTTTGAAGAATATAGTTATTTACCTAGCAGCCACTAGCGGTAATGTATAGTCCAATGAATTTCATTTTCCTAGTCTACTTTTTTGATATATATACTATGGCAAGTCAAAGTTAAGTTTGAAATATGATTTGGTTGTGTAGACAAATTTTGAAGATTTTACCACAATTGAGCCAGTGCTCCTTAATTTTCAATCTGCTCACTCTTTGCCTATTGCTGAACATGTCCAATGCATGCTTTACGTGGGCTCTACAACAACATACATATATATTGATTGCCTGATCAACTGGTAGAAGATTATTGGACGATACATACAATGGTAAAACTAAGGAATCTAAAATTGTTTTTACCCCGAATGTATGCGTGTGTGCACACACACACATACTGAATGATAACGATGGCTTACGTGTGCTAGCATTAGATCAGTTGTATTCCTATTAGAACGAAAATGCTATTATGCCCGGAAAGTAGTTTGTCAATAAGTGCGAAAAGAATGCTGACCCTTGGATTTTGTGCACCCCATGAATTGCGTGCACCTCCTCTGAATTGCTATCCGTCAGTTTCCAGATCCGCGTATTTTGACTAATACTATTTCGGGCAGAGTAGCATATCTAACCCGCTTGCTTGCACGATATATACTTTGCTTGTACCTCTGTGAGCAAGTGTATGTCCTTTGAATCACCACTGAAGATAAATGACCATACCTTTGTTTTTCTGTTTTGATAAACTAGAATATTTATAGTAATGTTTATTTTTTTCCCTATTGCATTTATAATAAGTTTGATTATATTATAATAAGAGAATATTTAAGCCTTGTTAGCCCTTGAGTTGGTTGGTTCTCATTTATCTCTTCTTACAGTTAAACATATGATTATTTTGGGAGACATAAATGAAACCTATATTGCTTGTTAACCAATATGAGCTCCATGTGCCATACACTCAACAGTGTCCATCACAATGAATGAAATAATATCTTCAACTAATTCACCGTGGAATTGGGCTAACATAACTGTATGATATATGGTGTATTCCCAGTATTTTTTTAGTGAATTAAGCCCTGAAATGGACTTAAATATTTTACCAAAAGAGCATTACCCCCATATATTACATGGAATAGGTGTTATACATGTTTACAAAGCAACACTATGGGCTCTTCACATTCGCTGAAAAAATATCCTTCATTGACGATGTTTTTTTGGTACCTATGAGTTTCTTAGCGTTTAAGATCTCTAACGCTTACATACATCTAGCATTTGGCTGCATTATGTGTTTGGTTCCGACTGTATTTCTAGTATTGCAGCCATTGCATGATCCATACTTGTGTCCCCCCCCCCCCCCCCCAACCTCAAAAGGAAGCGTTATATTAGTGTTGTATATTTTTTGTTCTACAGTATTATTGTAGAGCTTATAAGATAACTGTCATTGCATTATGTGTTTCTGACATATTCCACTAGTGAATTTACGAAGAAATTAAAGTAACTTTGTTTGAAGCTTTGGTGATGTGTTGATATGTTCATGTATGTGTTACATGCATATGGTGTTGAATCACACTGTATAGCGTTTTGATTATGACAACTATACATGTACACATATATTATTATAAACTAATTTTGTTTTGCAGGAAGAAACTCAACAACAGATTCAAGAGCTCAAACTAAATATTATATGCGTTTAAAGTCTGTTAGTATTAGTATTTAATTGTTAAAATCTTCCTTGGTGATACACACACATGCACATTTTCAATTTATAAGATTTTATACAAGACATACACAAGGCATAGGCATGAAGCGGAAAACAGACGTCTAATTTTTTTAAATCAGACGTCTGTCTGCTGAAAGAAAAATAAACTTATCAAAATATTCAGACATCTGAATATTGGCTAAAATAGCCTATTTCTTTGCTGTTTGAGTTTTGTTCAAAAACAGACATCTGAATTTTTTAATTCAGACATCTGAATTTAATTTAGACATCTGAATTAAAAAATTCAGACATCTGAATCTGAACCGAAATACACTATTTCCTTTCTGACTTGATTTTTAAAATAAACAGACATCTGAATTTTATTTTCAGACATCTGAATTCCGAAGAGTTGCATCCTTTAAGAAGAGACACAACTATTTAATCCATTTCTCTTCATCAACACTCTTCACGATCAGTTGTATCTTTTTATATATTATAAATAGAGAATTGCTTAGATGATCTAATAACCGAATTTTATTCTAATTCTCTCTATCTCATTCAAAGCTCTCTAAGTTCTAAAAAGCTATCTACTTTCATATTTGAGACTTTTAAACTTCCATATTCCTTCACGCACTTCACGATTATCATCAAGGAAAGGTTATAGGAAGGGTGTACTTAATATTCGACAATCCGTGTTATCAAGAACACAAAAGAGTCAACAATTATTCTGTATTAGTGAAGACCTCTTCAGTGGTTGAGGCAAGAAATCCCGTTCAGTGGTTCGGGTAATTGTGAACCTATTCCTCCGGGTGAAGTGAGGGTTTTAGTGTTAGTGAAATTCCAGAAGTGAGTCTGAGACTGGACGTAGGACAGTGGTCCGAACCAGTATAAATCGACTGTGTGATTTACTGCTTACTATTCTATTATATACTCTACATCATATTCTCCATACTACACGATCCTATACTGCTGCATAGCCTCTTTCAATTGGTATCAGAGCTTGGTATTCTAGAGATCGTAACAACATCCTAAAATAAATGGCAATAAAGAAATCTAGTAAAGGCATTAAAAGGTGGAAGAACAACAAAGCAGAAGCGACGGAGCAAGAGAGCAAATGTTTAATGGCTAAAGTGAGATCACAATCGGTATGTGAGGATTCAGTATATAAAGATCTTTTATTAGACCATGAAAAATTATTAAAAGATTTTAAAAGTTTAGGTAAACTTAATACAATTATTTTAGCCAAGTCTAAAAATTGTGAGCAAGAAAATTCCAAATTAAAAGAAGAAAACAATTTTTTAGTCAAACAAGCCAAATGTTTTGAAAATACCTTAGAAGAGCTTGTTTTTCAAAAAGATTTCCTTCAAAAAGAAAATGAGCGACTAGAAGATAAAAACAATGTTCTTTTAAAGGAAATTGATCTCTTGAAAAATAGAAATGAATCATTAGAAGATTCTTTGAATAATTCTAATTCTTTAGTTTCGTCTCTTGAAATAGAGAATGGAGCTTTAACTGAAAAGAATTTAGAATTATCTAAAGAATATGAGTTTTTAAAGGTTAATAATAATACTTTGCAAAATGAAACGTCTGATTCGAAAGAAAATTTTGAAAAATTACACTCTTCTTTATTTAATTCAGGATCTCAAATTTGTCGTCTCGAAAATGAGAATAGTACTTTAAAAAGGGAGAATTCTGAATTAAATAAGAAAATTGGTTTAAAAGATTGCAAGACTTCTTTTGAATATTTCAATCGCGACTTTGGAATCAAATTTGAAAAATGTACAAATAAGTTCGCAAAATTTAATAAAGGTCAAAATGATTTAAATGATATTTTATCTTGCTCTAGACCTTTACACGATAGAAGTGGCTTAGGGTATAATAAAACTAATCATAGAACTAGTACTAGATATGCTTTCATGTATAACAAAAGTTTAACTACTAGTACTAAAGCACGTGTAACTTGAAGATCAAATTTCTATAGAAATTCAAATGCTTCTATGACTAGAAACATTTATAATAGAAGTACAAAAGGAAATATTAATAGAAATTATCTAAGTATTTGGGTTCCTGTAAATTGGAAAAACAGAGAAAGATATATCGATAATTATTTTAATTCTGTAGTCAATAATGAAAATTTTATTTTTAAAGGTTCCATTAAACCCTCTTGGGTATGGTTACCTTCTATTTAACCCCTGGACCTTGACAAAGAAAGTGGGTACCAAAGGATTTATCATATTTTTGCAGGTACACCACAGCAATGAGAAGGTTATTCCAATATTTCTGAAATATTTGGAAATAGAGCTCAGAATAAATTAAAAACTCTAGTAATCTTATATATTTTATCATATTTCATTTGTTTGAATGTTCATGGCATCAAAACTTTGTTCCATAATTCAGTCGTCTGAATGCGCCTAAAATGATTATCATCTGTCTGTTTGTTTGTAAATACTTGTGCTTATGTTGTATGTTTGTGTGTTATGCATATTCATGTGTATTATTTACATAAGTATTTCCTTTTTGTCAGTGACAAAAGGGGAGAAATATATGATAATATATGCATATTGATAGGGGGAGTTACATATATAGTTGTCATTATCAAAAAGGGGGAGAATGTTGAATCACGCTGTATAGCGTTTTGATTATGACAACTATACATGTACACATATATTATTATAAACTAATTTTGTTTTGCAGGAAGAAACTCAACAACAGATTCAAGAGCTCAAACTAAATATTATATGCGTTTAAAGTCTGTTAGTATTAGTATTTAATTGTTAAAATCTTCCTTGGTGATACACACACATGCACGTTTTCAATTTATAAGATTTTATACAAGACATACACAAGGCATAGGCATGAAGCAGAAAACAGACGTCTAAATTTTTTAAATCAGACGTCTGTCTGCTGAAAGAAAAATAAACTTATCAAAATATTCAGACATCTGAATATTGGCTAAAATAGCCTATTTCTTTGCTGTTTGAGTTTTGTTCAAAAACAGACATATGAATTTTTTAATTCAGACATCTGAATTTAATTTAGACATCTGAATTAAAAAATTCAGACATCTGAATCTGAACCGAAATACACTATTTCCTTTCTGACTTGATTTTTAAAATAAACAGACATCTGAATTTTATTTTCAGACATCTGAATTCCGAAGAGTTGCATCCTTTAAGAAGAGACACAACTATTTAATCCATTTCTCTTCATCAACACTCTTCACGATCAGTTGTATCTTTTTATATATTATAAATAGAGAATTGCTTAGATGATCTAATAACCGAATTTTATTCTAATTCTCTCTATCTCATTCAAAGCTCTCTAAGTTCTAAAAAGCTATCTACTTTCATATTTGAGACTTTTAAACTTCCATATTCCTTCACGCACTTCACGATTATCATCAAGGAAAGGTTATAGGAAGGGTGTACTTAATATTCGACAATCCGTGTTATCAAGAACACAAAAGAGTCAACAATTATTCTGTATTAGTGAAGACCTCTTCAGTGGTTGAGGCAAGAAATCCCGTTCAGTGGTTCGGGTAATTGTGTACCTATTCCTCCGGGTGAAGTGAGGGTTTTAGTGTTAGTGAAATTCCAGAAGTGAGTCTGGGACTGGACGTAGGACAGTGGTCCGAACCAGTATAAATCGACCGTGTGATTTACTGCTTACTATTCTATTATATACTCTACATCATATTCTCCATACTACATGATCCTATACTGCTGCATAGCCTCTTTCATATGGAATGAAGCGATTAAGGAAGGAAGAAAGTCTGGACCACAAGGTATACTTTATAATTTTCTATGTGATAACTTTAATGGGGTTGGGATCACCTGGACCAGATTCTCTCTGGTCCGGTGTGCCCAACGAATGAAATCACCCCATTTTGGGGTGATTTGCACATTGCCCCCCTGAATTACCCCCGAATTTCAGGGGGCAATGTGCAAATCACCCCAAATGGGGTGATTTCATTGGTGCGGACCACCGGACCAGGGAGAATCTGGTCCAGAGGATCCGCACCCACTTTAATGCTATTCTTCTCTCACTCAACAATCACTATATTTACAATACACTGTTGAAATGATTGGTTATGATAATGAGTACAAAGTACAACCCACCATGTTAGAGTTGACGTAAAACTATGGGGTAACTGAGGAGTCCGAGTTTGTTCACACAATTTAAGGTAGTGTGAACAAAAAACCGGATTTAATTGATGGAAATCAGGGGGACCCGTGTAGGTCCCTCTGATTTCAACCAATTAAAAGTAGTGTTTTGTTAAGATAGTGTGAACAAACTACTACACGGTAACTGAGTACATCAAGGGAAATGCTTATGCACAGGTATATCTGCTTTCTATTGCACTAGTACATTAATTACTTTTATAATGATTATGGCTATCAAACAGTAAGAGTTTAAAGCTCCCCGATTACTGTTTGAAGTTAGGAGTTGGTTCTATTTGTCATTAAATCCAAGAACACAAGCCATTATGCATAATGAGTTTATATTGAAAAACATGAATAAATTTATAAGTTCTAAATATGAAGGGGGCGTTCTTTTGGTCCAAACGGATCGTTTGGCCAACGGACGCCTCCGACGCGTCGGAGGCGTCCGTTGGCTAACGGTCTTATTTGGACCGTTGAGCCAACGGCTCAAAATTGAGCCGTTGGCTCATGACACCTTCGACGCGTCGTGAGCCAACGGCTCAATTTTGAGCCATTGGCTCCTTGCCTTCAACCCCCCCCCCCTTCCTTCTTTCTCCTCACTTCTCCTATCTTCTTCCTCCTTCTTCTGCTTTCTGCTTGGGATCAGGTACTTTTTTTTTATGTTCATTTTTTTTCCTTTTTCCAGTCTAATGGCACATTCGTCTGCTTCTGCTTCTGACTCTTCCAACACCCCAAATGCTTAATGGTCAGTGGATCGCACTGAGGCTTTTATAGATATTTGCCTCAACAATATTGATCTTCGAGGAACAACGGATTCCTCAGTGCGGTGCAAGCTGAGTTCAATGAGATGTTTGAAGATGAGTTGATGCAGATACAAATAAAAAACAAATGGGATAATCTGAAGAGGGTATGGACTTCATGTAATGCACTTTTACAGATTCCTGGCGGGTTTTGGGATGCTTCGCAGGACCGCTTGGACGGATCAGGCGACTGGTGGCATGGGCCTGCATGCTTGTACCAGAGGTTTAGGAGACAACCGCCTCTGAAGTTTCGTGAGCAGGACCAGCTTTTTAGGGGATGCATTGGCATAGGTACTTGCAGTTATGAGATCCCCCCGCTCTAGAGGCCACCTCAGATAGTCCACCGCCGGTTCAGTCTGCACGGAGGCAGTCGACGCGCGCCACATCTAGTAGGGCAGCTCCTCCCGAACCCGCCTTAGTACAGACAGAGCGTTTCGCCGCGGCCGTGGAGAAATGCTATGCCCTTCTCTCGTCCATCACTAATGTCAGCCAGTGGGAGATTATTGAGATTTTTGGTCTCGACAAGTCTATTTTGGAGGTGGTTGAGACCTTGTCTGATATGGAGTTGCTGGGGTACATAAGTTATCATCTTTCTAGATTCCGCAGACGTTAGTAGTTTGTTGTACGTTTTTATTAGGTAGTTGCTCGCATGTGTCTATTATTATGTTGTAAACTGGTTTGAAATATTATTATGTACTGAACTGTTTTTAATGGTTAAATGTGTTATTTTGCATTAATCATATTGTTAAGTTTTAATCATTTAATAATTAAATTACAAAATAAAAATAAAATACTCCGCTTAACGCGTAGAACACATTCTCCGCTAACTACAATTCTCCGCTAACATTCTCCGCTCAAAATTTCCGTTTCCGCTTGCAAAGAACACACCCGAAATTACTATTATTGACTTTGGAGGATCATTTGTAGCAAGCCGCCTTTCCCATTGGAATTGATGTTTGAATCCAAAGATTATTTGATCTTTGTGGTGTATCACGAAGTATTTTAGCACTAAATGCATTGTTAGCGGGTTTATTTGTGTCCTCTCTATACTAAGAGTTAAGAGTTGGCATTTGTATATAAGTCTATCTTATTTTTCTTTTAATCTGTACCATCTTCGTATGCAGTATCCTAAACGCTGCATGTCCTTTTCCTTGGGGCTTTTCTTCTTTGGTGCTCAAGTTTGAATCTGCCTTTTTTTAATAATTAGTTTTTCCCGAAAAAATTCTATTTAAACTCCATTACCCCTTGCATGACTGCGTGATCTGAAATCACATAACAAGCACATTAGTGGCAACTGAGTTTGAGTCCCATCTAAGTTGTTACACGAACTTTCATCTTTTCAACTATGTATTAGTTTGTACGAACAGAAATGCATAGTGATGCAATGTTTGGTCTCCGTATGACTTTTAAACTCAGCTCGAGTCACACTGGTCATATCATCTATTTTCTCTGCTCTGTAACAATTGTATGTAGCAGCCTAAAAATTACTGGAACTTTCACCTTTTAAAATGGGGCTAAATTATAAACAACTTTTAAGCTAATATTTGCAATATGTGCTTCCTTTTATGGTATGCTTGCATCAATTATGAACTTATCGTTTTTGAACTAACGCAAGTTACCTTTATGCTTACTACATAAACAACTTTCAAACAATGCAACTTACTTTTAATTTCAAAGATTATGAACTTATCGTTTTTGTTAATGGGAAAGAAGACTGGGATACAAAATATAAGTTTTGAATCTGGACTGCTTAAACTATATGCTAATTATAACAAAATTTCATTTTTACTGGTCTGCCTTTGGATACATTATTGTACAGAGAGATAACCAAACATTCCATGTTACTCAAATCCATAACACTTCATCTCCTTTCAAAACATCTACCTTTTCACGCAACTCACATGACAACAAAATCAAAAGCTACTTCTCTTTCTTTTTTTCAAACAATTGTCGACTTTCACGTATTAGAACAATTTAGAACAATGTCCAACGAGTAAATGTGATGATAGTACTATTGTTGCTCCTATGATTTGATATATTATTGCAACTTGTATTCTTATTTAATTTGTTTGGATGAAGTATATTTGGCTTGAAGTTTGGCCCACAACTGGACTTGGTATCCTTCTGTTTCTAGTAAGCTGATTGATATCTTTATTTGTAAGATATGTCTAATCATGTTCACATGTGGCTTACGTTTGCACGGTGAAGTTCACCACGGTGGTGCACTCGCACCACTGGTGCACTCCACTGAAGTGGTGCACTGCACTACTGCATTGGTGCAGATGCACCACAAAGCGGTGCTACTGCACCGCATGGTGGTGCTGCTGCACCATTGTGCAACGTGGTGGAGAAGCACCGCTCTATAGTGCACCAATATGGTGCAGATGCACCACTACAGTGGTGCTATCCATGGCACCAAATCCGTCAGTTAATTTGGTTATGGAGGTGAGAATAGGTATTCAGGTAATTTGATTCCAAACCTAAGAAGTGGTACTTGTATTAACCAAACGAGTGAAGAAATTTGGCCGCTTCTGCATGTTTGTTAAGAAGCCAAAAATAAGAGTGATATTTGTTGAATTGTAGCCATAAATATGTTGATAGTCGAGTTCGTCGCTGGATCGTCTAATCTTTGAAAACAAAAATCTTCGAGGCACGATGTGATGATCGCTATCCTAAAACAGTATTCGCCCTCTTATTTCTGTGCACGAGTAATGACAAATTTGTTCGAAGATACAACAGAGCAGATATCGAATATCTTTAATCAGCGTGTTTGCACAGACACGGTGATTCACTATCTTGGATTTGATCGCTGCAGTGACAAGATGAAGGAGTTATAGCCTACAGAACTATAACTCGTATAATTTATTCAAGAATTCGGCAGAGTTTTGAGAAGATTTTCAATGGAAGAAATAGCGTGAGGAAGAAGAAGAAAGGAAATCGAAATTATAGAAAACTGAATCCAGGACAGCATATTATATAGGAAACGAAGAGACAACTGGTTTCCAACGGATATGACTGTTTGAATTCAAACAGTCACACCTTTTCGTTTTGAGACACTTTAGAAGCGTTGCAAATTTGAATGGTGAATGGATGCATCCATTCGTTTGCAACGGCTCTGAAGTGTTACAAATTCGTAACCCGCGCGCGCAAAAACTCAACGGATCTGCGCAAGCCCAATAGCATTTTGTGGCCCATCTGATCACAAGACCCCAAGAGCCCTAAGGCCCATCTTTTGACATTTTAAATATTAATGTCCATGGATATGCTCTTGCCTCATGCCATTGTCTCTTCTCTTTCCATCTCCCATTTCCTTTTGGTACCATATGTATTGTATTTACATATATAGTGGCGAACACACTTACATTTCTTGATACGGGACATATCAAACTTCCCCTTTTGTGCTTTCCTTCTTCCCTTTTATTTTAAATTTCCTCCAGCAATCCTTTACCAAATTTTAAATAAATTCCTCTTGTCATTTATATGCAGGAAAATTTGTGCATAAGTACAGATATCTTACAGACTTGAATCTATACGTAGTGAAAAACCCATCAAAGTATATTAGGATGGAGTGGTTGACTAAGCATTGAACCATCGATCCTATATGATCTACAGGATGTGATTATCACACACTCATTTTCATATTTTCTAAATAGTAGTTTGCCCGACCCGTGGATTGGCCTTAGGTCCGTATCTTCTTTTATGAAATTCCCTTAGAGATCAAGCCACAATCTCGCAGAAGGCGACACCACCTTCATTGCATTCATATAGGTAGGTTTATCAGAAGTGCCTTATAACACACACCTCAATAGTATATCTGTTACCTATTTAGTTATAAGCAGAACATCCTCTCTTTGTCATTATAAGTACCAAGCACTTTCCTTGGAATGTATGATAATACTTAGTTTTTCAGACTAAATATTATAGTGCTTCCAACCGCAAACATATGAAGTACTTTTGCTCTTTGAACTCAAGATAAAAAATTCTTTATTATGTTGAGTTGAGTTTCTTTCATTGGCGATTGTATTGTATAGGCTTTAAACCCATTCCATGTGATGTTTTTATCACTAAGTTCCTTGCAAGTCCTTTACTCAATGGATCTGCCAAATTCTAGCTAGATCTCACAAAATCTATGGTAATTACCCCTTTAGTGAGCATTTTCCTAACCAAACTGTGCCTTAGACTAATATGTTTAGATTTACCATTATAAACTTGGTTATGTTATTGTGATAATGTAGATTGACTATCACAACGGTCAGATATTGGTGGCATAGGTTTTGACCATACAGGAATTTCTAATAATATATTCCTTAACCATTCCGCTTATTTACTACCAAAAGCAATTGCTATAAACTCAATAGCCATGGTTTAATCAACAATACATGTTTGTTTCTTTGAGGCCCAAGATATTGTTCCCTCACCAAGAGTGAAAATCCATCCACTAGTTGACTTATTGTCTTCACTTCCAGTGTTCCAACTAGCATCTATGTATCCTTCTATTACACTCGGATAACCGTTATAATGTATACCATAATTTATGGTACCTTTTAGATACTTTAAAATTCTATGTATTGCATTCCAATGGATATGACTAGGGTTACTAGTATATCTACTCATTTTGACACAACTCACTAAAACAAGAGGATCTTTAACTCACATTTATCTAGGACGCGATAAGCCGATAGAAGGAACGAGGACAAAGCCTTAGCTGTCGACATTTCCACCTAACTAACTAGGTAATCCATCCTCGCCTTGTTGGTTGTCGCGTAATGGTTCTTAACTACTATTGCATAGGGAAGGAGTTTCTTGCATGGTTGATCGGGCAACAGATCCAGCCAAAGGTTTTTCCGAGTCTACTGCCCAAGTAAGGTATACTCAGTTGTCTATTGACCAACAACGATGTCTTAGATTCAACGGTACTCTGCCTAGTTTTCCCCACCTATTTGGTAAGTCAGTTATGTATTCAATTAGACCTTACTTAGCTCGAAAGCGCGGAGTTCTGACAGATTGCTTGATAAACTAAGTGAATACGGGGTTGGGTCCATTCCATTCAGGAGTGCTTCCGAGATCTTTTTTTTTCAAAAACTTCCCAAACAACATAGGCAATATCCGGTCGTGTGCATGTCATTGCATACATCAAATTTCCAATAACTCTAGCATATTCCAATTGCTCTATAGATCTTCTAGTATTAGTGTATAACTGCATATTTGGAACAAACGGAGTAGACATAGGTTTACAATCGAATAGATTGAACCTTTTCAGAATTTTTTCAATGTAACGAGATTGGGTAATTGATAACCCATCTTTAGTTTTCATGATTCTTATTCCAAGAATCATTTCAGCTACTCACATATCTTCCATGTCAAAACATGAAGATAGATATCGTTTAGTTTCTTCAATACTTGAAGTATTCGTTCCAAACATAAGCATATCATCCACGTAAAGGCATATAATTACACCTTTACCTGAATGAAACTTGCTATAAACACATTTGTCGGATTCAAGAATCCTAAAGCCATTAGAAATAACAGTTTTATGAAACTTTTCATGCTATTGTTTTGGTGCTTGTTTAAGATCGTAAAGTGATTTGATAAGTTTACATACTTTACGTTCTTGTCCAGACATCACAAAACCTTCTGGTTGAGACATATATATTTCTTCGTCAAGTTCACCATTTAAAAATGTTGTCTTGAAGTCCATTTGATGAATTTCAAAATTATAGATAGAAGCTAATGCAATTAAAGTCCTAATAGTTGAAATTCTAGCTACTGGGGCATACGTATCGAAATAATATATTCCTTCTTTCTGTGTGAATCCTTTGGCAACTAATCTAGCTTTAAATTTTTCGATTGTTCCATCTGCCTTTAACTTTTTCTTAAATATCCATTTACATCCTATTGGTTTAGAACTAGGAGGTAAATCTACTAATTTCTATGTTTTATTTCCCATAATAGAATCCATTTCATCATTTATAGCTTCTTGCCAAAATGATGAATCTTGAGATTTCATTGCCTCAACATATGTTAAAGGGTCAGATTCTATATTTGTAGATATCATTAATTGATGCTCTACATTATTTCTAGATCCTTCAACCAATTATATGATGAAATCTGGTCCAAAGGATTTCTCTATCCTTCTTCGTTTACTTCTCCTAAGAGAATCACCATTTTCGGCGATATTTCCATCAGTGTTTTCTACAGGTTCAATAATTGGTTCATTAACCTCCACCATTTCATTAATAGGTCTATTGACCTCCACTGTTTCATGAATCGGTTTATTCTGAATAGATGTAAATCTATTCTCATAAAACACTACGTCCCTTGATTCTATTACTGTACTTACATCAATAGAGCTATTAGGTTCTATTACTAGAAACCTATATCCTTTGCTATGTTGAGCATATCCTAAGAATATGCACCTGATAGCCTTTTGTCCTTATTTCCTGATTTTTGGTTCAGGTAATCGAACAATCGCTCTACAACCCCAGACTCGATAATAATCAAGATTTGGTTTTCGTTTCTTCCAAAGTTCATAAGGAGTAACTTTACTTTTATTATGAGGTATTCTATTTAGAATATAACATGCGGTAAGTAAGGCTTCTCCCCAGAAACTAGCATTAAGACCAGAATTACACAACATTGCATTTACTATTTCGGTAAGAGTTCTCTTTTTCCTTTCAGCCACTCCATTTTATTGTGGAGTGTAAGCAATAGATGTCTCATGTATAATTCCTACTAATTCAAAATATTCAGGAAATTGATACTCACCACCCCTATTAGACCCAAATGTTTTTATTTTTACATCACATTGGTTTTCTACTTCAGTTTTATAAGTAATGAATGAATTTAACACTTCACTTTTAGCATGCATAAGATAGACATAACAATATTTAGAGTAATCATCTATAAATGTGATAAAATATCCTTTTCCTCCTCTAGTAGGAGAATTGTGTATATCACATACATCACTATGAATAAGTTGTAACAATTTTGTTGTACTTTCTGGTTTATGAGGAAATGGTTTTCTAGTGATCTTAGTTAATGAACATATCCTACACTTATCAAACATATCATTTTGGTGTTTGGGAATTAGATTCAAATACAAACTTATTAAGAAGACTTCCCGATACAAGGTTCTTCCTAATTTCAGGTACATAATATACATCATTTAATGTCAGAACTTTTTCGGATGTGAATTCCAAATCTACAGTCCCCTTCCCTTTGACCGCTGCCTTTGCTGAATTTCCCATATAAAGGTAATTTTCATCTTCATTTGGTTCTAGTTTCTTGAATTGATTCTTTTCAATGCAGACATGCTTAGTAGCGCTAGAATCGATCCACGAAGAATTGTCTTGCTCAATCATATTCACTTCTGATATGACTGCGGCAAACTTTTCTTTTTCAGATTGCTACTTCTTTTTCCAGAAGCGACAATCCCTTTTGAAATGTCTCGGTTTACCACAAAAGTAGCAACCACCATTTTTACCTTTATTGTTCTGATTTTGGGAATCGTTGTTGTTCTTCCCTTTCCTCTTTTTATTAGAATAATTATTTGAAGAATTATTTGTTTGTTTTTCTTCCACCATATGGACCTTTGATGTATCAACAACATTTTCATCTTGGGAACCTTTTTGCCTCAGTTGTTGTTCAACTTGCAAATATTGTGCAAGGCTGTCTAGACTCATATCCTGCTTCTTGTGTTTCAGTAATTTCCTCTGATCTTTCCAAGATGGGGGTAATTTGTCTATTATCGAGGAAACCTTAATTTCCTCATCCATATTTAACTTACGTTGACTGAATTGATTAAGTATGTGTATAATATCATTGAATTGCTAACTACTGAATGATCATCAGTCATTTTGTAATTAAAAAATTTGGTGGTTAGAAATTTCTTACTTGTTGCGTCTTCCATCAGACACTTCGCCTCCAATGCATCTCAAACATCCTTCGTAGTTGGCTTGTTGTAATACATATCAAAAAATGTGTCCTTCATCGCATTACAGATATGGCCTTTGCAAATGTAATCATCCTGTTGCCATTTGATCTGATCTCGTGTTTGTGCAACAGTTTCATCTTTTGTCTCTGCTGGTTTTGGTGTAGTCAAACATAAACAACTTTCATACTCGCCAATAATAAATGCATCTTCTTCTGCCAGCGTAGGAATTTGACACCATTAAAGCGCTCTAATTTTGCGAAATCAACGGAGAACTCTTTGAGACTGTGAGGAGCCATTGCAGAAATACTTTTTTAGATTGTTGATTGTTGAATTCGTTGCTGGATCTTCTAATCTTTGGAAAAAAATCTCCAAGGCTTGATGTGGTGATCGATATCCTAAAACAGTATTTGCCCTCTTATTTCTATGCACGAGTAATGGCAAATGTGTTCGAAGATACAACGGAGCAGATATCGAATATCTTTAATCAACGTGTTTTCACAGACACATCGATTCACTATCTTGGATTTGATCGCTACAGTGACAAGATGAAGGAGTTATATCCTGCAGAACTATAACTCGTATAATTTATTCAAGAATTCGGCAGAATTTCGAGAAGATTTTCAATGGCAGAAATAGCATGAGGAAGAAGAAGAAAGGAATTCGAAATTATAGAAAACTGAATTCGAGGCAGCCTATTATATAGGAAACGAAGAGACAACTGGTTTCCAATGAATATGACTGTTTGAATTCAAACAGTCACACCTTTTTGTTTTGCGAAACTTTTAGAAGCGTTGCAAATTTGAATGGATGCGTCCATTCGTTTGCAACGGCTCTGAAGCGTTATGAAGTCGTAACTCGCGTGCGCAAAAAGTCTACGGATCTGCGCAAGCCCAATAGCATTTCGTGGCCCATCTGACCATAAGACCCCAAGAGCCCCAAGGCCCATCTTTTGACATTTTAAATATTAATGTCCGTGGATATGTTCTTGCCTCATGCCATTGTCTCTTCTCTTTCCATCTCCCATTTCCTTTTGATATCATATGTATTGTATTTACATATATAGTGGAAAACACACTTACATTTCATGATATGGGACATGTCAAACTTCCCTTTTTGTGCTTTCCTTCTTCCCTTTTATTTTAATTTTCCTCCAACAAAGATATACTGTTGAGGTGTGTGTTATAAGGCACTTCTGATAAACCTACCTATATGATGCAACGAAGGTGGTGTCGCCTTCTGCGAGATTTTGGCTTGATCTCTAAGGGCATTTCATGAAAGAAGATACAAGCCCATGGCCAATCCACGGGTCGGGCAAACTACTATCTGGAAAATATGAAAATAAGTGTGTAATAATCACATCCGGTATATCATATAGGATCGATGGTTCAATGCTTAGTCAACCACTTCATCCTGATATACTTTGATGGGTTTTTCACTACGTATAGATTCAAGTTTGTAAGACATCTATACTTATGAACAAATTTTCCTGCATATAAATGACAAGAGGAATTTATGTAAAATTTGGTGGAGGATTGTTTGAGGAAATTTAAAATAAAAGGGAAGAAGGAAAGCACAAAAGGGGAAGTATGATATGTCCCATATCATGAAATGTAAGTGTGTTTGCCACTATATATGTAAACACAATACATATGATATCAAAAGGAAATGGGAGATAGAAGGAGAAGAGACAATGTCATGAGGCAAGAGCATATCCATGGACATTAATATTTAAAATGTCAAAAGATGGGCCTTGGGCCTTGGGGCTCTTAGGGTCTTGTGATCAGATGGGCCAAGAAATGCTATTGGGCTTGCGCAGATCCGTTGAGTTCTTGCGCGCGCAGGTTTCAAATTCGTAATGCTTCAGAGCCGTTGCAAACGAATGGACACATCCATTCACCATTCAAATTTGCAACGCTTCTAAAGCGATGCAAAACGAAAAGTTGTGACTATTTGAATTCAGACAGTCATTTCCATTGGAAACCAGTTGTCTCTTCGTTGCCTATATAACAGGCTACCCCGAATTCAGTTTTCTATAATTTTGAATTCCTTTCTTCTTCCTCACACTTTTTTTGCCATTGAAAATCTTCTCGAAACTCTGTTGAATTCTTGAATAAATTATAAGAGTTATAGTTCTGCAGACTATAATTCCTTCATCTTGTCACTGCAGCAATCAAATCCAAGATAGTGAATCGTCGCGTCTGTGCAAACACGCTGATTAAAGATATTCGATATCTACTCCGTTGTATCTTCGAACAGATTTGTCATTAATCGCGCATAGAAATAACAGGGCAAACACTGTTTTAGGATAACGATCACCACATCGTGCCTCAGAGATTTTTGTTTTCAAAGATTAGAAGATCCAGCGACGAATCCGACAATCAACAAAATATTGAGTTTACCCATGATAATTTCTAGTAGTTATTTTAAACAAGCGCAATTGAAAAGGATGTGGTCTTTGTTCTAATGTCGAGCTGAACATAAAACACATGTTTAATTAACACAATTATTCTATTTGATTATCATGTCCTTGGTATTTGGTTTATTTAATACGGCCGATAATGAACATGTTGACAATTTTGGAGCATATTTTTTATCCCAGATTACATTATTCCACTTTGATTTCTACATGTTTGTCTCTTTTTTGGTTCCAAGTAGAGTTTAACTGAACAGACCATCGTTGTTGGCTAGTCGAAACCAGATGCCTTTTTCCATTTGACTGGATTTTTATTGCATTGACCGTTATGCAGATATGAGTACAAAAACGTTTGAGATTCCATTCCATTCATTATCAGAAAGGAGGGATGAGACTTTTCTTTTGGGATCACCTATCACAGTATAGTTTAAACTCCCTTTGGTATGAAACTTTTTGATTGGATGGGATTAATTCATTCATGTAGGCTTTCATTTTGATGCATAATACGTTGGTAAGGATGTTGCTAGTACATTCCATGGGAATATTGGTCTGAAATCTAAAACATATGTAGAACCGTACCTTCTTCATTGTTAGGTAATTTGGTTATGCAGTGTCACATGCATACGACACTTGATTATTTACCACTATTTTATGCTAGAATTGCTGACTCCTCTAATGCCTTCTAATGTTATCTTGCATTTCTTTGCAGACCCTCATGTTGCCTTGGGAATATATCAAGCACTATTTTGTTTGCACATATCATTGTCAAGTTTCAGAGATTGTTTGAATATGTCATTCTCATCTTCAAGTTACAAAACTATGCTCTTAAATTGTAGGGTTATTGAATTAATGAATACTTTAGTATTATAAAATTTTACTAAGTAGAATAAGTTTTATAAAACATTGACAAGTTTATAATATAATTATTAATAATAATAAACTAAATTTATAATAATAGTAAATAATAAATTATTAGATACTAACCTAGTTTTATAAATATTAACTAAATTTATAATAATAATAACAATAAAAAATTAGAAAAGCTTTATAAATAAAAATAGTAAATTAATTATAATAATAATTAGCAAGCTTAAACTAATAATAATAATACCACTTAATTAAAATTATAATAATAATAATAAATTATAATATATTAACCAAGTTAACTAATTTTTACAAAAATTAACAAATTTATAATAATAATAATAATACTAACGATTAAATAAGTTTATATTAATAATAAATTATAAATATTAATCGAGTCAACTAAGTTCTATAAAAATTAACTAAATTTATAATAATAATAATTTAATGAAATCAACTATTTTCTTAAATATTAATTGTAATAAATTAAATATGCTTGATAAATTAATTGATTAAGTATTATAAATATATATAATAATAACAATTGGAACAGTAATTGTAATAATTATTTAACTAAGTTAACTATATAAAAAAATTAGTTAAGATTTATAAAATTTGAATAAGCTTATAAAAATTTACCTAAGTTTTATAAAAAAAAAAAACAAGTTTATAATTGTAATAAATAATTAAGCTTGTAGCAATAATAAGAAACTAAAAATTATGAAATGTTAATTAAATTAATTAAAATTTATAAAAATTAACAATTTTATAGTAATAATAATATCTAAGTTTATAATAAACATAATAATATTAAATCATAAAATATTAACGAGTTAACTAATTTTATCAAAATTAACTAAGTTAACTTAGTAATATAAATAATAATAACCAATTAATCAAATTTTATAAAAAAATTAACTAAATATTGTAAAAGTATAATAATAAATTGACCAAGGTAATTAAATTTTATAAAAATTGATGGAGATTTATAACAATTAAACAAGCTTATAAAAGCTAACTAAGTATTATAAATATGTAGCTAAATTAATTTAAGTTTTACTATAAAAAAGGGTCCATCAATACGATTATTAAATTGTTGATGGTAAATTTAATAAATCAAATGTTTTTCATGTCATATACTGCTAGTGGAATCAATATGTTATTTGCAACCAAGATTAGAATACGTCATGTGTTGCTAGTAGAATCATTGACTTATGAATTTATTAATTGTAAGTAATTAAAGACCGTTGGTGCAGAAAAAGGTAACGTTTTCTTTTTTTAGTAATCATATGAAACTTTTTAGTTGTCCATTTTGTTGGTATTCGGTACAAACTTATATTATGGATATATGTGTTCTAGCTATAAATATCGTGACTTTGTTCAATGGGTATTGTGTAAAATTAGTTTATGGTATCATTTTTGTTTATGGAAACTATGTAAACTTGGTTTATTGATGATGTCTTTGTGTATGAATTGTGTTGTATAATTTATGTGAATAATTAACAATTATGTATTTATATGATAGTTTTTGTATTTGATTCGAACATGTTATTGATATTTGTTGGTTGATATATATATATATATATATATATATATATATATATTAAACGCTGGTGACATGTATATGCGTAAATATATTGATACTACAAAATATAAATGCTGTAGAAAAACAAAACAACAAAAGACGGTGTTTATTTAATGTTGTCATTACTTATTAACAACGTTTATCTAGTGCTATTATTACCGTGTGTGCTTAATAATAGCGTTTGTGAAACGATGATAAATGTAGAACACAACTGTATGTGCTAATGCACAACAATTTGTAAACGCTGTTATAAGTAAATAACAGCGTTTATTAATCACTGATGAAAAACGCAACAATGATCTAGGAAATTTGTCAAAACTATTAACAGCTCAATATAAAGGCTGTAAAATAGGGTTTTCTACAACGTTTTTTTCTTGTGCTGTCAAAAATTCTATACCCACGACTGCATGTTGTTATATAGTGTTTCTAACAACGCTGTTATATCCTATTACAACGTTTTTCAAACGTTGTTAAAAGCCTTTTCTAGTGTAGTGATATTTCCAATCACACCGTGGTTGATGAGGATGGTACAAATGTTGGCATAGAAGATCATACTCAAGGTGGAGATTGGAGAGAGACCAGGCCTGTTAGAGAAAGAAGAAAGCCTAGATGGCTTAATTAGTTTGTTGATTTGAGCATCAAAGACATTGACTTTGATAATATGGCAACTATGCATTATTATTGTCCATGATGAGCCCAGAGATTATAGAGACGATATTGCATCAGTTGACAGTTCCAGTTGGTTAGTTATGGAAGAGGAGGTTGAATCTTTAAAGAAAAATCACACTTTGGATTTGGTGGCACTTCCTATCGACAAAAGAGTTATTGGATGTAAGTGGATCTATAGAGTGAAAGATGAGGTAATGGAGATTTCAGATATAAAGTAAGACTAGCAGCAAAGGGGTATGTTTAGAAAGGGGGTAGAGTATCATGACATCTTCGCTCCAGTTGTTAGGCATGCCTCTATTCATATTCTCTTGGCATTATTTGCTCATTTATGATTTGGAACTAGAGCAACTAGATGTCAAAATTGTTTTCTTGTGTGGTGATCTAGATGAGGAGATTTATATACGGTAGCCAGAGGGGTTTATTGATAGTAGCAGGCCATTTATGTTTTTAGACTTAACAAATCTCTATATGGACTAAAGTAGTCTCCTATACTATGGTACAAGAGATTTGATAAGTTTACGTTTTCACAAGGATACTCCAGAATCTTCTATGACCAATGTGTTTGTTTCAAGGGGTAAGACAGTGATATGATTTATCACTTATTATATGTTGATGATATGCTTATTGCATCTCAAAGTATGGTGAAAATTAAGGAGTTTGACCTGAAGGATTTACGGGAAGAACAAAGAATTTTAGGAATGGAGAGATATAGAGATAGGTCACATAGAGTTTTGAGATTCACTGAGGCATAGTACATCGAGAAGGTCCTCAATCGATTTGGTATGGAGAAAGCCAAACTGGTTGGCACCCCCATTTGGCTCTCATTTTAAGTTGTCGAATGACCAATCTCCTACATCGGAAGAAGATAAGAGGTATATGGCTAATATACCGTATCTAGTGTTGTTGGTAGTCTTATGTATGTGATGGTGTGCACAAGACCAGATTTGGCCCATGCATCGGGTGATGTGAGTCGATATATGTCTAACCCAGGCAAAGAGAATTGGTAAGAGTGAAGTGGGTTCTTAAATATCTTCGACGCACTTCTTCAGTGGGCTTGTTATATGTGGAGTAGATGGTGACATCTCTCTTAGAGGATACTATGATTCTAATTATGGTGGGAATATAGATGTTAGGAAGCCAGTGTCGGGATATGTTTTTACACCTGGCATAGGCTCAATTTTATAGAGATCGAAGCTGCAATCTGTCGTAGTTTTGTCGAATACCAAATTAGATTTGATATCGATTGTGGAAGTAGCAAAGGAAGGATTATACTTACGTCAGTTGTTGGATGATCTTTCAATGGCGCAACGAATAATACAACTATTTTCAGACAAATAGAGTGTAATTTATTTTGTAGAGAATCAAGCTTATAGTTCACGGATGAAGCACAATGATGTCAGAGGTTTCTTTTTTATGCATGAAGAAGAACACACTATAACAAAAAGACCTTATTACAACGGTAATTTTACAACTGTCGGAAAATGACAGTTGTAATAATGGTGTTTTACAACTTTTTTCTTCAAAAAGTTGTAACAAACTTATTTTCAACAACTATTTTATTTTTCCAGTTGTAACAGATGTCTATTACAACATTTATTTTTTGTCAGTTGTGATAGATGCATATCATAATTAACAATTTGTAAATAATAATTACTAATTATTTATTTATAATTATTTATTGTAATAAGTAAAAATTGATAAAATACTAACTTAAAGCTAAAAATCAATATTAAATAATATTACTAATTAATAAAATACTATTAATTAATATAAAATATTATTAAATACATAACATTTAAATAATAATTATTGAAAATTAATATAATAATTAATAGCTACTATAAATATTCAATAATAATTAGTTTATAATAAAAATAAATATTTAATAATTAATAATTGGTAACACACACATATATAGTAATTAACATTTAATAATTAATATTCAGAAGTAATACGTAGTATATAATAATATTAATAATATTTGCTAATAATTAATACATAATATACAATATTTTAATAAAAAATTATTTTCAAGAAATTTGTGTCATATTTAATATGTATTTTCAATTATTAGTTCTAACTAATCATGTATATTTTTATAAATTTGGTGAGATTTTGATTATAACGCATGAGAAAATGACACATGCCACCAAATATCAGCGATAAAGTATGGAACTTAGGAGGGAAAAGTGAAATTTTGGCTCCAAAATAATCGACGAACTACACCATAAATGCAATTTCGCAACGGCCTATAGTCGTTACAAAATGATTTCGCAACTGGTTTAAGCCGTTACAAAATAAGGAGTAGTAAAAATTTAGCAATGGGTAAAGGCCGTTGCTAAATTTGTTTTCGCAACGGACATAGTCCGTTGCTATTTTTTTATTTAGCAACGGCTTTAAGCCGTTGCTAATTGACATAATTTCAAAAAAAAGAAAAAATAGTACTGCATTTTAGCTCTCCTTTACTTCATATTCAACACAAATATTTGCAAATTTGACATAATAACACAAAAGAAAGATCAATAAACCAAATATTTCCGATAGAATTATGTTCGACCAGAGAGCGTAAAGGCCAAACTTCACACAAATTGAGTTCAAAAATATATATCATTACAAATTTTAAAAGTGTTAACAATTTGCAATAGCAAAAATAATATTACTGTACATTACAATTCAATAGCAGCAACAAAAAATGGTATTAATGTACATTAACAACTTGTCCAAAATAGAATTATATTCCATGATAAGGTAAATAACGTACACCACATATATGGCTAGAGCGGTAGAAACAAGAGAGCTAAACAAGAGTCCATGCATTGAAAAAGTGAAAAATTCCAAGGGAAGGCAGTCGTTGATGCCATTTAGAAATGTTGTAATGGTCCATGTTAATATCTGCATTTAAAGATACTTAACAAGCCAGTACTCGTTAAACTCAGAAAAATAATTCATATTAGTCAAATGCAAAGCAGCACAACATACATTTGTTTCTATTAAGTGAGTGATCAGTATAAATATTTCTAGGCATTTTATGAAGTGGGTTTTACTATACAACATACATTTTCCTACATTCACTTCATAGTACAACACACAGTCCCATCCAATACCCAAACACTCCACCACCATCATCTCCTACCCCCTTTGCCCAAACTGTCAACACTGTAAAACTCCTCAACGACCTGAATAGTCTACACCTCTTGCCAACATCCAGGCATTATACTTGTTTAATCCGATATGGATTTCGAGACAAATTTTTGTTCTATATTCGTCGCAACTAGAGTAGAATGGTCGGGATTTTGATCGGAATCTTGGAGCAACTTACTCTTATTTTTGAAGACATTTAAGACACTTTTCATATATCATGTTCCAAAATTTAAGCTCTCCTCATCTTAACAATGCACTGACATAGTTCACAAGATCAAATTGTTTCCTATATGAAGTTAGCAGGTTCTGCCATGAACATGAATGATATGTTATTTCTCTCTTTCCTTGGTTCCTTCCATCTCATAGGGTATCCTCCATTTCAACTGTTTTACCTTGGGCAGAATGGGAGCAAACCACATGGATTGGATTTTGACTGTGTGCCAATCCAATAAATTAACCATGAAGTTATTAATATGTTGCAGTTAGTTTGAACGGTTTGTAAGAGAGAATGAATTCTAAGATAAATAGATTATAAATTTGTATAGGAATAGTCGGTTGTCGTAAGTACAACTCAGCTGATAAGAACTAAAATAAGAGTTGAGTGTAGCGAATAGTAATTTATGATGCTAGTTTTCGAACCTATTTCTTAAGTGAACCCAAATTCAATGTAGAATTCATGACTGCAGTACGGTCATAACAGTCTTCAATAAGAAATTTTTACACTACATAATGCATTTATTTTCAAGCTGAGGAAGAAATATCAAGAAATCTCCATCATCATCTTCAATAAGAACTAAAGTATGTGTCTTTCTTTTGGGACGAGTACCCATATCAAGATCATGATACATCGCTATTAAGAAAGCTAAAAGCAGCACAAGGATAGATTTTTCGCTGATACAGCTATCTTTATTATACAAAGTTGGAAATTTAAACTAACTTTTGTTATAATCCATGACATCTGGGTAATAAATGTTTTCTAGTCAATCTATGCTACATATATTTTTACTGTTTTAAACACACAAGTATGTTGGATAGTGAAACTTTTCAGAATGTATATTCTGAAGTACCAGCACTTTGGGGCATTAGCAAAATAATTTATCCAAATATTTTTCTTTGGACTTGATGTTTACATAAATATTAACTGTTGCCTTGCATGCTTAGAGCATCTCCAACGGTGAAGCAATTCACCTTCTGAATGATGAATTGGACCAGAAATCGCACCCAACAAATGTTCCAACACTGAATATTCAGCAAGATATTACAGGACCAGTTCAGAAGTCTGAATTGGCCCGCGAGCCGATTTTATCGGCTCGCAACAATTTCTCAGTGGAAAAAAAGGCGCGCGCCGATAAAATCGGCTCGTGACGCAATAAAAAAATTGAGAATTTGCTGTAGTTCTTGCGCGTCGATAAAATCGGCTCCTCACCGTTGGGGAAAATTCATCTTCTTCCCCGTAATCTTACCTATCGTAATATTCCAACCTTGAATTCTGTTGGAGATGCTCTTATAGTACGTGGTGATCACAATATACTTTACTATAAATACTTGAGAGTACAAATTTAACATTACTCTTGAGAGTATAAATGAAATATAAGTTTGAATTGAAATTTTGTATACTGCCAATCATCTTAACAACGTCGGTAATGCCCTTGCTATCGGACTCATGTGACATAAGCGGGTACTGCAAAGCTAGGCACTGCAACAAGGAGCACAACTCGGACTGCTGAAGAATGGGCAACCTGTACCCGCAGTACCGCTGCTCTCCCAAAGTGTCAAGCCACACGAAGTCGAAAATGACAATTGACAGCTTCACGGGGGGAGGGGACGGAGGAGACCCATCGGAGTGCAGCAACCGTTACCATTGCGATGAGGAGATGGAGGTCACGCTGTCCATGGGGTGGTATGACAAAGGAAGCAGGTGCAGCAAAAATATCAGCATCAGCGCGAATATAAGGACAGTGCTGGCGAAGGTGGTGGGCGAGTGCAACTCGGTGGAAGCGTGTGATGCTGATCATGATTTAAACAAAGTGTGCGACTCAGCATAGACCAAAATTTCTTTGCCTTACTGTTCCCTCTTACTATCATTTCGATAATAAAACATAACACATGTATAAAACCAAGTTCTCTCTTTTTTTTCTTTATTTGCGTGTGTTTTATCTATTTATTTTGTAAGTACACAAACAAAGTGCATTTAAAAAGAAAATTGATATATTTATGCTGGTGTGATTTATTCCACAAACAGTAGCAGATACATATACAACACGCAAAACTGATTTTCAAAGAGGCATAATGACACATACAACAACAAAACAAAAATGCAAAAGCATAAGCTTTGAGAAATCAATCCATTCTCCATAACAGTAAGGGGGGTTCATCAAACAAGAAGATAAGGAATTGCAAGAATAACAAGTTCAGCAATATGCCAACCGAAACTAAGGAGGAACCAATAATATCTTATTCGAAAATTTCCATTTTGCTTCCCAAATTAAACTGAATCAAAAAAAGTAAAAGGTTCTTAGATGTTGGATGTTAAATTTTCAGTCCAGTAGCCGAAACGCTTGAATAAAAATACAGTCCAAACAAAATTTCATATATGTTCACAATTAAAGCAATAAATATCCAAAATATCTGAGATGTCCACAATACCTGAGGATGCAAGAGATGGACGATAAAGCTGGTTACGAGATGACCAGAGAGGGCCACTACGATCAGGAGAGGTCGGAAGCTCGACTTGTCCAGATCAAGGTCGCAGCGTCTTTTTTTCCCCTTCTGTGAATAACAAAATTGGGAAAGTGGAAACGAGGGTGTACTGAAGGGGTATTGAAGGGGGTAGATAATTTGAGAATGGGTTAAGTCCGCCCTAAAATTCAGAACGACTGTTGACCATATCAAAGTACATTGCAATGGACAGTAGCCGTTGCTATTTCGCAACGGCTCAAAGCCATTGCGAATTTTCCGCAATAAGGTGTTGCAGAATTGTTGTTATGGTGTAGTGCCTTGAATTTCTACTCCTGCGCGTGGGCTTCACCCGTATTTTTTCCTAAATCAAACCATCCCCAAATTATTCCTTCCCAAGTTCTCATTATACATTCATTATTGGGTAAAGCAGAAACCAGACTAGACTGCTGGCACGGTAAGTCTCACATCAACTATTTATTTTTCTTCATTCAAGTGCAAAATGTTTTCCCCACTCTGTAATAGAATTGTTGCTAGAAATCCAATTTCATGCCCAATAATCGAAAACACTCTTCGGTAATTTAAGTCGAAGTATTCATCAATTTCATAAGAAAATTAGAATCGAATAAGCTCCGACTTCAGCAAGAACAAAAGATACATTCGGTTCATTTACCAAATTTCTCAAATCGTACCGATTTGCAAAACTCCAAATTGCTTTTCTTGGATATCCATGGTGCATTGACTGCATTGTAGAAAAATATCGAACAGATAATGGAGTTTTTTTAAAATAAAGGGTAGTGTGAACCATCTTGTTTTGCATTTTACCCTATGCTCTATAACTTCATTTTGGAGAAGCGGGTGAAACTGAGGTGTCTTGTTATTGATATACTCATGAAGAAGCAATTAGTCAGGAAGAGACGTGCAACTCAGCTGATGAGCAGTAACAAGGATTTCATAGAGAAGTATTCTGTGCCTTATCGATACTTTATGCTTACAATGGTAAATCTCAGTTTTTCTCTAATGGGTCTTAGTTTTTTTATCTTTATTTCTTTGAGAAAGCTTAAAATTGTTGCAACTTTGATGTGTACTTTGGCTATTCTAGAGTATAAAACATTGGAAAAATTGTACATCATTTAGCTTTAATGAAGCCAGGACTTGCCTCATGACCGTGTAATGCACATGAAAGTTATTCATAAACAGTGCAGTGAAAAGGTGTCTTTATTTAATATGCTTTATGCCAGAGTGAATCTGAGCTTACCTCCTTGGATAGGCTGAAAATAAACAAAAAGGAAGCTAGAAGATCTGTTTCTCAATGGGTAAGAAGTTGGTGCAGCAACCACTGAACCATTGTCATTCCTTGAAAAAAATGCTATAGTTGTAGTCAAGCAAGGACAGGGGTGACCAATTTAGTTTGAGATCAAGTAAGAAATTTAATTTACTAGTTGGATATTGGTTATTTTTGTAGGATTGGGTGCTGGAAGATAGTAATATAGGTGCTGAATCTGGTCATTTTTTGTTAAATGAAATGACTTTGGTTTCATACTCTTTACTAGACCTTATTATGGATAACAGTGATAGTATTGTGGATGCATGTATGATCTAGTGTGTATGAATTAAAATTTAATCCTGATATTTCAAGTACCATAAATCATAGCTCTTTTGAACTATTTGTGAGGGCGATTCTTAAGAATGTTCATTCCTATTTCTTTCCTTAGATTGAGTAGCTTTGTTGATTCAACCACTTCTGCATCCAGCCAATAATATGCAAGCCAATTTCTTCTCTTTTAGGCTCAAATAAGAGATCATGTAAGCAGCCTTCAAACAATTTTAATTAGGTGCATTGTTGGCTATTCGATTAGAGATATTAGAGGAATGAAGGTACCTTTTGTGTGTTCAACTGTATTTTTTTTCCTTTTTATTCTACGGTTTTCTTCTTCTTAAAGCATTACCTTGTGATTTATGATTCAGTGCATTGCGGAAAATATTTGGTTAATTTGTAAGTTACCTTTTGCATATTCCTATGTTAAACAACATGCTAGAAATTTTGTAGATTTCATCTAGTATTGTTTATGTTGACATAAAGAAAGCCATTTCTAATTGAATACCATTCATCCAATTTCAAATAATTTGATAAAATAATATTTATGTTAACTTTTAAAATTGGATAATACCATATTCAGTACTCAGTAGTCTTGTTTGTAGCCTAGTTTAATGGATTCAGTGATACAGTCAATATTGTTATCAAACTTAGTTAACTTTTTAAAAAGTGTTGGACATGGTTGTTGTAGATGTTTCCTACATGTAAAGTTCAACTATCACAATTGCATGATATGACCAGTTATTAGTAGTTGTATTATAATGACATAGGAGGAACAATTTATAAGCATTTGAATTCCTCATTTTGTATTACTTTTTCACCAGGTTTGTATGTCTGGGATCTGTTGAAGTTACTCGACCGGAGAGACCTGGACCTGATTAGCATGTAGCTATAAGTTTTGAGTATTTGGACAACTTTTTTCATATGTATTTTTTGTGTTGTATTGATGTATATATTTTGGAATGGTTATGTTTTTTGTAAGGTTTAGTAGGTGATGTGAATGACTACTTTAGACTGTTTTGTTGGGTATATATGTATTGTGTTTTGTCAGCGTATTATGTTAAAAAAATGATGAGAGTATGAAAAAACAAATATATTGTTTTGGTTCATGTTTTCAGTTTGTTTGATATCTTCAGTTTTTAGATAATATGTTCTGAAATGAATTCTTTTATTAGCCATATGTATATAATTTGTTCATATATTACAGATGTAAAATAATACTTTTAATAAAATATATTACAATAGTTATAAACAGTTGTAATAAAGTTTATTACAACCGCGGAAAACAGTTGTAAAATATACATTTCACATCTGTGTTGCAACTGTGCAAAACTGTTGTAAATTTTTTTAGTCTATTACAACTTCTTAATAGACAATGGTTGCTCCACCATTGTAAAAGATCCTTTGCAACTGTTTTCCACCATTGTAATATGGTCAATTTGTTGTAGTGATGAAATGAGATCAAATTGGTGATGGTGAGTACTTTGGATAATCCTTCAGATATGATGACGAAGTCACTTCCAAAAGACAAGTTTGAGCATTGATCAGTTTTCTTCCTGCTACTTGTGCACCATGGGGCGCTGACCCAACAACTAATTCCGTTGATTGGTAAATATATTTAAATCGAGGTGGAGTGTTAAAATTGTGAGATTTAAATCTATGCCAAAGTTATTATGGAGAAGATTTCTAATTGATTCCCATAATCAATTAATTATGGGCAACAAACTGGAAAGATATGATAAGAGATTATTTGATTTGATAAATCAATCAAATCTAGATATATATATATGGCAACAAATTTGGATGATATGAGAAGTTATACTATTTGATTTGAGAAATTAATCAAATATATGTATACGTGGAAATAAACACAAAAATATACAAAATTTTCATTGAAATCAAATCAAGGAAATTCGACAACTTTTCATGCTTACCTTCATGCATATTTTCATCCTTATACATATAAATATGGAGGTATTTGCTCATCTTTTTCATCACAAGCTAATAGTGTTATCTTCAATATATCCTCATTAAGATCCTTAATTCTTTGTTAGTTATGAGGTGAGATATGTTATGTAATGACGGCCAGAACAAAGCCCCATTCCTCCTGCATAAGGCGCACGCATATGAGTTGGCACACACATCCTTGTAACAAAAGGAATCTGTGATGTTACATGCCTACTAACTCATATTTGTACACCACTCCATCAATTTATTTCGTGATGTGAGACTATTTATTCAAACCTCCATTCCTACCTTAACAACATGCGAGGAAATCCTAACAGTCTCACCCTTGACTCGCATCCTACGAGTATCTTTTGAGAACACTGCCTTGTCTGCATGGCTCAGTTTGTAACCTTCGACTCTTATACCACTGTTATATAACGGCAGTCGAAACAAAGCCCCCTTCCTACCACATAGGGCACGCATATGAGTTGGTACACACATCCTTATTACAAAAGGATTCCTTTATGTTATGTGCCTACCAACTCATATTTGTACATCACTCCTTAAATTTACTCCGTGATGTGGGACTATTTATTCAAACCGCCATTCCAACCTTAAAAACATGTGAGGCAATCCTAACAAGATATTTTACTGAGTATTTATATTCTTCTCTTATTGTACTCCATCTTGAACTGGAGAAGAATAAAATAAGTTGTTGGGTCTCCATGGATGTAGGATATTCATATCTGAACCACGTTAAATATTTTGTGTCTCTTATTTTTGCTATTGTTTCTATGAGGCTGCATAATTGATTTTTTTTTAAAGTTCCATTGGTAATTATATATACAATACTAGATCCTGATCAATTAATAATGCTTCCTCTCAAATTAATATTAATTTCACTACAAAAGGAACAACCATTTAGTCCGTCAACCTCAGACTATAAATATTTGCTCTAATTTACTATTTTGCTCCATTCACATAAAATTTAAATTAATTTCTTTGTATTTCTGGTATTAAGTTTTCTGAGATTGTGGTTTTCTATAATAAAAATTTAGCTATTCTTACCGTAATTTCCAATGCCTTATGTCCAAGTTTAATGACCTATTCTTTAATGTACTGTATTTGGTCTTTGATTCAGGTATTGAGTATACTATTTAGTTCACTATCGATTACTCTATATGATTTGCAAAAGGCTTTTATAAAATTGTTTACTTTTTTGCTTATGCTTATGAGTTCTAGATGATTGAAAATTCAAAAATAGAAAAACACTTTTGATTTTTGTAAACATATATGCTAAAAAAATTAATACCACTTTATTTCTATTAAATAATAGTTTAAATCACTATAAATAAAATTGATTACTATATTTCGTTGAATTTATACAAATTTAGTTTACACCTACACAACGTAGATCCCTTGGTTTTGGAGGAAATTTTATATCTGATTCTGTTTAAAAAGAAATAAAACAAGATGATGGCTATATGCTATGATTATGGTTATGATTTTAGCATTTATTTCATGGTTTTTTATTTAGTGTTCTCTATAATAGAATTAGTATCAAGTTCTACACAATATCTACAGCATGCTTCATGAATAGTGTCGACCCAACTAAAAGGCACCTTAGACATTTTCCTAGGGCCCTATTAAAAAAGATCCTCCATACATCTTTTTAAATAATTAGTAATTTGAAGGAAATTATTCATGCAAGAATAACATAGAAATATGCATTAAACACATGATTTATACATAGCGGAGGCATTACCCATGTTTCTATTTAATTAGCGTATATATATATATGCTTTTTTTGTTTCACTGTTCAAATGAAGCACTAGTAGCTCAAAATATAGTTTAGTTGTCATTTTTTAAACATAATTTTAATTATTAACTCTAGGAGTTTAAAAAAATATTCAATCAAAATTTATTTTTGACTGTAGCCTAACATGAAGTTGTTGTGCTTTATGACATAAAATCACATGTATGTTGAAGAAGACGATGCTTGGAAGTGCTTTGTGATAACGGAGATAGTTTGAAGATTGGAGAATATTATTTTGACCTAGTTTTTCTCATCTTTGATCTATGATATTTCTCGGAGGCAAATTGGATATTTTTCTCATGCCTTCTATTCTCCTATATTAGCATCTTCTATGAAGGGATTATTGTCATGGGATTGAGACCAAAATAATTAATTAAAGGGTTTGCTGTCGTTCATCATTGTTCTCCTTCTCCACCAATAAGTTGTACAAATCTAGATATTCTTTCCCTTTCTTAATAATGTTATTGATTCAATTGTAGTTTGTTTACTTTTGGTTTTTGATCTATTAACTGTAAACAAAAATTATTTTTGGGAATCAATAAAGAGGGTGGTTGGGTGGAATCTCTTGTGCTTGTATTTTGATTGCATACCCATGTGTTGTATTCATAAAAATCATCTTAAAGTAATTGGGTGACGAAGCTCCTCGTCACTTCCGCAAAAGGCGCAGTTTCATAATAGTTGGTATCAGAGCAATTTGTGCACAACAGATTGGTATCAGAGCTAGATTATCTTAAAGCTTAAAGTGATTTTGGATTGGAAAAAAATTGTTTTTTGGTGAATCAATAAAAAAAATTGATTTTTTTATGTCGGATAGGACGCCGTTTTCGAAGATGACTATTTTTGATGGAAGAAATTGAGGGATTTGGAAGCCTAAGATGGAGGACGTGCTTTACCTTAATGGTCTTCATGATCCGATTAATGGAGATGGGAAGAAGCCCTCGGATGTTGATGAGGGGAAGTGTAAGAAGATGGATAAGAAGGCGATGGACTTGATTCGGCAGTTACTTGATGATTCGGTATTCCATCATGTAGCTAGTTGTGAACCCATAAAGGATTTGTGGGACAAGTTGGTATCTTTGTATGAGTCGAGGGGTTCTACAAGTAAGGCTTTTTTGGTTCGAAAGTTGGTGCAACTTCGATTGGGTAAGGAGAAGTCTATTGTAGAGCATTTGAATGAATTTTAATGTGATCAATCGATTGACAAATTTGAAGGTCAATTTTGATGATGAGTTGCAGGCTCTTTTGTTAATGAGTTCGCTTTTAGAAAGTTTGGAGACTTTGGTTGCTTCATTGAGTAATTCCAATGCTAATGGAGATATTTATTTGGAAACAGTATGAAGCAACCTTTTGAATGGGGAACTAAGGAGAAAAGGGATGGGTTTGCAATCAGTTCAAGGTAAGGCTATGGTAGCAAGGGACTCAAGGAAAAATACAAGATGGAAGAAGGAGGCTAATGGTAAAGGTGCTATCACTTGCCATCATTGTGGTAAGAAAGGTCACATATGCAGAAATATTATGCTTATCAGCAGGATAAGCAGAAAGCTGCGGATGGTGATAGTAGTAATGATGCATAGGAAGGTTTTGCTGAAGGTTTCATTAGTGATGCTTCTTGTGATGTCCTGTTTAGTGAAACTAATCCTTGAAAGATGCATTCAGGAGCCAGTTTTCACATTTGTAAGGATGTGAAGTGTTTTTCTTCTTATGAGAAGAATGTTGACATAATTAGGACGACCAATAGAGTAGAGCTAGCAATTTGTGATATGGATCTATTCGGTTTCGTATGCATGATGGTGTGGTAAGGGTAGTCTCTGGAACTAGGCATATACCCGCTAGTTCGCATAATCTCATTTCTCTCGGTCAGTTGGATCGCCGTGGTTGCACTTATGATACTCAAGGTGGAGTTTTTAAAGTGAAAAAGGGTGGTCATTTTATGATGAGAGGAATTTTATTGGAAGGCAACCTTTATAGATTGGTCGGTTTTGCGGTCGACTGTGGAAGGCAAGTGACGGTTGAAGAACCTAATCCACAGTAAGGTGGAGAGGTTAATTCAGTCATTGTTGATGTTTTAGACAGGGGTTTTCATGTTGATGATGCTTGAGGGATACATGATGGTCAAGGAAGGGACTCAGATCAAATGAGAGACGGGTATCAGGCTGCAAAATCCACAAAAACAAGACAGAGATCCTTATGGTATTACAGGCATTTTTAAGACCGTTGATTTCCGTGTGGTGCAGCTCATGGTAGATGTAATGACCCGTATTCTACACATCATAGGATCGTAGAATATTTATTTCCTTCTCATATGAAGTCGTATGGTCATGTAACTTTGGGAAACGTCCATTAGAGCCATTTCCCATGCTTATGATTTTTGTCGATTTTTAAATGACCATTTTGCCCCTAGTTGGTACTGTTTTGGCCATAATTTTTGATTGGAAAGGAATTTTGACCTGAAACCACTTCCATTAGATTTGTTTGATGGTTTACCTTTCCGTAGAGTGGTCATAATAGCCGAACGGACTTACCGTTTGGGAGATATGGCTGAAATAAGGTTTGGAGGGTGAAAAATTGCTTAACCGGGCCAAATCGGGTGATTAGTGAGTAGACCCATAACCCATTTCGGGATTAGGGTTATGGGAAGGCTGAAATGAGATAGAGAATCATTCTATTTCAGTTTTCTAGCCTCCACTTATCACCAAGGAACCCTAAAAATGGCCTCTAACCTCTAAATCACCTCCAAATCATCTTTTGGTCAAGGATTTGGCTTAGCAACCTCTAATCAAGGAAGATCTACACCAAAGCAACATTGGAGCTGCTGTTTAGCATTGAGATTTACATCAAATCAGAGATTTATTTCAGATCTTAGTTTATTTGTGGCTAAGGTGAGTGATTTGCATAGTTTTACACTAATTATAGCTAGTTAAGGGTAATTAGTGCTAATTAGCGAATTTAAGCATGGTAAAATTCGGGAAAAATGTTCATAAATTCCTAAATGATGTTTTAGACCTCTGATATGAATTTTGGTTAATTTGGTTAAGTTTTACTAATCCTATCATTAGTTTTACCTAAACATGCTTAAGGGGAAATATGGGGTTTGGGGTATGTTTGATCCACTTTAACCTATCATATTGATGTTTTGATGTTTGTGGTTGATTATGCATGTTGCTATGACTGTATGAAATGCTTTGTGATTGATTTCAATAGTTATAATGGTCGAAAACGTCGTCGAATGACGTAAACACTTGCTGGAACAGTTTCAGAAAAATAGTGCAGGGTTCGGATCGGATATGGGACTCGGATCGGACATGTTGAACTGGGCAAGGGAATCGATCGGATCGGAACCTGACACTTGGGAAAAGTGGCAAAAAGGAAGGCTACGCTAACTGAACTGGGATCGGATCGGATTAAGGAGGACGGATCGGAGCGGAGGCATGAGGATGGATCGGATAGGAGCATGTGAAGGACGAGGAGACAGATCGGAATGGAGGCACGAGATGGAGGGGAGATGGCACCCGACCCGACCCGAGGTGAAGCACCCGACCCGAACCGATGGAGGACACCCGACCCGAACCGCACCAGAAGAAGACCCGAACCGGACAGATAGAGGATACCTGACCCGAACCGATGGCTTGAGGAAGAACCTGACCCGACCCAGTATTGACCAATAACCCGAGATGCAAAGGTAGTCCAATATGGGAAGTTAGAGCTCAGGATTCAGTTTGGAACCAATGAGTTCACTTCATGGTTGGGCTTTGTTGTGGGACGTGTGCTAAGGAGTTGTCGATGCTCATAACTTCAATTCACCACTAAAAATGAATGATGGCTACTTATCAGTGCAGTAGGGTCATTATGACCTGAGGGGCAAGGTGATGGTAGCAAGACTACGTTATCAGTGCAGTAAGGTCATTACGACCTGAGGGGCAAGGTGATGCGTAGTAAGACTATGAGCCAGCGCAGATGGGGTGAACAACTCCATGGGGCAAGTGGACATAGTAAGGATTGGTAAGGCTATGAGCCAGCGCAGATGGGGTGAATAACTCCATGGGGCAAGTGGACATAGCGAGGAATTAGTGGCTACGTTATCAGTGCAGTGAAGCCATTTATGACTTCATGGGGCAGAGTGATCGTAGCAAGGTATGTTGGGTGATCGAAGTGGTGAACATCGTATGCTTTACGCACTGAGTGAGAGATGTGAGGATGGATGCTATGTTTGTTTGTTTGCCATCATTAAGACATGTGCACCTCCCCCACCTCCGTATCTTTGCACCGTTTGATATGGTACCTTAGAGTGCTGTACAGTATGTAGTGCTAACTCTTTGGTTGTAGGTCCAGGTTCAGGTATGTTTTAGTCTACCTGTTATTATTCACTTTAGATGCTTATCGCTCGTACCAGGCTTTATGTCTGACCCAAAGTTTTATGTCTCCTCTTATTACTCTGGGTGCTCACACGAGCAGACTAGAGACAGGTTAGCTGGTGATGCGCGAGTAGCTGATTCGGAGGCGGGCAGGAGGCTTCCACGTATGATATATATATTCTCCATGTGTCGTTGGTGGTCGCTACTTGGGCATTAGTAGTGTACCTCCTTTATCTTGCTTTTGCTTTGAGACAGTTTGAAAAGTTGTAATAAGCTATATTTTGGATTTCCGCTGCTATGATGCTTAGTTCTGGTTATCAACTTATGCACTGTCACACCTGTTTTATGTCAAGTATGTTATTATTATATTTTATTCTATGCGCTGTGAGACATTCTACAGGTTCTTTGTGTGTTCATTTCCTTCTTCCTTTTCCTTCAGACGACCCATTCCGTGCTAACTGGACATGTGTACAGCGCACTTTTGGAGTAAATGTCGGTTGGTGCGGGGCGGGCCGTCACACTTGGTATCATAGCTCTAGGTTGGGTAGTTAACCTAGGGAAAGATACCAAGGAGAGATGGTACATATATGAGAGCGCGTATTTGTGATTACTTTGGTTTTCAAAAGCTATATATATACTATTGGTAGTATAAGAATGAAGTCGCACTGCACTAGCACCACTATGGGGTCGTTAATCGTTTCCCTTTTTCAGATTGACGATGAGCCGAGATACGAGGGGTGCTAGTAGAGGGACCAACCAAGGGAATGCCACTGACATGAGGGCGATGTTTACTAACCTCATGAGAGGCATGCTTAGAGAAGTGCAAGGGGCAGTTCCCAATCCCGGAGTTGGTGTTGGCCCAGTAGTGCAGGCGCCTAGGGTTGATTTCGCCAAGTTGTGCAAAGATTACACTAATCTTGGTGGGAAGCCGTTCCACGGAACAGAGTCGGCCACGGATGTTCAAGACTGGATGGATAGCTGTGACCGTATCTTCGATGACTTAGGTCTCGAGGATGCGATGAAGAGAAGGCTAGCGTCTCGTCACCTGCAAGGGTGAGCGATGAATTGGTGGAATGCCATTAGAACAGCTACTCCAGAAGATCAAGTTACTTGGGATCAGTTCAAGGCTCGCTTTAGCGACAAGTTTATTCCCGCTGCCCAGAAGTCAGTGTTGTTTAAGAGGTTCATGGAACTCAAGCAGAATGGAAGGGCAGTTTCTGATTATATTGATGAGTTCGACACTTTGTCGAAGTATGGACTGTCTCTTATTGACACTCCTGAGAAGAAGAATGAGAAGTTCATTACTGGCTTGGATGAATACTTGGGGGAAAGGCTTATCAATCACATCGATGAGACTTTTGAATCGATTGTGGGGAAAGCTTTGAGATCGGAGAGTCTTTACCCTAAGTTAAAGACTGAGGCTGCATCTGCAGAAGGGCCAAAGCCGCAAGCAGGCGGTGGAGGAAAGAATAACTCTCAGAATAAGAGAAAGCAGGACCAATCTAAGGGTGGCCAGAAAAAGAGCAAGAAGGATGTTGAGTGCTTCAGCTGTGGTAAGAAGGGCCATTATGCTAAAGAATGTCGGGCCAAGCCAGTGGAAAGGAAGTGCTACAACTGTGGTCAAGTGGGACATCATAAGGATAAGTGTCCGCAACCTCTTAAGGAGAAGTAGATTGTGAAAGCATATGCTATTGATGCTGTTCCTTCTTCGTCAAATGCCCCAACTGCGACGAAGAAAGGAAAGAATGTTGTTATTCAAGGTATGCTTTCTATTTATGATGTACCAGTTCGAGTTTTGTTTGATACTAGGGCTTCCTGTTCCTTCATATCTAGTGACCTGGTAGATAGGTTGGGACTGGAACCCGAGATAGTCGATAGACCATTGGTTGTGACGAACCCGATTGGTGGTTCGACTAGCCTTAGTATGATTTGCAGGAATTTGGTCTTATCGAGTCATGGATGTATGTTTGTATGTGATTGTTTTGTTTTGGGCTTTACTGGGTATGGCATTATATTGGGAGTCGATTGGCTCCAAAGATACGGGGTGGTGGTAGACTGTGAGGGTTTTTTGGTGACAGTGAGGGCGGATGATGGGCGGAGGGTAGTGTTTGGTAGTCTACCTAGTGGTGGGGTTATGGCTAGTTTTGTAAATTCCCTCGACATCCCGCAGGATGAGTTGTCAGATGTGCCCGTGGTTGGCCAGTATCCGGACGTCTTCGAGGAGATGACCGGACTTCCACCACACCGAGAGATTGAGTTCCATATTGATTTAGTGAAAGATGCCAGACCTATAGTGATGCCACTTCGTCGCATGACACCAAGGGAGCAGTGAGAGCTCGGGGTGCAAGTCAGCAATCTTTTGAAGAAGGGATTTATTAGAAGGAGTGTCTCCGAATGGGGAGCACCAGTTGAGTTTGCCACTAAGGCAGATGGTTCCCTTCGTTTGTGTGTGGACTATCGCGAGTTGAATAAGGTGACAAGGAAGAATAAGTATCATCTACCGCGGATAGATGATTTGTTTGATCAACTGGAAGGAGCAAGAGTGTTCTCCCAGTGGGACCTCGCGACAGGATTTCATCAGCTTCGAGTAGCAGATGAGAGTGTTCCAAAAACGGCATTCAGGACGCCGTCTGGATTTTATGAGTGGTTGGTCATGCCATTTGGGTTGACCAATGCACCAGCCTACTTTGTGGATCTTATGAATCGAGTATTCAGAGATCAGTTGAATAAGTTTGTTCTTGTGTTCGTGGATGATATCCTTGTTTACTCAAGGACAGAGGAAGAACACAAGGGACACTTGAGGATAGTGATGGAGGTGTTGAGGAAACACCAATTGAAAGCGAAATTCTCTAAGTGTCATTTTTGGAGAAGAAAAGTGAGATTCTTGGGTCATGTTGTTTCAGAGAGTGGTATTGCCGTGGACCCGGCGAAGGTGGCTACGGTACATGATTGGCCTACACCCAAGAATGCAACAGATGTAAGAAGTTTCTTGGGATTAGCTGGATATTATCGTAAGTTTATCCAGGACTTCTCCAAGATAGCAGCACCGTTGACTCAGTTGACTAAGAAGAATCAGTCCTTCATCTGGGACGAAGTGTGTGAGGATGCCTTCAAGAGTCTAAAGGAGAAGTTGACGCGTGCGCCAGTGTTAGTCATTCCTAAAGGGAATGAAGAGATGATGGTATACACGGATGCTTGTGGTACCGGATTGGGTGCTGTGTTGATGCAAGGAGGTAGGGTTGTAGCTTATGCTAGTCGACAGCTAAAGCCACATGAGAAGAAGTATCCTACCCATGATTTGGAATTGGCAGCGATTGTGTTTGCGCTGAAGATGTGGAGACACTATCTCTTGGAAGAAAGATTCGAGTTGTTTACCGATCATAAATCATTAAAGTAACTCTTCTCCCAGAAAGATCTGAATCTCCGTCAGCAGAGATGGTTAGAGTTCTTGGCTTCGTATGATTTTGATATCGCATACACACCTGGGAAGGGTAATGCGGTAGCCGATGCCTTGAGTAGGAGACAAGCCAGCTAAGGGGCTATGTTTCTTGAGTGGAAGCAACTGGAGTATATCGCGGGGTTTGATTTCAGACCAAGGTGCGAATTGGATCCAGTTATGCTAGCTAGTTTGACGATCAGACCCACTTTGATTGAGCGGATCGGCTCTAGTCAGAGGGACGATCCTAACCTATTGGAAATCATCTCCAAGTTAGAGATGGGTATCGATGAGGAGATGGATGTGTATGGGCTTGATTGAGATGGATGGCTTCGAAAGAAGGGAAGACTAGTTGTACCCAACGTGAATGGTTTGAGAGATGAAGTGCTTAGAGAATGTCATCACTCAAAACTGACTATACATCCCGGTGGTAATAAAATGTATCGAGACATGAAGCAAAGCTCTACTGGGAAGGGATGAAAAGAGACGTTGGGAAGTTTATATCCAAATGCATGAATTGCCAGCTAGTTAAAGCCGAGCAAAAGAAGCCTAGTGGGTTATTGCAACCATTAGAGATTCCCGAATGGAAATGGGAGCAAGTCTCGATGGATTTCATCGATGGCCTACCAAGGTCTAGATCGGGATATGATAGCATTTGGGTAATTGTGGATCGATTGACTAAGAGCGCAAGATTTATACCAGTCAAATCGACCAGAACGGCAGCCAAGTTGGCAGAATTGTATATGAAGTGGGTAGTGAGATTTCATGGAGTACCTAAAAGCATTGTGAGTGACTGAGACCCGTTGTTCACTAGTGGGTTTTGGAAGAGCTTACAGGAGGCTCTAGGGTCCGGATTACATCTCAGTACCGCATATCATCCTCAGACCGACGGTCAGACGGAGAGGGTTAATCGTATATTGGAAGATCTCTTGAGAGCATGTATATTGGGTTTTGGTGGATCATGGGATGACCATTTGCATCTAGTAGAGTTTGCATATAATAATAGCTACCAATCCAGTATCGGTATGGCTCCATATGAGGCCTTGTACGGAAGACCGTGCAACTCACCATCATGTTGGATAGAGACTGGCGAGAAGTTTGTGCTTGGACCAGATGTGGTGAGGGAAACTTCCGATAAGATCAAGATTATTCAGCAATGAATGAAAGCTGCCCAAGATAGGCAGAAGAGTTATGCGGATAAAAGGAGAAGAGACTTAAAATTCTCCGTTGGGGACTTGGTGTTTGTCAAGATTTCTCCGTTGAAAAGCGTGATACGATTTGACAGGAGAGGCAAGTTGGCACCAAGATTCGTTGGCACATTCCCTGTTCTTGAACTAGTCGGGAATTTAGCATATAGAGTTGGCTTACCAGAGAAGATGGCGGGAGTTCACAATGTGTTTCATGTTTCCCAACTAAGGAAGTTCGTTCACGACTCAGATATGACTATTTCACCTGATCAGTTAGAGGACTTCGAAGTAGAACCCGAGGCGGTTGGGAACCGCAAGCCGATTCGTATTGTGGGGCATGATACGAAGCAACTTCGAAGGAAGGCGGTGAAGCTAGTCAAGGTCCAGTGGGGCGAGAACGAGAATGATTGTACTTGGGAGACAAAGGAGAGCATTAGGAAGGCGTATCCAGAACTCTTTGTCTGGTAAGATTTACTTTGCAATTTAGTTTTCCGCATGCTAGGGTAGACTTGTTTTGCTTGTTTGCATGCTTGATTGTTGTTTTGTGATTGATAGGCATGCGGGATCTTTGTGTGTGTTTTGATTAGGGAATTTCGGGGGCGAAATTTCTTAAGGGGGGGAGAGTGTAATGACCCGTATTCTACACATCATAGGATCGTAGAATATTTATTTTCCTTCTCATATGAAGTCGTATGGTCATGTAACTTTGGGAAACGTCCATTAGATCCATTTCCCATGCTTATGATTTTTGTCGATTTTTAAATGACCATTTTGCCCCTTGTTGGTACTGTTTTGGCCATAACTTTTGATTGGAAAGGAATTTTGACCTGAAACTACTTCCGTTAGATTCGTTTGATGGTTTACCTTTCCGTAGAGTGGTCATAATAGCCAAACGGACTTACCATTTGGGATATATGGCTGAAATAAGGTTTAGAGGGTGAAAAACTGCTTAACCGGGCCAAATCGGGTGATTAGTGAGTAGGCCCATAACCCATTTCGGGATTAGGGTTATGGGAAGGCTGAAATGAGATAGAGAATCATTCTATTTCAGTTTTCTAGCCTCCACTTATCACCAAGGAACCCTAAAAATGGCCTCTAACCTCTAAATCACCTCCAAATCATTTTTTGGTCAAGGATTTGGCTTAGCAACCTCTAATCAAGGAAGATCTACACCAAAGCAACATTGGAGCTGCTGTTTAGCATTGAGATTTACATCAAATCAGAAAGTTATTTCAGATCTTAGTTTATTTGTGGCTAAGGTGAGTGATTTGCATAGTTTTACACTAATTATAGCTAGTTAAGGGTAATTAGTGCTAATTATCGAATTTAAGCATGGTAAAATTCGGGAAAAATGTTCATAAATTCCTAAATGATGTTTTAGACCTCTGATATGAATTTGGGTTAATTTGGTTAAGTTTTACTAATCCTATCATTAGTTTTACCTAAACATGCTTAAGGGGAAATATGGGGTTTGGGGTATGTTTGATCCACTTTAACCTATCATATTGATGTTTTGATGTTTGTGGTTGATTATGCATGTTGCTATGACTGTATGAAATGCTTTGTGATTGATTTCAATAGTTAGAATGGTCGAAAACGTCGTCGAATGACGTAAACACTTGCTGGAACAGTTTCCGAAAAATAGTGCAGGGTTCGGATCGGATCGGATATGTGGCTCAGATCGGACATGTTGAACTGGGCAAGGGAATCGATCGGATCGGAACCTGACACTTGGGAAAAGTGGCAAAAAGGAAGGCTACGCTAACTGAACTGGGACCGGATTGGATTAAAGAGGACGGATCGGAGCGGAGGCATGAGGATGGATCGGATAGGAGCATGTGAAGGACGAGGAGACAGATCGGAACGGAGGCACGAGCTGGAGGGGAGATGGCACCCGACCCGACCCGAGGTGAAGCACCCGACCCGAACCGATGGAGGACACCCGACCCGAACCGCACCAGAAGAAGACCCGAACCGGACAGATGGAGGATACCCGACCCGAACCGATGGCTTGAGGAAGAACCCGACCCGACCCAGTATTGACCAATAACCTGAGATGCAAAGGTAGTCCAATATGGGAAGTTAGAGCTCAGGATCCAGTTGGGAACCAATGAGTTCACTTCATGGTTGGGCTTTGCTGCGGGACGTGTGCTAAGGAGTTGTCGACGCTCATAACTTCGATTCACCACTAAAAATGAATGATGGCTACTTATCAGTGCAGTAGGGTCATTATGAACTGAGGGGCAAGGTGATGGTAGCAAGACTACGTTATCAGTGCAGTAGGGTCATTACGACCTGAGGGGCAAGGTGATGCGTAGTAAGACTATGAGCCAGTGCAGATGGGGTGAACAACTCTATGGGGCAAGTGGACATAGTAAGGATTGGTAAGGCTATGAGCCAGCGCAGATGGGGTGAATAACTCCATGGGGCAAGTGGACATAGCGAGGAATTAGTGGCTACGTTATCAGTGCAGTGAAGCCATTTATGACTTCATGGGGCAGAGTGATCGTAGCAAGGTATGTTGGGTGATCGAAGTGGTGAACATCGTATGCTTTACACAATGAGTGAGAGATGTGAGGATGGATGCTATGTCTGTTTGTTTGCCATCATTATGACATGCGCACCTCCCCCACCTCCGTATCTTTGCACCGTTTGATATTGTACCTTAGAGTATTGTACAGTATGTAGTGCTAACTCTTTGGTTGCAGGTCCAGGTTCAGGTATGTTTTAGTCCACCTGTTATTATTCACTTTAGATGCTTATCGCTCATACCAGGCTTTATGTCTGACCCAGAGTTTTATGTCTCCTCTTATTACTCTGGGTGATCACACGAGCAGACTAGAGACAGGTTAGCTGGTGATGCGCGAGTAGCTGATTCGCAGGCGAGCAGGAGGCTTCCACGTATGATATATATATATATATTCTCCCTGTGTCGTTGGTGGTCGCTACTTGGGCATTAGTAGTGTACCTCCTTTATCTTGCTTTTGCTTTGAGACAGTTTGAAAAGTTGTAATAAGCTATATTTTGGATTTCCGCTGCTATGATGCTTAGTTCTGGTTTTCAACTTATGCACTGTCCCACCTGTTTTATGTCAAGTATGTTATTATTATATTTTATTCTATGCGCTGTGAGACATTCTACAGGTCCTTTGTATGTTCATTTCCTTCTTCCTTTTCCTTCATACGACTCGTTCCGTGCTAACTGGACATGTGTACAGCGCACTTTTGGAGTAAATGTCGGTTGGTGCGGGGCGGGCCGTCACAGTGGAAGATGCATAACTTGTAGGCGGTGGGTTCTGTTTGCAATTGTTTTAATTGAGAGTAGGTGGTTGTTGAAGGAGCTAGGTGACTTATTTTTTGATTATTGGAAGTTTGCTTGATGATGTGATTTCATATCAAGGTGGAATGTTGTGATTTGTGACACAAAATCACATGTATATCGATGAAGAGGATGCTTGGAAGTGCTTTGTAATAAAGGAGATAGTTTCTGTAATGTCCCGTATTTTCACGGTGTAATAATTTATTTATTTAAATAGTGGTTTAGGGATTTAAATGGTTATTTAATTAAATAACAATGAATATTTAATTAACATTAATAATCGAATAATATATTTAATTCTGAAATAGTCGGAAATAGTGAATTGTCAATATAATGTGAACTGGACAATTTATAATATATAATTCAGTATAGAGTTGAATTATATTAACGAATATATAAGTTAAACGAAGTTTGAACGTATAATTATGTTATAATTATAATCGAGCTCGAAATGGCACTGCAGTTCGTAATTTGGCGATTCGAACTTTAAAAGAATATATAGAATCTGTTTTAAGCCGGATTTCTGTGAAACTAGAAACGTTCGGAGCTGGTGAAGTATATTTTTCTAATGGAAGAGAAAATTCGGGATTTCGTCGTGTATATTTTGATTTATGTTCAAATCAAATTTCCAAATAGTCGCTATGGAATTCATATATAATTTATAACGATATATAAAAGGAATTTCCTTATAAATCGAATATCGATTTAATCGGGATTTGAAATATCGAGTTAGGAATTCATATAGGAATATTCTGGAGCTATATGGTATTCTATGTGAATATATACGATAATATTTAATTTAATTATTTTTAAATATATATATATATATATATATATATATATATATATTTAAATGGGTTATTTAGAGCTTTAAAAATAGCCAATTTTGCAAACGACCTTCGTTTTCGACGAAACTAATTTTGTTGGATCCGTAATATTAAATAATTATAAGATTTCAATTTTCGTGCTTTTTGGAGTTAGTATGTGGCCATACGGAATTTTAATGTAAAATATAGTCGATAATTTGACTTTAAAAATACGCTTAATGAGCAAACGAAGTCGGAATTAGACGAAACCAGTTTCGTTGGGTCCGTAATGTCAAACTCTAGTTATATGTCCATTTTCGTGATTTTTTGGTATCATATGTGATCACAGCGATTTTTAATGATAAATACAAATAGCATTTGATTAAAAATGAATAAAATAATCAATATAAAAAAATTTTAAAATCACTCTATAAATACCCTACATCCCTTAACCCTAATTCACTTTCCTCCCCAAGTCAACAGAAAATGCGCCGCTCTCTTTTATCTTCCAAACAGTACTTCTACATCTTCAAAAAAAATCAAACAATCAAAATAAAAATCCTTAAATCATAACGCGAACACCCTTGAGCTTGTTTTGGAAAGAGCTTCATTTTGGTGTATGAAAAATTGGGTGCGACCAGTATTTTGGGGTTCACGTTCTACAGAAGTAGTGTTAGGGTTCCGGTTTTGGCGAATTAGAAGCTTCGATGGTGGTTTTCGAGTTTGTTTTAGGATTGAGGATGAAAAATGGGGTTTGTGTGCACAATTTTATAGAAAACCGTGACAATTTGGATCAGTGATTGCACAGTGACGAGCGGAGTTGGCTGTGCAACGCAATGGAGGTTTGAGTTGCGAGATGAGCAAAATGGTGATGGATATGATGAGGACGTGAAGAGAAGTGAAACCATGATTTTTGATTGAAATTTAATGAAGGAGGGAACAATATAAGGGTGAAGGGAGCAACTGGAATGGAGGAGCAATGAGGAGGAAGTCATGGTCTTTTTCCTGGAGGAAAACTACACTATTCACGACGGGTCATGGGCTATTATGGTTGATGGGCCGGGTTTTTGAATTGGTAAAGCCCAAGATGGAATTTAATTAAGTTTAATTTAAAATATAATAATGTATTAACTTTAAATGATTGTATCGTCCTCGTGCGTTATTAGAATTTAGCGAAACAAGATCCGTTGGGATCGTATGGACGAGGGATACAACATGGAACTGACTGGGTGTGAATTGGAGCTCGTTACAATTTATAGCGAAATAAATTGTGTGTCTGAATCAACCTCTCGTTATTGTTATTTAACGATGATCGTCCAATGTGAGTAAACCTCACTAACTCTGTATAGTTTATATTTTGTTTAATATAATCTAGTGTTGATAAATGATGATTGATTTCTGTATGTTGATTGTTTGGTTGAATTGCTGATGTATTGTTAGAAATTATAGATAACGATATATATATAAATCATTAATCAAATATTGATTCTGTTTATCAAAATACTTCATATTGAAATGAAATCGATGTTATCTATATTGTTTAACATCTATGATGCAGGGAAACAGGTTGGAGGGATCAAACTGGATTCCTCAATATTTATAATACTGTTTGTTTTCATATATTGTGATATATGATGTGATATATAATCTATGATTGATTATGATGACACTGGTCATGTTATATGGTATTTTAAATACCATATGAAATACTGGAACGAAAAAGGAAATTTTCAAAGTGAATATTGAAAATGAAATATTCATATATGAAATAAATAGAATTATAAAAGGTAATATTTGAAAAAGAAATATTGGAAAATATAATAATGGAAAATTGGGAAATGAATAGAATTATATAAAAGGTTTTATATAGAATGGATAGAATTATATAAAAGGATTTATATAAAATAAATAAAATTTTATAAAACGAAATATTTATAAAATAAATAGAATTATAAAAGGAATATTGATTTAGAAAGTAAATAGAATTATAAAAGGGAAATATTTGGAAAATGAATAGAGTTTTATAAAAATAGAATTTTACATTAGGAAGGTTTAGACCCGTGCTTCGCACACGGGTGTACATGATATTGATTTAAAGTAAATATTTTGCAAATAAAATATTATAAAGTAATTTGGGGTTTGATATAGGAATTTAAAATGGAAGTATTGAAATTAGAAACTGACAGGAAATTAGTTAAATTGAATGACTTTCTAGGTATCGATCTGATGTTGGTTTCGGCCTTCGGGGTTAATACGTAGGGGGTTGTTCTCTTACTAGTTTACAGTTAGAGACTGAAAGAGGTGGGAAGATATTAATGCGTGAATCAGAAATGTAAACGTTTTCCAAAGTTAATAATGTATATTTTCTAATATTAGAAAATAAGGATTTGATGAATATATGGAAACGAGAAATGGGGAAATGAATAAATGTTGATTGATGATTGATCGATAGAATTTCCATCTGGAAATAATATCGTTGTTTGCACACATGTTTTCCTTTGATATTTAAATCACTGACTATCGAAGATTTTGACCATTTCCGTTGTCAATACGGAGAGACCGGGATCAGGTATATTATCTGAAAACCACTCCGTATGGCATTAGCGTTGCGAATCAAATATGATGAAGATAATTGAAGACGGAGTTATACAAGGGTTGTTCAGTAAATCTTAGGTAGAAATTGCCTAAGATGGATTTACAGAAAAATTCCTTCGGATTGTCCAATCCCAGGACAACTTGAATGGATGAATGTCTGACAGAATATATCTGGAAGATCATGTAAGTTGATCATTTCAAACGTATTTACGTTGGTGGCGGAGGAATTCGTTTCTCTTAGCTTATACCCGTGGTATTTTTGGGGAAATCAATTTGTGATTTGATGAGTATGACGATGTGGCGTTCAAAGTAAATGAAGGAATGATCTGTTAAAAGATACGTTATGACCTCAAGCCTCATCAACTGGGAAATGACAGAAATCGGGCAGGCAGCATGGCTAAGTGGGTCGCACCCAATTAGGGTATATTGTCACCATCTAGAGAATATTCATATTTTTTACTTATTTCAATTCTGTATCTCCCAGGAACGGTTATGTTGGTATACCAACCGTAAGGTGATAATATATTAAGAACATTCAAGCGAAATGAATGGCCGGTCATGTATGGCCGAGTTACAAGATGTTCTTGTTGAACTCCAGTGTATTGCTTCTAGAGTACACTGATCGGAAGGTGGTTCCATACCTTGTCATAGTTGGAAATCCATTACCCAATAAGCACCCGCAGTGTTTGATTGTATATAATATATGTGGAATGTGAGATGAAAGTGTTTCCACTAGATTGCTATTTATTTTATTTAGACATTATTATAATATCAAAAGAGTATTGATTTTAAAGAAATCTTTTGGGTTATCGTAAGGTAAAAACCATCTGTGTTTATGTGTGGATCGGTCTTACGATTATCATTTCTTTAGAAAAGATTTTAAAAGTTAAACAAATGGTTGGAGTTTACTCACACCAGTCACATGACTGACCCAGAGTTTATTTTGTTTTGTTTTCCCTAAACTCTTGGGTGCCCAATTTAGTTCGGGCAGTCAAGTAGTCGGGATTTTACAGATACTTGAAGAGCTAGAGCAGGAAGCTTCAGGATTATATAGCTATTGTTATTTCCGATGTGTTGTAAGTGTTATACTCTGATAATGTTATTGTATACATATACTGATTTTATTTCAAAGTTATGTATCTATTATATATTGTTCGTTCCGCTGTGAGATTCGTGTTTATTCTGATGTAGTATGTTCTTCTTCTTCTATTCTAAGTTTCTGTCTTATCTATTCTCACCCTCTAGTTTCTTTCATTAACTCTCCGGTATTTCCGATGCTTGGGTAGTCGACATTGAGTTTATTCGATAACCAGGATCGCGAAAACCCAGGTCGTTACAGTGGTATCAGAGTTGAAGGTTAAGTAATTACCTTGGCTCTGTGGCGTAACTCAATAGAGATGGGGTCAGTAATACCCTAGATTGAGTTGAGTGTATATATACGAGTGAACGTATTTGTAGATTTTGTAAAAATTATTTTATATTGTGTAGATTTATTGGTTGAGTAATTTATGAATTTTGGTCGATCAGTTTGATCCACTATATCGGTAGGGGTTTATAAACACTCGAGTACGATGAACCGACATGGTATGTTTTGAAAAGAGGGTAAATGAAATAATTTTGCCCGAAATATATTTTGTTATAAAAGGAATCTATATATTGGAATGATTATAATATATTAGATGTGTTGGTTGTTATAATCGAATAAGATTTAATTAAAACGGTTATGTAAATAACCAATCAAAATTCGTATAAGTGTTATGAAATGAATTAAATCTGAATTTGAATCAGAATTGAAATATCAACTCTGGAAAGTTGGAAAGGTGTTTGTAAATGGATTTGGATTAAATATATGGGAATTTTAAATCCTGGGTGATTTTAAATTGTTTACAAAGCATTGTGAATGGTATTTTGAAAATAATTTCAAAATGGAAATGATTAAGAAATGGTTTTGAAAGATGATATAGTATTGAACTCACTTCGATCGCTGGGAAATAACTCTGATGATGCTGGCCACATCATTAGTGTGCATTTTCGAGTTGTAAGTGACAGATTACTACCAATGAGATTGTTTTTGAATTGTTTTGAGAAAAGCAAATTGGTTTGAATTCCGAAAAGAAATATTTGATTTTAGAGGGAAAAAAATCAAGTGGTTTAAAACCCCCAGGAAGGAACTGTTTGAATTGAAAACAAATTAAAGGAGATTTGTGGAAACAAATTGGAATTTGGATTAAAGTCAATTAAGTGGAAAATTGAATTGGATTAGTATGATATCAAATAAAATTGGATAGGAATATGGAATTTTGTTGAATTGGTATGTTAAGAGTTTGGAATCGAGGATGGAACTCGAGTTTGAAATGATATTATGGTTTTGGATATAAGCGAATAATTGGTTGAGAATAAATTGATTTTGATCAATTGGAATGGATACATAGGTATATGTTGAATTAGCAGCACATGGAAATGATATAATGATATGCCCGACAAAAAGGTACAAGTTTATATTCAAATTGAGTATGAGAATTATGAGCCGAGTTGGCAAGCCGCTTGGCTGTTTGATTTTCTTTTGGGTTGGAGAAGGCCTAGAGAGGCGAGTTGTAGTTGTACCAATTGAGCTGTACAAAGGAGGTGCTGACGAAATTTTTTGAAAATTTCGGGTGTTAGGAATTTTCAGAATTTTTGATAATAGAAATGAATTAATAATTTAATTAAAATAAATTAGTTTAGTGAAACCGGAGTTAAGAAGTGAACAAATAATTTTAACCAGTCAATAGGGTTTGTTTTCTGCCTTAGCAATTGCGAGGACGAAATTATTTTAAGGGGGGAAGAATGTAATGTCCCGTATTTTTATGGTGTAATGATTAATTTATTTAAATAGTGATTTAGGGATTTAAATTGTTATTTAATTAAATAATAATGAATATTTAATTAATATTAATAATTGAATAATATATTTAATTCTAAAATAGTCGGAAATAGTGAATTGTCAATATAATGTGAACGGGATAATTTATAATATATAATTCAGTATAGAGTTGAATTATATTAACGAATATATTAATTAGACAAAGTTTGAACGTATAATTTTATTACAATTATAATCGAGCTCGAAATGGCGCGGCAGTTCGTAATTTGATGATTTGAACTTTAAACGAATATACAGAATCCGTTTTAAGTCGGATTTCTGTGAAACAAGAAACATTCGGAGCTGGTGAAGTATATTTTTCTAATGGAAGAGAAAATTCGGGATTTCGTCGTGTAGATTTTGTTTTACGTTTAAATCAAATTTCCAAATAGTCGTTATGGAATTCATATATAATTTATAACGATATATAAAAGGAATTTCCCTATAAATCGAATATCGATTTAATCAGGATTTGAAATATCGAGTTAGGAATTCATATAGGAATATTATGGAGCTATATGGTATTCTATGTGAATATATACAATAAAATTTAATTTAATTATATATATATATATTTAAATGGGTTATTTAGAGCTTTAAAAATAGCCTGTTTTGCAAACGACCTCCGTTTTCGACGAAACTAATTTTGTTGCATCCGTAATATTAAATAATTGTTAGATTTCAATTTTCGTGATTTTTGGAGTTAGTATGTGGCCGTACGGAATTTTAATGTAAAATACAATCAATAATTTGACTTTAAAAATACGCCGTGTGAGCAAACGAAGTCGGAATTCGATGAAACCAGTTTCTTTGGGTCCGTATTGTCAAATTCTAGTTGTATGTCCATTTTCGTGATTTTTGGGTATCATATGTGATCATAGGGATTTTTAATGATAAATACAAATAGCGTTTGATTAAAAATGAATAAATTAATTAATATTAAAATATTAAAATCACTCTATAAATACCCTACATCCCTTAACCCTAATTCACTTTCCTCCCCAAGTCAACAGAAAATGCGCCGCTCTCTTTTATCTTCCGAACAGAATTTCTACATCTTCAAAAAAATAAACAATCAAAATAAAAATCCTTAAATCATAACGCAAAAATCCTTGAGCTTGTTTTGGAAAGAGCTTCATTTTGGTGTATGAAAATTTGGGTGCAATCAGTATTTTGGGGTTCACGTTCTACAGCAGAAGTGTTAGGGTTCCGATTTTGGCGAATTAGAAGCTTCGATGGTGGTTTCCGAGTTTGTTTTGGGATTGAGGATGAAAAATGGGGTTTGTGTGCACAGTTTTATAGAAAACCATGACAATTTGGATCAGTGATTGCACAGTGTCGAGCGGAGTTGGTTGTGCGACGCAATGGAGGTTTGAGGTGCGAGATGAGCAAAATGGTGATGGATATGATGAGGACGTGAAGAGAAGTGAAACCGTGATTTTTGTTTGAAATTTAATGAAGGGGAGAATGGTATAAGGGTGAAGGGAGCAACTGGAATGGAGGAGCAATGAGGAGGAAGTCGCGGTCTTTTTCCCGGAGGAAGACTACACTATTCACGATGGGTCACATGCTATTATGGTTGATGGGTCGGGTCTTTGAATTGGTAAAGCCCAAGACGGAATTTAATTAAGTTTAAATTAAAATATAATAATGTATTAACTTTAAACGATCGTATCTTCCTTATGCGTTATTATAATTCAGCGAAACATGATCCATTGGGATCGTATGGACGAGGGCTACAACATGGAACTGACTGGGAGTGAATTGGAGCTCGTTACAACTTATAGCGAAATAAATTGTATGTCTGAATCAACTGATGGTTATCGTTATTTAACGATGATCGTCCAATGTGAGTAAATCTCACTAACTCTGTACAGTTTATATTTTGTTTAATATAATATTGTGTTGATGAATGATGGTTGATTTCTGTGTGTTGATTATTTGGTTGAATTGCTGATGTATTGTTTGAAATTATAGATAACGATATATATATATATATATATATAAATGGTAAATCAAATATTGATTCTGTTTATCAGAATATTTCATATTGAAATGAAACCGATGTTATTTATATTGTTTAACATCTGTGATGCAGGGAAACAGGTTGGAGGGATCCAACTGGATTCCTCAATATTTATAATACTGTTTGTTTTCATATATTGTGATATATGATGTGATATATAATCTGTGATTGATTATGATGACACTGGTCATGTTATATGGTATTTTAAATACCATATGAATTGCTGGAATGTAAAAAAGGAAAATTTCAAAGTGAATATTGAAAATGAAATATTTATATATGAAATAAATAGAATTATAAAAGGTATTATCTGAAAAAGAAATATTGGAAAATATAATAATGGAAAATTGGGAAATGAATAGAATTATATAAAAGGTTTTATATAGAATGAATAGAATTATATAAAAGGATTTATATAAAATAAATAGAATTTTATAAAACGAAATATTTATAAAATAAATAGAATTATAAAAGGAAGATTGATTTAGAAAGTAAATAGAATTATAAAAGGGAAATATTTGGAAAATGAATAGAGTTTTATATAAAGAGAATTTTACATTAGGAAGGTTTAGACCCGTGCTTCGCACACGGGGGTAAAATGATATTGATTTAAAGTAGATATTTTGCTAATAAACTATTATAAAGGAATTTGGGGTTTGAAATAGGAATTTAAAATGGAAGTACTGAAATTAGAAACTAACCGGAAATTAGTTAAATTGAATGACTTTCTGGGTATCGATCTGATGTTGGTTTCGGCCTTCGGGGTTGATACGTAGGGGGTTGTTCTCTTACTAGTTTACAGTTAGAGACTGATAGAGGTGGGAAGATATTGATGCGTGACTCAGAAATGGAAACGTTTTCCAAAGTTAATAACGTATATTTTCTAAAATTAGAAAATAAGGATTTGATGAATATATGGAAACGAGAAATGGGGAAATGAATAAATGTTGATTGATGATTGATCGATAGAATTTCCATATGGAAATAATATCGTTATTTGCACGCATGTTTTCCTTTGATATTTAAATCACCGACTATCGAAGATTTTGACCATTTCCGTTGTTAATACGGAGAGACCGGTATCTGATATATTATCTGAAAACCACTCCGTATGGCATTAGCGTTGCGAATCAAATATGATGAAGATAATTGAAGATGTGGTTATGCAAGGGTTGTTCAGTAAATCCTAGGTAGAAATTGCCTTAGATGGATTTACAGAATAATTCCTTCGGATTGTCCAGTCCTAGGACAACTTGAATGGACGAATGTCTGACAGAATATATCTAGTAGATTGCGTAAGTTAATCGTTTCAAACGTATTTACGTTGGTGGCGGAGGAATTCGTTTCTCTTAGCTTATACCCATGGTATTTTTGGGGAAATCAATTTGTGATTTGACGAGTATGACGATGTGGCATTCAAAGTAAATGAAGGAGTGATCTGTTAAAAGATACGTTATGACCTCAAGCCTCATCAACTGGGAAATGACAGAAATCGGGCAGGCAGCATGGCTAAGTGGGTCGCACCCAATTAGGGTATATTTGTCACCATCTAGAGAATATTCATATTTGTTACTTCTTTCAATTCTGTATCTACTGGGAATGGTTATGTTGGTATACCAACCGTAAGGTGACAATATATTCTGAACATTCAAGCGAAATGAATGGCCGGTCATGTGTGGCCGAGTTACAAGATGTTCTTGTTAAACTCCAGTGTATTACTTCTAGAGTACACTGATCGGAAGGTGGTTCCATACCTTGTCATAGTTGGAAATCCATTACCCAATAAGCGCCCGCAGTGTTTGATTGTATATAATATATGTGGAACGTGAGATGAAAGCGTTTCCACTAGATTGGTATTTATTTTATTTAGACATTATTATAATATCAGAAGTGTATTGGTTTTAAAGAAATATTTTGGGTTATCGTAAGATAAAAACCATCCGTGTTTATGTGTGGATCGGTCTTACGACTATCATTTCTTTAGAAAAGATTTTAAAAGTTAAACAAATGGTTGGAGTTTACTTACACCAGTCACATGATTGACCCAGAGTTTATTTTGTTTTGTTTTCCCTAAACTCTTGGGTGCCCAATTTTGTACGGGAAGTCAAGTAGTCGGGATTTTATAGATACTTGAAGAGCTAGAGCAGGAGGCTTCATGATTATATAACTATTGTTATTTCCGCTGTGTTGTAAGTGTTATACTCTGATAATGTTACTGTATACATATACTGATTTTATTTCAAAGTTATGTATCTATTAAATATTGTTCGTTCCGCTGTGAGATTCGTGTTTACTCTGATGTTTCATGTTCTTCTTCTTCTTATTCTATTTTAAGTTTCTATCTGATCTATTCTCACCCTCTAATTTCTTTCATTAACTATCTGGTATTTCCGATGCTTGGGTAGTCGACATTGAGTTTATGTCGATAACCAGGATCGCGAAAACCGGGGTCGTTACAGTTTGAGGATTGAAGATCGAAGAATATTATTTGATCTAGTTTTTCTCATCTTTAATCTATGATATTTCTGAGGAGCAAATTGGATATTTTGCCTAGGACTTCCATTCTCCTATATAAGCAGTTTCTATGAAGGATTATTGTTATGGGATTGAGTCCCAAATAGTTAATCAAAGGGTTTGTCGTCGTTCTTCCTTGTTCTCTTCTCCAACAATAAGTTGTAGTCATTTAGATATTCTTTCGTTTTCTCAATAAGGTTATTGATTCAATTATAGTTTGTTTACTTTTGGTTTTTGATCCATTGAGTGTAAACAAAAGTTTTTTTGCAAATCAATAAAGAGGGTAGTTGGGTGGAATATCTTGTGTTTGTGTTTTGATTGCATATCCGTGTGTTGCTTTCATTAAAATCATCTTTAAGTAATTAGGCGAGGAAGATCCTGGCCGCTTCCGCAAAATGCACAATTTCATAACAGAAGCAATAGTTCTGGTACTAGAGAAAAAATAGAGATAAAATTTGAAGTTAAATAGTTTGTTTTTATTTAATTGCTGTTAAGGAACTGATTAGATCAACTGGCTTATGGCCGCAAATTTCACTAAGATGACCCTGTTCATGATATATTATGGATTTTTTTGTATAAGTAGTGACAGTCAAATTCCTAAACTGAAAACCAACAAGCGGCCAATTATTTGCAGTAGTATAATTATTTTAGCATAAAAATAAATCGAAGTGCGGAGAGATGAGGGGGATTAAAAATATTATTCAGTTAGCTTTTGTTTTAATTAGCCTTCTGTGGCTGGAATCAAAGTTAGACAACATTTTTGAACTATTATACTGGAATAAGATTTTATATTTTTAAGTAAAGCTTCTGGTATAACTGCTTATTTACATGAAATTTCCCCATTTGGAACTGAACAACGCAAAGGGCCACGTAAAAGAAAATGGATAGACATGTAGGTGACTGCAGTTACCTATCATCTTGTTAACTGATTGTCCCCAATTCTTTAGAGTGCACTATTTTATGCCAGTCATTTCCATCGGTCACATTATAAATTACATGTTTCATATAATACTGGGTTCTAATGCAATTTGATATGAAGATTTCCTCACATCAATGTTTTTTTATTGCAGGTGGTAATCATGGAACCCCAAAAGTTGACAAGGCTGTCTTCGGATCATTGCAAGAAAATATGTATTAAATTTCCACTCAATAAGTTAAAGAATCTTAAGGATATTTTGAATAATCGGATTAAAAAATTTAATATATATGAATTTTTTTGGTGTTTCTCATCTTGATAAGTAAAAGGTTATATCCAATGAAAACAAAAAAAAGTTCCTGGAGACGCATTCAGAGGATAAGATTTAAACATCTCATGTAACTCTTCTGCCAAAAGAAGCTTTGTCATATTTAGGAGTTATGATATTTGTAAATGTTTAAAGAATTCACTTGGTATCTTTTTGACCTATTAGTAACTAAGAGTGCAACCAATTTTCAGCTGAAGATGAACAGAGATAACTGTCTATTATTACTAATAACTAGCTCTAAGTACTAGACCATTTGGATTGACCCTGACTGTCATATGCTTTATGTTTGGCATTTTACCTAACAAATATGTCGTATTACTTTGAACTTGAATTTTTATGATGCAGGATTGGAAGATTTTCATTGTCATTTTCTAGTGTTCTCAAGTACAAGGAAGACATATGATATTGTGTCACTTATATAGGAGGACCGGGGGATAAAATTTAGAACAAATAGTTTCCATAACAACAGGGGTAGTAAAAGATATAGGAAAACGGTAACTGAACATCAAGGAAAACTTTTGAAATGACACATGGGAGAAACATTCAGGTATCCAACATTGTTTTGTTATACATGGATGCTCCAATAAATGGTTCAACAGAAAAGATCATAGTCGAGAACATTCAGGTATCCAACATTGGTATGTTACATCTATTTTCATCGCATGAGTGTATTATTAACAAGCTTAAGTTCCTAATTTTTTTTGCGTATAATTTGTATAACCATAATGTAGCCCCTTCAGTAGAAAATTTTTTATAGTCAAATACCATTTAAGGTATCCTTGATTGATTACGTGGTCGTGAATTATTAATTTTATTTTGTAGGCAATTGTGTAGAATAGTGCAAAATGAAATCTTGGGCAAATTATATATCGATATGGTTTGTGAAACACCCCACTTCCGTTAAGGTCACTCATAAATGGAATGCCTTAACTTTGGTGGAGCATTGAAGGTAAAAGACACAGATAATTTACAAGACAGACATATAAGCAGCGGAAAAACGAAATTTATTTCATACGTGGTTCATAACAAAGACAGTACAACAAACTATCTCAAAACAACTTCCAAATCATTACATCAAAATACTCTGTCTTGATTAAAACATAAAGAAGCATAAAACGATAATAAATTATCATAATCCCCATTAAAAGTGTATCCAAAGCCATAGCCCAAGAAGAGAAAGTTCAAGCCATACATCTACTCTCTTCAAGCTTTGCAAAAGGTCTGAACTATGCTGAGGTGTTTCCTCCCTGCGGACCTGGGGGGGGGGACGGAAGAAAAGAAGACGAAAGAAAAATGGGTCATACATGAGTCTGGTAAGTCCAGAGATTATTTATCATGTAAACATGAAAAGGAATATGAATTGAATAAACCAAATCTAGGACAACACCCAAGAAATAAGGTAATAAGACTGAATATGCTATCGCACTCATGTCAACTTCTCTGCACCCCCATACTAGTGTTTCAACTAGCACCAAGTGTTGAAGATAAATGAACCCCTTTTTATCGATCGGCTCCTACTCATGTATGCTTACCACTTGTGTCATTCGGCCCTCACTTGATTGTAGATACCTGTGCTGGTCCCACCATGGGGTGTATCAAATCCTATGGTGGCAACCCGGCACAATTCAAGATGCACAGTGTATAACTACTGATGCCCAGTGCCTGATTTTTCCACTCCGGAATACGTGTGTGCCTGCACTCCGTCGGAACCTACACTGACGCACCACCCACCGTTGTTTTGACCACTTATAATCAGCCCAGTAATCGTGCCCCACCCTTCCTAGTTTAGGGTACCATGATACATCTATGTGGGTTACTGATGAAATGGGTCCCCGTTACTAGGGTTTCCTAATCAACATGTTAAATTGGTTAAGTGTCCAAATTAACCTAACCCCACCCATCAGTTTAGTTAACATGTTGTATTGGTTAAGTGTTGCCTTAATTAACTTAACCCTACCATTCTTAACTTAGCTTTAATTCATTCATTAAAGCATTAGACATGTATTGTTGCGGTCACTGGATGTGCCGGTCGGGTCTGGCCAGTTTTACACCGCAACTCAGTCTAACCTCGGGTTCTTTTGGTCTTGATGCACTAACCTCTCACATTAGATATATATTGTTACGGTTGCTGGACGTGCCGGGCGGTTCCGGGCAGTCTTACACCGTAACTCAATCTAACCTCGGGTTAGGCATATTCGTTTTTTCTAAATTCACATATTTACCTTTCATATTTATATGTAAATTATTGTCATTCAAGTCATGCCCAATTTCTCTCTAAATCATGTTCATAATTTTAGGTATATAAATTATACCAATTTTTATGCCACTAATCATTCATATATTTATGGGTCAAATTATGCCATTAATATGAATTTAAGGTTTTCCCAACATTACCCTAGTCATACGTTCGCAAAATTCACATAGAATGTTAGGATCGTAACTTAGCCTAACTTACATACAAAAGGGGAAAGAAGGGAGCATGTACCATTCACACAACATAAAATAATAAGGAACTAACAAAACATGTGTCGTGTAAAGGTGGCATAATATAATGAACTTGCATTTTTGGATCCAACTAACATGAGTCTTTATGCATATGAGATTACCCAAATCCAACTAGGCACGTAAATGTAAACTTTTATTTTGGGTCCAAACCTTAAGCATATAGAATTGCACAAGTTCAACTTGACATGTGAATGTAAACTTTAATTTGGATCCAATAATCATGAATCTTAAACATATGGAATTACACAGGTTTAACAAGGCATGTAAATATGAACTTTTATCTTGGATCCAACAAACATGAATCTTAAGCATATGGTTTTACACAAGTTTAACAAGGCACGTAAATATGAGATTTAATTTTTGGATCCAATTTTCATAGATCTAAATGTGAATCTAAACATAATACATGTCTTAGGCTAACAACTTGCATGATTCAATAAACATAGATCTAAATGTAGATCTAAACATAATACATATCTTAGCCTAATAACTTGCATGATTCAATAAACATAGATCTAAATGTAGATCTAAACAACTTGCATGTTACATAACATGAAAAAGTCACCAAATTTACATAATATATGATTGGTTTAACATCAACATAATAACCGCAATAATCTCACAAACATATACGATAGAATCGTTACAAGAATAGGCATAAATCAACATCGTCATTATCTTACAACTAGGAATTACTCTAGTTTTCATTTTATTACAAATCACAACTTTTAATCGTTCACATCTAAATAATAACAGGACTTACAAAGAAAAGAAAATCTTATTTTTCTGGGAACTGTTTTCTGAATTTGAAAAGCAATCCCTTGAAAAAGACTATCAATTTCTCTAAGTAAGTTTTGATTCGAAGCTTTTGACTTGCTTTCTAATTAAAGAAGAAATGGTGGCTAGGCTAGAACGTTCATTGACAACATGGTGGGTCCTTGGAATGAATTAGTGTAATTTAGGGTTTGAGGATTAGGGTTGCTTTTATAGAAGTTTAATCTTATGTGAGCCGTTAGATTATTTTAGGAGCAATCACAACCATCCAGACTAGATAGAGTTATCCAGAATTGCCACATAAGCCCTAGTGACTCAGCAATAGGTCAGAAAAGGCTCAACAACTAGTCAGCATCGTCACCATTTTAGATATGGGCGAGGGGGTAGGTCGACCCCCTGGTCGACCTGTGTGACCCATGTCGACCCCCTGGTCGACCTGTGTGACCCAGGTCGACCCCCTGGCCGACCTGATTTTTGGGCGGGAAATTTCCCACCCAGCCTGCTTCGGGGTTTGAATTTGAATTTTTTGATTTTAATTTGAACTGTTTTAATTTATTTAAATTCTTTAATTCGTTACTATAATGATTACAGAAAAGACGGATTGTTACATTCTCCCCTCCTCAAAGGATTTCGTCCCCGAAATCTTCGAGTCAAGAATAACGTATATCCTACCATCCAATCGTCCATCTAATCATCTATCAAACATAGGCGTCCATTGTCCTTAAAAAGACTCTAATGCTTCATGACCATATGCATAGTGTGTGTACATGTCCTTATCTAATGCAAAATCAGGTGGTTTACTGATTCAGTTGACCTCCTTAATGCGAATCATGTTAGTGCCATGAGTCCATTATGTATGTGATTATTCCTAATCATACTTTATACATGAGTGCACAATCATTCATACAAATACAATGTCCATATGATAACACATCAAGTTCAATCCATATACAAATACATATATGCATATGCAATATGAAAGTGATTGAGCCGATCTAACACCTAATGTGTGTGTATATGCATCCACGAGCAGCCACTAGCAACCATTTGCAACCACTTGCAGCCATCAATCATAACATGTTTCAAATACATGTTTACATCGATTGGTTTCTACCTAAGGATAAAGGATAGGACCGAGGAGATATACTAGAAAGATAGATATAAGCATGTATAAACTTAAGGAAAAAGAGATTAAGGATGTACCCTCAAAAAGATAAGGGTAGGCTGCGCGTATTTTGTCCTCGGTTTCCCAAGTCGCGTCTTCCTCGGCGTCGCTCCATTGAACTTTAACAAGTATGACTTCACGGTTGCATAGCTTTTTGACTTCTGTACCCAAGATATGAGCTGGAACTCTCCTCACAGTCGCTTCTCGTTCCACTTCTACTTCCTCTAGTATGCTTGGCTCCACAACTTCCGCAGACTCATGTAAGCACTTTCGTAGTTGAGAAACATGAAAAACATTATGAACTCCAGCCAGTCTTTCGGTTAGCTCTACTCTATAAGTCATCTTCCCAATCTTCTCAATGATAGGAAACGACCCTAAAAATCTTGGTGCCAACTTTCCTGTGGATCCAAAGAGAATGACGTTCCTTAAAGGAGATACTTTAAGGAAAACCCTGTCTCCAACCTCAAACTCAATGTCGGTCCTTCTTTTATCTGCGTATGACTTCTATCTATCTTGGGCAGTCTTCATTCTTCTTCGTATTAAGTCCACTTTCTATGAAGTTTCTCTAATCATATCCGGTCCAAGTATGAGCTTGTCTGTAGACTCCCACCAACAAGTTGGTGATCGGCATGGTCTTCCATATAAAGCTTCGAAGGGTGCCATGCCTATGGTGGCTTGATAGCTATTGTTGTAGGCGAACTCCACAAAAGGGAGATGATCCTCCCATGTTCCTCCAAAGTCAAGAATGCATAATCTCAAGAGGTCTTCTAACACTCTATTCACCCTTTTCGTTTGACCATCGGTTTGGGGGTGATAGGTCGTGCTTAAGCATATCTGTGTGGCTACAGCCTCTTGCAATCTCCTCCAAAACTCGCTCGTAAAGATAGGATCTCGGTCACTCACAATGCTGGAGGGTATCCCATGGAGTCGAACTATCTCTTTAAGATAAATGGATGCTAAAGATGAGGCAGTCCTTCTACTTTTAACGGGTATAAAATGAGCGCTTTTTGTGAGCCTGTCCACTATTACCCGAATACTGGTATTGCAACTTCTTGACCTAGGCAGCCCATCAATAAAGTCCATCAAAATGATATCCCATTTACACTATGGGACCTCTAGAGGATGAAGCAAACCACCAGGATTCTTTTGCTCCGCCTTGACTTGCTGAAATATCATGCACTTAGAAACGAATTCAGCTACATCCCTTTTCATGCCATTCCAAAAGAAAACCCTTTTTATGTCTTTATACATCTTGTCTCCACCTGGGTGTATGGTTAACTTGGAATGGTGTGCCTCTTCGAGAACCTTCTTCACCAAATCCCTTTCTTATGGCACGCATAGCCTTCCATCCCGCCTCAACCAACCCTTGTCATTGATGGAGTATCTATTGAGATGACTAGAAGTCTCACCCCTAATTAGCTTATCTATCACAACAACTAGCTAAGGGTCTTCACGTTGCGTGGTTCCTATTGAGTCCAAAAGAGTAGGCCGCACCTCTAGCGATGCTAACAAACCAGTCACATGATCGACAGAGGGTCTAGAGTCAAAGTTGGCTATGTACTCTAAGCTTTGCCTTTCTACAAAGAGAGGGCTTAAGGTCAGCTTCTTTCTACTCAAGGTGTCTTCTACGACATTGCCATTGCCAGGGGTATAGGAAATCTCGAAATCGTAGGATGCCAAGAACTCCATCCACCTTTGTTGCCTCAAGTTAAGATCTTTCTACAAGAAAAGGTACTTCAATGATTTATGGTCAGCATATAATTCAAACTTCTCACCTACGAGATAATGGCGCCAAGACCTAAGCGCAAAGACGATGGCAGCCAACTCTAGATCGTGGGTTGGGTAGTTTTTCTCATGTACTTTCAACTGTCTGCCTCCATAAGCTACTACCTTCCTTTCTTGCATCAAGAAAGCACCCAGTCCCGTACCACATGCATCCGTGTATACGGTAAACATCTTGCTCCCATCAGGCAATGTCAGAACTGGGGCTATTGTTAGAGCCCTCTTCAAACGTTGGAAAGCAATATCGCAATCCAAATCCCAAGTGAAAGTTAGGTTCTTCTTCGTTAACCTTGTAAGTGGAGCTGAGATTTTCACAAAGTCTTTGATAAATTTTCGGTAAAAGCCCGCTAGCACGAGAAAGCTTCGGACTTTGGTTGCATTCTGTGGAACCTTCCAATCTTGCACCGCAACCACTTTTGCGAGGTCCACAGCTAACCCTTCTTTGGACACCACACGTCCAAGAAACCTTACTTCTTCTCTCCAAAAGAGACATTTGGAGAATTTGGCTTTCAACTGTTGTGCTCGAAGAGTATCCATGACTTCTTTTAAATGCTGAGCATGCTCTTCCTCACTCTTCGAGAAAATCAAAATGTCGTCCACGAAGACCACCACAAACTTATTAAGGAACTCCCTGAACACCCTGCTCATCAAGTCAATGAAATAAGCATGTGCGTTTGTCAAGCCGAAAGGCATGACAAGTCACTCGAAGAAGTCGTCTGGGGTTCTGAATGCAGTCTTATCAATACTATCTTCATCCACTCTTAACTGATGAAACCCGGTAACTAGATCTAGTTGGGAAAAAACGATGCACCTACAAGCTGATCGAACAAGTCATCTATTCTTGGAAGTGGGTGCATATTCTTCTTGGTCAGCTTGTTTATCTCCCTATAATCGACGCATAGGTGAAGCGAACCATCTGCTTTGGTGGCGAATACTACTGGAGCACCCCATTCAGAAATACTTCGCCTTATAAACCCCTTCTCAAGCAACTCCTTAACTTGCTTGTTGAGTTCTTTCCTCTCCCTAGGAGCCATGTGTCTAACGGGTAAAGCAACAGGTTTTGCATTATCCACGAGGTATATGCGGAAGTCTATCTCCCGCTTCGGAGGTAACCCCTTCACCTCTTCAAAGACATCCGAGTATTCACTAACTACTCTAACAGACTGCAAATTCTCAACAGACGCATCAAGAGATTCTAGATAGCTAAGCATAACAGAGTTCATGGGATTACAAGAAATTTCGAGAGTGTTACCGAGGCGAGTCATGAGTCTAACCACTCTCTTTTCATAATTGAGGATGGCACCATTACTGGATAGCCAATCCATGCCTTGAATCAACCCATAGCCCGTGAAGCCCAAAACATAGGCATTACATCTAAACCCAACGCTTAGTATAGAAATTTCCAAATCCAAACAAATCGTTGACAAATAAGTTGAACCCCTAATTGGATTTGAAACAACCAAGGGATTCTCTACTAAACTGGTGTCTAGGTGCAGAGATTCAACTAAAGCAGTAGATATAAAAGAGTGCGACGCGCCAGAATCAAAGAGTGTACGAATAGGATGATCAAAAAGGTAAACTAAACTCTCAACAGAAATATTTCTACCTCGTTCTTGCAAAGGTGCTGTGAGAGCATGAACTTGCCCTCCAGAAGAAGGTCCAGCTCTCTGCCCTCGCCCTTTCTTTCTTGGGCAGTCCTTAGCCATGTGTCATGTCTCGCCGCAGTGGAAACAACCACCCTCTTCCTCTTCTTCTGTCTGCAGTCCTTAACCAGATGTCCAGGAATGCCATAGAAATTACACTTCCTCTTTTCACGGGGTTTTTTGTTCTTCCCGCCCTTCTTGGAATCTTTCTTCTTGTTCTGTGATCCTTCCACTTTCTTATCTTTAGGTACTTCCACCTTTGTCTCTTTCTTGCCCACCTTATCTTCTTCTTGTAACAGTGCCATGTCCACCAGTCTCTCATAAGTCGCACCCATAGGTATATGGGACATAGCTACACTGTGCAGTGGCTCATTCAATCCTTTAACAAAAGGGAGAGCCTTCTTATGTGGATCTAAACATAATACATGTCTTAGCCTAACAACTTGCATGATTCAATAAACATAGATCTAAATGTACATCTAAACAACTTGCATGTTACATAACATGAAAAAGTCACCAAATTTACATAATATATGATTGGTTTAACATCAACATAATAACCGCAATAATCTCACAAGCATATACGATAGAATCGTTATAAGAATAGGCATAAATCAGCATCGTCATTATCTTATAACTAGGAATTACTCTAGTTTTCATTTTATTACAAATCACAACTTTTAATCGTTCACATCTAAATAATAACAGGACTTACAAAGAAAAGAAATTCTTGTTTTTCTGGGATCTGTTTTCTGAATTTGAAAAGTAATCCCTTGAAGAAGACTATCAATTTCTCTAAGTAAGTTTTGATTCGAAGCTTTTAACTCGCTTTCTAATTGAAGAAGAAATGGTGGCTAGGCTAGAACGTTCATTGACAGCATGGTGGCTCCTTGGAATGAATTAGTGTAATTTAGGGTTTGAGGATTAGAGTTGCTTTTATAGAAGTTTAATCTTATGTGAGCCGTTAGATTATTTTAGGAGCAATCACAACCGTCCAGACTAGATAGAGTTATCCAGAATTGCCACCTAAGCCCTAGTGACTCAGTAATAGGTCAGAAAAGGCTCAGCAACTAGTCAGCATCGTCACCATTTTAGATCTGGGCGAGGGGGTAGGTCGACCCCCTGGTCGACCTGATTTCTGGGTGGGAAATTTCCCGCCCAGCCTGCTTCGGGGTTTGAATTTGAATTTTTGGATTTTAATTTGAACTGTTTTAATTTATTTAAATTCTTTAATTCGTTACTATAATGGTTCCTACAGTTTGTGTGAATGTAAGCATTTATTTTCTATCCATACGAAGTTTCATTTTACAAATTCTCAAAACTCAAATGACTTCAAGTGAATTTGAAGCCGCCTTAAGATAGGTTAAGAGAAAAGAAATTAAAATCTTCTTTCTTAGACCGATTATTTAGCACTTGAAAAACTCCAACAAACATAGATTAAGAAATTTAAACATATCAGTAGGTCAATTCAATTTAACATTATTTTTATACTTTGGGTTTACATTGCCATCAATTCTCGACTTATATTTACTTATTATTAACCAGTGTTGATTAGATTTTTTTTGGCTCTGTATATAGTGTTATATTTTGTTGTCACCGGAACTTTCCATACTTAGTGAAATTAATGATGTGTTACGATGTGTAACAATAATATCAATTATATAGGATTTTTTTTGTAATCATATTTATATATATATATGTGTGTGTGTGTGTGTGTGTGTGTGTGTGTGTTGCAATCATTGTTTGCATCCTACGAAGTAGGTTTTAGTGTACTACATTGGTTTCTATCACACACACACACACATAATTAGTGTTGTTTTTAAAATTTTACCATTTATATTTATCTTTATATTTACTACTAATAATGAAAACACCGCCTTTTTGAACTTCCCAAAATGCTCTTAACCCATCAAGTAATTCACCAGTCGCCCAAAAATTTTGATCTACCTTCTGCCGTCTCCATTTTTTTACAGAAGACCATCTCGCTTTAGCCGTCTCCATATTCCTATATTTGAAATCTACTTGCATAGGAAGTCGCTATTTTTTGTAAAAATTGCAGTAATTTCTTCATACTTCCTGGGAAAAGGTGAGACTTCGACCGATAGATTCTCACTTAAATTATGGACAGTGTGGAATACTCGGACGTTTTGCCCTGTGATCGAACACTGTAGTTCTCCAAGGTGACTACCAGTTGTACTTAGAAAATAACAGGCAATATTCCTTTATTTGAACTCTACCAACATACGAAGTCGCTATTTTTTATTATAAAAACTACAGTAATTTCTTTGTACCACCTCGGAATCGGACGAGACTTTAACCAATAAACTCTCACCTAAATTACGGACAGTATGGAATACTCAAATGTTTCGTCCTGTGATCGAACACTGTAGGTCTCCAAGGTGGCTAACTGTTGTACTTAAAAAATAACAGACTATATTTGCACATTTGAACTCTGTTACATACAAAGTCGCTATTTTTTATGAAAACTACAGTAATATCTTTATATTACCTCAGAACCGAATGAGACTTTGACAGATAGGCTCTAAACTAAATTATGGATAGTATGAAACACTCGAGTATTTCGTCTTATGAATGAGCACTATAGCTCTCCAAGGTGATTAACGTTCATAATTAGAAAATAACAAACTAATTCACCAATTGCCCAAAATTTTCAATCTAACTTCAGTTGTCTCCATTTTCCACAAAAGACCATCCCGCTTCCGCCGTCTCTATATTCCTATATTTGAAATCTACCTACATAAGAAGTCACTACTTTTTCGTAAAAATTGCAGTAATTTCTTCATACTGCCTCGGAATCGTGAGACTTCGACCGATAGATTCTCACCTAAATTACGGACAGTGTGAAATACATGGACGTTTTCCCTATGATCGAACACTGTAGTTCTCCAAGGTGACTACCAGTTGTACTTAGAAAATAACAGGCAATATTCCTATATTTGAACTCTGCTAACATACGAAGTTGCTATTTTTTTTATAAAAACTGTAGTAATTTCTTCATACTGCCTTGGAACCCGACGAGACTTCAACCGGTAGACTCTCACCTAAATTACAGACAGTATGGAATACTCGAACGTTTCGTCCTATGATCGAACACTGTAGGTCTCCAAGGTGGCTAACTGTTGTACTTAAAAAATAATAGACTATATTCGCATATTTGAAATCTGCTACATACAAAATCGCTATTTTTTATGAAACCTGCAGTAATTTCTTTATATTACCTCAGAAGCGAATGAGACTTTGACGGATAGGCTCTAAACTAAATTACAGATAGTATGGAACACTCGAGTATTTCATCCTATGAACGAGCACTATAGCTCTCTAAGGTGATTAACGTTCATACTTGGAAAATAACAAACTAATCCACCAATCGCCCAAAAATTTCGATCTAACTTCTGTTGTCTCCATTTTCCATAAAAGACCATCCCACTTCCGCCGTCTCCATATTCCCATATTTGAAATCTGCCTACATACGAAGTCACTATTTTTTGTAAAAACTGCAGTAATTTCTTCATACAGCCTCGAAAGTGGATGAGACTTCGACTGATAGATTCTCACCTAAATTACGGACAGTGTGAAATACTCAGACGTTTTACCCTATTATCGAAAACTTTAATTCTCCAAGGCAACTACCAGTTGTACTTAGAAAATAGCAAGCTATAATCCCGTATTTGAACTCTTCCTGTGCACGTAGTCGCTATTTTTTTTTTAAAACTGTAATAATTTCTTCATACTGCCTCGGAACCAGACGAGACTTCAACCGGTAGACTATCACCTAAATTATGGACAGTATGGAATACTCGAATGTTTCATCCTATGAACGAACATTATAGGTCTTCAAGATGACTAACAGTTATACTTAGAAAATAACAGGCTATATTCGCATATTTGAAATCTACCTACATACAAAGTCGTTATTTTTTGTGAAAACTATAGTAATTTCTTTAATATCACCTAGGAACCAAATGAGACTTCAACCGATAGGCTCTCAACTAAATTACAGACAGTATGGAACACTCGGGTATTTCGTCCTATGAACGAACATTATAACTCTCCAAGGTGATTAACGTTTATACTTAGAAAATAACAAACTAACTCTCCAGTCGTCCAAAAATTTCGATCCACCTTCTACTGCCTCCTTTTTCCGCAAAAGACCATCCTGCTTCCGCCGTCTCTATATTCCCATATTTGAAATCTACCTATATACGAAGTCGCTATTTCTTTTGTAAAAATTGCAGTAATTTCTTTATACTACCTCGGAACCAGATGAGACTTCGATGGATAGATTCCCACCTAAATTACAGAAAGTGCGAAATACTCGAACATTTTGCCCTGTGATCGAACATGGTAGTTTGCCAAGGGGACTACCAGTTGTACTTAGAAATTAATAGGCTATATTCCCATATTTGAACTCTGTCTACATATGAAGTCGCTATTTTTTGTAAAAACTGGAGTAATTTCTTCATACTGTCTTTGAACTGGACAAGACTTCACCTGGTAGACTCTCACCTAAATTATGGACAGTATGGAATACTCGAATGTTTTGTCCTATGAACGAACACTGTAGGTCTCCAAGGTGACTAACAGTTTTACTTAGAAAATAACAGGCTATATTCTCATATTTGAACTCTATCTACATACAAAGTCGTTATTCTTTTTTGTGAAAATTGAAGTAATTTCTTTATATTACCTCGGAACTGAATGAGACTTCGACTGACAGGCTCTCAATTAAATTATGTATAGTATGGAACACTGGTTATTTCGTCCTGTGAACGAACACTGTTGCTCTCCAAGGTGGTTAACATTTACACTCAAAAAATAACAAACTAATTCTAGTAATTGAAAATTGTAACACTATAGTCTCATGCTTTCTTCGTTATCAAAGATTCTCATGTTTCTCTCTGCACAAATATGATAAATCGAAGTTCTCAGTGCGACATAAGCAATATCTAGCATGCAGTTTGTTAACAATTTCTTTCGTCAACACCAGAATTAGGTCTAAGAATGTGGACCTAGTGGAACCAAAGGGATCATTATTATTTTTTGAAGCAAAAGGTAGTGAATCATCAGATTCACGCCTTGATATATTCCAACATTCAAGGTCCAAAGTTACATCATACATGTATATACAACATATATACAAACCACAAAAACCAACAGCATAGAAATCACAATAGTGCGCCCAAAAAAGACATAACATAACCATATTACATAACACAACTTCGTAGCAAAGTATACTTCATAGCAAAATATGGTAAGTACAGCGGCATTGTCAAGCATCCATCACTACATCAGCAAGCTAATCTCCAATATGTCCATGGACTCTATCATGCACTATAGCTGTTATTGAATCTACATATTTCCAACTATCTTTGCTTGCCCACATGAAAACATATTTAAGAATGATGTAAATGGTTTTATTGGTCGTTCTTCTCAAGGATTTGAATTTCCTATAGTTGCGTTCATGCCATAACATCCAAGTATAAGCAAAGTTTAACAAAATAAAAAGGTGGCGATTAGGTGTGTTATCCAAAGAAGGATAAGTGTATTGCCAAAAATTGAGTTGATCTTTAATAAACACCCTCCCCTCACTCCAGGTCCAAATTAAGGTAAACCAAGCGTTTTGTCCACATGTAGAAAGCAAATTCACATTACCAAAACAAATGAATGTAGCCTTCCTCGTCTTCCTCACAGAAAACACAACCACCACTTATGGCTAAACCTTTATGAAGCAAACTACAGATAGTGTTCAACCTCCCATGCATTACTATCCACATATGTATCTTGACTTTTGAGGGGACTATCTTAAAACTCCACATGTAATCGAAACCCAACCATCTTCTACTGGCAAAGTTCATCGTCTTATACAAACCTCCAACTCGAAAAACATTCTTCTCTCCTTCTAAACTCATCTTTCTCATCATTTATGTAAACATCTTCTAACAGATTGAATAATTGGCACAACTGAAAAAGAGCATTTTCGATGACAAATCTACAAAATGACAGTCTCCATTTAAAACTTATAGCCTCCAAATTGTACATCTCACCAATGGTAGACAATTTGTTACAAGAAATCTCAAATAGGTCCTCAAATTCATCCTTCAAAGGAACAGAAAGTAACCAACAATCATACAAAATGAAATGTTGAAGCCACTTCTCACAACCACCTTTGTGCCAATCCTAATACAATGGGAATTACTCATAACACCTTTCCAAAAAGAAGAGCAATGAGATGAGTCTCTATTCTAATCAAATCTACCATCATAACATGTGTTAATAATCCACTCCTTCCAAAAAGCTTGTTTATCACTTATCATCACCCACAACCATTTGCATAGAAGAGAAGAGTTCATATCTTTCAAATTAGGCACACACAATCCTCCATGATCTTTAAACTTACAAACCTGATCCCGACAAACAAGGAAGTTGAGCTTCTTGGTCTCCTTATTACCAGCCCAAAAGAAATTTCTTCTTATTGCATCAATTTTGTCAATGATCTATCCTGGACATTTGAAAATAGAAAACTAGTACAGAGGCAAAGAGGAGAGAACCGAATTCACCAGCACCAGTCTTCCTGCCCTTGAAAGTGAATTTCCTTTCCATCTAGCAAGCCTAACATCAACCTTTTCAATGAGATATTGCCAGCCTTTCTTCATCAATTTCATTGGTCGAATGGACATGCCCAAATAATTTAGTGGGAACTTGTCCTCTTTGCAATTGAGAAGCTCAACACAATTTCTCCATAACTCTGCACTACACCCCAGAGTGTATACACTGCTTTTGTGAAAGTTAAATTTCAAGCCTGATAAATCTCAAAGGCATACAATAAAAATTTAAGAGTAGCAATATATTTACATTTAAGTTACTAAAAATTGTAGTATCATCAGCGTAGTGTAAAGAATTTATACCCCCAACCACGTGCTCACTTCCAAAGCTTTCTATGATATCATTGCTACAACTGACCTTCAGTACTTGATAGAAAATATCTGCTGCCAAGTCAAAGAGGAGAGGAGATAAAGGATCTCCCTGCCTCAGTCCACTTTTGGATATGATAGTGTTGCCAGCCACTCCATTGACACAAATATTTGATCTGCTAGATGATATAATCATGTAAATCCAATTAATCCACCTTTGAGGAAATCCTCTTGCCTTTAGAACATCAATCATGAATCACCAATCTACCACATCAAATGCCTTTGCAAAATCCAGCTTGATAATGGCACATGGGACACCAAAACGATCACAATGCGAGATGACCTCTTGAACCAACACCGCACCATCCAAAATAAATATGCCTTTGATGAAATCCGTTTGGGATTTATCAATTAACTCATCCATCTTCTCTTTCAGTCTATTAGCTAAAACTTTCGTAATCAGCTTGAAAGTAGTATTCAAAAGGCTAATGGGTCTGAAATCTGCTGCAGAGACATTTCCTTCCTTCTTTGGTATCAAAACCATATTTGCATTGCTTAACTCTTCCAGCCTTATCGAACCATCATAAAATTCTTTAAACAGACGCAAAATATCATTTTTCACCATACTCCAGTAATTTTTGAGGAAGAAATTGGAAAAACCATCGGGGCAGGGGCGTTATCACTAGGCATTTCGTTTAGGGCAACTAGAATTTCCTCCTCGGTAAATACACTATCCATATCTGCTAAGCTTGATTCAATAAGGTAAAGCTTTTTCCAATCAACCGGGATACGATGATCAATTCTCTCACCAAAGATTCCTTTATAGAAGTTCAGTAAAAGTATCCCTTAATTTGCATTGGTCACTAATCTCCTCCCCATCCTTCCAAATGTTGCTAATTATGTTTGTTCTTATTCTGCCATTAGCATCTCGATGGAAGTAGTAAGCATTGTTGTCCCCCTCTTTTAGCCATTGGGATCTCGATCTTTGCTTCCAATAAATCTCCTCCTGATCCGTCACCTTAGTCAATTCTTTCTCCTTTTTTGACAGCAAAGCCTTCTCCTCCTCATTTAAACTTCACCTCTCCTCTAGAATATTTAGCTCTAGGATATCCTTTTGAAGCTTTCCTTTTTTTATTTTGAAAATTCCAAACACTTCTTTGTTCCACTTTGACAAAAAAAATCGTAATAGCTTAAACTTCCTATAAATGATGCTAGTCGCGTCACCTCTGTCCCCAAAATTAGTGAACCAAAGGTATTATTTATTTCCTACATGCTTGAGTTAGTTCTCCGTTTCCTAGATATCAAGGTCTTAAACCCGAAGATTGGTTACTCTTCCTTCAAGAGGTAAGTATCACGCTTACGAGACTCAAGGACCAACAGTTACCTTAGGATATGGGTTCCCTAAGTGCAATGCAAGTTAGAAAGCTAAACGGCTTGTAGAAGAGTATTTTCGGTAATTTGGCCTATGCAGGAAGCCTTGCCATGACGAAGAATTAAGAAAATTAGCAACATAAGTGATAAGAAAATTCATGACATTAATCTCAAGTGTTGATTCTCTCTTTATTGATCACCTTGTTGAGTACATAGAAGTTTCCAAGTAAAATCCCCAAATCGATTTAGAAATTAGGGTTTACTCTATAAGAAAAGATTACAAGATTGGAGAATGAGGAAAGTCCCCTCAAATGAGACCCCTAAGGTCTTAGTTATAGTAAAATGGGTCACCTTTTGGTAACGGTCAGTAGCAGCTTGCTTTAAGATTTAGCAATGACATATGACGTTGGTGTCGGCCGCTGTCGGTTTCCCGATTTGGGCTTCTTTTTCTTTACTGAATGTTGTTGTCGGCGCCTTGTTGCTCATGAAATTGATGCCACTTTCTCATAGTGTATCGATACCAAGAAAATTGGTATTGATAGCTTCTCTTAACAGGTTTTTGTCTTGATGGTAACCCTTTATTCGGTAACAAATTATGGGTTTTGGCTTACTTTTCACTTTTGGGTTTTGTTATCGGATCTGTTTTGCTTTCGGAATATCAGTCTTGGTCTATAGTGACTTGTCATTCAGGTACAACTTCCATATAGTGTATCAATACAAGTAGATTGGTATAAATAACCTCCCTATGTGCTCTCGGTTTCGGTGTCGAATGATAGTTCCGATTGCAAATTTGCTTTAATAACTTCTTAGTGCTTCATAGTCTCTGTAATGTACTGTATTTTTATGGGATAATAATTAATTTATTTAATTAATTAAAATATTGGTTTGGTAATTTAATGGTCTTTTAATTAAATAACTTTGAATATTTAATTAATATGATAATTAAATAATATATTTAATTCTGAAATAATCAGAATTAGATGAAATGGCAATACGGTGTGAAATGGGCAATTCAAAATATATAATTCAGTTTATAATTTGAATTAGAATAACGAATATATTATTTGAACGACAGTTTGAATGTATAATTATATTATAATTATAATCGAGTTCGAAATGGCGCGGCAGTTCGCTATTTGGCGATTTGAACTTCAATTGAATATACAAAATCCGTTTTAAATCGGATTTCTGTGAAACAAGAAACGTTCGGAGCTGGTGAAGTATATTTTCTAATGGAAGAGAAAAATCGGGATTTCATTGTGTAGATTTTGATTTATGTCCAAATCAAATTTTGGAAAATTTGTTATGGAATTCCTTTGAAATTTATAAATATATATTATAAAAGGATTTTATACATAAATCGAATATCGATATAACTGCAAATTTTGAAATATCGAGTTATAAATCCAATTGGAGCTGTATGGTATTCTAGTGTGAATATATACGATAATATTTATTTTTTAATATTTAATTTAATTATTTTTAGATATATTGATATATTTAATTGGGTTATTTAGAGCTTTAAAAATAGCCAGTTTTGCAAACGAACTCTGTTTTCGACAAAACTAATTTTGTTAGATCCGCAATATTAAATTATTGTTAGATTTCAATTTCCGTAATTTTTAGAGTCAGTATGTGGTCGTACGGATTTTTAATGTGAAAAACAGTCAGTATTTTGACTGTTAAAAATACGCTGTATGAGCAAACGGAGTCGGAATTCGATGAAACCAGTTTCGTTGGATCCGTAGTGTCAAACTGTAGCTACCTGTCAATTTTCGTGATTTTTGGGTATCATATGTGATCATATGAATTGTTAGAAGACGAATATGAATAGCGATAGCTTAAAATCTAATATAAAAATCAAATAAAAAATATTAAAATTATCCTATATATAGACCACTTTTCCCTTAACCCTAAACCACTTTTCTTCTGGTCAAAACAAAAGAAAATCCGCCGCCACTCTTCTTCATTTCTTTTTCAGAAAACACAAGTTTTAAAATCCAAACAAATAGAAATAAAATCCAATAAATCTCTAGGCATACATATTCGGATTTGTGAAGGAGTTGTCGTCATTTCTATCCTAGTTTTAAGGGGTCCGATGCGTTCTAAGTACGACCCAGTTTAAAGCCGAACCTTGGGTTTTTCTAGGGATTGGGATTTTGATGCAATGGATTTCGATTTGGGGATTTATTCAGAACTCGGGGTTGGATTTAACGCATTGTCGAAATTTCTGGTTTGAAACTGGAACCCAAAGCGTCGCTAGTTCATTACTGTAGCAGTTGAAGAATGTGCTGTCGACGGGATTCCTAGGGAGATCTCAAGCTGTGCAAAGCCGATATAGGGTGGAAGCTTTTTGGAAGATAGGAATTTAGGATAAATTAATTTGAAGTTTTGTTAAGAAGAAAGGGAGAGTGGAGCATTGGAAAAATCGGTAATGGCAGTAGAAGCGGGTACGGCTGATGGAGAAGGAGAATTAGAAGTAGCAGAATATGTGGGATTAGGGGCTAAAGAGAAGTTTAAGGGTGTGATTAGTTTGTGAAATCATTTAGGATGGAGGTGGAACAAATGGCACGACGTGGAGAAAATGATGGAGTTGCGGTTTGAATTGCTTCAGCAAGAGGAAGTTTAGAAGATGGGATTAAGAGCAGTAAACGTGGGTCAGGCCGCTAATTAAAGTGATTAAGGTGTAATTAATAATTATTATTTTTAATTTAATGATCGTATAATGATATTAAATTTACAAAATTGATATCTATTCCATACATTATCAGTTTTGCGAACGGTCAGATCCGTTGGGATCGTATGGACGGTGGCCACACAGTGGAACTGACTGGGAGTGGATTGGAATCTGTTACAATTTATAGCGAAATAAATTGTCGGTCAGAATCAATTGACAGTTATCGTTATTAACGATGATCGTCCAACGTGAGTAAAACTCACCAACTCTTTTTACAACATATTTTTAGAACTGATAATTATATGTTGATTGCTGTGTGTTAACTGTTTGGTTGAATTGCTTATGTATTGGTTGAAATTATAAATAACGATATATATATATATATATATAAATCATTAGTCGCATATTGATTCTGTTTAGCAGAATATTTCATATTGAGATGAAATCGATGTTAATTATATTGTATAACATCTATGATGCAGGGAAACAGGTTGGAGGGATCCAACTGGATTCCCCAATATTTATAATACTGTTTTGTTCATATATTGTAATGTATGATGTGATATATAATCTGTGTTGAGTACGTGTGTTGAACGATATCGATCATTGTTATTTGGGTATTTTAAATACTGTAAGAAATACTAGGATATAGAAAAGGGGATTTTCAAAGTATATTTTGAAAATAAGTTATTTATATAAAATCAATGGATTTTATATATAAAAGAGAAAAGGATTTTTATAAAAGAAAATAGTTATAAAATCAAAAGGGTTTTGAAAAGGAAAATATTTGTAAAACAAATAGTTATAAAATCAAAAGGGTTTTGAAAAGGAAAATATTTGTGAAACAAATAGAAAAGTAAATATTGGCGAAACAAATAGAAAAGAAAATATTTGTAAAACATTTACAAATAGAATTGAAAAGGAAATAATTGTAAAACATTTATAAATAGATTACAAATGGAAATATTTATCCGTTAAATAAATATATTATAAATGGAAATATTTATTTGTTAAATACATAGAATAGAAAAGGAAATATTTATTTGTTAAATAAATAGAATTGAAAAGGGAATATTTGTAAGACATTTACAAATAGGATTGAAAAGGAAATATTTATTTGTTAAATAAATAGGATTGAAAAGGAAATATTTGTTTGTTAAATAAACAAATAGAAAAGGGGAATATTTGTAAAACCAATAGAAAAAGGAAATATATGTATAAATAAATAGAAAAGAAGTATTTGTAATCAAATAGTGTTAGTCGAATTAAAGTTAGTCGAATATTGGTTATTCGAAAAAGAGTTATCGAATATTGGTTATTCGAAAAAGGAGTTAATCGAATATTGGTTATTCGAAAAAGAGTTATTGAATATTGGTTATTCGAAAAGGAGTTATCGAATATTAGTTATTCGAAAAGGGGTTAATCGAATATAGTTTATTCGAATAGAGAAAAGGAGATTATCGAATATAGTTCATTCGAAAGGTGTTAATCGAATATAGTTTATTCAAAAAGAGTTCATCGATAAGAGTTAAATCATTAGAGTTAATTCATCAGAGTTAATTCATTAAAGTTAATGCATTAGAGTAATCGATAGGGTCGATCCAATGGAGCAAATAGAAAAGGAGTAAATCGATTATAGTTATTTGAAGGAGTTATTCGATTATAGTTATTCGAATAGAGTTAATCGATTAGATTTAGTCGAATTAGAGTTAATCGATTAGAGTTAGTCGAATATAGTTATTCGAATAAAGTTAAAGGAGTTAATCGAATCTAGTTTATTCGAAAGGAGTTAATCGAATCTAGTTTATTCGAAAGGAGTTAAATCGAATATAGTTTATTCGAAGAAAGGAGTTAATCGAATATGGTTGATTCGGAAAGGAGTTATCGAATAAAGAATATTCTAAAGAGAGTTATACGTAGAAATTCGATTATATCGAATTCGGGAAAGTACTATTCACTTTCCGTTTTTAATCAAGATTTATTTATTAATAAATCAGTTGTTTGTTTATTTATTCCAAATTAATAAATAAAATTTATAGTGAAGTTATTATATTTCAAAAGCATGAGACTTTAACACTATTGTTAAAATCGAACGATTTCTGTAAAAGAAGTAGATTCGTAAATAGAAACCGAGAGTTACTTAAGGAAGTTTGTTAAAGATTAAAAGGATGAACTTGATCTATTTTGAGGTTAGAAATGTTGTTCAGTTAAGGTCTGAGAGGTAGTTATATCCCAACTTGATTTAAGGAATGGTTAAGATTCAATAGTGAAGGCTGGTTAAGTTTATTTAGTTAATGAGTGTAATAGTTTGAGTGGGCATCACGATGTTTTATTTAAACATCTATTTAAATCAAATGAAGGATTTTTGGAAATGTTTCCCAAATAAGAATCAGAAATATTTTCTAATATAGAAAATAAGAAATGAGAGAAATGGAAATGTTTTCCAATGTTAATATCGTATATTTTCTAGATTTAGAAAATAAGAATTTCTGCATATATATGGAAATGGGTAAATGAATAAATTAATGATAAATGAACTAAAGAGAAAAATGTTAAATGATGATTGATCGATATAATTTCCATCTGGAAATAATATTGTTGTTTGCACACATGTTTTTCTTTGATAGTTAAATCACCGACTATCGAAGTTTTTGACCATTTTTCTGTTGTTATTATGGAGAGACCGGTTGGATTATTATCCGAGAACCACTCCGTATTGGCATAAGCGTTGCGAATCAAATATGTTGAAGATAATTGAAGACGGAGTATATGCAAGGGCTGTTTGTTAATCCTAGGTAGAAATTGCCTAAGATGGATTTACAGAATAGTGCCTTCGGTTTGTTCAGTCCCAGGGCAACCTGTATGGAAGAATGTCTGACAGGGTATATTTAATAGATCGCGGAAGTTGATCTCTTCAAACGTATTTACGTTTGGTGGCGGAGGAATTCGTTCTCTTATCTTTATACCCGTGATATTTTTGAGGAAATCAATTTGTGATTTGGCGGGTATGGCGATGTGACATTCGAAGTAAATGGAGGAATGATCTGTTAAAAGATATGTTTTGACCTCGAGCCTCATCAATTGGGAAATGATAGAAATCGGGCAGGCAGCATGGCTAAGTGGGCTGCACCTAATTAGCGTATATTGTCACCATCTAGAGAATATTCATATTTGTACTTCATTCAATTCTGTATCTCCCGGGAAATGTTATGTTGGAATACTAACCGAGGGATGGCAATATACTCGATACACTCAAGAGAAATGAATGGTCGGTTATGTGTGGCTGAGTTGCAAGATGTTCTTATTGAACTCCAGTGTATCGCTTCTAGAGTACACTGATCGGAAGGTGGATCCATACCTTGTCATAGTTGTAAATCCATTACCCAATAAGAGCCCATGGTTTTGATTGTATATTATATATGTAGAACGTGAGATGAAAGCGTTTCTACTAGATTGCTAAGTACTTGTATTTAGACATTATTGTAATATCAGAATAGACTTGATATAAAGAATAATTTGGTTTATTGTAAGGTAAAAACTATCCGTGTTTATGTGTGGATCGGTCTTACGATTATCCTTTTTTTAAAGAGATTTTAAAAGTTAAACAAATGATTTGAGTTTACTCACACCAGTCACATGACTGACCCAGAGTTTATTTTGTTTTTTTTTCCTAAACTCTTGGGTGCCCAATTTTTTACGGGCTGTCAAGTAGTCGGGATTTACAAATACTTGAACAGCTAGAGCAGGAGGGTTCAGGATTATATAGCTATTGTTTATTTTCGCTGTGTTGTAAGTGTTATACTCTAACAATGGTATTGTATACAGATATTGTTTTATTTCAAAGTTATGTTATGAAATATATTTATTCGTTCCGCTGTGAGATTCGTGTTTACTTTGATGTTGTGATGTTCTTCTTTTTCTATTCTAAGTTTCTATCTTATCTATTCTCACCCTCTATTTTCTTTCTATTAGTTTTTTGGTTTCCAATGTAATTTGGGGTTGGACTTTTGTTATTTGGTCAGCTCAAATTGTACCAGAATTTCGGGACACTACAATCTTGGTATCGATACTAATTGAATTAGTATCGGTAGCCCCATTCGCTTCATCATAGCTTGGTGTCGTTCTTCCTTTCTTATGTTTCTACAATCCCGGTACCGGTCTACATGCCTTCGGCCATTTTCCAATGTTTACTTCCGGTGTCGAATTACATACTCTTGGAGTCAACTCCCGGTTGATTGCTTTCGGTGTTGAAACCACTTTGTCGCCATCTTTTGGTATCAGTACCAAGCTTTCTTGCTTATGTTGGTACCGATAACACATACTTTGAGTCATCTCCCTTCTTGCGTTTGGTATCGGTTGCTTCAGCAGTTTGGTGTCGGTCATGTGCTTCTGAATCAATCTCTTAGTGTCAGTTGCGCTCCGATACCTCTTCACCATAATCTAGTTTCGGTGTTCAAATTTGGTAGTAACATTTGCCCCCTAGTGAAGGGGTATTTTCGACTTTCCAAGTCAAATTTTGGCTTTTGCACTGTACTCTGATCTCCCGGCTTTTGGTATTCCAGTGTTGATCTGTGTCATTGATCTATTTTTGCTTGTGTGGCTGGGATTTAGAGGTGTTTTAATATAAAAGTCCTTCTTCTTCCTTTCCCTTTCTTCACCTACAAGTAATTATTTTCAAGAGAGATCGCTGCTCTTTGGAATTTATCGAGCTTTTCAGATTTGTAGATTCAAACACTACTCTATAAGTATTTTACTTGATTGAAGTTAGAGTTCGAACATTATTCTCTGGTTTTATTATGAAATCGCTCGAGTTTTTCAACTTTTGATCAACTAAAAAATGAGTTTGAACAATAGGAATAGCTTAAACAGTCACTATTGGCAGATGGTAGTGATTATTACTCATATCTCCTTATCATGCTATTCTGGGTTTAAAACACAAAATTGACATGCAGACGATTTAGCTTTTATTGTAAAGATGACATTCCTCTCTTGGTACTGATGGATTTAATATCGATCTTTTGCTGGTTCATCTTAATTTCGATTTTATCGGCATTGACACTCATGTTTCACTCTTCTTTCAATTTAGTTGGTATTGAGACAGTGTAAAAGTATTGTCGAAAGTTATGCCTTCCTTTTATTTTGGTATCGGTAAAACCTTGAGGTTCTAACATTGAAGTACTTTAATTTTAAATTCATTGGTACCGGGTCTCAAGCTTTTCTCTCCTCTGGTTAAGCTTCCGATATCGATACCTAAACACTTGGTTTCGGCTAGACTAACACCAAGGATCTTGGTTATCTCGACGTTGACTCCCCTGACATCAAAACCTTTTGTCAATTTGATTTCGATGTTGAGGTAGCTAGTATGATGAAACTAAATACTTAGCTATTTTTAGATATATGCAAATACTATTTGTCAATTTTGTCAAGAATTTAATCCTACTAATTTGTGTTGTGTTACAACATTCATGGGTTTACCAAATTTCCAATGTTAACAAGTTTTCATGGTAATTGTAAACTTATAAATTACTTATGCTAGTTTTATAAAAATATGATACTAATATGTGTCATGGAATAATGTCACCTAACAACATTATGTCTGATAAGAAAAATACTAGCAAAATCAAAGTCCGGTGGCTCTGTCACCCCTCGAGAAAAGAGGGTATACGTTCCATAACCGTTTCTTATCAACACTTAAGAAGAAGTGAACGCCATTCTCAATAGCTTTGGAATGTCTGAAGTTGAAGCCATTCATGTCGCTGGTCAAGATACCACACAGAAGCCGCCGGAGGAATATTTTGCATATACTACCATCCACATTTGGCATGGGGTTTTTTCCCCTTTCTGACTTTTATCTCCAGACTTTTGCATGATCTAGGAATTTCTCCCATCCAGCTTTCACCAAGTACTATACTCTGCTCTTATGCCTAGGAATTCTAGCACTTGAATTAGGCCAGGCTTCCCTCAGCTCCAACCTTATTCATTACTTGTTACGTTTTTTCAAAGGAGCGGATTCACCCATTCTACGTGCGGATCCAATAAAGAAGTTGATTAGTAACAGTATCAATAAGTCTAAACCTTGGAAAAAAACCAATTCTTTTATATTAGATGCCCCTCCAGTATCTTAGGCAGTTTTGCTAATCCCGGTAAGCCTTCTGCCTCTATAGTATGACTGTGTCGTTTCCATGCTTTATTTGACTTTGTTTCTTTTCAGATCCCGCTTCCAATAAAATAAGTTTGAAGGACGAAGAAACTCGGTCTATTGAAGTAATTTTCAAGGTGTCTGAGAAGTCGGGACATCGATCAATCTTGTTAACTCTGAATAACCTTCTCTAATATGGTCTTCTTCCTCTCGAGTAAAAGATTTTGGGGCAATTGCCCATCCACTTTTCTGGCGCTAAGCACTTATCCCCGGGTTCTGATACATTCGATGCATCTTCTCCCCTGTTTCTGGGTACTTTGGGTAGGGTCGTTTTTCTTTTCCAAACACGACTTCAAAATTTTCACGACTTAGCTTTCCTATGCTTGCTTTCCTAACATGGTTATTTATGATCAGATACCCCCAATCAGGCGATGCCGGAAACTCGAATCATCGCCAATCCTAAATCATGGGTTGGATAATTCCTCTCATGCGGCTTTAGCTGTCGACTCGCGTAGGCCACAACCTTATCCCTTGCCACTCTCAACTAATGAAATCCCGTTGCCAAATCCATTTGAGAAAACACTTTGGTGTCGCAAGGCTTGATCAGACAAGCCCTCGATCCTCGATAATGAATACTTATTCTTCTTGGTCATCTTGTTCAGCTTACGGTAGTCCTCAAAAAAATCTCTACAAGCCACCAGCCTTGGTTGCAAACACAACTGGTGCACCCCATTCGGAAACACTCTTTCGAATGAGCCTTTCCCAAAAAGTCACAAACTTGCAACTCTAACTCTCGTTGTTCCTTAGGCGCCATCCGCCCAAGAGGTATAATGATAGGTCTAGCACCCTCGACCAAATCGACTCTAAATTCAATCTCACGGTGCGGCGACAACTCTTATACTTCGTCAAAGACAACCTCAAACTCATTTGTGATTAGCATGGATGACAAGCCTTCTTGTGGAATTCCAAGCGAATATGACAACTCACAAAGACACCATCTTCGGGTTTACTCTGAATCAACACCTTTCGTCCTTCCACATTTTTGACTCTTACCTCTACCTTTTCGCAATTCACACTTGCCGCATACCTCTTGAGCTAATCCATACCCAAAATGATTTCAAACCCAGCGAAAGTTACAACTAAGAAACCACTCATCAATGAGCATCCATGATCAACAATATTGGATCCACAAAGTATGCAATGAGCAGATGAACTCATACTAGATTAGTTACAACTAAAGGTCTATTACAACTTCAAGATCCAAACCTATTCTGCATACAATCTTATTATAGGTAAAAGAAATCGATGCTCTAGTACCAAATAGAACTCAACAACTCCATTGGTAGAAAGCATATCCAAACTAACAACAACTTCTAATTCTCATCAGGAAGGCAATAGGAAATCGGAATAGCTTCCAGAGCATATGCTTCCCTGGTTGCTTATTCTTCAGAAAATCAGGGCAATTCTTCTTCTCATTCCCAGGTTTTTCACACTTAAAGCACTTTCTCTCAGCTCTGGGATTCTTACAATCCTTGGGAAAATGGCCCTTCTGCAGCAGTTGAAGCAAGTCACCTCTCCCTTCTGCTTCTTCTTCTTCTTATTAGCTTCTTTGTCACATCGGGAACAGTGAAAATTTCTTCTGGAGGTTCATGTCTGTTTCTACAAGCCTCATCCCAAGAAGCATTGATCTCCTTTCCTTGCTCCTTGGCCCGACTTCGAAGTTGCTCTAAAGATATACCTCTTTAGAACTCATCTTCTTCATTTGTAGGAGAACAATTTCTTTGTCGCTTAGTGGAATCACCCCTAGGTACATGTACAGGAACGTCACGCCTTATTGCCGCTTCTAGAATGGGCATTCTAAGCAGGACAGTGGCCACCATAGCCCCAAACATAACTAGGCATTCTGGCATAACAACGTAAGCTTCCAACTGGTTGCCATCGCTTGCCCTTCCAGTTGCACAATCGTCCTTAGTAGTGTTCCCTAAAGTTTAACGACTCATTCTAAATCTGAAAACGTGAATGATTAGTCCATATATGAGATAACAATAGGAATGAAATCCGAACCCTATTACACTATACACTACTATATAGTATACATCCAATTGAAATATACAAATAAGTCTCTTTTACGTAATTACATCTTAGAACTTTGGCTAAAATTGATAACCAGAGCTCTGATACCAAATGTGACGACTGCCCAGAACCCCTGCACTATACAAGAGGAATAATGCATTGAAAAGTGTGCATGGCAGCCATGGACGATCATCAAAGTAAGTAAACATCATCGTAACCTATCGTAAATCTCACAGCGTAAGGATAAAATATAATAGAACATATAAACAGGTAATATTAGTGAATCATATTTGAGCAGAATTCTCAAGTTTTCAAAACAACAAGAAAGTATATCCTTACACCAGGATTGAAACATATGTCTGTACAAATTTACCCCACTACATCACTCAGAGTAGTATATCAAATAGCGGAAAACCCAAATACTATATAGTAAGAGAGATAGTATGCCAGTCTCCTACTCGTCTCTGAATTACTACATCATCCTTACTAAGCTATCAGCTGTCACCTACCACATCGTATGCCCACCCAAAATTGGATGAATAGCCCAAGATAATAAGAGGGAAACATAAAACCTTGAGTCAGACAACAATCTTAGTCAGCGATAAAACAGTTAACAAACTTCATCAATAAATTATATGAGAATAGGAAGATTAACAAACCAATCTACCAAACACCAGAGAAGAACACAACTCCCATCTTTCCACACACCGGACAGTGGTAGCCTTTACAACAAACATTTCAACCATGCGACCAAGGTAATCCAAGCAACCATTCAATCATGGCAACCAGAAGTAATCCATAATAACACTCATAACATCCAGGTTATATATCTCACGTAAACCATCTTAATCGGATTCAACATCCCTCAAGCACAAGCCCTAAAGGCCTAAACCAATATCAGATGGGCACCCAAAAAACATCTCCTCCGATGTTGGACAATTTACGTGAGACAGTACAAGCAAGACAAACAATCATACAAGACAGACTCTGACTATCACCACCAATCCTTCTTCGAAACCATCGTTAATTGTATGACTGGCCATATCATACTGTCATCCATCAAGGGCTAGTGGTAATCCCGGTTCTAGCAAAAACTCCATACGCCTTTCAAAGATACGTACCTAGGACTTTCAACGATACCCAGGGTACTCGACCTACATCTGGTGTTTTAGGTGCCCCTATTATACCCCTGCTTTGAGCCCGCTAAAACCTACGATAATGATAATTCCTCGGCCTTTGAATCTCTAGTCATTATCACTTGCGACTATCCATAAGCTCATAACACTTTAGAGCAACTACTTCCCACGAACTCAATACATCATTGAGTCGTTATTTCACATGAACTCAATATATCCTTGAGTCGTTCTTTCACATGAACTCAATACATCCTTAAATAATGCACGACCAGAATTGTAGCAATGCGCGACCAGAATCACCATAGAAGAGCATGTTCGACTCACAATCACTGTAGCAGAGCACGTTCAACCAAAATCACTATAACAGTGCAAGTTCGACCCTCAATCACTGTAGCAGGCACGTTCGACCCACAATCACTGTAGCATTTCCGACCCACAATCACTGTAGCACGTCCGACCCACAATCACTATGGCATAGTACGTTCGACCCACAATCACTATAGCACGTTCGACCCACAATCACTGTAGCATGTTCGACCCACATTCACTGTAGCACGTCTGACCCACAATCACTATGGCAGAGCACGTTCGACCCACATCACTATAGCACGTTCGACCCAAAACCTGCACATGCCCAATCTAAGCCCAATTTCGACCTAAACTTCGCCAATCGGCCTCATCGTTGAAACCAACTCACCCGATTCATCCAATACAACCACAAGAATGTTTCGAAATCAATAACAACATGAATATGATGATTATCACCAAAATTATGCAAATTTCACCAAAAACAAGATAAACGAACATATGAACTAAATTGCGGATCTAACTTGCAAAAACATATGAAAAGGCATAGGAATTATCGGTTTAAACATGCTAAATTATATCCTAGGGTGATTCATATGAAAATGAACTTACCAAGGTATAGATCTATGGAAAAACACTTGAATTTGATGAAAAACATGATCAAACATTCAAATACTTCATTGAATCCATGTGAGAGATGCACATCACTCACCAATTCTCCAAAACAAGCTAAAATCAATGAATTAAGATTCCGGACATAAAGCAATTTGATTCAAACTCCTTGATTCGATAGCTCTCCCTTGCAATGGTGTAGATCTAGCCTCAAATGGTGTAGATCTTCAATTTCCTAAGCTTGGATCTCGATTTTAATGGTGGAAAGGTGTTAGAGGAAGGAGGAACATAAGGCCACCAAATGAGAGAATGGAGAAAGTAAAGTATTCTCCATACCTCTCACCCCCCCTATTTATAGCTTTCCACCAGCCCACTAATAGGCCTCTCCAAATCAGCCTATTAAGGCTTTAAAACCTGAACAACCAACTGTTAAACCTTGAAACAGCGATTCCTCACAAACTGCTGAGCCAAATCTTTAATGTAACCACTCCATGGAAAGACTATCATTATTTTCTTCCAATGGCACCGGTCTTATCACCTGATTCGATCTGAGTCAAAAGTTATGCCATGTACAAGACTGACAGGGGCAAAATGATCACAAACAAAATTAGTAAAAATTATGGACATTTCTCACATCCCCATAAGCAACATATAAAATTATGAGAATGATCCAACCCTCAGGGAATAAAATAAAAATATTTTATGATCTTTCGATAAGTAAAAATGCGGGTTGTTACAAGAAAGTTGACAATTCTTGTTTTTGGATGAAAGAAACGATTTTTGAACTCCATTAGAGCACCATCTTCAAATATGTCGTGATAGGTTTCCAATCGGTTTCGTCGATAACAAAATTTGAAAAATACGAGCCCGTGCTTCTACAATTTAGAATAGCGCCTAAAAGTTCGGCATCGAGAACAATTTGAGTGCCTTTGACACTACTCCAAATTTGGTTTCGTTGCCCTCGTAAAATCCGTGATTGAGATTCGTATATAACATCTTGAAGAGTTTGGGTTAACACACTTCGTCATTATCACGAGAGTCAATTAGACTCAAGACTTCGTTGTGTTCGAAAAGAGAAACGAGATCATAAGAGGGAAAATCGCTAAAGATGGTGAAAGTACCCGTGTTAAATTTAGCATTTGCTAAATAGTTACCATAGGTTTTGATAGCCTCTTTGTCATTACGAAGATAGCCTTTGATGGTTTTGGTTATCTTCATTTTTTGAGATGAACTTGAGAAAGCCATTGAATTGATAATTTTGAAGAGAATAGATATGAAGAATATTGTTTTGAGTTGTGAATAGAAGGTAGAGAAAATAGATGTATACATAGAAATTGAATGGACATGAATTGAATAGGCACAACTTTTCAGATAGAAATGACACCTTTTCAGACCTTGTGAGTTGGTGAAAATTTGGAGGGAAGTTTGAAAGTTTAAACCTTTGAAACTCAAAATTTGAATTTCAAATTACTGGTCAGATATGTCGACATATACATATATGTATGTTGACATATATGTCTTATTTTCAAAGAGAATTAAATTTTTGTGATTTGAAATTTATATTATCGATTTATATTTCAGATTTAACGATTTCCTGAAATAATTCTAATCCTAGTAAACACACAAACAATTTATTTTTATTATTTTATTTGTTATTTATTATTATATTATTATTTTGAATTTCAAAATTCAAAATTTGAATTTGAATTTCAAATTTAAATTTTAAAGTTTTTAAATTCAAATCAAAGCAAACAAACAAAGCAACCATTCAACTAAATAAAATTAGAAATTAATTAAGGCGTACCCGGTTTTTAGATCCTTTTCTTCGAAATTTTCTGAATTCTGAATTCTGAATTGCCATAAAGCATATATTCGTATTTCCAGTTTCTGGTTCTTCATCACATGACGATGAATCTGAATCATCTAATGTGGTTGCGTATGCTTTCTTTCTCTTTCTCGACGAATTGCTATTGTCTATTTGTTGAGTTGATTTATCTGGATATTGACACATTTTCTTTATATGACCTGGTCATCATTACTTCCTGAACTTCCTTGGTTATAAATTTTCCTTCTATATCTCAGAAAATTCCTAAAATGACTTGTCATAAGAGCTGTTTCTTCATCATCTTCACTACTCGAGTCAGAATCATTTGCTGTTGCTTTTAATGCAATAGATTTCTTCTCATTTGGGTCTGTCTTCTTTTCTCTTTTGTAATTGGACTTCGTAAGTCATCAGATTTCCGATTAACTCCTCAATCTTCATTTCATTGACATCACTGGCTTCTTCAATTGCCAAAGTTTTCTGATCCCATTCTAGAGTCAATGAACTCAATATTTTTCTGACTTGATCAATTTCAGAATAAGATTTTCCAAGTGTTGTTAATGAATGAACTATCTCTTGAAATCTGCAATACATATCCGAAATAGACTCATTCTCGTTCATTTTGAATAACTTGAATTGATTTACTAACATTGCTATTTTAGTTTGTTTAACTTTACTAGTTCCTTCATGAGTAACTTGTAAAATTCTCCAAATTTCATAAGCAGTTTTACATACTGACACTCTATTAAACTCATTTCTATCTAATGAACAGAATAACATATTCATGGCTTTAGAATTGCTTTATGCAGCAGCCTTTTGTTCATTTGTCCATCGTGCAAAAGCAATTGTGGGTTCAACAAATTCTTCTGTGTACTATTCCATGTGTCTAATCCTACTACCTGTAAATATATTTTCATTCTACATGCCCAATATGAATAATTACTACCATTAAATAGTGGTGGTCTAACAGTGGACTGACCCTCTACAAAAGAACTATTATTGCTACCGGTATTGGTTGCCATTATCACTATTTTCAAAAATTAGATTACGAAATTTTTGAAAGACCTTGATCTGATACCAATTGTTAGGGATTACGGAATGGAGCGTTAAGGCAAATCAAATACTAGAGGGGGGTGAATAGTGTTTTTGATAATTTTAAACAAAATCTAAAACTTATGTGAATTACTATATGAATCAAACACCATAAACACAATCACAAACACAGAATCAAACACAAACACAAATATAAACAGAAATACAATGCATAAAAGGAAAGAACACACCGGATTTTATACTGGTTCGGAATTGCTCCTACTTCCAGTCCCACACAACGCTAGATTGTATAGAGTTTTATTGCTATATCAATATCCAATTACAACCATCCTTGATTTCACAGCTACAAGGGATACCACCGATTTCACCCACACACTTGATCAAGTATACCTTCCTTGATTTCACAACTACAAAGGATACCACTGATTACCCGTCCTTGATTTCACGGCTACAAGGGATACCACCAATTATTTTTCTCAACCCAAATAATTACAAACAACTCTATAACTCTTTAATAACACTTGATTTAGAGAGTAATGAATAGAAAGTGTAGGGAGAAGAAGATTAGTGAAAACATAATTGAATTTGGCAGAGTATAGATGTAGAAATCATAAAAATGATAAGAAATAATGGTGTATATGAAAGAGAGTGAAAGTGGAGAAGAAGAAGTAATTAAAAATTCAAAATCAAGCCCTTTTTATAGTGTGTGAAAGGTTGTAACACTCCAGAACTGTCACAAATAGTGAAAAGACACTTCCTTTCAAAATTGAAAAATTGATAGTTATATGTCGATATGTTATTTGCTTTATGTTGACATATACATAGTAGAATTTTGATTTTTGAACATTTTCAAAGTATTTTGAGATAAATATAATTCTGTAAATTCTTGAATTAAAATATAGTGTTATAAATTAATATTATAAAGTAGGAAATCATATGAAAACATAAATATAAACTATGTGAACATATTTATAAAATTATAATGTTTAAAACTATATAAATATAAAATGTAAAAACAAAAACATAAAACTTATAAACCTTGAGTTTGAAAACAAAATTAAATTAAGAAAAAAATAGAAAATATAAAAAATAGAATAGAGAGGGTTGAAGATAGAATTTGAAAACAGAATTTGAATTTGAACCTAGAGTGCTATTTAGAGTCTTACATAATCTAGACTCTATAACTATTTTAGTCTTGTACTCTTGAAATCTTGAAATCTTGAATACTCATGAGTCTTGAAATATCTCTGAATTTTGAATCTCTAATATCTTTAAACTGTACATATTTCAGTATATAAATCCTGCATATGCATATGTATATATATATATATATATTCTAGAAAAAAGTGTTAGTATATATTTTATAATCAATTAATATTGAAGTAAGGTTATTGTCATCAAAACTCCATTCTCCAACAGTATTGCTCTATTTCCTTTTTCCATTTAATGATTTGCAAGGCTTCAATTCTTAACCTTTGTTCTTCCATCACTCTTGGGTCAGTAATATCTGACATGGCCATTTGAGATTCAGAAGATTCTTGTTGGCACCCTTTGCTCATGGTTTTGCTTCTTCAAAGCTTAGTCCAATCCTAATCGGAACAACATAGTTAGGGATGTAGTAAGGTTATCTAAAGGTTTGGAGGTTCAAGCCCTCCTTCTAGTGCCAAATGTTAACGATATTTTTCGTCAACACTGGAATTAGGTCTAAGGATGTGGACCTAGGAGAACTAAAGGGATTATTTAGTTCCTACAAGCTTGAGTTAGTTCACCGTTTCCTAGATATCAAGGTCTTAATCTCGAAGATTAGTTACACTTCCTTCAAGAGGCAAGTATCACGCTTATGAGACTCAAAGACCAACAGTTACCTTAGGATAAGGGTTCCCTAAGCGCAATGCAAGTTAGAAAGCTAAACGGCTTGTAAAAGGGTATTTTCGGTAATTTGGCCTATGCATGAAGTCATGTCGTGGGGAAGCATTAAGAAAATTAGCCGCATAGTGATAAGAAAATTCATGACATTAATCTCACGTGTTAATTCTCTCTTTATTGATCACTTGGTTGAGTACATAGAAGTTTCTAAGTAAAATCCACAAATCGATTTAGAAATTAGGGTTTACTCTATGAGAAAACATTACAGGATTGGAGAATGAGAAAATTCGCCTCAAATGAGAACCCTAAGGTCTTTTTTATAGGTAAATTAGGTCCCCTTTTAGTAACGGTCAGCATCAGCTTGCTTTCGGATATGATAATGACATTTGACGTTGGTGTCGGCCACTTTTGGGGCCTTCAGTGCCGATTTCTGGATTTCGGCTTCTTTTTCTTTATTGAGTGTTGTTGTCGGCGCCTCCTTGCTTGTGAAATTGATGCCAATTCCTCATCAATACCAAGAAAATTGGTATTGATATCTTATCTTAACTGCTTTCAGTCTCGAAGGTAACCCTCTATTTGATAGCAAATTATGGGTTTTGGCTTACTTTTCACTTTTGGGCTTTGTTATCGGATCTGTTTTGCTTTCGAAATATCAGTCTCGGTCTATAGTGACTTCTGATTCAGGTACAACTTCGATATAGTGTATCGATACCAAGTAGATTGGTATAAATAGCCTCCCTATCTGCTCTCGGTCTCGTTATCAAACAACAGTTCCGATTACAAACCTTGCTTTAATAACTTCTGAGTGCTTCCTAGTCTCGGTATCGATACTAAGAAAATTAGTATCGATAGCCCCTTTCGCTTCATCATAGGTTGGTAGTAACAGCGTTTTCATTCTAAAAGTTGATTTAAGCTCTTCATTTTCCTCTAAAAGATATGTAGTAATTGGATGAAGAATTCTCATTTTCGGTCAGCAAAAAGAGATGGTGTGTTTTTGTAGTTACAATGGAAAACAACTGTTCATAAGTTTCATTCTTTCTGTGACACATTGTACACCAAATATCAAGTTGGAAAAACAACCTTCTATTTTGAAAGTCATCAGTGTTATAGTTGTTACTGTTGTGATACAAACATTATACTGCAATGGGAATTGCATTGAGGTTCTCAAACTTATATAACTTTAGTATTAGCAGATAATATTGTTTGGTTTCACTACTATGGTTTAATGAATTACATATTTTAATGATTTAATAACTTTTATGTCATGTGTAGCTTAAATATTTAAAAATGGTCGTAGTATATATACCATAACATGCCTAAACTTAGTAAGAATCTAATTTTTAATAGGTTATTCAACTTAATAATTTAATAATTCAGTCCACGGATATATGAACGTTTATGGAGCATGAGTATTGATTGTACTATGAGACATATTGATGACTTAAGTTTATATTCATGGGGTTATCATGAGACATCTATACCACTAATCAAGAAAACAAATACATGAACATTAGATGTTTGATTAATGGTTATACTATGGGATATATTGATGGCTTAAGTTAGTTTACATTTATGTTAATTAGCTTGCTTTGCCCACTTAGGAAACTACCAATATGGTCTTTTCTTGCTATTAATCCAAGAGTACAAAGAAATCTGGGCTTAGCTTCTCTTATTTACTTCTTAAGTGCATGTTAAACTATAATATATAGCTTTCGATAACTAGATCTCTATATGGGTATTGAAAAAAAAATGTTTGCTTTGTGATATTTAACTTATCTATTTGGAATGATTGGTTTGAAAGGTGGCTAAAAGAAGGAGATGGGTTGTTGTATTTTTCTTTGTTGACAAGCCTGAATCTTTCATTTAGGGCTCATACGAAGATGCATTTTTATCCATATATGACATCTTACATGGTTGCTTCTTTCTTGGTGTATCGTCTTCAAGTTCAAGACTGTGCTCTGTTTTTCATTATCTTTTCCAAAACTGTAATTTTGTTAATGTCATTGCAAAGTAGGAAGAAATGATACATCTTTATGAAAATTGACTTTGTTTTTTTGAGGTTAAATTTAACACTTCATCATTTATGTTAAATAACTTTCTGTTTACCTTAAAAAGCTTGGTAATTATCTCCCGTCACTCATATTAGAAATCCAAAAGAGACGACATCAAATTTTAATGGTCATGGGGCAACACCATTGCTATTACTTTTTTCCTTATATATTCACAACTTACAGTGATTTTGTCTACATGTCAATCCCTATCGTTATTTCAGACTTATATGTCCTATGTCTTATTGCAGTTAAATCATAATTTTGACTATTGAGTTCACAAAAAGTATTAAACACTACTATCTTCAGCTAAGAGCAATGTACACTTTTTTGAACTTGCACTCCAGTTGAAGTGGGAAATGAAAATCAATTGTAACTGATATAGTAATGGACACTAAATGAAATTGAAACAATCTATGTTGAAATGAAATGAATATAAATGAACGTGAGAAAAACAAATAAATGTTCACCTTGAGTATGAATGATTGGATAAAGGAGAATTTCAATGGTCGAATAAATGATGAACGACAGTTAATAAACTATAATAGGCAATAATGAAATAATTTAACGTTAGACAACTCCACATTCATCCACTCAAATATTCTGAATTGACTTACAAGTAACTCCATCTGTAAAGTATGAATAAAGAGTTGAAAAATATATTTCATGGGCTTTGAAATTTCTATGTCAGTTACCCAGAAATGTAAATCTACAGAGGAATCATAAAGATTGATTTAAACAAGGTAATGCATGAATATAAACACCTTATTCATCACATTCATCCATATAATAAGGTTAATATGATCACATAATTCATTATCAATTCTTAACACTAATCATTTTTCTCTAATGGCGGTTGTAACATCAAAAAATAGTGATTCATTGCATATTGTTTACTAACTATCTTCCTAACTCCATTTAAATCCACATTTAGATCAGATCAAATCTGAAATCCATCTAGATTTGAAATCAAAAATTATTTCACTTTCTGGTATAGAAACTAAGCAAAATACTTGGCTATTGAATATCTCAGGTGTCTTTGTAATTTAAATAAGTATGATTCATTGTGCTTCATTTCTTATTTGTGAATTGACTATGCTATTTTATTTTATTACTAACTCATTAGGTGCTGCATCCATTTTCAATTTTGTTTTCATTACCCTATTATATATAGTACTATTAGTGATGTTTTGCCTATTAAGTATCTTGCTTTTTTCATCAAAAAATGATTTTTTGTAATTTATACAACATATAAAATAACATATCCTCTAAATTTTTGAAACCTGCATAACCAGTAAGTTTGTGCTTGGAAATAATCAACATTTATTACACTCGAAAACTACGTATAAAATGTTTGGAAACCTACATGTAGTTAAAAAAAGACGTTTTCTTGGAAATAAATTGGAGTTCGATTTGAAAATTTTCATATCACATCATGTAGGTTTACTATATATAGTCTACACATGGTTGAATTAATGCAGACATATTATGATTAGATGCAAGCATACCTAATGCATGCCTACCTGGGCGTGCCTATATACTCGTAATTAATAATATTACTTTATATTTGACCCACTTTTAGTTAACATTAATCCCGGAAGATTGGTTACAAGTAATTTTAATCTATATTTGAGCTGATTCATTAAGCTATTACAAATATTTCTTCCTTATATATGTCCTTTTAATATTCTAAGTTCTAACAATATATAGTAGTTTCTTAACAAACTGGAAATGTAATTGTGAAATATTATCAACATCCTAACATGTTTTTTTACTTGGCAATGCATGTTTGAATATTTGTTTGATTTGCAGAATGAGTGAATGGACTTGACACAATCAGAGGTATGTATTTTCAGGTATACATCAGTTTATGGATTTATTTTTTCTAGTGTTCTTATATTATTAGAAATTCACTAAATTGGAATATATTATAAGAATGGCTTGCAATGTAAATTGTTAGATTATGAGCATAATTTGTTATTAATTACCTTAATTACAGTAGTACAAGTTGTATTGCGTCTAATAAGTAGAAGGGCTGTAAAATATGACAATAAAATTTTGAATGTTAACGATTGAAACTTCCTATTTATGGAAAATAATGCAATTGATTCATCATTATGTGTACTCACACACAAACACACACACACACACACACAAACACACACACACACACACACACATATATATATATATATATGTGTGTGTGTGTGTGTGTGTGTGTGTGTGTGTGTGTGTCTATTTGTCTATCTGTATGGTTAGGCGGTGACCATCAGCCTCATATGTACCTTAATGGCATTCTTTATTTTATACTCAACTTTCTATCATTAACTCTTCTTAGAACACTACTTCCTTTTTTACTATGGTATTCCTTTATACAGATACATGATTAAATGTTTAATGCCCTGTTATGTAAAATAAGTTACCACCAACCAAAATTCTTTATTTCTTGTTTTTTTACTTCCTTAGTCCAAAAATACATATCTTAACTTTAAAATAATATAAAGGAGCTTTTCTACTTTTATAGCATTCAATGGGTCAAAGTTCTAAGAAACCGAATGTGTGCCATAACAGATGATTCATCCTATAATCTATATATCAATTCATGCTTAATAATGTTTCAAATAAACAATGTAACAACCAAAAATGTGTTGAGTCTATGGAGACCATCTATACATAATATGATACTATTCCTTGAAATTTTTATCTATTTCTCATTCTAGAGAACTTTTTGGATCAGTTAGTATAAACTAATCCTATATATATAGTATACCACTAGCCTGATTCTACTATGCAACACAATTTGAAGCACAAGTAATTGACATTATTATTTTTCCATGACCAATTTTCTACACTGGTTGACTTATTTTCAGAGCAAGCGTTATTGGTCCCAAATTTTCATTTCGGATTATGTTTGCCGAGAACATAAATATGCAACAGTAGGGTAGTTCTTAACTAAAAAACTAGTCGTGACAGTGCATGTATATACCTCCACAACGTTTATATAGGCATTCATGAATAACCCCACATTTACATTAGAAATGTCAGGTAAGCATATCATCAATGTTTGTAAACATGTTTTCTTTTATCAAAATAACCACAACTACTGGTGGGGGAAATCATTAGCAAATACTCTAGATTATTAGGTTCAGTGAAGTCCAAAAATAAAATACTTTCATATTTTGTAGTAGCACCACCACTTATGCGAGCTGATAACTTTATCAAATAACCAACGTCATCTTGAGATTGTAACATTATCTTGCAATTTTTCACCAAATTTCACAAAATGAGAGATATTAAGCATGAGTTTCCTATTCTGTGAATCGATGATAAATGTTCAATCAATGTATTAGAGAACTTGATTTCCACATAGTATAAAGAGAAGGGTTGGACAGAGCAGAAGAAATAAGGGATACAAGAACTGTATAAGCTACCACCACTAGAGTGCAAATTTTTAGAGAATGGATTTATGATGACAACGGCCTTATTTCAATATTAATTGATTACGAAATATATACTAACACCTCTATCTAGAATATATATATATATACATATACATATATATATATATATACATACACAAGATTTATATACATGAAATATTACTGAAGAATGTGCAGTTTAAAGATGTTAAAGATTCAGAATTCAGAGATATTTCAAGATTCATGGGTATTTAAGATTTCAAGAGTTCAAGACTAATATCGTTATAGATTCCAGATTATGTAAGACTCTAAATAGCACACTAGGTTCAAATTCAAATTCTATTTTCAAATTCAATATTCAATTTCAATCCTCTCTATTCTATTTTTTATTATTTATTCCTTTTGTAACACCCCACCTCCTCTAGGGTCACTCACAAGGGAATGCACTAGCTTTGGTGGAGCAATATCTAGGTAAGCATACACAGAAATATTATAAGACAGAACATATAAAACAACGTAAGAAGAACCAAATATCATTGCTTTAAAATCTAGAAAGGTCTAAAGCCTTTTTACATCAAAATGCCATTAAATCCATTACATCGAAATCTATCTTGCAATAGTAAAGAAGCATAAAACCATAGTCATAAATCATTCCCCAAGTAAAACAGTAAAGCAGCCATAGCCAAGAAAGGTCCAGGCCATATATGATGATCTTGAAGCAGAAAGAAGTCCAAACTAAGTAGTAGTGTTTTCCTCCCTGATAACCTTGGGGGGGACGGAAGAAAAAGAGGTGAAAGAAAACGGGTCAGTCATAAAGACTGGTAAGTCCTAGTGACTTTCAGCATAGAAACATGTAAAGATAACAAGACATGTATAAACTGAAAGTAAACATAAGGATGATGACAAGATAGACAAGTTACACTAAGGTGACAAGATAAACTATACTAACCAGATAAACTACGGTAACAAGATAAACTATGCAAACCAGATAAACTACGTATAGCATCGCATGTTTAACATTCTCTGCACCAACTGTACTAGTACCCCAACCCATATCATCCTTTCCATGTATAAGTATAGTCCCTTGCCGTATATCGTATGGGTTTCATCACGTATTTCTAGACTACTTCAACGTAGTGCCACCATTCTTGAAATCGTTTGGACTGCCACCCTTGTTCAGGCTAGGTTTCCTTATCATGAACTATCGCGTGTTCAACTAGGATTTATGCCACCTAGGACCACTAGGGATTATGCTACCTATTGAACGTTTTCTAGATTCGATTAGGGTTTATGCCACCTAGGACCACTAGGGATTATGCTACCTAACGAACAACACCCTTTTCCCATGTAACGATCTATTAATCGATCGGCTCCCTACAAGTCCTAGCTCGTTCATGTGTCTGTGTCATACAGCCCAATCATGAAATGTAGTCACCTGTGCTAGGTCCACCATAGGGTGTATCAAGCACTAGGGTGCCAACCACCGACACGAATCAAGCACGCACAGTGTAAACCTACCGGTGCCCAATGCCTGCTTTTTCAACTCCGGACTACGTGCACGACCATAGTCCGCCTGAACCTACAATGGCGCACCAACTCAGCCGTTGTTCTGGTCGCTTACAATCAGCCCAGTAATCGTGCCCCACCCTGCCTAGTTCCAGGGTACCGTGATACATCTAGTGGGTTACTGCTGAAAAGGACTGCGTAAATAGGGTTTCCGTCCAGTAGGTTAAGTGTTGTCATTTAAATTCGAGACTTAAACCCATCAGTCTAGCATGTCAAGTTGGTTAAGTGTTGTCATTCAAGTTCGTGACTTAACCCGCCTACGTGTCAGGTCAAATTGGCTAAGTGTTGTCGTTCAAGTTCATGACTTAGCCCTACGAATCATGTGTCAAGTTGGATACGTATATCCAAGCGGTTCATGACTTAACCCTATCAAATCATCGTGTCAAATTGGTTAAGTATATTCAAGCGGTTCATGACTTAACCCTATCAAATCATCGTGTCAAATTGGTTAAGTATATTCAAGCGGTTCATGACTTATCCCTATCAAATCATCATGTCAAATTGGTTAAGTATATTCAAGCGGTTCCTGACTTAACCCTATCAAATCATAATGTCAAATTGGTTAAGTATGTTAAAGCTGTCCATGACTTAACCCTATCAAATCATCGTGTCAAATTGGTTAAGTATATTCAAGCGGTTCATGACTTAACCCTATCATGTAGCATTAATTCATTAATGCACCCCAACCTCTCACATCAGACCTGTTGTTGTGGTCACTGGATATGCCGGGCGGTTCCGGGAAGAATTACACCACAACTCAGTCTGACCTCGGTTTTCAAGTGCGATATGACCAACTACCCACATTGGATCCTATTGTTTGCAGTAACTGGATTTGCCGGGTGGTTCCGGGCAAAATTACACTACAAACTCAACCCAACCTCGAGTTGGCCATTTTCAAGTTCATTCTAAGTGTCATGTCCCTATTCAAGTTTCATTGTCAAGTTCGTGTCAAGTTTCATGGCGAGTTTCATGTTTTCACTTATGCCCATTGTCAAGTTAATGATTCATATTCATAACCAACTCATGTTTCAAGTTCATAAGCATGTTTACGTGCCTTCTAGATGTCCAATATCAACTATCAGGTCACAGTCAATTTTGTATCCAAGTCATTCCCGTCGTATCAATTTCATGCTATTTGTCGTGTTCCATAATTACCTAAAAACATGGTTTGACTACCAGACTCTATTTTCTCTAATTATGTTCCAAGTTCACAATTCACGTTCATGTCAATTATCAAGTTTACAATCGCTTTCGTGTTCAAGTTATGCCAATTCATGTCCAAGCTAATTCATGTCAATTACCAATTCATGTCTAAGTGAATCTTCATGTTTTGTCCAATATCCCCAAATCATATTCCCACCGTGCGCATATCGAGATTAATTCAAAAAGGGATGAAAAAGAAAATCATGACAAAGATGGGCATGTGAATAGGCATGAGATTATAATCCAAATCATGTTCCACAGAATTGGTGTATAATAGTTTAAGACATCATAGGCATGTGAATAGGATCTAGAACAACAATATGAAAACCAAGGTTTAGGAATATAGGTAGACTTGCATTAATCCAAATTCAATATTCAAGAGAGAATAGGGTGAAAAAGTCTTATCATCAAGTCAAGGTCCAAGAATTCATATTATAATCTAGCGTTTGAATAATAAACTAGGTCCAACAACATGAATGGGCATGATTCAATCGATAAGAAATAACCCAAAATCCAAGATTCAAGAAGAAACAAGAACAGATCTAAATAAATAATCAAGCTTAGGTCCAATTTCATTTTATTCCATGTCCATATTAAATTTAACAAGTTTCAATCTCAAAGTAACTAGAACTTACAGTTCGTGGTCTAAGAAATTGAGATGCGGAAGTTGAATCTAGAAACTAGTCGTCGATTGGTTGATTCGATGGATTCTGATTTGATAGCAGAAGCAAGCCCCCAATATGCAATTCCTAACCGTAGTCTTCAAGAATTAGTCTTCGTGTTTTACTTTAATTTATTTATTTGTTTTTATCAGAGGCAGCATTAGGACAGAAAGAATTGGTGTAGAGAGAATGAGGCTAGGAGGCTGTTTATATAGGTTTAGAGTCACGAATCTAGTCAGAAAATAGGTCTAGATTCAGAAAAATACAAAAAGACTCGGATCTGGAAAAAGGGGCCAGGTCGACTCCCCAGTCGACCTGGTCATGGGGAGGTCGACACCCTAGTCGACTCCCTAGTCGACCTGGTTGGGGGGAGGTCGACTCCCCAGTCGATCTGGGTATATGGGCGGGAATTTTCCCGCCAGCCTTCTCTGGGTTTGAATTTCGAATTTCTGGCTTTATTTTCGAGCTGTTTTATTTTATTCAAATTCCTGAAACTTCGGAGGGTCATAACTTGGTCATACGGACTCCGATTTTCGAAAACTCGGACTCAATTTCATGTAGAATTCCGAGACGAACGCAATGGCGCTACCCGTTTCCCTTGGTTCTTATTCTAAAATTTAATTCTGCCTTTATTTATGGTTATAACATGTTATTAAAATACGGGTTGTTACATTCTCCCCTCCTTAAAGGATTTCGTCCCCGAAATCTCTAAGTTAGGAAGAATGTATCCTACCATCCAATCATTCATCTACTCAACCATCATTCACAGGCAACCATTGTCCTTGAAAGATTTCAAATGTTGTATGAATATATGCAGAAAGCGTGTGTATATGTACTTATCTAATGCAAAAGATCAGGCGGTTACTGATTCAGTAGACCTCCTTAATGCAAAATATGTTAGTGTAATGAGTCCAATATGTATGCAAATTCCTAACATACTTTATAATCTCTACATGAGTGCACAAACATTCATTCATATGCAACATCCAAATGATAGCATATTAAGTTTTCATCCATGTACAAGTATAAGCACTCATGCATATGCAATATGAAAATGTGACTGAGCTGATCTAGTGCCTAATGTACGTGTATATGCAATCACGAGCAACCACTAGCAGCCACTTGCAACCATCAATCATAACATGTCTCAAACACATGTTTACACCCAATTGTTCCTACCTAAAGGTATAGTCGAACGATAAAAGCAAGTAAAAACCTTGTGCCCATTAGGCAATGTCAAAACCGGAAATCTATGTCACATATATACTGATTTGGAGAAGAACTCCCTAAGAACCAACCCCGAAGAACGAAATCAACATCAGGCCGACACCCAAAGAATTACTCAACCCAACCAATATATATGATTCTAGGAATCTAAGCATGATGGACTCCTTTTAGGTCACAAGGAAATCCCTCCCTAAAACCAACCTGTATCATATAAAACCCAAAGAGTTTAGTCAACCCAACGGACACCCTCAAACCCCAACATATGTCACAACCAGATGAGTGATACTCCTTATGGGGTTTGCAATAGAAATAAGATTGAAAATAGGACCGAGAGGATATACATAAAAGATAGCATGCAAGTAAGCTCTACAGGAAAAGAGGGATCAAGGATATACTCTTAAAAAGAGATATGATGCGCGTATCTAGTCTTCAATCTTCTAAGTCGCATTTCCTTGAGCTTAACTCCATTGTGCTTTGTCCGCCTTTAACTTCATAATTTCATAGCTTCTTAATTCTTGTTTCCAAAATATGAGTTGGAACTCATTTCACTGTTGCCTCTCGTCCCACTTTCCCTTATCCTCCTTCTAGTATACTCGGCTCAAACATAATTGTGTACTCATGGTTTCATGCAAGCTCTCCAAAATTCACTAGTGAATCCTGGATTTACTCACTATAGGGTATTCCACGCTGAAGAATTATCTCTTGCAAATAAACAGATGTCAGCCATGTTGCCAAATGTACTTACTAAGGTGATTTCGTATAACTCATGCCTAAGCGCAATGAACCATCCACCTTAGTGGCGAACACTACTCGAGATCAACAAATGTATCAAGAGATTCTAGGTAACTAAGCATGGCAGAATCCTCAGGGTTACACTAGACTTCGAGGGTATTACCACGGCAAGTCAAGAGTATAACTACCCTCTTTTCATACTCAAGAATGGCACAAGTACTGGATAACCATTCCATCCCTAGAATCGACCCTTAGCCCAAGAACATAAGAATTTCTTCTAAACTCAACGCTTAGCATAGACATTCTCAAATTCAAACAAGTCATGAATAAATGAGCTGATTCCCCAACATGATTTGAGAAGAAAAAAATGGGATCCTCTACTACGCTAGTACTAAGGTGAGAGACTCAACTATCGAAGCAGAAATAAAAAGGATGCGATGTACCATAATCAAAAAGGGTACGGAAATGATAGAAAGATAAACTAGGCTTTCTTACAGAAACATTTCTACCTTCTTGTTCTAAGCCTCATTCACCTTAACCACTCTTATCCCCTCTTATTTAACGTGTTAACAGGTCTCTGGAGAACTACCTCCATCGCACGGCAACCCTTCAAAGCTTGAAATAAGATTAGTCACAGATGTAACTAATGTGACTACAGATGGAGGAAAGAAAGGAAAAGGGATTCAATCAAGGAAACAAAGGATAATGCTAATGGCCTTTGGGGAATAGCCTTCTAAAAATAAATCTTTTCTTGAAAAATGCTTCTTTGTAAATGGTTTTGAAAATAATTTCAAAAGGTTTTAAAAACTTTTGCCCAGTCTGGTAACCTTCTGCTCTGATACCAAATGTAACACCCCACCTCCGTTAGGGTCACTCACAAGGGAATGCACTAGCTTTGGTGGAGCATTATCTAGGTAAGCATACACAGAAATATTACAAGACAGAACATATAAAACAGCGGAAGAAGAACCAAATTTCATTGCTTTAAAATCTAGAAAGGTCTAAAGCCTTTTTACATCAAAATGCCATTAAATCCATTACATCGAAATCTATCTTGCAATAGTAAAGAAGCATAAAACCATAGTCATAAATCATTCCCCAAGTAAAATAGTAAAGCAGCCATAGCCAAGAAAGGTCCAAGCCATATATGATGATCTTGAAGCAGAAAGAAGTCCAAACTAAGTAGTAGTGTTTTCCTCCCTGATAACCTGGGGGGGGGGGACGGAAGAAAAAGAGGCGAAAGAAAACGGGTCAGTCATAAAGACTGGTAAGTCCTAGTGACTTTCAGCATAGAAACAAGTAAAGATAACATGACATGTATAAACTGAAAGTAAACATAAGGATGATGACAAGATAGGCAAGTTACACTAAGGTGACAAGATAAACTATACTAACCAGATAAACTACGGTAACAAGATAAACAATGCAAACCAGATAAACTACGTATAGCATCGCATGTTTAACATTCTCTGCACCAACTATACTAGTACCCCAACCCGTATCATCCTTTCCATGTATAAGTACAGTCCCTTGCCGTATATCGTACGGGTTTCATCACGTATTTCTATACTACTTCAACGTAGTGCCACCATTCTTGAAATCGTTTGGACTGCCACCCTTGTTCAGGCTAGGTTTCCTTATCATGAACTATCACGTGTTCAACTAGGATTTATGCCACCTAGGACCACTAGGGATTATGCTACCTATTGAACGTTTTCTAGATTCGATTAGGGTTTATACCACCTAGGACCACTAGGGATTATGCTACCTAACGAACAACACCCTTTTCCCATGTAACGATCTATTAATCGATCGGCTCCCTACAAGTCCTAGCTCGTTCACGTGTCTGTGTCATACGGCCCAATCATGAAATGTAGTCACCTGTGTTAGGTCCACCATAGGGTGTATCAAGCCCTAGGGTGGCAACCACCGACACGAATCAAGCATGCACAGTGTAAACCTACCGGTGCCCAATGCCTGCTTTTTCAACTTCGGACAACGTGCATGACCATAGTCCGCCTGAACCTACAATGGCGCACCAACTCAGCCGTCGTTCTGGTCGCTTAGAATCAGCCCAATAATCGTGCCCCACCCTGCCTAGTTCCAGGGTACCGTGATACATCTAGTGGGTTACTGCTGAAAAGACCGCGTAAATAGGGTTTTCGTCCAGTAGGTTAAGTGTTGTCATTTAAATTCGAGACTTAACCCCATCAGTCTAGCATGTCAAGTTGGTTAAGTGTTGTCATTCAAGTTCGTGACTTAACCCGCCTACGTGTCATGTCAAATTGGCTAAGTGTTGTCGTTCAAGTTCATGACTTATCCCTACGAATCATGTGTCAAGTTGGTTAAGTATATTCAAGCGGTTCATGACTTAACCCTATCAAATCATCGTGTCAAATTGGTTAAGTATATTCAAGCGGTTCATGACTTAACCCTATCAAATCATCGTGTCAAATTGGTTAAGTATATTCAAGCGATTCATGACTTAACCCTATCAAATCATCATGTCAAATTGGTTAATTATATTCAAGCGGTTCATGACTTAACCCTATCAAATCATCGTGTCAAATTGGTTAAGTATGTTCAAGCGGTTCATGACTTAATCCTATCATGTAGCATTAATTCATTAACGCACCCCTACCTCTCACATCAAGCCTGTAGTTGTGGTCACTGGATATGTCGGGCGGTTCCGGGCAGAATTACACCACAACTCAGTCTGACCTCGGGTTTTCAAGTGCGATATGACCAACTACCCACATTGGATCCTATTGTTTGCAGTAACTGGATTTGCTGGGTGGTTCCGGGCAGAATTACACTGCAAACTCAACCCAACCTCGAGTTGGCCATTTTCAAGTTCATTCTAAGTGTCATGTCCCTGTTCAAGTTTCATTGTCAAGTTCGTGTCAAGTTTCATGGCGAGTTTCATGTTTTCACTTATGCCCATTATCAAGTTAATGATTCATATTCATAACCAACTCATGTTTCAAGTTCGTACGCATGTTTACGTGCCTTCTAGATGTCCAATATCAACTATCAAGTCACAGTCAATTTTGTATCCAAGTCATTCCCGTCGTATCAATTTCATGCTATTTGTCGCGTTCCATAATTACCTAAAAACATGGTTCGACTACCAGACTCTACTTTCTCTAATTACGTTCCAAGTTCACAATTCACGTTCATGTCAATTATCAAGTTTACAATCGCTTTTGTGTTCAAGTTATGCCAATTCATATCCAAGCTAATTCATGTCAATTACCAATTCATGTCTAAGTGAATCTTCATGTTTTGTCCAATATCCCCAAATCGTATTCCCACCGTGCGCGTATCGAGATTAATTCAAAAAGGGATAAACAAGAAAATCATGACAAAGATGGGCATGTCAATAGGCATGAGATTATAATCCAAATCATATGTTCCACAGAATTGGTGTATAATAGTTTAACACATCATAGGCATGTGAATAGGATCTAGAACAACAATATGAAAACCAAGGTTTAGGAACATAGGTAGACTTGCATTAATCCAAATTCAAGATTCAAGAGAGAATATGGTGAAAAAGTCTTATCATCAAGTCAAGGTCCAAGAATTCATATTATAATCTAGCGTTTGAATAATAAACTAGGTCCAACAACATGATTGGGCATGATTCAATCGATAAGAAATAACCCAAAATCCAAGATTCAAGAAGAAACAAGAACAGATCTAAATAGATAATCAAGCTTAGGTCCAATTTCATTTTATTCCATGTCCATATTAAATTTAACAAGTTTCAATCTCAAAGTAACTAGAACTTACAGTTTGTGGTCTAAGAAATTGAGATGCAGAAGTTGAATCTAGAAACTAGTCGTCGATTGGTTGATTCGATGGATTTTGATTTGATAGCAGAAGCAAGCCCCCAATATGCAATTCCTAGCCGTAGTCTTCAAGAATTAGTCTTCGTGTTTTACTTTAATTTATTTATTTGTTTTTCTCAGAGGCAGCATTAGGACAGAAAGAATTGGTGTAGAGAGAATGAGGCTAGGAGGCTGTTTATATAGGTTTAGAGTCACGAATCTAGTCAGAAATAGGTCTAGATTCAGAAAAATACAAAAAGACTTGGATCTGGAAAAAGGGGCCAGGTCGACCCCCAGGTCGACTCCCCAGTCGACCTGGTCATGGGGAGGTCGACACCCGAGTCAACCTGGGTATATAGGCGGGAATTTTCCCGCCAGCCTTCTCTGAGTTTGAATTTCGAATTTCTGGCTTTATTTTCGAGCTGTTTTATTTTATTCAAATTCCCGAAACTTCGGAGGGTCATAACTTGGTCATACGGACTCCGATTTTCGAAAACTCGGACTCGATTTCATGGAAAATTCCGAGACGAACACAATGGCGCAACCCGTTTCCCTTAGTTCTTATTCTAAAATTTAATTCTGCCTTGATTTATGGTTATAACATGTTATTAAAATACGGGTTGTTACACCTTTCTTATTTTACTTTTGTTTTCAAACTCAAGTTTTATAAGTTTTATATATATTTATACTTTTAATATTTTATATAGTTTTAATTCTATAATTTTATAAACATGTTTATAAAGTTTATATTTATGTTTTCATATGATTTCCTACTTTATAATATTCATTTATAACACTATATTTTAATTCAAGAATTTCCAGAATTATATTTGTATCAAAACACTTCAAAAATGCTCAAAAATAAGTTTTGTACTATGGGTATGTCGACATACAATTAACCCCATGTCGACATATAACTGTCATTTTTCAAATTTGAAAGGAAGTGTCTTTTCACTATTTGTGATGGTTCTGAAGCATTGCAACCTTTCACACACTATAAAAAGGGGTTGATTTCGAATTTTATTCCCTTCTTCTTCTCCACTTTCACTCTCTTTCATTACACCATTATTTCTTATCATTTTTATGATTTCTACACCTATATTCTTGCAAATTCAATTCTTTTTTCACTAATCTTCTTCTCTCTGCACTCTCTATTCGTTACTCTCTGAATCAAGTGCTATTGAAGAGTTATAGGGCTTTTTTTAATTGTTTGAGTTAAGTAATGTAATCGGTGGTATCTCTTGTAGCCGTGAAATCAAGGACGGGTAATCTGTGGTATCCCTTGTAGCCGTGAAATCAAGGAGGCTGAAATCGGTGGTATCCCTTGCAGCCGTGAAATCAAGGAGGTTGTAATTGGATATTGATATAATAATAAAACTCTGCACAATCCAGCGTTGTGCGGGATTGGACGTTGGAGCAATCCGAACCAGTATAAAATCTGGTCTGTTCTTTCCTTTTCTGCATTTTATTTCTGTTTATTTTTGTGTTTGTGCTTGAATCCATGTCTTTTATTGTGTTTGTGGTGTTTGATCCCTATAGTAGTTCACATAATTTTTAGATTTTGTTTAAATTCTCAAAAACACTATTCACCCCCTCTAGTGTTTGTTTTGCCTTAACAATCCATTTCGCAATCCGTAACAATTGGTATAAGAGCAAGGTCTTTCAAAAAGTTCATAATCTAATTTTGAAAAAATTTAAATGGCAAATTTTTGAATTTTTGTTAACACTAGTGTCAATTCATTCATTATATCAATGTTGAAAGTGGCTTTTGGAAATTCAAAATCTGAAAAGTTGGCTGTTGGAAATTCAAATCCCGAACTGATGTGTTACATCGAAATTGAAAATTTAAATTGTGGAAAGCAATTGGTGGAAATGAAAAAGGACAAATGGTTACTGGATAGTGGTTGTTCGAGACATATGACAGGAAATTCAGAACTACTCAATAATCTGAAATATGAAGATGGTGGAATAGTGAACTTCAAAGATAACTCTGAAGGATACATTACTGGAATTAGCAATGTCGGTAATTTTGAAACTCCTATTTCTGATGTTTTATTAGTTAGGAATTTAAAACACAACTTGCTAGGTATAAGTCAACTTTGCGATAAGGGTTATAAAATAAACTTTGAAAAGGATAAATGTTTTATAGAAGATAGGAATTCAAAAGTAATATTCGAAGGAGATAGAAAGAAAAATATTTATATATTGAGTATGAAAATCTCCAGCGATAACCCATGTCTTATGGCCAATACAAGTGATCCCTGGATCTGGCATAAGAGATTTGGTCATATAAATTTCAAACATATTTCTAGGATTCCTAAATTAGATTCAATTAGAGGATTACCCAAAACGAACTCGGAAAACTAAAGAAAAGTTCATTTAAATCAAAAGAGGAAATCACTACATCAAAACCATTAGAGTTAATTCACATGGATTTATTCAGTCCATCCCAAATTCAATCAATAAATCATAATAGATATGTTTACGTAATAGTCGACGTTTTTTCCAGATTTACTTGGACTTTATTTCTTAAAAATAAAAGTGATGATTTTGATCAATTTAAAACATTTTCTAAAAGAATTCAAAATTTATTATCACTAAAAATCAAAACAATATGAAGTGATCATGGCGGAGCGAAAATTTTGAAAAATATTGTAATAAAAAGGGAATAACCCATAATTTTTCAATTCCATGAACCCCTCAACAAAATGGAGTAGTTGAACATAAAAATAGGAAGATACAAGAGTGTGCGAGAACTATGTTATCTGATAGTAATTTGCCAAGAAACTTTTGGGCTGAAGCAGTTGCAACAGCTTGCTATATTATAAATAGAATTTCAATTAGACCTTTAACTCATAAAACCCCATTTGAACTTTTGTATAATAAGAAACCAAAAGCATCATATTTTAAAATATTTGGAAGTAAACGTTTTATACTTAATACTAAAAATAATTTAGACAAGTTTAACTCGAAATCCGATAAAGGAATATTCATTGGATATTCAGAAAGAAGTAAAGCTATAGAGTTTTCAATACACGAACCAATAACATAGAAGAAATATTATACATATCTTTAGATGAAAACTGTAAAAGTATAACTCAAAACAATGAAGATGAATGTGAAAATGAAATTAATTAAATAAATCATGAAGATAATCAACCAAATAGATGAATTAGATTACTTAGAGACCATCCTGTAGAAAATATATTAGGAGATATATAATCTGTTGTTAGAACTCGTATTCAATTAAATAATATGAGTAATACTGCATTTATTTCAACTGTTGGACATAAAAATCCAAATGAAGCATCTTCCGATGATTCATGGAAACTTGCTATGCAAGAAGAACTGAATCAATTTACTACGAATGATGTATGATAACTTGTTCCTAAACAAAAGGATAAGACTATAATAGGAACAAAATGGGTTTATAAAAATAAAATGAATGAACACGGAGAGGTCGTAAGAAATAAGGCACAGCTAGTAGCACATGGATATACTCTAGAAGAAGGAATAGATTACGATGAAATTTTTGGCCCCGTAGCAAGGCTAGAAGCTATTAGGATTTTACTAGCCTTTGCAAACCATAATAATTTCAAATTATATCAAATGGATGTCAAAAGTTCTTTTCTTAATGTATTTGTCAATGAAGACGTATATGTAGAGCAACCACCTCTATTTGAAGATGAAAAATTACCAGATCACATACATAAGTTAAAGAAAGTGTGATGACCCAAACTTCCCCATAAAGGAAAGCCCGGATTGAGTTGAAAACACGACAAATCAGAACGCAAATAGAAGAGCATTTCATTGCTTATTACAACAATTTATATCAGAGCATAAGAATATACAGAGTATGAACAAATAATATACATTTGATAAATATCAGAGATTTACAATGCAGCGGAAAATAATACAAAAACACAACTGAAAGAGATAAACAGATACAGAGCTTTCCGAATATCGTTCCAGCTATAAACCAGGATCTTGTGAATATAAATCTGCAAAACCAAAACTACTAGCTGCCCGTGTGGAAAATAGGGGCACCTAGAGTTTAGGTTAAAACAATAAACTCCAGGTCAGTCATGTGACTGGTGTGAGAACTAAAACAATTATTTAAAACTTTACTTTAAAAATAAGGTAAATCAAGGGACCACGTCGTATAACACGGGACGGGTTTCCTCCCAAGAACACCAGTGCATAGAATAAACAACGCAATGCTTTTTGAAAAAATGAAGCTATTATAAGGCCCAGGTCCCATCACACAATGCAACGCAAGCCGAAGGATAGAGTTTTACCTTATAATAGCCAAACATGCTTGGTACGTTTGAAACAAATCATTTTGATACTATTATAATGTAAAGTGTATGAAAACAGCTTCAAATATAAATGTATCAATCATAGACGGCATAGTTCCCCATCCCACTATGTCGCCATACCAGGCTCTACAAATAAAACCGGATGTCACGTATTGGAAATTGGATTTCCGTCATGAGTCGAGGCAAGGGATGTAATCACCGGCTTCGAGACACTCTAGCAAATGCCTCAGGATCTCTCGTAGAAGACCCTTAGATCCTCCAAGGCCGGTCCACACTTCCGTTAGTGGATTGACAATTCCTGAACACACGTTTCCCGGTCCTATAGGACCTATATACAACGGCTCTGAAGAGACCGATAAATCCGAGGCTCCTCGCAATCCAACAACTACATAGGTAAACATATAACAATGTCAGAGTGGGCAAAGTCCCGACACCACCCATAGCTAGAAAGAAACGTCATGTCCTCCTTGGGTTCCCTTATCTCGTTTTTAACTCATACCGAGGTGTGATGCTCGCGAATTAACGCTATACACAAAGCTATGATATATTAAAGTCATGCTTTGATCATCAACCAGAAGACTCTGCTTTTCAACAGAAGCCTTGATCATTTGCATCTCAGCATGCCACACATGCAATTCATGCCATGTGACTGATATCTATCGATATATAACCTCTGAGCTCGTACGTCTCAGAGAAGGGCGTTAAGAAAGAGAACAAATTCTCCACCGCCAAACAGATATATATTTAAAAGAAATCAATCAACACAGAATAAAATCCAATGTCAGACACCCATCCATTTACAAGTTCGTTCTGGGTCTGAACGAAACTAGAGTCACCTTATTCCTCGTCTCATATATCCAATACATGAGAGAGGTCCTCGCATACCCCGTCGATCTCCAAGTACGTCGGGACGATCACCACTTATTACCTCGTCTTGGGTGTATAACCCAATCAAGACATCAGTAATCATCCAAACGATGTGAAGACCTCTGGTCTTCAACCACCGTCTTCGTCGAATAAGTTACTCAGAATGGGTATAAACCCGGCCTTTCCGAATAACTCGCGTATATAATAAACAAGTGCTATAAAACACAACATACGCCTCATTTTAATCCAGAATATTCTTTTATTCAAATATTCACATCATTAGGGAATAGGTTCCCAATAATTTTATCAAAGATAAATTCTTTTAAATTTATTCTTTAATCTTCCTTTGGATATCAAACCATATTAAGGTTCTGCAAACTAGTCGGGATTAGCGCACCTTACCGAAGTAACCATTTATTTAATTTCCCAATCCCAACCTATTCATCCCATGGAGAAAAACTGGTCACACTTCATATCTAACACCACGGCGTTACTGGTAAAATTAATTACCATTTCCCGTTCAAATCTAATTAAAGATTTACCTATCGCTTGGAGCAAAACTAGTGATACTCCACTCTCGAACATTTCCCAAATTTGATAATTTAAATTATCAATTCACATTTGAATCTAATTAAAGATTCATTAAAACTCCACTTAGTTTTAATCTTCCCAAAAATCAATATTAATGATTATTTAACTTTGGAAACACAAACATGTCGCATCGACAATCTACACCGTACTATTGATTTCTGCCGATATATAACCTCTGAGCTCGTACGTCTCAGAGAAGGGTGTTAAGCAAGAGAATAAATTCTCCGCCACGAAACAGATATATATTTAGTAGAGATCAACCATACAGTTCGTAATACAATGACAGACATGTAATCCTGCCTTTAACCGGGTTAAAGAACTAATGTCATTTAAAACACAGTTTACGACAAACCCAAATCACATTCCATTAATTATGGAATCTTCACGAAAAAACAAATCAATATATAATCGATATCATTTTCCGTATCCGACTAATAATATAAATTGAATAATGGCAAAGCCTTTTAAATTCCATATGTATTAACAGTCTTCCTCCACAGAAGTTCACTTCGATTATTATCAATCGAATTCCATTCAATTCCAATTTTATATATTAAATTGGAAAATTTTACTTTGGAAATTCCCATTAAATCTTAATAAAAGATTTATATATTCTAAGTCACAGTACACTGTAAATCGAGTTAAAGAACGAATGTCGTTAAAAACACAGTTCACAATAAACCCAATCCACATTCCATTTCAATTCCAATTAGATATTAATTAATTGGTAATTCTTCTTCAAATCTTAATTAAAAGGTTTATTCTATTCAAATGGGGTTCAAGAATAGTGTAATTTAAGACACCATTCACGACAAACCCAAAATCACATTCCATTGTTAACCGGGTTACAGAACAAGTGTTATTTAAAACACCGTTCATGATAAACCCAAAAATCCAATTCAATTCAATTCCAATTAAATATTAATTAATAGTAAACTTCATTAAATCTTAATAAAATATTTAATCTTTTCTCAATTGGGTTTAAGAATAGTGTTAGTGAAGATACCGTTCACAAAAAACCCAAAAATCCATTTGATATCAAATACAAGGCTCTGAATAGAAAATATATCGGCTTATATTCAATATCAAATTCTGAAATCAACAAATATTGTATTGGAACAACGAAATATATATATATCTTCCAAATTCCTCCACAATTTCCGTATAATCACGGAATCCAATATCGAAATATTTCGAAGATAATTTCGATTCAAATCCATTCCAATTCATATATTAGGAATTCTGGTTATTTTTAAAACCATTTCAAATCCAATTTATTAATTTAAAAATATTGGATTTATAATTCTAGTTCATAACTAGTTCATTTTGATAAAAATATATTTTTATCTTTTCAAATATCGAATTTTTCATCCCAATTCTTTCCAAATCATTTCTTATGATTTTACACAAATTTTTAATATTTTTAATAATTTTATCAAGGCCCATACAGTCAATTTCCATAAACGGTCATCGAACTGCACTTACAACAACCTTTTTCAAATTTGATTTGGACATGATTCCAAATCCAACCGCTAGATTTCAAATCTCTTATATTCGTTAGAAAGCTTTTTTCGATACGAACCCAACAGTTCTGGTTTTAGGAGAATCCAACGGTCGGATCTCCTGTAACGTCAATTCGAAGTCAATGGTCGAAATTCGCGAATAGTCGCTGCGCGGTGCGTTCTATTCAGGACATTAATATATATAATATATATATTATATATATTTCATCGATTTCCATTTAAAACGTATTTTATAAATCGTTTTAAATTCGTTTTCAAAATGATTTCAACTTCATATTCAATTTCAAATCAAAATTGAATATTCCATATCATCGATATATAAATGATAGTATTTTCAAAACATTTGATTTTGAAATAAATTCCTTTTCGATATTCATTATAAAAATTAATAAAATCGATATAAATATCGTTCATGTCAAAAGGGCGTTCATCTAATCAACACGGCTTTATATATTTAAATATATTCGTGTCCATCCCAAATCGTACATCAAAATAATATTTTGATCCTTTAATAAATATTATTTTGGAATATTTGTTATTTCAAAATAATCATTATTTTTAAAATATTCATTCTTTCTGAACTGGAATCAGACACAATCAATTACCGTACAATTTGATTTATATGGATTTCATACACACATGTACATAACAATAACCAAACAAGTCAACCATCATCCAGAGTGCATTACACAACTGCATAAGCGTTAAATATGAATAATTAACGCTTACAACAGCTTGCCAACCAATCAATTGACATACAACTAAATATTGGGATTAGTGTATGTCCAATATCATCCCAATACCCATATGGGGTTTTCAAACAACAAACAATGATTATTATTTGTGCAGTTGGGCAATGTGTAATATATATCGTCCCAATCAATATCAGTCAAATGTGTGTACATCAACAAATCGTCCGATTTGTTTATGAATATTTATTTTATTCCTATACACGTTAAAAATTATATTTTTAACTATAAAATATTTTATTCCATTCCACATCACACAATCAATTTTCACAACACAATCAAAAAAACAAACAAGTCGTCCATGGTTTGTGGACGACGGGTGTCAGGTGCTACTAAGCACCGTCTGCATCCTATTATATATTTTAACTAGAAATAAAATTAAAGTGAGCAGTTCTCACCTTTGAGATCCACTCCGCAACGGACGATGGTTTGGATTCTGTTCAAAATTCCAACGCAATCTTCTTCACGCTGTTCATAGTAAAAATCACATTTTTATTTCAATTCTAAAAATTATATTTTTACTTCAAAGCCATATGTGTAAAAATCACATCTTTAACACGATGTTTACATTATAAAGGTAATATTTTTATTTCGATGTTCATACAATAAAAATCATATATTTATTTCATATCTTCTCATATAGAAATCATATTTTTATTATCTCTATAATATAAAAATCATATTTTTATTATCTCTATAATATAAAAATCATACTTTTATTATCTCTATAATATAAAAATCATACTTTTATTATCTCTATAATATAAAAATCATATTTTTTCCTTGCTATTACACATACAAAAATCTAATTTTTACCATGCTATGATGTACACAAAGATGGGATCTTTATCATGCTATCATGTTCATAAGAATCTAAAAACAAAATTCAAGTTGAAATACTTACTTTGAATCGAGCTAGGGGACTTCGGGGTGGAGTCTAAAGGTCAAGGGGGGGCTGACACGGTTGCTGGTGGTCGGAGGTGCCTCCTTGGTCGGCGGTGGAGGATTCAAAGGGGGGATTTGGGGCTCGATCTCGCGCCTGAGAGGGAGGAGGAGGAGGCGTCGGAAGGGGGGCTTCTCGCCGTAGGCGGCGTTGGCAGGGGGTAGGGCGACTGGGCGCAGCGGAGCAAGGGGGCGCGGTGGAAGGAGCGATGGGGAAATCGATTTGAAGATGGGGACGGTTTCTCTCGTGTTGACCACGAGATGGATTAATGAGGGATTTGACCCCTCAAACCCCTCATATATTTATTTATTTATTTTTTCAAAAAAAGCAACTTTTTAATTCGATCTCCGATTCAAACCCAATGACTGTCGCCCTAGCTAATTACCCTCACTGCGAACACAATGGGATATGTTTCATAACCCAATTCTAACGTTTCGATCAGTTTACATTTAAATTAAATATAAATATATATATATATTCAATTCAAACGTACATTTCAATTTACTGGGACCACATACGGACTCCAAAAATTCCAGAAAAATAAATCTGGCTATGTTTTGATGATACGGTCCTAACAAAACTAATTTCGTCGAATTTGGAGACCGTTTGAAAAACGGTCATTTCCTAGTCGTTTAAATTCAAATTGAAATGACCAAACACGTTTAAATCCACCACACTCACATATTGATTCCAAAAATTATGGAAATTGGATTCTAGCAATAATTTGACATTCCGGATCCAAAAAAAGTGGTTTCATCGAAAACGGAGGTCGTTTGCAAAATGGCTATTTTTGAGGGCTATATTTCCATAGCGACTATTCTGAATTTTCAACTAGGCATAACTTTTTATTCCTGCTATGAAATTTTGATTTTTCAGATTCGTTGGAAAGATATTTTCAAATAGGTTGGTTTCACTAAAATTCGGTTTATTTTGAATCCTGTACATTCATTTGAAATCGAATTTTCAAACTACCAGGCCATTTTCAATTCCTTTTATAATTAAAATAAATATTTATATTCTAACTTCGATTTATATAAATATTTCCATTCTAATTCTATTCAAAAGAAATTTTTAGTCATTATTATTTAAAATAAATCATTTTAAATATTCAAAATTCATTAAAATTGCCAAAATAAAAATTTTAAATTGGCTCAGATTTTCCGAGTTGTTACAATCTCCCCCACTTAAAATCTTTTCGTCCTCGAAAACTAATGGAGCTGAAAGTTGTTTAACTAATCAAGGCAACTTTCATTCTTCAACTTTTCAGTTTCTATGAATTTCTAATTTTTCAAAAGTTTAGCTAACACCATAAATTTTCGAAAAATTTCGCCATAACCTCCTTTGTGCGGGGAGCACCGGGAAAATCTCCAAACCGCCACACGGGCCCTCTCATCTCAAAAAGTAAAAGAAAAAGCCAAGCGGCTAGCCATTCGGCTCATAAAATTACCAAAACCCAATAAATTAATAAACATGTACCTATTTGTTGGGCATACAATTTTATTTCTCTTCTCTAGCCTCCTTGCTATGACCTGTTCAATGTATTTACATGTATATGCATGCAATTTCAAACAATTTTCAAGTCAGTTCAAAATTTTGATTCAATTTGGCTAATGGTTCAAAATTTTAGTTAATCAAAACAACAATCAAACAACACAATCAGCAATCAATTAGTTGATTATCATTACAATCACATAACTTTAGATATATATACAAAAATCATGTTTTTGTTGCCAATTCACAACAATAAACCCTATCTAGTTTTGGTTCTCACACCAGTCAATTGGAAATATATATATATATCTCACTTTTCGAAACTCGAACACAAATACTAATAACGCTGCAGCATTATCAGAATCATTCCCGGGCGACTAGAGTGTGATTCTATATCTATCCAGTATATTAAAACTTCGAATACACGTTTGCAAGGCGTATATGCAAAATCTTTATATATTGGATTGTCAAAATTCAATACAAATAAATATTCAAATACGTTGAATAAGGTTTAAATTTCAAAACAATATTTGTTTTCATTTTTACTTTAAAATTAACACCCTTCACACTCGCTCTGGGATACTACTGATCCTATCTCTAACGAGTCATTCATATTACTAATCCAATCTCTGATGAATTCTTTCATTTGGTTCTAATGTGTCTTGTCCTCTAGCTCTGTAAACCAAAGATCTGATACCACGCTGCAAGGACCCAAACTTCCCCGTAAAGGAAAGCCTGAATTGAGTTGAGAACAAGACAAATCAGAACGCAAACAGAAGAACATTTCATTGCTTATTACAACAATTTACATCAGAGTACAAGAATATACAGAGTATGAACAAATAATATACATTTGATAAATATCAGAGATTTACAATTTACAATGCATCGAAAAATAATACAAAAACACAACTGAAAGAGATAAACGGATACAGAGCTTTCCGAATATCGTTCCAGCTGTAAACCAGGATCCTGTGAATATAAATCTGCAAAACCAAAACTATTAGCTGCCCGTGTGGAAAATAGGGGCACCCAGAGTTTAGGTTAAAACAATAAACTCCAGGTCAGTCATGTGACTGGTGTGAGAACTAAAACAGTTATTTAAAACTTTACTTTAAAAATAAGGTAAATCAATGGACCATGTCATATAACACGGAACGGGTTTCCTCCCAAGAACACTAGTGCATAGAATAAACAACGCAATGCGTTTTGAAAAAATGAAGCAATTACAAGACCTAGGTCCCATCACACAATGCAACGCAAGCCGGAGGATAGAGTTTTACCATATAATAGCCAAACATGCTTGGTACGTTTAAAAAAAATCATTTTGATACTATTATAATGTAAAGTATATGAAAACAACTTCAAATATAAATGTATCAATTATAGACGACATAGTGCCTCATCCCACTATGTCGCCATACTAGGCTCTACAAATAAAACCGGATGTCACGTATTGGAAATTGGATTTCCGTCATGAGTCAAAGCAAGGGATGTACTCCTCGCCGGCTTCGAGACACTCTAGCAAATGTCTCAGGATCTCCCGCAGAAGACCCTTAGATCCTCCAAGGCCGGTCCACACTTATGTGAACGGATTGGCAATTCCTGAACACATCCATCGGCTCCGAAGAGACCGATATATCCGAGGCGCCTCGGAATCCAACAACCACATAGGTAAAAATATAACAATGTCAAGGCATGCAAAACCCCTACACCACCCATAGCTAGAAAGAAACGTCATGTTCTCTTTGGGTTCCCTTATCCCGTTTCAAACTCATATCGAGGTGTGAGGCTCGCGAATTAACGCAATAAACAAAGCTATGATATATTAAAGCCGTGCTTTGATCATCAACCATAAGACTTTGCTTTTCAACAGAAGCCTTGATCATTTGCATCTCAATATGCCACACAGGCAATTATGCCATGTTACTGATATCTATCGATATATAACCTCTGAGCTCGTACGTCTCAGAGAAGAGCGTTAAGCAAGAGAATAAATTCTCCGCCGCCAAACAGATATATATTTAATAGAAATCAATCAACACAGAATAAAATCCAATGTCAGGCACCCATCCATTTACAAGTTCGTTCTGGGTCTGAATGAAACCGGAGGCACCTTATTCCTCGTCCCATATGTCCAATATAGGAGAGAGGTCCTCGCATACCCGGTCGATCTCCAAGTATGTCTGTACGATCACCACTTATTACCTCGTCTTGAGTGTACAGCCCAATCAAGACATCAGTAATCATCCAAACGATGCGAAGACCTCTGGTCTTCAACCACCGTCTTCATCGTCGACTTATCGTCGAATCAGTTATTTAGAATGGGTATAAACCCGACCTTTCTGAATAACTCGCGTATATAATAAACAAGTGCTATAAAACACAACATACACCTCATTCCAATCTAGAATGTTCTTTTATTCAAATATTCACATCATTAGGGAATAGGTTCCCATTAATTTTATCAAAGATAAATTCTTTTAAATTTATTCTTTAATCTTCCTTCGGATACCAAACCATATTAAGGTTTTCCAAACTAGTCGGGATTAGCGCACCTTACCGAAGTAACCATTTATTTAATTTGCCAATCCCAACCTATTCATCTCATGGAGCAAAACTGGTCATACTCCATATCTAACACCACGGTGTTATTATTAAAATTAATTACCATTTCCCGTTCAAATCTAATTAAAGATTTACCTATTGCTTGGAGCAAAACTGGTGATACTCCACTCTCGATAATTTCCCAAATTTGATAATTTAAATTATCAATTCCCATTTCAATCTAATTAATGATTCATTAAAACTCCACTTAGTTTTAATCTTCCGAAAAATCAATATTAATGATTATTTAACTTTGAAAACACAAACATGTCGCATCGACAATCTACACCGTACTATTGATTTCTACCGATATATATAACCTTTGAGCTCGTACGTCTCAGAGAAGGGTGTTAAGCAAGAGAATAATTTTTTTTGCCACCAAACAGATATATATTTGGCAGAGATCAACCATACAGTTTGTAATACAATGAAAGACATGTAATCCTGCCTTTAACTAGGTTAAAGAACTAATGTCATTTAAAACACAGTTCACGACAAACCCAAATCACATTCCATTAATTATGGAATCTTCACGGAAAAGCAAATCAATATATAATTGATATCAATTTCCGTATCCGACTAATAATATAAATGGAATAACGGCAAAGCCTTTTAAATTCCATATGTATTAACAGTCTTTCTCCACAGAAGTTCACTTCAATTATTATCAATCGAATTCCATTCAATTCCAATTTAATATATTAAATTGGAAAACTTTACTTTGGAAATTCCCATTAAATCTTAATAAAAAATTTATATATTCCAAATCACATTACACTGTAAATCGGGTTAAAGAACGAATGTCGTTAAAAACACAGTTCACAATAAACCCAATCCACATTCCATTTCAATTCCAATTAGATATTAATTAATTGGTTATTCTTCTTCAAATCTTAATTAAAAGATTTATTCTATTCAAACGGGGTTCAAGAACAGTGTCATTTAAGACACCATTCATGACAAACCCAAAATCACATTCCATTGTTAATCGAGTTAAAGAACAAGTTTTATTTAAAACACCGTTCACGATAAACCCAAAAATCCAATTCAATTCAATTCCAATTATATTAATTAATCGGTAAACTTCTTTAAATCTTAATAAAAGATTTAATATTTTCTCAACTGGGTTTAAGAACAGTGTTAGTGAAGACACCGTTCACGACAAACCCAAAAATCCATTTGATATCAAATACAAGGCTTTGAATTGAAAATATATCGGCTTATATTCAATATCAAATTCTGAAATCAACAAATATCGCATTGGAATAACGATATATATATCTTCCAAATTCCTCCGTAATGTCTGTATAATCACGGAATCCAATGTTGAAATATTCCGAAGATAATTTCGATTCAAATCCATTCCAATTCATATATTAGGAATTCTGGTTATTTTTAAAACCATTTCATATCCAATTTATTTATTTAAAAATATTGGATTTATAATTCTAGTTCATAACTAGTTCATTTCGATAAAAATATATTTTTATCTTTTCAAATATGTAATTTTTCATCCCAATTCTTTCCAAATCATTTCTTATGATTTTACACAAATTATTAATATTTTTAATAATTTTATCAAGGCCCGTACAGTCGATTTCCATAAATGGTCATCGAACTGCACTTACAACGACCTTTTTCAAATTTGATTTGGACACGATTCCAAATCCAACCGTTGGATTTCAAATCTCTTATATTCGTTAGACAGCTCTTTTCGATACGAACCCAATAGTTCCGGTTTTAGGAGAATCTGACGGTCGGATCTCCCGTAACGTCAATTCGAAGTCAATGGTTGAAATTCGCGAACGGTCGCTGCGCGGCGCGTTCTATTCAGGCCATTAATATATATAATATATATATTATATATATTTCATCGATTTCCATTTAAAACGTATTTTATAAATCGTTTAAATTCGTTTTAAAAATGATATCAACTTCATATTCAATTTCAAATCAAAATTGAATATTCCATATCATCGATATATAAATGATAGTATTTTCAAAACATTAGATTTTGAAATCAGTTCCCTTTCGATATTCCTTATAAAAATGAATAAAATTGATATATATATCGTTCACGTCAAAAGGGTTATCTAATCAACACGGCTTTATACATTTAAATATATTCGTGTCCATCCCAAATCGGACATCAAAATCATATTTTGATCCTTTACTGAATATTATTTTAGAATATTCATTATTTTAAAATAATCGTTATTTTTAAAATATTCATTCTTTCTGAACTGGAATCAAACACAGTCAATTACCATATAATTTGATTTATATAGATTTCATACACACATGTACACGACAATAACCAAACACAGTCAACCATCATCCAGAGTGCATTACATAACTGCGTAAGCGTTAAATATGAATAATTAACGCTTACAACAGCTTGTCAACCAATCGATTGACGTACAACTAAATATTGGGATTAGTGTATATCCAATATCATCCCAATACCCGTGTGGGGTTTTCAAACAACAAACATTGATTATTATTTATGCAGTTGGGCGATGTGTAAAATATATCGTCCCAATCAATATAAGTCAAATGTGTGTACATAAACAAACCGTCCGATTTGTTTATGAATATTTATTTTATTCCTATACACGTTAAAAATTATATTTTTAACTATAAAATATTTTATTCAATTCCACATCACACAATCAACTTTCACAACACAATCAAACAAACAAACAAGTCGTCCATGGTCTGTGGACGACGGGTGTCGGGTGCTGCTAAGCACCGTCTGCATCCTAGTATATATTTAACTAGAAATAAAATTAAAGTGAGCAGTTCTCACCTTTGGGATCCACTCCGCCATTCTTAACGGACGATGGTTTGGATTCTGTTCAAAATTCCAACGTAATCTTCTTCACGCTATTCATAGTAAAAATCACATTTTTATTTCAATTCTAAAAATTATATTTTTACTTCGCTAAAATTTATATTTTTACTTCAAAACCATATGTGTAAAAGTCACATCTTTAACACGATTTTACATTATAAAGATAATATTTTTATTTCGATGCTCATACAATAATAATCATATTTTTATTTCATATCTCTTTATGTAGAAATCATATTTTTATTATCTCTATAATATAAAAATCATATTTTTATTATCTCTATAATATAAAAATCATATTTTTATTATCTCAATAATATAAAAATCATATTTTTTCCTTGCTAATACACATATAAAAATCTAATTTTTACCATGCTATAATGTACATAAAGATGGGATCTTTATCATGATATAATGTTCATAAGAATCCGATAACAAAATTCAAGTTGAAATACTTACTTTGAATCGAGCTAGGGGGCTTCGAGGTGGAGTTTAGAGGTCGGGCGGGGGGGAGACACGGTTGCTGGTGGTCGGAGGTGCCTCCTTGGTCGGCGGCAGAGGATTCAAAGGGGGGGTTCGGGGCTCGATCTCGCGCCTGAGAGGGAGGAGGAGGAGACATCGGAAGGTGGGGCTTATCGCCGGAGGAGGCGTTGGCGAGGGGGGAGGGCGACTGGGCGCAGCGGAGCAAGGGGGCGCGGTGGAAGGAGCGACGGGGAAATTGATTTGAAGATGGGGGGCGGTTTCTCTCGTGTTGACAACGAGATGAATTAATGAGGGGTTTGACTCCTCAAACCCCTTATATATATATTTATTTATTTTCAAAAAAAGCAACTTTTTAATTCGATCTCCGATTCAAACCCAACGACTGTCGCCCCCAGCTAATTACCCCCATTACGAACAAAATGGGATATGTTTCGTAACCCAATTCTAACATTTCGATCAGTTTTCATTTAAATTAAAATATAAATCTATATATATATATATATATTCAATTCAAACGTACATTTCAATTTACTGGGGCCACATACGGACTCCAAAAATTCCAGAAAAATAAATCTGGCTATGTTTTGACGATACGGTCCCAACAAAACTAATTTCGTCGAATTTGGAGACCGTTTGAAAAACGGTCATTTTCCAGTCGTTTAAATTGAAACTGAAATGACCAAACACGTTTAAATCCACCACGCACACATATTGATTCCAAAAATTATGAAAATTGGAATCTAGCAATAATTTGACATTCCGGATCCAACAAAAGTGGTTTTATCGAAAACAGAGGTCGTTTGCAAAATGGCTATTTTTAAGGGCTATATTTCCATAGCGACTATTCTGAATTTTCAACTGGGCATAACTTTTTATCCCGCTATGAAATTTAGATTTTTCAGATTCGTTGGAAAGATATTTTCAAATAGATTCTAATATTTTTTATTTCACTAAAATCCAGTTTATTTTGAATCCTGTACATTCATTTGAAATTTGAAATCGAATTTTCAAACTACCGCGCCATTTTCAATTCCTTTTATAATTAAAATAAATATTTATATTCTAACTTCAATTTATATAAATATTTCCGTTCTAATTCTATTCAAAATAAATTTCTAGTCGTATTATTTAAAATAAATCATTTTAAATATTCAAAATTCATTAAAATTGCCAAAATAAAAAAATTAAATTGCCTCAGATTTTCCGGGTTGTTACAGAAAGCGTTATATGGATTAAAACAGGCTCCTAGGGCTTGGTATGATTGAATAAGAAATTATTTGTTACAAACAAATTTTGAAATAGGAAAATTAGATAATACTTTGTTCATAAAGAAAAATAAAAAGGATATTCAATTAGTACAAATATATGTTGACGATATAATTTTCGGATCAACAAATGATAAGATGAACAAAAAATTCTCAAATATTATGACTCAAGAATTTGAAATGAGTCATATGGGAGAAATATCATTCTTTCTAGGATTACAAATTCGTCAATTAAAAAATGGAATATTTATTAATCAGGAAAAATATGCAGATGATATAATTAAAAAATATAATTTAACAACAACAAATGGGAAACCAACACCTATGGCGACTAATATAGCATTAAGTAAAGATGATACATCTAAAGACGTGGATCAAAAACTATATAGAGGAATGATAGGATCGTTATTATATATAACTACTAGTAGACCAGATATAATTCATAGTGTATGTCTTTGTGCAAGATATCGATCACAACCTAAGGAAACACATTTAAAAGCCGTAAAACGTATTCTAAGGTATGTAAAACATACATTAGACTTTGGTTTATTTTATTCTAAGGATGATTCATTCGATTTAGTTTCTTATTGTGACGCTGACTACGCACGATGTAAATCCGATCGTAAAAGTACTAGTGGAACATGTCACTTCTTAGGACATTCACTGGTCTCATGGTTTAGTAAAAAGCAAAATATTGTATCTCTATCGACAACTAAATAAAAATATATCTCTGCTGCTTTGGCTTGTTCACAAGTATATATATGCAACAAACTCTAAATGATTTTGGATTAAAAATAAATAAATCCCCAATATACTGCAATAATACAAGTGCCATAAATATTTCTAAAAATCCAACTCATTATTCTAGAACTAAATATATCGATATAAGACATCATTTCTAAGAGATAACATAAGTAAAGAGAAAATTTCACTCGAATTTATAGAAACAGATAAACAAATAGCAGATATATTAACAAAACCATTGAACGAACCAATATTGACTAAATTTAGAAGAGAATTAGGCATATGTTCATTAAGTGAGTTAGAATAATTAGGTATACTATTATATATTGAAATAACATAAAAAATAATAATAATAAAATTTAAAACATAAGTATGTCGACATACAAATATGCATGTGTTGACATATAACTGCCAGAATTTTAAATTTGATTCCCACCAAAAGTTAGTTATATTAATTAATTAAACATTCTACTTTGACTTTTCTTCTTCATTTTCATTTCTCTTCTCTGTAAAAACTCTAAATTAAAATATACAATGGCCTCCACTAATCTAAACACCCAAATCAACTCCGATTCGCTCGCTGGACCATCCGAGGGTCCTTTTCAACGATCTACGCTATCTCGGGTCATCAAAATCGAAGAAAAGATGGAGTATGCTCAACAAATGATGGATGAAATACAAGTACTTGAAATTAGAATGAGTCAAGAGCAAAATAGCCAGGGGAAAGTAATGAGAAGTCTTCTCAAATACATAATGGATAGCTAATCCGATTATCATCGATGATGATAATCAAGCCATGGAAAAGGAGGAGGAACCAGAGGAAGAACCAGAAGAGGAAGAAGAGATGATGTAGGAAGAAGAACCTCAAGAGACTCAACTAACGATTACGGAAGAAGACGATAAGGTTGTATGTATGGAAGAGGTCTTATTAGACCAAAATGGAAATGTGACTGAACGAAGTGAGGATTTTTGTCTCCATTATCTGAATTGTCCAATTCACAAATCTCCCATTATCAAGAACAAATAGTATTCAAGGTTTCCTTTCATTTTTTGTTCTTACGATGTATCGTGCTTGTAAAAATTCGTGTACTATCGCTTGTACAAATTCTAGTTTAATATAATAGTTGATTGTGTTTATGTTAAGTAGTTATACATCTTAGCATAAAGTAGTACTGTAATACGGATATAAAATTAAAGGGGAGTATAAGATTTATTATATGAGTATTTTTCTTAGGCGGAGTATTCTACTTTGGGTTAGAAGTTACTTAGTTACTTATAAATTTTACTTAGGAAGTTATACGATTTACGGGGAGTAGTTTTAGAATTTCTTTATGATAATGCCATAGGGGGAGAAATTATAAAATATAGACATAGTTTATAGGATTCAAGACAGGGGGAGTACTTAAAGGATCATCATCAACAGGTATACACAGGTATAATATTTTATAAACTAAGGTTGTCATTATCAAAAAGGGGGAGATTGTTGGAGAATGGAGTTTTGATGACAACAACCTTATTTCAATATTAATTGGTTATAAAATATATACTAACACCTCTATCTAGAATATATATACACACACATATGCATGATTTATATATAGGAAATATTACTGAAGACTTTACAGTTTAAAGATGTTAGAGGTTTAGAATTCAGAGATATTTCAAGACTCATGAGTATGCAAGAGTTCAAGACTGATATAGTTATAGAGTATAGATTATGTAAGACTCCGAATAACACTCCAGGTTCAAACTCAAATTATGTTTTTCAAATTCTGTTTTCAAATTCTATCTTCAATTTCTATCCTCTCTATTCTATTTTTTATTATTTATTCCTTTCTTATTTTACTTTTGTTCTCAAACTCAAATTTTATAAGTTTTATATATATTTATACTTTTAATAGATTTTATATAGTTTTAATTCTATAATTTTACAAATATGTTTATAAAGTTTATATTTATGTTTTTGTATGATTTCCTACTTTATAATATTCATTTATAACACTATATTTTAATTCAAGAATTTCCAGAATTATATTTATGTCAAAACATTCGAAAAATGCTCGAAAATCAATTTTGTACTAAGGGTATGTCGACATACAATTAACCTCATATCGACATATAACTGTCATTTTTTCAAATTTGAAAGGAAGTGTCTCTTTACTATTTGTGACAGTTCTGAAGCATTGCAACCTTTCACACATTATAAAAAGGGGTTGATTTTGAATTTTTAATCACTTCTTCTTCTCCACTTTCACTTTCTTTCATTACACCATTATTTCTTATCATTTTTATGATTTCTACACCTATACTCTACCAAATTCAATTCTGTTTTCACTAATCCTCTTCTCTTTACACTCTCTATTCATTACTCTTTGAATCAAGTGCTTTTGAAGAGTTATTGGGTTGTTTGTAATTGTTTGGGTTGAGTAAAGTAATCGGTGGTATCCCTTATATCCATGAAATCAAGGATAGGTAATTGGTGGTATCCCTTGTTGCCGTGAAATCAAGGAGGTTAGAATCGGTGATATTCCTTGTAGCCGTGAAATCAAGGAGGTTGTAATTGGATATTGATATAATAATTAAACTCTGAACAATCCAGCATTGTGTGGGACTGGACGTAGGAGCAATCCGAACCAGTATAAAATCCGGTGTGTTCTTTCCTTTTCTGCATTTTATTTCTGTTTATTTTTTTTGTTTATGTTTGAACCTGTGTCTGTTATTGTGTTTGTGGTGTTTGAACCATATAGTAGTTCACATGATTTTAGATTTTGTTTAAGTTTTCAAAACAATATTCACCCCCCTCTGGTTTTTATTTTGCCTTAACGATTCATTCCGCAATCCCTAACACAAATAACTAACATTATAATGTATAGTAAATCAATGAAACATTAGAAAGTTTATTCATTTTCTAAAGAATAAAGTCACATAAAATAGGAAGCATTATTATCTAGGTGTTTCCATTTAAATTATTAGTTACCAAGTACTATAGCTTAAGGCTTGTTTAAGAAGCATGGGTTTCCAAATCGACATGCCTGTAATTTTTTTAATACAAATCAAGTATTTGTATCTAAACAGTACCTCAATATAGTAATAATTTTATACTAATATAATATTTATCCCCAACCACATAGGATGATGATATAGATTTTTTTATCAAGTGATTTTGATTGAACCTCTTTGGCATCAATTAAGTATTTAAATAATGTATTATTTATTTATAAATCATTTATTATTAGCATGAAGTTTGTTAATTTCTAACCTTTAATAATGTGGGCAATTTATGATATTAACCTGATTGTATATTCAAAAAATGTGATAACTGCTTAACTTTCAGTAGATGCAAGGAGGAAGTGCTAAAGTCATTTTGATAGGGTTTATTCCAAAGCATAATAAAATTATAGCTATTGTCCGTATGCGTAGTACAGGTTCATTCTTGTGTTTTATATGTTATATAGTATTAAAACACCAAGAGGTATCAAAACACCAAGATGTTGTTTACATATTGAAACTTTCCATTGTGCTAATTGATAGGGCAAGATTACGGTTTTAACAAAGCTAATGTATATCAATGAATCAATAGGTTGGACAAATGTGAAATTTAAAGTATTTATAGAGAATTGGGAATGATTCAAATCAACGTAATTGATAGGTAAGTCTAAAGAAAGGTCGATTAGCTGTGGAAGTCAAAAGGTGAAGAAAAATAACCAATGATAGCTTTTATTTGGAGGACTATTGATTTGCAGTGACTGATGCCCTATGGATCTACGTCAATCGATTAATTAATTGTTAATTGCCAAAGTTTATCTAAAAACATTTTCTTATAAGTTAGATTCCAATTTTTTATGGATTGTACTTACTCATGGGTAAGTGGGGTTATTATTTAAAAGCACAAATTCTTCTAATACTAAAAGTTCGGTAGTTATGCTAGCTTCATAAATATGATTGGACGACTATGTGGAGTAAACTCTATTTTGAAAAATGCAATTTTCTATGGAATGGGTTGAATAATAGATAAGTCTTATCAATTCTATGTTTGAGTGTTCTATCTCTTAACAATGAATGCTTAATTGTATTCATGAAAGTAAACTTTGAAGTGGCTGATGATTTGATTATACTATAATAAGTGACAAAGGAAGGGACACATATCTCATGGATTATAGTGTGTAAGGTCGTAATAGATAAAAAAAACTAAGACAAAAATAAAATATTGGCTAACTACCATCAATTAATAGTTGGTGGCATGAATTGATACTGATTTGTAAGTTACTCGACTTTTAGTGATAAACAATGGATATTAGTCGTTGGTCATGGCATGAAGCTAGACTATGATGCTATTATGGATAGATAGATAGTTAAAAAGCGTCGTTTTGAAGAAAAGGTAAATTTCTCTTAAGTATGAGCTAAGTAATTTCATCTCCTTTCCTAAGCATATTCCAGTATAGTTAAAGCGCTCAACAGGTTTAATGCAGCGGAGATGCAAAAAATTATAGCGGGGTATAACGAGGAAATAACGAGATATGGTGGTTGACTCTAAAATAGCATATAAAACTCATACTTAATGTTTTACAAATACATAAATGATGAATATATGAAAAACTAACATTCAGTTAAATTATAACTAATGATCTACGTCAAAAAATCAATTAAATAAACTAATTTCGTTATTTTTATAATGTATAAATGTAATTTTTAAATTACTTTCTTTTGTAGAAGATATAGCGGAAATAACATAATATAGCGAAAATAACGAGATATATCAATTATAGCAAAATATAGCCAGACTTAAAGCGGAAAAGCTATTTTAGGGGCTATTTTGAAAAATTGTGGCGGTAGAAATCCTCTATGAGATATAGCGATGATATAGCAGCGTAATAGCAGGTATTAACTGCATATGCCTACTTTTATGGATTTGGATGAGGGCTTGGCTAGATAAGTTTATGAATGAAGATAAGTTGAATCAGATCCTTAAAAACCTTCCCTTATGCCTATGAATTTAGAGTTCTAGATCAACGCCGGCAAGCAAGGAAATATGAACTTTTTCATTAGAGGGAAGACTAATGACTAATGGCTAATCAATATTTTGCACAACAGATTGATATTAGAGAAAATAGTGAAATTATCCACATAACAGATTGGTATCGAAACTACCTGTCTTGTTCTGAATTAGTTAAAAATGACTAATTCTTTTAGTAGTGGTATGAAAAATTATGGCGTCACCAAATTTGTAAAAAGAGGAATTTTTGGGACATGGAAGGCTAAAGTGAACACTAATGATGGTATTCTTCAGCAACAACTTCATTCACTTAGAGGAAGAGATAAGATGCAGAAGTGCTTTGAAGAAGATATGCATAGGACCTACTTTACGGGTTCTAGAAGAGATTCTTGCTATTATTATAAGAAGAAGAGATATTTCATAAGAAATTGTTCAGCTCTTAGAAAGAACAGAGAGAAGAATGAGGAAGCTTCAAATTTGGCAGTAGTTACATCCGTTGTAGATAGATGTGATAGTGAAACATCATTATTTTCATCCAGTGTTCCACCTTTAGATATTACAAGTTGGGTAATTGATTCTAGAGCCTCTTTTCATATGACGCCAGATAGGAGCTGCTTTGTTAGTTATGAGAAGATTGATGGTGGAGCAGTTCGTTTGGAGAATGATACATCTTGTCATGTTGTGGGCGTTGGAAGTGTAAGGTTTAAGATGCATGATGGTGCTATTAGGACTATCACGGATGTTAGACATGTTCTGATGTTGCATAAGAGTTTGTTGTCAGTTGGAGCTTTGAATAGACTTGGCACGAGGATAATAATATACGGAGAGAATTTAAGAGTGGCGAAGGGTTCTTTGTAGTGATGAAAGGGGTGAGAGTCGATGATATTTATATGCTTCATAGATCTTGGGAGATTCAATATTTTCTATTGATTCTAGCATTCCAGATTCTACTCAGTTATGGCATTTTCGTTTAGGTCATGTTGATGAGGAGATCTTAAAGTATTAAAGAAGCATAGGTTCATTGCTGGTGATTCTCAATCAAAGCCTAGCTCTTAAGGAGACTGTTCCTTTGGAAAGAAGAAGCATGTCACGTTTGATGTTGGAAGACCTAGAGCTACCGAGTTTCTACAGTATGTTCATTCTTGTATGTGGGGACCCTCCCCAATTGCATCTTTTGGTGGAGCCAGTTTCCTCGTCTTATTTGTTGATGATTTATCACGTAAGGTCTGGGTCTATTTCATGAAGACTGGATCCGATATATTTGCCTAATTTTGAAAGTGGAAGACCTTAGTTATAAAGAAGTAGGGAAACCATTGTAAGTTCATATAGTTGGCAATAGTAGTGAATTTGCATCACAATAATTCACTAACTACTGTGCGTTTGAGCATGTATTTAGAGATTTTCTACAAAATCGCATTCTTCTGGAGTGGCGGAGAGCATGTGTCAGATATTATGGGAAAGAGCTATGAGCTTGAGACTGACTACTAGTCTTGAAGAGGGATTTTGGGCTGAAGCAATATCTATGGCAGTATTTCTCATCAACCATACACCTTCTATTGCCATAGATATGAAGATCCTAGAAGAAATATGGAAAAGAGAGCCTGTTGATTGTTCATTCCCTTAAAGTGTTTGGTTGTTCAGCTTATTTAGATGATGAGAGACATGATAAGCCAAAGCCTAGGGAAAGCAAGCACATTTTGCTAGGCTATGGAGAAGGAATAAAGAAATATAGGTTGTGGTGCAAAACAACCAAGAGAATTTTGAGTAGCAGGCATGCAATATTTGAGAACTATGAGTAGCAGGCATGCAATATTTGATGAGAGGTCTTTATTCAAAGTGGAGCCTTTATCAAGTGACGACGTTAAGAGGACACAAAATTTCCAAACACGTTCGGAGTCATCAGATTGTTTCCATATTCGAAGAGAAAAACGTATTTCCGATGGTATCATGGTTGATGATTAGATTTCATATATTCTGTAATGACCCGTAATTTCGTGTCCTCAAATTTGAATTCTAATATAATAAAATACTAGTTTCGTACTTGGACAATATTTTTACGACGTATTTTAAATTTAATTTACAGGATTTTTTTTGTAATTTTTTTGTAATTTTTAATTTGAAAAATAAACAACTTTTTGTTTGAAGTATTTTGCACCCTATATTAGCATTTTCACTAAAATAAGTCAACTTGTCTATTTTATTATCATTCTGTGATCGTGACGCATTGCTTGACACGACCGTATTATTATTTCTATCCGTAGTGGTTCGTACGTGAACAGAGTTTTACATAGTGGAGTACACTAAACTTTAAAAATATAAAAAATATATATATTAGGCACGTTATCATCTACTGCCTATTGCACATGCTTTCATTTAATGCTTGCCATCATTTTTGCAGTACCCTTTCCTTAGCAACAAAGTATTCTTGCCTTATATATAATTCATGAAAGTAATAGGGGCAGATTACTTTTTACATTTTCTGGAACCAAACATTTGTTTACGTTTAGTTTCTTCTCATTGTTTATCAATTCCAATAAATGGAAAATTTTGTGTTCTATCTCCTCAAAAATCTCCATCTCTCAAACAATCCACCGTTAGCCTCCATCTCCAACATAAAACTTGTCTGGATCACCGTTTTTGATTTTTAGAATTTGATGGATCAAGATTTCGTCGAGTGCTGAGAGAGATATCGCCAAATTTTAGTAAAAAGAGAAGTGGTGTTCAAAACATTAAAAATTTAAAACTTCTAATCCGGGAAGAGCTTGAATAAAAGATTAGGGAAGTGTGAGCTTTGATGCGTTGAAGTTTTGGCGTGAAACAGAGATGAAAAGTGTCGTGGGGTTTTAATGGCCGTGCGCAAATTCTTTGTTCCAGGTCTCGGGAGGGATAATCGTATTCCGATGTAGGGGCTGGAGTTATGGAGAGGGGGTGTAGTTGGAAGAGTAGGAGAAGAGATATTTGCAGGTGGTCTCGTAGTGTCAAACAGGTGAGTGGTTTGTTGTGCACATTGCACGTGCACACGACCATGGATGGGTTTACAGAGAGAAGAGAAAAGGTGGAATGAGAGAGAAGAAATAATAGAAGGGGAGAGCGGGTTGGATCCAACAGGGAGCGGGCTGGTTGGATAGTGGGCCAAGCAAGATTTTAAATGGGGTGAGAATAATCCTATTTAATTTAGTTTAAGTTAGTTCGAACTTCTAAAATCTGTATCTCACCCATTTTAAACCCGTTTAACTCTCCGTTGGTGGCGTTTGAATCGTATCTACAAGTAGAACACATTAGTATTAACTATTGACACCTCTGATTAAGTATATATTTATTCTAGAATAAAAACCCCTCAAATTATTTATGACGGACGTCGTCAATAATTTAATTACAATGTTTGAATAGTAGAAAATTTTCCAAATTGTTATTCTATGTTAGACAGGTAATTACTAGCATTTATTGAGCAGGATTTCATACCATTCTGTGCTTGCAAGTAAAACGACTGTTTAGTAGTTAATTATGTTGATTAGCTAACATTAATGAAGTATTATATATTGGTTATTGACTAATGACTGTGTAATTTGTGCTCGACCGGTTTATGAGAAAATATTGTTTTTGTTTTATTACTGGTTGGGTAGATAATATTTATGCACTAACGCCATGTGATTCATTTCACGATTTGACTATAAGGTGTTTAGCAACAATTTTGATTCGTTCAATTTATGAACGTAAATTGAAATGAATTTTTGAAAGATAGTTTTCATAAAAGAAATATGAAATGAAATGTTTGATTGCAAGACGTAGAAAATACTTTGAAGATGATAAATGGTTTATAAAAGATGTTTTATAAACAAAGAGAGTTTCGATGGCTTAAACCCCCAATGTTCAAATGATTTGGATAGCAAAAGTACTATGATTTTAAAGTACTTGTGATTATTATTGTGAAAAGATTTATCACTTCGGGATAGAAATGATTTGATGTGTTACCTATGATTCGAGTAACCCGTGACTAAAAATCTGGGCAAACGGGTATGCAGACGCCTCATCGAGAGGGACATACCATCTATATTGTGGGAGATACATACTATGTATGCGGACGCCTCCGCGAGAGGGACTTACATAGAATTATTATCGAGATGGGAAGGCTTGACCCCAGTTGCCTCATTATCGAGAGAAACCTCCCGATCTGGTTGCATATGTTTTGATATCTTATGTTATAGATATTTGAGATTTCCAAAGTGATTTGTTTTGAAATCCCGAAGAAAAGTATGATTTGATATGAAAGAAATATCTAGTATTTCAATTATTTGAAATGAAATGAGGATTTTAAGTCCGAATAGATTATTTTCAAAAAATGGTTTTGAAAATAATAAAGATGATTAGATTTGATAAATCTAAATATAAAAGATTAAGCCTGAAGGGTAGTTTGGGATTTGCATTTTGGTTGTTGCATCGTAGGCTCCATGAAACTATTTGCAGTAGAAGAACTACGTTGGGTTGATCTTGTATCTAATTGGGTACCCAATTAGATAAGGGTACGTACGCAGTCACAAGTGGTAGTGATGCAGCCCCTTAAATAACATAACCCTTTTCTGTTTGTTGTTTGTCATTAATCTTGTGATGTGGTATATTTCCTGCTTACTATTATTCTGCATTTGACCAGTTTGTTGAGTTTGCTGGGCTAGTTACTACTGCCATCTGAGTTGCGCAGCGGTAGAATTATTTATTTATGTTTTCTTGTATTATAGCACACCTCGTAGATTGATTAATTATTCTGTTTAAGTTATATAATTAAATTTGTATCCTATACATTTAGCAGTGTTGAATATTTATCAAATATTATGCAGTAAATTGGCAGTTTTCATTCATAGTTTTAGAAATGAACGGATTTTTTGGCATTTTAATTGGTTCAAAATTCCAGTCGTCACAGTTGGTATCGGAGCGTAGTTCAGGTGCCGAAGCAAAATTCGTCTAGGTTAGTAATTCAACATAGGAATTTTAAAATGAAACTACCTTAGTTTGATAAAAATAAAATGGATTGGATAAGGCACCGTACCTTCGACTGGGGTTATGGGCGATATACTACTTTCAGTGTTCTTAATTCTTGTTAATTATTATTTTTGTTATATCCTTCCATCCTTGTGATTTCGAGGACGAAATCCTTTTAAGTGGGGGGAGAATGTAATGACCTGTAATTTCGAGTTGTCAAATTTGAATTTTAATATAATAAAATATGTGTTTCATAATTGGGCAATATTTTTAAGACGTATATTTAATTTAATTTATATGATTTTTCTATAATTTTTAACTTGAAAAATAAATAACTTTTTTGTTTGAAGTATTTTGCTCCCTATATCTGCGTTTTCACTATTTCATAAAATAAGTCAACTTGTCTATTTTATTATCGTTTTGTGATCGTGACACATTGCTTGATACGACCGTATTTTTATCTGTAGTGGTTCGTACGTGAACGGAGTTTTACATAGCAGGGTACACTAAACTTTAAAAATATATAAAAAAATATTAGGCACGTTATCATCCACTGCCTATTGCACATGCCTTCATTTAATCCTTGCCATCATTTTTCCAGTACCCTTTCCTTAGTAGCAAAGTATTCTAGCCTTATATACGATTCATGAAAGTAACAGGGGAAGACTACTTTTTACATTTTTCGAAACCAAACATTTGTTTACGTTAATTTTCTTCTTATTGTTTATCGATTCCAGTAAATGGAAAATTTTGTGTTCCGCCTCTTCAAAAATCTCCATCTCTCAAAACATCCACCGTTAGCCTCCATATCCAATATAAAACTTGTTTGGATTGTCGTTTTTGGTTTTTAGAAATCGATGGATCAAGATTTCGTTGAGTGTCGAGAGAGATATCGTCAAATTTCAGTAAAAAGAGAAATGTTGTTCAAAACTTCAAAATTTTAAATTTTCGAATCTAGGAAGAGTTAATTATCACTGTCTGCACCATTTAAATCGTGTGGCCATATAGTATTTTTCGTATGGATTCGGTGCGATTCTATGTTGACAAATGAAGGTCGGAACTAAGGCTTGGGTTCGTCGGTGATCGGAGCAACCATTGGCAAGGTGGAGTTTGAATAGAAGATCAGGGAAGTGTGTGCTTTGATGCGTTGAAGTTTTGGTGTGAATCAGAGATGAAAAATTTCGTAGGGTTTTAATGGTCGTGCGCAAATTCTTTGTTCCAGGTCTCGGGAGGGATCATCGTATTCCGATGTAGGGGGTCGGAGTTGTAGAGAGGGGGTGCAGTCGGAAGCGCAGGTGGAGAGAAGTATGCAGGAGGTCTCACGACGTCGACGGGTGAGTGGTTTGTTGTGCACATTGCACATGCACACGGCCATGAATGAGTTCACAGAGAGAAGAGAAAAGGAGGAATATGAGAGAAGAAATAAGAGATGTGGAGAACGGGTTGGATCCAACAAGGAGTGGGATGGTTGGATAGTGGGCTGGGCTAGATTTTAAGTAGGGTGAAAATAATCCTATTTAATTTAGTTTAAGTTAGTTCAAACTTCTAAAATCCATATCTCACCTATTTTAACTCGTTTAACTCGTCGTTGGTGGCGTTTAAATCGTATCGACGAGTAGAACACATTAGTATGAACTATTGACACCTTTGATTAAGTAAATATTTATGGTAGATTAAATGCCCCCCAAATTAATTACGACAAACATCGTCAGTAATTTAATTACGATGATAGTAGAAAATTTTCCAAATTGCTATTCTATGTTAGACAGATAATTATTTGCATTTATTGAGCAGGATTTCACAATATTTTGTACTTACAAGTAAAACGACTATTTAGTAGTTATTTATGTTGATTAGCTAACATTAATGAAGTGTTATCTATTTTTTATTGATTGTGTGATTTGCACATGACCAGTTTATGAGCAAATATTATTTCTATTTTAGCTTTGGGTTGGGTAGATAATATTTGTGCGCTAACACCATGTGATTTATTTCATGATTTGACTATAAGGTGTGTTTAGTGACAATATTGGTTCATTTAATTTATGAACGTAAATTGAAATGAATGTTTTGAAAGATTGTTTTCATAAAAGAAATATGAAATGAAATGTTTGATTTCAAGACGTAGAAAATATTTGAAAAAAATATTTTGAAGATGATAAATGGTTTATAAAAGATGTTTTATAAACGAAGAGAAATTCAACGGCTTAAACCCCAATGTTTAAATGTTTTGGAAAGCAAAAGTATTATGATTTGAAAGTACTTGTGATTATTATTGTGAAACGATTTATCACTTAGAATAGAAATTATTTGATATGTTACCTATGATTCGAGTAACCTATAACTAAAAATCTGGGCAAACGGGTACGCGGATGCCTCTTCGAGAGGGACATACCGTCTCTACTACGAAAGAGATATACTGTGTATGCGGACGCCTTAACGAGAGGGACTTGCACATTATTATTGAGATGGGAAGGCTTGGCCCCAGTTGCCTTGTTATCGGGAGAAACCTCCCGACCTGGTTGCATATGTTTTGATATGCTGTATTATAGATATTTGAGATTTCCAAAGTGATTTTTTTTGAAATCTCGAAATAAAGTATGATCTGATATAAAAGAAACTAGTATTTCAATGATTTGAAATGAAATGGGGATTTTAAGTCCGAAGAGATTATTTTTGAAAGAATGGTTTTGAAAATTATAAAGATGATTAGATTTGATAAATCTAAAAATAGAAGATTAAGCCTGAAGGGTAGTTTGGGATTTGCAATTTAATTGTTGCATCGTAAGCTCCATGAGTCTATTTGCGATAGGAGAACTACGTTGGTTTGATCCTGTATCTAATTGGGTATTCACTTAGATGGAGGTACGTAGGTAGTCACAAGTGGTAGTGATGCAGCCCCTTAAATAACATAATTCTTTTATGTTTGTTATTTGTCATTAATTTTATTATGTGGCATATTTCCTGCTTACTATTATTCCGCACTTGACCGGTTTGTTGAGATTACAAGACTAGTTACTATTGTCATCCGAGTTGCGCAACGGTAGAATTATTTGTTTATGTTTTCTTGTATTATAACACATGTAGTAGATTAATTAATTACTCTGTTTAAATTATATAATAAAATACTGTATAAATCAATTACTCTGTTTAAATTATGTTTTCTTGTATCCTATACAATTAGCAGTGTTGAATATTAATCAAATATTGTATAGTAAATTGGTAGTTTTCATTCATAGTTTTATAAACGAATAGACTTTTTGGCATTTCAACTGGTCCGAAAATCTGGGTCATCACATATTCAAACGCTAGGTGGAGCTCAGTCGCAGTTAAGCCCTTTTGCTTCTGTTGATCTTATTTGTGAGCATAGTAGAGGTGATAATTTAACTTCATATGTCATCCGTTGTGCGGTGCCGGTTGTTGAGTTTGATAAGGTAGACTTGGTAGAGTAAAATTCTTGAGAAGGAGGTTAAAGAAAATAATGTTGAGTATATCCTCACTCAATATAGGATGGAGAAGGTGAAACACGCTATGAAGTCTCCATTAGTCACTCAGACTCTATATCTACAAGTTTGTCTCCTTCATCGACCCAATAATTTTGTTGAGATTTGGTTATATTTAAATCAAGGTAGAGTGTTGAAGTGATTCAGATATTTGTTTAAGAGAGAAATAAATAAATAAATTCAATCAATTATGTTATATATGGAAATATTTGAGAGGATATTTCGGTAGGAACCAAATTGATTACATAATCAATTAATTAATCAATAAATTTATAAGTGAAGAAAGATGTATATTTATAAATTCATTGACTTTGTAATATGAAGAAACAAATGATTAGGCTTCGAGAATCATGCAAGGAGGATATATATATATATATATGGAAACCAAGATCTTTATTTTCTATTTACAGTGCAATCAAATCTTGGACATTTGGAAATGTTTCAAGACAATCGAGAAATTAATTCTCTTCATCTCTAAGCAACCTTTCATCCCGAAGCTTATTTAAATCTTCATACTTGTGGAGTGTGTATGTGAGAGAGCATCCACCATTGTCCTCTTCTTTAGTAAACCCTAATTTTTGTAGTCAATTAGCTAGGGGTTTTGAGTGCATACAATTCTTTGTTAAAATTGATTACACAATTTGTAATTATAGGTTAGTCTATCCATTTACAACCTATAATTTTGTAATTTCTCTCTTGTGTTCTCTTTTGTACTCTCTTTAGTGAAATAAAGAATAATTGTTGGGTCCGTGGACGTAGGCATAGCCGAACCAAGTTAAATCTTTGTGTCTTCTTCTCTTCTTCTATTTTTGTTTTGTTTGATGATTATTTTTCATTGAGTTGGCAGTTGATAATTAATCAACAAGCTAGAACCTCTTTTTTTGTATTGCTCCTGTGCCTTTCGTAATCCGCTGTGCAGTTTTAGAGTTTATGCAAATCAAATCAATTTTTTGTACAACAAATTGGTATTAGAGCAATTTGTGCAATTATTCTCACAACAGATTGGTAAAGGCGATTTGTCTTAAATTGTGCATCAATTATTTATATAAATTTTGGTAGATTTAGTGGTGATTATGATATTATTATTTTGGTGGAAAAGGAGACTTTGGTGAAGAAGATTATGTTAAGGGAGAAGAGTGTCCCAGACTTGGAACTTTGATTTAGCTTAAGCTTCGGATTCTCATTAAAGTGGAGTTATATGTTAGAACGTGGCCTGACCAACTGTAGAAAAGAGACTCTTTGTAGAAACAGCTTGGCAAAACTGCTTAGATGTTGTAGCGACCTAAGACAAACCGCTAGAGGTGTTAACGACCTTTCCAGGTGTTTGAGGACTCTCATGACTTCAAGTTCAGTTGATAAATGCTCGCATTGTATGAGAGTTAGGTGATAAAGAGTTTAGTGTGTTGAAGGGACTATTAGATTTAGTAACTATATCTGATGTAGCTGATTTGTGGTGACGGATTTGACGCCACTGAGGCTTATCGACTTGTGATGTCGTCCTAGAGAGTTCAATTCATAGAGATGATTTTGGCGGATTTGGTGCCATTATGGTACATCGTCGATTTTGTGATGTCGTCATAAAGTAGTGGTGCTACATGTAGGTATGTGGAAGGAGAGAGATTTATCTTGCATACAGAAATTTGGATTTTGGCTCTTTATTTGAATTGGTGATTGAGAGAATTATTTTTGGCCATGGTGGTGTCGATATTACTTTGGAATCGACCTTCTTTTTATCTTGGATATTTGCAACATTTTGTTGGCGGGCATAAACATAGTCTGAGCTTGTTAACAAAGTGTGATGGAGGTAGCTTTGCTGGAATCCATTAGGTAAATATTTATTTTTGGTTTCTATTTTATTATGAGACTTTTGGATTAAGGTGGAGTTCTTTTGAAGAGTTTTATGTTGAGAAGGGAATTGGACTCGAGATGAGGTATTGAAGATATGTGATTTTGCACTAAGGTGGAGTGTTAAATTTGGCGATACAAAATCATAAATAGATGGAAACAAATATGCAAAATAAAAAGCAAATAATTTTTTAATATGGAAATGGATAAATTATTGATTGCATTTGCATGGGATGGATGCAAAGATTATTTTCTTCCATCTTTACTATAGAAGGGAATTAGTTATTTACTTGCTATTGCGCCGTTTGTTACCTCAATAATTTACCTCCATGATTTATTACCATATCTTGGTAATTTGATAGATGACTCATATAGATTTCACTGGTTATATATTGAGGGGTAAACTTCATTATAAACCTATCCTAACATGGAGCCAGTGATCGCCGAATGGAGTATCTCTTATTATTAAGCCTAATTTGAGGTTTGGATATGAAAACTCTTATTTTGAAATGTCTTGTGATTCTCTCTCCTTTGGATTAGACGTACGCTCTCTCGATGGTAGTGGAACTAGTATAAATGTTGTGCGTCTCTTTGTTATAGTTATTTACTATTTGTTTGTAGTAATAGAATAATTGCTGTCATATTAGATTGATGTTCAATTGAAAAAATCTAGATCATGTTTATTGTTCTTTCGCATTTGTGCAATTTTTTGCACAACAGGCTATGCTAGTTTTCTAACTTAGATCAGATCTATATTTTGGGTTTTATTACTGTACTTTATATAAGTTGAGAGTTGACCAATAAACAAAGGCAAATCTGAACCACTATATAAAAACATAGTATTGTTTCCATTACTTTCGTCTTGAATTTTTATACATTTCATATATTTAAACATAAGGTCTATGCAGGTCAAATTTGTTATGAACAAAATCAGAGGTTGCAATTCACTTACAAACCAAACCTAGAAATCATACTCTGGATTTTTTGTTCTACATAGCCTCTGTTGGGGTTCAGGCTATATTTAGCTGATACAAACTAGTGTGAATTCTAATGCTAACTGCTTTATGGTAGCACTTTTGGATGGTTTCCTATTGTGCAAAATTTCTTTAGAATCTCTCCTCTTGAATTCTAGAGTATAGGAATTCTAAACCTTCCATCGATCGATCAATTTTAAGTTAGAGGAACGGAAATATTTATAGCAATGTAGGACAATTATTTGGCTTGCAAAATGGAAAATTAAGAACTTAAATTTTCATGTCCAAATATAGCTTCGGGTCCATAAAAATAGAAGATGAAATAATATATATCGACTGACTTAGTTGTAGCTTTATGAAAATGATTTAACAAATTCTACTAGGGGAAGTTTATCAAGTTCATTCTAATCAGAAATTCTATAAGACTAACTTTGTTGAGTAAATCATGTTTAGTAAATTATGATAGGTAAGTTTTAACAAACAAGTTCTACTTGGCATAATCTAATAAGGGACTTCAATAGCAAAGACTATTTGCTATGGTTGAACTGATTTTCTCTATGCTATAACTCCTTCATCTTATTTAGGCATTGGGAAGGATGCATGTTGAAGCTTCATTATGTCAAGTAGAACATTCCAATTCTTTGAGAAGTTCCATTTAAGCGGAACAATTATTTTCTCTCAATGGTGGGTGTAGTTTGGTTAGGTAACAAGTACCGATCTTTAGATGGATTGTCATATCATTTCTGCCACAAGTTAGAATGAGGTGAAACTTAGATCATTAGATTTATATCTTTGCATAGAACGAGCATATACATTAAGATGTTGGATTTAGGGAAAATAGTTAGTAACTTTCCCAGAAAATATGAATCAATTATGCGAGTTTAAGTGTTTTAAAATTCCTGAAATTTTGACACCATGTATCTTTTCAATTTATTACCATCTATTTCCTCTTTCAATTTTCCAAACAATAGTTCATCATCTTATAGGTCCATTTGGAAAAATTGTAAGTGCATTCTTAATCGAGGGTCGGTTGTAAAGCGGCATACCCCAACCGAGAGGGCAAAGACCAATTAGCAACCCGTATAATTGTCAAGGAATCCTCGATGGTTACGTAGTTAGCTGACTTTTGTAAAGTCGATTATACTTAACCGATTTTATAAAAGCTTGCTAATAGGTCGTTCAAGATTTACCCAATCTGACAACTTGGATTGCGATCGTGCGGTGGAGGGTTGCAACTACATGTTCATGTTTAGCCGACTTCAATAAAGTCGATTAAAGATAAAAATAATTTTTTTATTGGGGTTGTCTTTTCCTCGGTTGAGGTAGGTTGATATTTAGAAGGAAGGAAGAAGGGGGCTAGAGGCTAGAATATACTAAATTTGTATGTGATATCTCACTTAAAATGCTCTTAAAGAAATTTTAAGGTTTATACATACCAAAGACATGCTGGTTTATAATCCATCATCATGTAGAGTGCAAGGTACGGTTACAGGCAAACATGTTCAGTTCCTATATCCTCATTTTTCATGTTCCCTTATACAAATACATCGATATGCTTACGTGAATAGAATAGTGAGATTCACTCGCTAGTTCAGTTTTATTACATGTGGTTAAGAATTATTTGAGCATACAAAGGCAAAGAAAATGAGGGCCAACGAATTAAACAATTAAATCTTAACTACACAATCCAATCCTATGTTGTGTGACTAAGATTTAATTGCTTATTTCCTCCTCTATCCTCATCTTTTCTATTCTGGTACGTCTAATTAAATCTCAGTTCACACATCACTGGATTTAATTAATAATTGAGTCTCATTGCGCAATTCAAGTGAAGTATGTCAATAGATGGGAATTGGGCCGAAGCAAAATATAATTTTAGCAATGAGAAATTTTCGTTGTAAAATATATGTTTTTAAGGGTGAATACGCTTAATGCAAGGGACACTATTGTAATTGATGAGACATGTAAAGCCTATAAATAGAGAGCTTGTGTATGTTGTAAATGTATCTGAATGAATAAAAATGTCTGCTCTCTCTCATTTCTTATGTTCTTCTTTTATTTTTGCAACACGTTATCAGCACGATGTTTACCTAAATGGATAATTTGATTATTTTTCACAGTTGATATGTTTCTATTTTCAGAATAGCACCATTTTGTATTTCCACTTTATTTAAAATATTTGCTCACACGTCATTCTATTATATGTTTGAACAAATATTTTTGTGGCATGGTATCCCTGAAAAGCTCCTATTCTTACTCCTTCAGCTTATCAATTCTTTTAAGATCTTGCCGTGAGATCCTTAGTTTAATTTTGTATTTGGCTTTCTTACTCTATAGATCTGAGCTAAAATTTGATTTTTTTTTAAACTGATGAGTATCTTCCGTAGACCTAGTATTAAGGGATACTTAGTCTTTCACTTTTAACGCAAGCTCGCTCGGTTTGTTTACTATATATAATTTAGATTGTTTACACTATACGTCATTTTTTCTCTCTAATTCAATCTATTCCTCTTTTACTTCATAAGCAAAGACATTTTCATCTTTGTTTTTATTCACAGCAAACCGAGGAAGAAAAACAATTCATTTGTTACTTTCATTCTTGATTTTAAAAGGTAACGATTTATTTGCCTTTCCTACAGTTGTTCATCTTCATGTATTATCATTAGCTTCTAAAATTGTATAGTTTGACATATATGTTTGTTCTGATATATGTTTATTATGCATCCATTGTATGCAATGTTATTTATTTCTAAGTCATGCAGTTCCCTTTGTGGTCATTACTCCCTGTGATTGTCTTGTACAGCGACATTGTTTAGCATATATTAATTTGTTATTTATTTCTATGTCATGCAATTAATTGTATTATGAAGTTTCTTTCCTAGCGTGTCATGCTTATTTAATTTAAGCTATGTACAACGAATTGTACTCTCACATGACAATTTCAAAGTATACATGACTACACGTCATGTATGCAATTATGTGTGCGACAATTTAACTTTTACTTATTTCATTACCTTTTATAATATTGCAATACACACCCATCATCATTTATTTTCTTTGGTCGGATGTTTTGTTTAATTTTGCAAGTGACTCTTCTGAAAATTAATCTTTATTTATTTATTTATTTATTTATTTTTAGTTTGCAAAATGTCGAACATTGCTAAGCTTGAATTTAAAGCATTGGACATTTCTGGAGACAATTATTTGTCATGGATACTGGATGCCGAAATCCATTTACAATCTCAATGCTTAGAAAATGCCATTAAAAATGGCAATAATATGTCCCAGCAGGACAAAGCAAAGGCTCTGATATTTTTAAGACGCCACATCCACGATGATTTAAAATCAGAATATTTAACTGAAAAAGACCCTCTCCACTTATGGAACTCCCTGAAGGAGCGTTATGACCACCAGAAGACGGTCATACTTCCAAATACAAGGCAAGAACGGTTAAACTTGAGGTTTCAAGATTTTAAAACCATAAGGGAATATAATTCTGCTATGTTTAGAATTACTTATAAACTAAAATTATGTGGAGAAACGGTAGATGATGCGCAAATGTTGGAAAAGACCTTCTTAACATTTCATGCTTCGAATGTGCTCCTGCAGCAGCAATATCAAGAGCGTCACTTTACAAAATATTCTGAACTCATAGAATGTCTATTGATTGCTGAACAAAACAATGAACTACTTCTTAAAAACACTCCTCAAGACCAACTGGTTCAGCTGCATTACCTGAAGTTAATGCTAACTTTGCCCACTCCGGAAGAGGTCGTGGCAAAGGAAGAGGAAGAGGGCGTGGTCGTGGACATGGATACAACCCCAGCAGAGGTGGTTATAGTGGTTTTGGAGTCAACAAAACTACTGATTTTAAGCAGAAAATGAAAAATGAGCCTGGAAATAGCAATAATTCAGCTGCTGAAAATAAGAAGCATTATGAGGAAATTTGCTACAGATGTGGGCGTACTGGTCACTGGTCACGGACATGTAGATCATTAAAGAAAACAATCGAAGAGTATCATAAATCGAAGAATATCAAGACAAATAACACTGAGGGATTGTCCGATAACACTGACCTGAAGTTAGATGATTTCTTCGAAGACTATGATGGGAATTTGTTCAGCAACGAAAATTGGAATGCAATATTCGAAGAGATGACCGAACCAACCAATAAGTAGCCTGAAGCTTATTATATGACTTTCAGTTTGTTTCTTTTCAGCATGGATTAGTTTGGAACTTTTGTTTATTTTTTTTTTCTTTTAGTATTTTCTTATGGAACTGTAGAAATAATGTGTAATGTTGGACATGATGACTAGTTTATTCTCGTGGATATTTATTTATATTTATAAGTTTTTTCAGCTATTGACTAGCTGTATTGTTTTTAATTCTTAAGGTATGGATCGACAATGTTTAAACGATGATATTTGTCTGGTTGATAGTGGAACTACTCATACGATATTGAAAAACCCGAAGTTTTTCTCTTAATTATCTGAAAATATTTCATATAAAGTTTCAACTATTGTTGGTTCAGCCAATATAATTGAAGGGTCCGGAAGAGCCCATATAGTATTACCAAATGGTACACATATATTCATTCAAAATGCACTATATTCAAGCAATTCTAAAAGAAATCTGTTTTGCTTCAAAGATATAAGAATGAATGGATATCATATTGAAACTATAAATGAAAACAACAAAGAATATCTTTGTGTTATTTCTAAAATTGAAGGCCAGAAGCTTATTTTAGAAAAATTTGGTACAATTTCAACTGGATTATACTTTACCAAAATTGGCATAGTTGAATCTCATTTTATAAACATGAGCCAGAAGCTCACAGATACAAAGAAATTGATTCTTTGGCATGATCGTTTAGGTCATCCTGGATCAACTATGATGCGTAAAATTGCTAAGAACTCAAATGGGCATGATTTACCAAAACAGTTGAATTTACCAAATGATTACATGTGTACATCATGTGCACAAGGAAAATTAATTACTCGACCTTCATACAGTAAGATCACCTCTGAATCTCCAGCATTTTTTCAAAGAATTCAAGGTGATATATGTGGTTCGATTCATCCCGCTTGCGGGCCATTTAGATACTTTATGGTCTTAATTGATGCATCAACTCGTTGGTCACATGTATGTTTGCTCTCTACTAGAAACATGGCATTTGCCAAATTACTTGCTCAAATAATTAAATTAAGAGCACACTTCCCCGATCATCAAATTAAATCAATACGATTAGATAATGCAGGAGAATTCACTTCTCAAGTATTTGATGATTATTGTTTATCACTGGGAATTGAAGTTGAACATCCAGTAGCTCATGTTCACACTCAAAATGGTCTGGTAGAATCATTAATTAAGCGTTTGCAACTTATTGCAAGACCGCTGCTTATGCAATCAAAGCTGCCTGTTACAGCTTGGGGACATGCAATTTTGCATGCATCCAAATTGATTAAAATTAGACCAACGGCTTATCATCAGTTTTCACCATCACAGCTTTTAACCGGATCCCAGCCAAATATTTCACATCTACGAAAATTTGGTTGCGTTGTGCATGTACCCATTAATCCCCCACTTCGTACTAAAATGGGTCCTCAAAGAAGGTTGGGAATTTATGTGGGATTTGACTCACCTTCGATAATTCGTTATCTTGAACCTCTTACGAGTGATGTATTTACTGCAAGATTTGCAGATTGCAAATTTGATGAGTCAAATTTCCCGCCGTTAGGAAGAGAAAAGACCGTTTCAGTAGAACGACGTGAAATTTCATGGAATAATCCCTCTATGTTTCATTTGGATCCACGTACCAAACAATGTCAATACGAGGTACAAAGAATTTTGCATATTCAAAATATTGCAAATCAAATGCCAGATGCATTTAATGATGCTGCAAAAATAACTAAATCTCACATTCCAGCAGCAAATACACCAGCTAGAATTGAAATCCCCGAAGGACCGATAGCAGCAAATGAATCTAAAGCTAGACAAAAACGTGGAAGACCGATAGGTTCAAAAGACTTGGCGCCTAGAAAAAGAAAGTCTAATGAAAAATCATCAATTAGCAAACCTCCCGAAGAGGTTATGAATGATCCAAAGGATAACTTAAAAGAAAATCTCAATTCTCCTAAAATCAGTGAAGGAACTATTATCCCAGAAGAAATAATAGAAGCTTTCGAAAATAAAATGGTACCTAATAATAATGAGATCTCAATATTCTATACGAATTATGGAGAAATGTGGGGTCGAAGTAAAATAACAATTGATGATGTATTCTCATTCGCAGTAGCTACCGAAATAACTGAAAGTCATGACTATAATGAGAATAATGATAATGAACCAACTAGCATATATGAATGTCGAAAAAGACAAGACTGGTCAAAATGGAAAGATGCTATTTAGGTTGAGTTAGATTCACTTCAAAAACATGGTGTATTTGGACCAATAGAGAAAACACCAGAAGGTGTTAAACCAGTCGGTTACAAATGGGTATTCGTTAGAAAACGAAATGATAAAAATGAAGTTGTGAGATACAAAGCAAGGCTTGTTGCACAAGGTTTCCTGCAGAGACCAGGTTTTGACTTCAAAGAATGGATGTCATAACATTTCGATATTTAATAAGCCTTGTAGTTTCTGAGAAGCTTGACATAAGATTGACTGATGTTGTGACATCTTATCTATACGGTGAATTAGATACCGATATTTACATGAAAATCCCAAACGGATATAAATTGCCTGAAGCAAAATCAAAGTCAATGTATTCATTAAAATTGAGAAGATCACTATACGGTTTGAAACAATCTGAAAAAATGTGGTATAACCGTCTTAGTGAATATTTAGTAAAAGCTGAATATAAAAACAACTTCATTTGTCCATGTGTCTTTATAAAGAAATCGGTAAAGGGATTTGTTATCTTAGCGGTATATGTTGATGATATAAATTTGATTGGAACTCCAGAAGAGATCAATGAAACAATAGATTACCTAAAATAGGAATTTGAAATGAAAGATCTTGGAAAAACCAAATACTGTCTTGGTCTACAGATTGAGCACAGTAAAAATGGCATATTAATCCATCAATCAAATTACATTGAGAAAATCCTGAAGCGTTTTCAAATGGATAAAGCATATCCACTTAGTACACCTATGGTTGTCAGATCACTAGATATTAAAAAGGACCCTTACCGACCAAAAGAAGATGATGAAAATATACTTGGTCCAGAAGTACCATATCTCAGTGCAATTGGTGCATTGTTATATTTAGCCCAATGCACGAGACCAGATATTGCATTTTCAGTCAATCTTCTAGCAAGATATAGTTCTGCACCAACTAAAAGACACTGGAATGACATAAAACATATCATGAGATATCTGCGAGGAACCACAGATTTGAGCTTATTTTATTCTAACACAGGCAATAATCCGATTCTAGTTGGTTATGCTGATGCAGGTTACCTTTCTGATCCACATAAAGCAAGGTCACAAACTGAATATGTGTTTACTAACGGTAATGCAGCTATTTCATGGCGATCTACAAAGCAAACGTTGGTAGCAACATCATCTAATCATTCTGAAATATTAGCACTACATGAAGCAAGCCGAGAATGTATTTGGTTAAGATCATTAATCGAACATATTCGAAACACATGTCAACTTCCCTCAACTACAGAAAGATCAACCATTATTTATGAAGACAATGCCGCATGCGTAGCTCAGATTCAAGCAGGATACATCAAGGGTGATAGGACGAAGCACATTTCTCCCAAATTCTTCTTCACACATGAACTTCAAAAAGACAATAAGATAGAAGTGAAGCAAATTCAGTCTCAAGAAAATTCAGCAGATTTATTCACCAAAGCACTTCCAAAGTCAACATTTCAGAAGATGGTTTATAAAATTGGTATGCGTTGTTTGCATCACCAAACTATTTGAATAATGCGTTACGAATCAGGGGGAGCATATATAATGCTATAGTGTACTCTTTTCCTTCACTAATATTTTTCCCACTGGGATTTTGTTAGTAAGGTTTTTAACGAGGCATTATTTTGATCCAGAAGTATCAACCCTCATTGGAACATTGTCAATATGTTACCTAGAGATGAAAATTATACTCTTTTCCTTGTTTATGATTTTTCCCACGGGGTTATTCATAAAAAGGTTTTTAATGAGGCAATCAATCTTATCATCTTCGCATACGCATATTCAAGGGGGAATGTTGTAAAATATATGTTTTTAAGGGTGAATACGCTTAATGCAAGGGACACTATTGTAATTGATGAGATATGTAAAGCCTATAAATAGAGAGCTTGTGTATGTTGTAAATGTATCTGAATGAATAAAAATGTCTGCTCTCTCATTTCTTCTATTCTTCTTTTATTTTTGCAACAATTTTGTCGTATATGCAGTACGATCTCTTTTTTACTTTTTTTAATTAAAAAGAAGGAAGTTCTAAAAGGAAGAGGGAAGTCTCCCTAATTTCTTAGTAGAGGGTTCCCCTTTGTTTACTGCGAGTGGTTTGCTCCCATTATTAACCAGGCAACTACAGCTCCTCTGCTAAAATAAAAAACAAATCCCGTTTTATCCCATCGCTATCGCTGCCAACATTGATTTAAGGAAAATGGGAACTGTGACGACGTCGGGAGAATGGTTAGAAAAGGCTTTGTTAGATTTGAAGAGCAGAAATTCTAATTCGGATTCGGGTGTTGATTTGGATGCAGATCTTATTTCAGGTCTCGTCTCCTTCTGTGAACTCGCTCCTCCTCCTGATGCCGCAGATTATCTAAAGGTTATAAATTCCTCCTTTATTTTTTTTGTAACTTTTACAACAAGTTCTGTCTAAACCAAAAGTACAGAGAAACTACCCCTTAACTTTGTTATTTAACTAAACCGATCCTTTGTATGCTAACAGTTGATAAATTGCAGCCATCAATCTTTGGTACAAAGCACAGATAGCGATTCATGAGAAAACAAAACATGGAACAGTCATCATTGTAAAGAATCAAACTTTTCAAATCAGCAAGGCAACTAACATTTTCAATTTTTAACCCATCAATATCATCAAATTATATATCTTAGGAAAATGCTATTCATACACCAAAAATCACTTAACATTCATCGTTATTTTTTTAATAAAAATCTATTACTAAACTACCATTTTCTCTTAGTAACTCGTTTTAAACTTTTACGTATAACGAAGGCAAATTCTATTCATGCACCCATAATTTCTTAATATACACCAATGTTTTAATAAGAAAAATTATAGCTATGTCACCGATGTACTTAATTGCATTTTCAGCCCTTTTCTCATAATGCATCAAATTGAAACTTTAAAATCAATAATATTTGATTAAATCTATATAAATTTATGAAGTTAATAAAACCTAAAATATCAATTAAGGCAACTTTTACAGCTAAGTACTCTAATGCAAATGTGTTCAATCATCTAAAATCAAAACTGATTTTATAAGGAAAAAAAATCAAATAATTTACAATATTAGTGTCAAAGTTTAAAGTTTTTTCTTGAGTTTTAGGTAAATTTATTGCAATGAATTCCCAGTTTTAAGTAATTTAGTTTTAAGGTTAAAGATGGAAGCTGATGGTAATATATAAAAGGTAATTTTGTGGAAGACATGGTATATGAAAAGAAAATTTTGGTGTATGCTATTTTATTTCATTTTACGGTGCGTGTTAAGGAATTATAGGTGTATGAATAGAATTAGCCTATACCTTATTGCTTTTTGATTAAACATATCCGCACATCTAACAAAGCTAGTTCAACCAATAACTATTCATGTATCGTACAAGCCGTGACATTTTGTTCCATATTAACTGAAATCCTGTAGGGGATTTAAGATAAACTTATATTTTTTGATCATTTATCAATTGTTGCTTGCATAATGCTATACCACGGCAGTACACATTAAAAACCATTCAGGCTATTATAGGTATAAGTAAAATTTTTGATCACTTATTCTTTGTTATTTGCATAATGATAAACCAACACCGCTTAATCTTGAAATTATTCAGGGAATTTTACGTTTAAAGTAATTTTTTGATATTATTCTTTGTTACTTGAATAATGCAATGCGGTATCCCATTGTGACTTATGAGTGCGGTAATAGCATGTGTGGAATCAATACATTTTTATGGATAACTGCTACTACCAAAATTAACTTCGAGACTAGCTGACATTGAAGGGGTATCAGAAGAACATTAGCACAGGAAAATCTTCTGAAAACAGGAAGCCGAGTAATATGAAAAACCGCAAATCGGAAAGAGTAATATGAAAAACCGCAAATCGCAAACCGCAAATCGCAAATCGCAAATCGCAAATCGGAGAGCAGCAGAAACCGACACCCTCCCGGAGGGAAGGTGCTCAAAGTCTATAGAATATCGACAAGGTACGTTTGATAGAGTCCGTCCGACAGGGCTTATCCGACAGGAAGATCCGTGACAAAAGATCATCTAAGTCGGAAACTAAGAAAGAAGAAGACATGAGCTCCACTCCTCAGAACTCGGAGTGTTATCAGTGTTAACCTGCTCAACACCGATACGCCAGAAGGCATCGAAGCCACCAAACCAGAAGTACGCAAGGATCGTCCGGAACCTGCTTTTGAAAATATCTGTCGTACAAGTATCGAAAGGTCGCGTTAAGAGACAGCAGAAACATCACCGGAAGCCACCTTCTGGAAAACCAGACTGACCCAAAAGCTCCATCGGAAGGCCAACCAAGACCCAAGCGGAGATACAGGCTACCCGTACTAATTTACCTAGTGTAGGAACCAACAACAGTTTCGAACCGACAACTCTTCACATACATCATGAGGGCAAGCAACTCTAAGTATCCACGAGAAAGCCGAAAGTTTACATCCAGAAGCTTACGTCAGGAAGCCTACATCCATGAGCTACTACCGGGAGTTCAAATGCCGTCCGAAAGCCACCTCATCAACAAGCCCACAACTATCTCAAAAGAGCCCGATTGATCGGGACTCTCACTTTGAAGACTATCATTAACACCATAAGGACAGCCGGAAGCTAAACATTCGAGATCAAGGAAAAAGTGGTGGACAAAGGCCCGTGCGGGCCCAATAACCTAACAACAGAAGGGGCTCCAAATCCTCTATAAATAAGACCTCAGGGTCACAATGAAAAGGGGACTCTCATTTTATTACTTTTCTAATTCCTAGATTTTTTCCCTCTTTAGTACGAAGATTGGTTGGAGAATTTCTTTTATTTTACTCATGTACTCTCGATGAAAAGATGAATAAAAACAAGTCTACACTTGGAACACTCTCCTGTGAGTTCGTTATATTATTTCTAACTGTTATTGTTACAATTTACCATTTGTTTCCTATATATATATATATATATATATATATATGTATATATGGATTCCTGTTCGAGCTTTCCTATAGATTGGATTAATACCCATTTCCATAGATTTAAACCCACACTATGGGCGTTGAGTGATTCTGCTCCTTAGAGCCCCGATCCCCAGAAATGTTGTTCGAACCCGAGTTCGTAAAGGTTGAACGACCTATTTTTCCTTAGACCTATTCCTGTGGACCTCACTTCGGTGTTGACGAAAAATATCGTTAACATTTTGGCGCTAGAAGGAGGGCCTAAACCTCCGATCATTTGGTTAACCCTACCACATATCTACCTGCGTTGTTTCGTCCTGGATTGGACTGAAGCTTTGAAGAAGCAAAGTTATGGGTAAGAAGCCCCGACAAAAGCCTTCAGGATCTCAAATGGATAAGTTGAAAATCGTCGATCCTAGAGTAATAGAAGAGCAAAGATTGAGAGCAGAAGCCCTACGGGTAATAAAGCGGAAAAGAAAAATGGAACCACACGCTTACGACACTTGGGATAATAGTCTTTCCCACAGAGGACAGACCTTAACACCCCTTCCAAGTGGTTCTACATCAGATGATACTAGCGTTTTCTCTCACTTAAAGAAAGCTCTCTACAAACAGATTGGAAGAACGACATTTGAGCAAGAAATAATGAGTGATTTTGACCACTTCACCCACAAATGGTCTGAAGAGATAGCGTCTCAGTCTCAGTGTGCTCTAGGAAGTAGGAACAGAGATGTCAGAAAAACAACGAGGTTGGACCATAAGAGGGTTATGTCTCAGCGACAAGAGAAGAAGTTCACAGCAAGACTACTCGAAGATATTATTTTACTACCTCGATGGAGAATATCTATTTCCTAATCAAACACGAACTCAATGTTGGCCATCCGCGAAGAAAAAGCTCAAATACAAAAGGAAGACGGGAGGACCCTATTGTCATTACCACATGAGAAATGGACATGACACCAATCGCTGCAGAATTTTTGAGGAAAGGATCATCAAACTCGCCAGCTATGGCCAATTACGAGAATTTATAATAAGATCAGTTTAGGTTTAGTAAGAATCCTTAGGAAAAGGATTATAAAAAAGACCAAGGGTATGGAAAACCCTCCATTCAAAGCTTAAAGAAATCCAATAGTGATCAAGCTGAAAAAAAGGATCAAATCCCTCGCCATCAAGACGAGGCATCCCCCGGAGGGGGATGGTGTGTTAGTCTTTCTCCATGCCCAAATCAGAGGGGGCTAGGTTAAAGCATCCAAAGCGTAAACCTTTGTTTCACACCAGAAATGGTCGTGGCGGTGCATCTAACATTAGCATGCCCTGCCTCTGCTCGCAGAAGAGTATGCCCTGCCTCTGCTTGAACTAAGTACGTCCTACTTCTACCCGCAGAAGAGCACGTCCTACCTGTGCTTATGTTCCGCGTTACCCGTAGAAGGGAGCGCAAACCCCTATAATCGCCTACGATGGTTAGGATAGGGCACCCCTCGGAGGGGGGTGACGTACAAGCCTCTATCAGAACCTACGATGGTCAGTATAGAGCATCAAAAGAGTAAATCTTAGTTCTGTGCCTACGATGGTCAGGATAAGGAGCCTCCTGGAGGGAGGTCAGGTAAGTCCCTGGGCCCTGCTTGTGGATACGCTAGCCAAGCGCACCGGATGCACAGGCCCAGAGAGTAGCCAACAAAACACGTACATTCTCTGCTTTGACACCAAAAGCCCATGGTATGGCTTAGGAAGTACGTACAACCTCTGCTTCATAAATTAAATCCAAAAGGGATGCCAAAACAAAAAATACCGGAAAAGGTTCCGGCCTTCTATATATTAATGCCGAATCTGGGTCGATTCAGCTCTTCACACATGCCGAAAGAGGTTTCCGGTCTTCTATTAATACCCGAATCTGGATCGATTCGGCTCTTCACAAATGTCGGAAAAGGTTTCCGGTCTTCTATCTATATTATATTAATACCTGAATCTGGGTCGATTCGGCTGTTCACAAATACCGGAGGGGGTTCCGGTCTTCTATATATTAGTACCCGAATCTGGATTGATTTGGCTCTTCACAAATACCGGAAAAGGTTCCGGTCTTCTATCTATATTAATACCCGAATCTGGGTCGATTAGGCTCTTCACAAATACCGTAGGGGGTTCCGATCTTCTATATATTAATACCTGAATTTGGTTGATTCGACTCTTTACAAATACCGGAGGGGGTTCCAGGCTTATATATATTAATACCCAAATCTGGGATGATTCGACTCTTTACAAATGCCGGAAGAGGTTTTCGGTCTTCTATCTATATTAATACCCAAATCTAGGTTGATTCGACTCCCTACAAATACCGGAAGAGGTTCCGTTCCCCTATATGTTAATACCCGGGTCTGGATTAATTCGGCTCCTCATAATACCGGAAGGGGATTCCCCGTCTTCAGTCTTCAATTACCCGAATAAAAGGTGGTCTGGGACTTCTATTTAACGTCGAAAAGGGTTTGCTGGTCTTCAATTTTTAGCCGCCCGAATAAGGTTTGTCTCGGGATTTCTATCCAATGCCGGAAGAGGAGTTCCAGTCATCAATCCTTAAATTGCCCGAACAAAGGACAGTTCGAGACTTCTACTAATGCCGAAAGGAAGTCTCTAGTCTATAATCTTTAATACCCGAATCTGGGTTGATTTAGTTCCTCACAAATATTGGAAGAAGCCACCTAGCCTCATCTCAACGCCAAGCCCAGGTGCCAATTGTAACCGGATGTGCGGTTTTGGTTTCGTCGCAAATATCAAGATCTAGACCGGTGCAAGTTTTCAGAGTTGAACGAGGAAAAGTTAGTCAGACCTCTCCCTAACTCTAATCTGGTTTGGAGGCGTATTTCCACCAGCATTAGGTGCGAACCTGTGACCCTCTCACTTACTCAGGAAAGTATTTTCAATTCATGCATACATCAGTCGAGTATATCAAATTTTTGCACTAACACACGAAACACAAACGAAACACTGTAGGCGTTTCATATGTAATGCACCTTAATACTATTGACCCTACTGAGAACACAAGACGCTCTACTAAAGTCTATAGGGCAAATCCTTAACAAGGTGTGTCGGAGACATGCACCCTGTCATGGCGTAACCATAGCTAAAGGAAAACGTTTACACTTAAAAACACACGGTTGTGTGTTAAGTAATACTTCTATTTCATAAGCACCATCACTATGGAGTATTACGTTCGACTGACAAAATGTCGAATACTTCATATCTTGCATAATCATTTACAAGAGAATTTGTAAGACAAAAGCGTCTATCGTAAAAACCTATCTATGCCACCTAGTGGCAAGAGAATGATCCATCTCAAGGGGAAAGTTCCTCATCTCAAGCCTACAAGATTTGCTCAACCTGGCGACGTCTGATTATGGAATCTCAGACATAGTCCTGCGGGGGGGGGGGGGGGTACGACTTATTAGAGATCACCATTAATCGTTGTCCCAGACAATCATAGTGAGTATAACCTTGTACTGGGACCATCAACCCCTAATTCAGAGCATAATTCAAATCAGTGATTGGAGTTTGAGCTAGTAAACTTACTACTAGTTAGATCTGAGATCATAGGAAGTAGTGTAACCAATTTCGATGAACAGTAACCTTGCTTGAGTAAAATGCTATGCAGGAAAAGAGAGAAAAGGAGAAGAAGATTCCTTTTTTTGGGAAAGGGAGACTCACTTTCCCTCTTAGCCGAACACCTAAAATCGAATTGACGAACATGATTCATCCTAAGAAAGCAAAAAAAAAAAAAAAAAAAAAGGTCAAAAATGGCGTCTGCTTCATCTTCCGCGTTCTTTAATGGCGTCAAAGAATTTGTCCGATCTGCTTCAAACTTTATACAAACTAATTTGAAATTTCCGCGTGCAAATAAAGCCACGGATAAATCTCACGTGCCTCCATTAAAAAAAATCCTTTAAAGAAATATTATTAAAGAATCATGCTTCTAAGATCGAGGTAAGGTAAAGAAATCATCATCGTTTGCTCCTAAGGCCTATTCGTATTATGAAACTCTGAGCGAGATCAAAACACGTAAAATATGCTTTCGATGCAGAGATTCTGACCATTGGATCAAGGATTGTAGGAACCCGATTATTTGTTTCAAATGTAAAAAGACAGGGCATAAGAGATTTCAATGCTCCAGTTCTTTCTCTTCAAATAACAGAAACATGACAACTAGAAATGAGGTCAATATGTCGCCATTTGTTTTTGACGATGATTCATATCGCTTCAATTCTTGGGCGATTGTCTCGATTTTCTCGGGTCAATTCTCAATCAATAGCATCGAGCAAACTTTGAAGAAGGAGTTCGATTATCTGTATTCTTGGGAGTGGAAAGTCAAGAAGTTTGGAGACGTCTTTATTGTTAAATTTCCGAGGCATTTCTTTATTAGAGATTTTTTACTCTATTTCGAATGACAGGGGTACTCTGCATATTCGGCCGTGGAGTCTCAACTTTGGTTCTTCAAGACCGAAACATGAGGTTTCTCTTTGGATTACCTTAAGGAATCTCCCCATTGTGTTTTAGAATCTCAAGATGGTGAAAGTCATATTGTCGAAAGTAGGAAGGGTTTTAAGAATGCAAGAAGATGCGTGGGATGTAGCTGATTTTTCATATCTTAAGGTGGAAGTAGGAGTTCCATCTCCAGTGTATATTTCATCGCTGATAAGGCTTTTTAACAGGACTTCTTATCACAAAATTGAGGTTAACAAATTTTTGAGAAATCCAAATGATCCTTTTGAACCAGCCGATTTTAAGAATTGGGTGTTTAGGAAGGAAAGGGATGGTTTTCTGAAGGTTTGGAGACCAAAGAGAAGGTGAAGGTTGCTGGTAGTTCTAGTGTTGGTGGGGCATCCTCTTCAAATCCATTTGCGGCTCTTTCAGATCTCAATAAGGGAGAAGAGGAAGTCAGGCGAAGATGAAGAGGAAGTGTCCAGTTCTGAAGATTGTGATGAGATGATTGATGCTATTGATGTGGTGCTTGAAAATGTGACTATTAATGACAGCGTTGAGATGGATACTCTGGATACTCAAGAGAAAATGGAGATGCATGCTTCAGCTATTGGACATGAAGGAGTGGTTGGCTCTACTGGAAAGTCAGCAAGGGCAAGGAGGTGGCTGGCTCTTCTGGTGTGACACTTTTGAGACACAGTGCTAGGAGGAGCTCTGGCCTTGATAACCCTCTGGAAGGAGTCGATCGTTGGGAGTTCACTGATTTGCTGAATGGTAGCTTTGGCGGCAGCACGCAAAGCAGATGGATGATGTAGTTTGATTTGTTTTACTGTTTTCTTTAGTTTGCATGGGATGTATTTGGCTCTTGCATAAGCACTGCATATATTGATGTTTATTTTGGACTGTACCGAATGTAACACTCTGTTTTGGCTGCTGCATATATTTAAGTATGGCGTGAAGCTTTGTTGAACTTCACTACCTTTTGGCTCAAAAAAGAAAAAAAAAAGAATTTGCATTCAGAATTCAGGGTTAATCTGGATCACACAAAGAGAGGCCAATCAACGCCTCGATCGAGGGAGATCAAAAGACACAGAAATGATACTTCGAAAAAGGACAAAGAGTTTGACTTGGAAACCTTCACAAGAGGGGATGTTACTACCAAAATTAGCACAAGAAAATCTTCCGAAAACAGGAAGCCGAGTAATATAAAGAACCGCAAACCGGAAAGAGTGATTGGAAAGCAGCAGAAACCGACACCCTCCCGGTGGGAAGGTGACCAAAGTCTATAGAATATCTACAAGGTACGTCCGATAGGGTCCATCCGACAGGACCTATCCGGCAGGACAACCCGTGACAAAATGCCATCTAAGTCGGAAACTAAGAAAGAAGAAGACATGAGCTACACTCCTCAAAACCCGGAGGGATCATCAGCGTTAACCTGCTCAACACCGATACGTCAGAAGGCATCGAAGGCACCAAACCAGAAGTACGCAAGGATCGTCCGGAACCTGCTTTCAAAAACAATTGTCGCACAACTATCGAAAGATCGCGTTAAGAGACAACAAAAAACATCACCGGAAGCCACCTTCCGGAAAACCAAACTGACCCAAAAGCTAGGCCAACCAGGACCTAAGCGGAGATACATGCTACTCGTATTAATCTACCTAGTGCAGGAACCAACAACGGTTTCGAACCGGCAGCTCTCCACATACATCATGAGGGCAAGCTCCTCTAAGTATCCGCGAGAAAGCCGGAAGCTTATGTCCGGAAGCTTACATCCATGAGCTACTATCGGGAGTTCAAACGCCGTCCGAATGCCACCTCATCAACAAGCCCATAGCTATCTTAAAGGAGCCCGACTGACCGGGACTCTCACTTTGAAGACTATAATTAACACCACAAGGACAACCGGAAGCTAAATATTCGAGACCAAGGAAAAAGAGGCCGACAAAGGCCTGTGCGGGCCCAATAACCTAAAAACATAAGGGGCTCCAAATCCTCTATAAATAAGACCTTATGGTCACACTGAAAATGGGACTCATTTTATTACTTTTCTAATTCCTAGACTTTTTCCTCTTTAGTACGAAGATTGGTTGGAGAATTTCTTCTATTTTACTCATGTACTCCCACTGAAAAGATGAATAAAAAGCAAGTCTACACTTGGAACACTCTCCTGTGAGTTAGTTATATTATTTCTAACTATTATTGTTACGATTTACCGTTTGTTTCCTATATATATATATATATATATATATATATATATATATATATATATATATATATATATATATATATATAAGTATTCCTGTTCGAGCTTTCCTATAGATTGGATGTAATACGCATTTCCATAGATTTAAACCCACACTATGGGCGTTGAGTGATTCTGCTCCTTAGAGCCCCGATCCCCAGAAATGGTGATCTAACCCGAGTTCGTAAAGGTTGAATGGCCTATTTTTCCTTAGACCTATTGCCGTGGACCTCTCTTCGGTGTTGACGAAAAATAACTGTAGGACATGTGAGTGTAAGTACATGACATTTGACTTGCATTGTTGAAGCTACCCATTAATAGTGTGGGTTAAGTTGAGTTATCCACGGTATTCTTTATACAGGGATTGAACAATATAATATTGCAACTATATTTTTGTTCATATGCTGGTTTGTGCTTCAAACTGATCGGTACGAAATAGATTTAGGACAGCAGTAAATGTTACCAATTCTTTAGTAGAACCGATTGAGTGGGTTTACCATTAAAGCTAACATAACACATTAGGTTGTTCTTATAGTTTTCTGATGCTAGCAAGTGTCTGCTAGCTTTGTATACAGGCGATGTATAGGTTGTTTGGGAAATATATCTTCCGAATCTATACTAGTTGTACCTTAATTAATTTGCAGAGGCCAGCAAAACATCAAGTTGTGGTGGACAAATTTAAGCGAGGCAAATTTAAGATCATACTTTACATGAAATAGGTTTATTAGTACAATATAACCAATGGACGCTAAAACAGTTCGGATTGGACTTGTATGGGGAGGATCAGCTTACCCTATGGCACTAATTCTTAAATTTCCCATTCTGTGAATAATTATGTTACTTTAGTTTCATTGGAAGAAAATGAGCAGAAGAAGGTATTTGTAGGACCAAGCCTCTTTTATACAACGAACTTCACTTCTTTCTCCCCTTCTCATTTTTTCCTTCTTTTTTGTGTACACATATGTTACTGACTAAAATTAAGCTATTAAGATTGTTCTCTGTAGACAGCAATACCATGATATCCTTTTCTATTTACCCTATTCTGAAATGTTTTTGTGTATCTATGTGTTTCTTTCATATGAATGTATACATGTAAGGGTATTGATTCACTCTGTATGTTGATTCTTCAGAATATCATAGGACCAGAAGCCGGTCAGCAAATTATCAATGAATATCTTCAAAGAAGAGGCTGTTTGTTTGAATCCTCCACAAACCCTGTACAAAAGGCTCAGACATCTTCTAACTTTCAGCCATACAAAAAACCACCTCAAGCTAATCAATTAACAACGAGCACTGCAACAAAAAAACAAAGTACGGACAAAAACCAATCAGATCATGCTGATTCTAGCAATAACAATGCTGGAGGAGTTAAAATTTCAAGAAAGAGTAATAAAAACAGAAAAGCAATTTCTCTTGCTGAAGCTGCAAAGGGATCGGTAGTTTTTCGTAAAGGCGAACCATGCTCCTGTCAAGCGCGACGCCATAAGCTTGTGAGCAACTGTTTGTCCTGTGGAAAAATCGTATGTGAACAAGAAGGCGAGGGACCATGCAATTTTTGTGGAGCTCTCGTGTTGAGAGAGGGGAGTACTTATGCTGGTTTAGATGATGAACCGATAGCACGTCCTCTGTCTGATGCGGAAGCTAAGGCTGAAGCATATGCTAAAAGACTTGTGGATTATGACCGTAATTCTGCTGCCAGAACCATGGTTATAGATGACCAGAGTGATTATTATGAGTTTGAAACCAATAACTGGTTGTCTGAAAAGGTAATCATTATTTTCATTGGAAAACCTTTACGTTTTAACCTAATCGGTGATAAGCGTGAGCTGCATGCATTGGGTATCATTGGAGGTATTTAATGTATCCTGGCATTGACTGGGTGTAGTTTATGATGCTTTCGGCACTTGGACTCGAGGTTTCACATCTCTTCTATTTTTTGTGGGATCTCGTTTCCACACTTAGACAAATCGAATCATTAAATCTTGTTCATATCTCCTTTGGCACTTAATCTCATCCGAAATGTTTAAATTTCATCTGAAATACGGATTAAAATCTCAACCCAAGATCTCCTTTGTTCTTTTTTTTTAAGTAACTTTTTTTTTCATGTGCACACGGTCAGTCCGTTACTGTTTATTATTCGCTTGACCGTCTTTTGTTTTGTTGATTTATAACATCATATTCTAGTTTATGTATACCCAAGAAATAATATTGATCATTGTTTACTTTACATCTACAATTTACAAACTATCTATCCACCAACTTTGCTGTTAGTTTTCCTCTACATTTGTTGCTGAAAAACAAAAAAAAAAACTATGAAACCCTAATAATGATGTCAACATCATTCTCAATTTCAGCTACAACCGTGTCGCACATCCAAATTGACATTTTCCGTTCTTACATTGTCAAGAGATAAATCCTTTTATTATTATTTTAATCTCGTCTAGATCAAATGTCATGGTCAAGATTTTTAAGGGAGCAACTATGAGTTAATAACATAGATTTAGGAGAGCAGCTATGAGGTAATAATGTGAATTTAGGGAAGTTACGACCGGTATATGGTAAATGCACCATGTGTCAATTTTTTTCCTACGTATTTCCACAATGTGACACGTGAAACCAACATATTTCTTACTTGCAATAGAAAAAAGTGAAAATTTTACATCTTCATAGTTCATATTTTGCTCCAAAATCATTACCTTCTCCATTTCTGCTTCAAAATTATAGCCCTTCTCCATTTCTACTTCAAAATTGTAGCTCTTCTCCAATTCTATTTCAAAATTACAGTCCTTCTCCATTTCTACTTCAAAAATTATAGCCCTTGTCTTACAAAGATCTTTTGGTTCCGACATTAAATCATATTCTTCTTAACCTTGATGATTAGGTAATCAAAATTTCATTCTCTATCTTTTGGCGTTTAAATAAGGTTTCAGCGTTTTATTCAACAAAAGATAAAACATATCTTACGTATTGTTTTATGTTGTTGGTAGATAATGGAATTCTAATCTTAATTTATTTTTAAATAAAAAGCTCAGTGTATGTTTACTAAATTTTGGTATACAAATAGAACTAACTGATATAGTTCTACTTTTTATCTTCGTGAATCATAACAAAAGATTTCATTTTTCCAATATTCAAATAAAATGGCATTATTTAATAACTATCAAATTAGTCAAGCTACCAATGTTCTAAGAAAACATTCATCTTAATAAATTTTCAATGCAAACCAAGAGCTACTGCATAATGACTCCTGCTAGTAGCTCACTAACGGTCTGACGTCACTTCACCTTCGCTTCCCCCTCTGTTAAATGTTAGCTCTCCTCCCCAAGCCAAAGGGTCCTCTTGAGGTATAAATGAGAATGTCGGAAAGATCTAGCATGCTTGTCCGGATTCGTAAGCAGTCAATAGTAGGGTGAGGTAGAGGAGTGACCTAGAATAAGCTCATAGCAGGGACAGGGCGAAGTGTATTACATTCTTATTTTATCATTATTTAGATAATAGTTGTTGAAATATCATTAAACCGTTAATTTTAGACACATAAACTACTTTGTCGTAGCTTTGAGATAATATTTTAACATTTTAGATGTCAATCCACAATGTACTCTTGACTCATTCAATATCTCATTTAATTTTTATGTATTTTTAGAATTTTGAAATGAAACATGATTGAAAATCCATGATTTAGAAGCTTGCTTGGACTTTCGCAACGAAAATCATGCATGTATAACAAAATTTAGGAAAGGACAAATTTTGTAATTAGGCTCGAAGGAAAAGCTTATTTCAATAATAGGCTCAGTCTGAAACTTATTACAAAATTAGGCTTGGTTCACCAGGCTATAAATTTGTGTGCGTGTGCTTGTGCACTTTATAAATGCACAAACACAAAAGTTGATCCGGCGGGAAACAACAAATGAAACCTACTATTAAAATGAGTTTTCTTTTGAAGCATGGTTTAAAATTTTGCCCTCAAGGAAATGGTTAACGTAGGGGGGATCTGGTTCAGTCCTTTTACCATTTTGATGGGAAGTACGAGGACTCAAATTTTGCTCCCTATAATTGGGAGATTTGGACCCCAAAAAAATGATAATTGTTGTTATGATCAACATTATGTTTGTTGTTGATTATTCCAACAATACATCTCAACTCGTTGCTGATGATCCCAGTGCTAGTTTACAGTTAAGTTTTTCAGTAGTATTTTTCACCTCGTGCCATACATACTTGTGAATATTTCTTTGTTTCATTCATGTGATATTTGCATGTGATATCATTGTCAATGCATATTTTCTTGTCAGTCAAAAACCGACTTTTGATTATTATTATTTTGTATAGCTTTTTTTTTTAAAAAAAAAAGCTACATTGTTGTTTTTTTGGGTGCACTTTTCTATTCATAGTTCCGAACTATTTGTCTACCTTTAGCAATTTTTATATGTTAGTAATTTTTAACATCACACGGTTGTTAATTCCAAAATGAAAATGACATCTTTTTCTAGTTTTTATTTATGTTTGTGCAACTTCTTCCTAAATTTGCCTTTTTTTTTTCATTATTGACGTTGGATTTTGTCAATCGAACGCAATCCAAATATCAAGCACAGAACAGTCACAAAATGCATAAAGTAGAATGACATAGAGATTTATAGTGGTTCGCGAATTCGTGCCTACGTCCACTGTAGAATAATCACTTGTTTATACTGCTTGATCACAATTACAGTCTGTTTTGATTACGGAAATGTAGAGTAAAAGAAAGTGAGGTGTGACAATGGCAGAATAATTGTGTATGAGTGCTAAATCCCCAAAAATGTCCAATTGATGTCCTATTTATAGTTATAAGAGAGATTGGATCGGCCATAGATCGAGGAGGAAAAAGATGATCAAATTTTGACCAAGTCCCAGAAAATTTCGTATCTGACCCTATGTTATAGGGATCGGTACCGATCCCTCGAGGGATCGGTATTGATCACTTCGTATCTGAAGCCAAGTCTGATCATATGTCTGATCTCGAGTTATTCGGGTGATTTGCCGCTTCGATCACCTATTTCTGATTGATCCGCCTAGTTCGATCCACTCTGATCTTGTACCGATCCAATCTAATGAGAGTCATACCAATCAGATAGAGTTTTACCAAATTTGAATGTTTAAGCGCAGATACTTGTTTTCCACGTGATTAGAGCATGTTGAGCACTAGTTTCCCCAATGATTCGAAACTTTCCCAGAATCCCGATGTGAAGTGGGAATTCCTACCGATGATTAGGCAGAAGTCCTGAAGTCGTTTTCATGTATCGATCCATGTGTTTTGAGTGATCGGCCTGAGTCAATCACCATTTTTATGAGTATCGATCCGGTCATTTTCAGATGATCGGGCAAGTGCCAGATCGGTCCAATCCTTGATTTACAGGGTGATCGGATTGTGCCGATCAAGTTTTTCTGAGGTGATCAATCTAATCCCGAGCGTGATCGATAAGTGATTGCTAAGTAATCCAGTGAGCCGATCAGACCATTTTTGAATGATCGGACGATGGCCGGACGCGATCGATCCGAGTATAGTAAATTTCAGATTTTCAAGCCAACATCGATTTCGACGCTTAATCCGAGTTTGTACAAGTCCGTGCTCGAGCCACAAGCAGTCCGGATATCCAAGTCCAAAGCGTAACGGCCTTGTCAAAATGGCGAGTTATCCACACTTAAGGCATGTTAAGCTATGAAAGACTAGGAACAATGTCACGTCTTAGGCAAACCAACGTGTTTTTACTGGTTGTGGCCTTCGAGTACCTATCCAAATTTCTTTAAATATAAATTATTGGAATGAAGGTTAGGTAGTCATGGTGATCCTTCTCATACCCTTGCATACCGTGTTGATTTCATCCCTATATCTAGTAATGGTGCATGATGACCCATGGCAAAATATGGGGTAATGGTAGCATTTATATTTTCTTTTGGCATGGTAGTTTGAAAAGGTGCAAAATATGATGCAGTGGTGCCAAAAAAAAAAAAAAAAAAAGACTAGTTACTTTTTCCCTATATTTTTGTTCTGCCTTTTTTAGGATCTAAAAAGCATAAAAATAGTATTTATCGTGTATTTTGTTATATTTGCAATTGTCTTATATTAGTATCAGGAACCAGTAATATTAATTTTATACTTGCTAGTGATATATTATTACTTTAAAATGTGGAAGATTGCACTTAGAATTTTAGATATCCATTTTTCTGAGCATTATCTTTTTTTATTTTTTTCTTCTAGATTTCGGAATAATTTTTTAACTTGAAAGTGTAAGCATATAGCATCATGAAAGGCGATATTTTTGCAATTTGATCTAGCAAATTTTTGTTGGCTATCTTCTGTGAGAAAATAATAATATTCTATTAGTTTTGTTTCATTAGTTTGCGATATGTAAAAGATGCATATGTATAACCTTTCATCAAATAGCGACATGGTATTTTGAAAAGATGCATGTTGCGGCCCTATGCTCAATGAAGCTGTTGCTTCTTCGTGCAGCAAGACTTTAGGGAGCTTTCGTGTCTCTTTATGTTGTCTGTTGCAATGAATTTATGCTAAAGTATTGTCACTGCGACAATTCTACAGAAATTCACCATTTTTTATTTCATTTCCGTGAATCTGCATGACGGTGCAAATAATCCATTCTGCATCATAGTGTGCGTAGTATCCCCACGTTTGAATTTGCTTGTAACTCTGTTAGGTCAGTTGGGGAGAAAAGATCTCATTGCTGTTATATATACATACACACACACACACACACACACACATATATATATATATATATATATATATATATATATATATATATATATATATATATATGCAATTTTGCACTTCTTATGTAGACCAAGTTCAAAACGCTGTCTACTGTGTAGACAATTTGCACATAATTAGTGAAGGATTATTACAAATATATATATTTTTTTCCAGAAAATCGTTTCAATTTTATGATTTGTTGGGCCACATTCTACGCATATGCTGCGCTAAACTAACATTTAATTATTAACATTCAAGTATTGCATTAGACATTCATTTGGCAATTTTTGCACAGTTTAATATCCGTCATTCTTATGATCCTAGTGTTCTGTATAATGAATGCTTGTTTATGAAGATAACTATAACCTTCGTGGTATGCCTAAGTTCAGTTGAATGTCTTTTTATCTTATATTTATTTTGGTACTGTCAAACCAGCACAACATTCTCGTCCTTGTGACATTTTTATTGTGCTCATTTCTTACTGGGTTCTTTTTGAGGAAAATGGGTGGTCCTCTATGGATTAGTAGAGAACTCATGTAATTTTATTCTACATTTAAAAATGGAACCGTCAACATGTCTAACAGGTGGCATTAACCATCCATACAATATGAAATGATTTTTTTTTTTTCAAATCCCCAAACCTAAAGGACGGTGGTCCGAGAAACAAGAACAAACAAAAGCCACAAAAAGAATAAAACACAGGAGCCCACTAAGTCAAACTAATCCATCTAAATCAGAAAGCATACATGAACCTGCTAAAGAACTTAACAAGAAAGAGTGGGCACAAGACGTATAAACATTTATACATAATACATGAATATATAAATACACACACACACACATGCACTAAAAATAAAATACTAAACTAAAGATAGATGACTTGCCAAGCGACAATTATAAAGAACGCTAATTAAGGATTATTAAAGAGCAGAAATCAAACAAACTGCAAATTACAACAGCAAAAATCCTAATGAGTAAAAACAGATTTAAGACAAGCAGAAGAATGAAAAATTGACATCAAGACTAAAATCCTAATAAAGAGGAAAAACAAAAAGGTGCCCTAGATTGATTATCTAAGTAAGCTAGATTTAATACAATACTAATATTTTTATTATTAGAAAAGTTAAGTTATTATTCTTTAACAAGCCAATACGAGATTTTATTTTTTGAAGAACTCTTTAAATCTTGCATTATTATTTAGCTTATATTTAGGATTTGAAATCCAGTCAAAACTAAATAGAGAAATTACTTATATATTAAATTATCCATACCAATATTAAATTATTAAACACTCCTCGATTCCTTTCAGACAAAATATACCAACATGCAATTGTGTAAATAGCGCCAAGTAAAAATTTATTATGACCCTTGTAATGAAATCGAAGAATTTCCCAATATAACTCACAATTGATATGTGTAAAATTCATATTAAAATTAAATAAATCGGGATTTTTTACAAGGATAAATGTAGTGTAATATTACATTAAAAAGATAAATGCAAAATATATTTACTTTACTATTACAAAATTAACATTCGTTAAAAGTGTGTAATTTAAGTTTAGCCCATAATAAAGCAAATTGTGCTAAAATAATTCCCGTCAACCTACTGTTAAAGCTAAATTCCCAAGAGAAAAAAAAAAGTTTGGTCTATAAATATAAAAAATTAGTACATCTTTAAAATTGCAAATTCATACAACTCTTCACTTTAAGTGGAATAACTGATAACCAACATTCCTGCCAAAAAAGAAGTGTTATTCCCAAAATGCACATCATTGTCACTTCTTAATTTATAAATATGAAATTTAGAATTATCATTTTCAAAATGAGATATATTACTTATTTTATTAGTAAAAATATGGTGTAAATTAAAAGTACCTGCATACCATTGTTTAGAAATTATTTGTTTCATACAAATTTTCATTACAATAGTTTAATTTCCATAGCTATTTTCCTAATAAGAATATATATACATATATATATATATATATACATATATATATACATATATACATATATATATATATACCATTGTTTAGAAATTAGTTTGTTTCATACAAATTTTCATTACAATAGTTTAATTTCCATAGCTATTTTCCTAATAAGAATATATATACATACATATATATATATACATATATATATACATATATACATACATATATACATATATATGCAAGCGTTCAAGAGAACCCCAAGTAGTGAGCACCCCAATAGCACCCCTGTTTTCCACCTCACATTTATTATAAAGAAAGTGAGTGGGAAGTGAGAGAGTTAGTGGAAGGAGAGAGAAGGGGAGTTAGTGGGAAATGAGTGGTGGAAAAGTGGGAGGCTAAAGGGGTGCTCACTATTTGGTATGCCATTGAACCTGCCTCATATATATATATATATATATATATATATATATATATATATATGAGTTATGCAAATTTAAAATACCTAAACCCTCCCTCATTCTTCGGCTTACAAACTATATCCTAGTTAACAAGACACTTAAAAGCTACTATTTGAACTATTTCCATTTCATAAAATATTTCTTCTAATTTTATCAATTACCGATTTAGGGAAAATATAGAATGACATCCAATAAATGTGTAAAGTAGATGTTAGGCTTTGATTCTGCCTTTAGGTTTTCAAGCGACCAGAATCACCAACGGATGTAAAATTTTGACACAGAGGACAGGCAGGCATGAAGCCTATATTCGAGGTAGAGCAAGATAAGCAAAATGAATAGTAGCTCCTGTCTGGTATCAATTACTTCTCTCCTTTCCATGTTCCATGCTCACTTGGGTACAACATGCTAGAGATGGCTATGGATTGGGCATACATACAATGAATATTATTGATGCAAATCTTTTATTGATTTATGGTTATTGCTTGTGAAATGGTGCAAATCAGGTCGAAAATGCGTTAATAAGAACAATCCTATCCACACCTGATAAATATTTACCGCTCCATTCATACAATCTTTTATTGATTTTATCAATAATAGTATTCCAATCATTGTGTTTAAGCTTTTGAGGCCTAATTAACATTTTTAACATTTTGTCCGGAATTAAGAGATTTGTTTAACTTGTAGTTTTCTACTGGCTTATGTTGTAAAACCGATTAATCAGTACATATCAGATGGGTTAACGAAGTATATTATGAGTTACAACAACTTTTTAATCTTACTAACATACATAAGTAGCAATGATGTGTTCAAACCAGTGGATTTGTAATGTGTTTGTTTCAGGAGAAAGCACTTCTTAGAAAGAAACAAAAGGAAATCGAAGAAGCTGATAAGGAGCGGAAGGGTAAAGTAGTTGTGACATTTGATTTAGTTGGTCGCAAGGTTTGATCTGAACTCCACTTATATAACCATATGATGCTCATTTAAACATATGATGCTTATTTTTTATTTCTAGTCTAACTTCAGAAGATTGCATGCTTTATATTAATTGTAAATATACAGTAAATTGCAATTTTCATATTTCATTGTATTTTTTTTAGTGCACCCAGAAATTGTCCTTTTGGAGAAACTCTCGTATACAAACATCACTTTCACACAATCTCTATTAATGATAATACAAATGAGCCTGTTGAGTAGATTGATTTTAATACTATCCCTTTTAACTGAGCAGTTAATAATAATGTAACAATAATGATATTGCTTTTCAGATCCAAGTCATTTTAATTCTGTAAGGACTCCTAGCAACCAATATGTGAATGTTAAGTTTGCTTAGTTAAAAAGAAGTATGAAATTGAGTTAAAATGAAATAAAATATATCATATGTTGATTAAATTTTTTGGAATCGATATCTTTGCAGGTGATAATGATGAAAGACGGGTCATCTGATTTAGAACCATCAGGGACCCGAATTTTAGGAGGGCAGGAAGAAATAGAAAAAACAAGGATAAAGCCGAACCCTACAATCAACATACAACCGGTCTTTATAAAAAGTGAATCTAACAGGGGGCAGAGTGAGAATAAGCATAAAAGAATATCTAATGGGTTATGTCTTGAAATCAGTGGAAGAGTGCAGCATGATAGCCTAAGGATCGGTGCTAGTTCAGCCGATGCCACTGTTGGTTATGTCGAGGATGATGGACCTGAATGTTCTTTTATTCGCAGCTGAGACTGTTTTTGTAAATGATGAATTTTCCATGATTTGATGAATGTTTTATCCTTGCAATGTAGAGTGTTCAGATACTGTATTTCACCTTTTCCTTTTTGTTCCATTGCACTTACTGACGGTTTGGATCGAGGGAGATGCAAAAATGTTGGATGTAGCTTTTGCTTTGTTATAAGAATTTTTCAAGTTGACATTAGTGGTTTTTTTACACCATTAGAGTATTCCAAAGCAAGCCACTTTGAATAATCTTATCAATTGCAATGAACTAATCAACCAATATTTTTAATATGCAATTCCCACTTAAGGACGCATGGGAAAGTAGTGTTGAATTGTTGCAAACATTTGATTGGTTTTCCTTCGATGTTATATGCAAGTGCAAGGAGGGTGACAATGAGAGGACTATCATGCAAAGAATTCATTTGATGTTTCAAAGAAGATGTCCTTTTTTATTTGCTCTCCCTTTTTATCCTTTATTTTACCTATCAAACCATGAAGATTTAACAATAGAGAATTATGTTTTATTAATACTGGAGAGTTGGGAGAAATGTTGATATTAGTGGTATCAAGGGATTAGGAATAAGATGGTAAGTTTCTATTAACAGTAAAAAAATGGGTAGAAAGATCAAACCAATAATTTCAATAAATAAAGTTTCTACTCTAAAGTTTCTTTCTACACCCTTAAAGCGCAATATTCTTTTTGTTTTTTTGGAACATCAAATAAAAAAATTGCTTTTATCATTAAATCTGGAATTTTAATACCCTTTGAGTATGTACATCAAAAAATGAAAAGAAAAATTTATTGGAACTCAATATTTGACCTTTTTTTTCTCTTAGTGATGACCCTATTGGAACTCAGTGGGCACTATCTTACCGTGGTCATCTTGACAGTTTAGACCCTTCGACCCAAAATAAATAAATTAAATCCATTTCTTATGGAGGTTCATGAGACAATGTAGTCGTATCAAAAATAAAATTACAGCATGTCAATGTATAGGAGATGATGAGATTTTTATTTATTTTTTTAAAAAGGAAGAAGTAGAAAACAATATGTCGATGCGTTTTCAACTGCTCATTTTGGATAAACTGCATTTAGTAATTTTAGTTGTCATGCACATCAAAATGCGGTTATATAAACAGCCTGAGTAATGCAGTTCATGTTATAATAGAATTTCGGTTTTTGGTTAATTTATAACTGTGCCTTATGTTACAAACGAGTGATACAATTATAATTTCGGTTTTTGGTAAATTTATAACTGTGCCTCATGTTATAATAGAATTTTAATGATGCGAAGTTACAGTTAAAACTACACTCGTGATATGATGCAGTTATAACTGCATTTATGAAACACATTAAAATGCAGTCATGTCACACGCTTTATGCATAATGATAGCATGTGCTTAATGAATAAGTGTCTAGCATTAAATTCTACATGTAAGGAGGATTGTTAAAGGGGCTCGCAGGATGGGTACAATTTTCAATGTATTGTAAAATTGTTAAGGGAGGTTAAAGCAAATTAGCCCTCTGTTAAACATATCAATAAAATTTCCAGTATTTAACCCTATAATCCTTACTAATGTAACCTTAAAACCTAGTTAATGAGTACATTTTAATGGTGGATAATAAATAAAAAAGGGATGTAGTTAATGTAATGAAGACACATGAAAGTTGTGTGGATGATCAAAAGTCATCGGATTAGGTAAGTAAACATAATATCGTATTGGAATTGGATGGCTGAATTTGAATTTGAATTATCGTAAATTCTGGTCGAATATTTATAAACGACGTCGATAATGTATATGTTGAAGGTTACAAATAAGAAGGTGGGCATGAGCATTTTAGCCTTTTTTTTTTTTTTTTTTTTTTTTTTTTTTTTTTAATGTACAATCCCCCCTTAACAGATTAAAAATAGGATGAAGTCCCCTTAATCAATATTGGAGTCATTTAAAAGTCTCCTTTTTAAGTGAAAGCATTAATATTTGAAAATATTTGTAGAAAGATGTTTTCGTTAGATAACAAAATTAGAGCATAAGATATTAGGAACAAAAAATATTTTTTCATTAATTCAGATCTACATACAGCACAAATGATTTATCTATTTTATAGACTCTACATGTGTCCTGTAAATTACAATGATGTCCCTTCGCATTTAACGTATTCATTCTTATTATTCTAATATATTACAATATTCCTTCTTGAATGTGCATATGCAAAAGCGATAAGATTAACTACTTCATTACAAACTTTTTTTTATGAAAAAAATCTATGGGAGTAGTCATGATTAACATAGAAATGTGTTTATTTTATGCTCTTATTTCTTATCTTTTGTATATAAATAAATATTACTTGGGTATTGTTTTGTCACTTTTACGGATATTCCAACCCAGCCCACATGCAACCAGAAAAGTAGAGAATTGGAGATTAGATTGCTATATATTTACATTTTGAAGAATTGTAGATGAAGATCTCACATCTAGTTGCTGTTGGATAAGAAAATGATTGATAAAAAGGCCATGCACATCTCAAATTAAAGGAGGCTTGCAAGAGAAAAGAAGAAAAGGCCTAGAACTTGTTCCAAATGACAAAAGGCCTAAAAAAACTTACTTTAAATAGCTAGGCCCATTTGTAATTAGGGTTAGGGTTTGGTTATCTTCTATAAATACCCTTGTAATATTATTGTAGCCATCATCCCATTTTCTATCTTCTTCTCCATTAACAAAGTTCTTCTTCTTCTTTTTATTTTCTGCAATTTTCTATTTCTTAGCAACTAGTGTCATCTACACAATTAAATTTGGTAGAGTGCTAGTTGTATTTTACATTTATTTTCATTAGTGATTAATCGTTTGATTAGTTTCAACGATAATCCTAATTTTATTTCTGTTGTTATTTCTATTCTGCACTTTTATTTTCTGCATCTTTTGTTTTTCAATTTACTTTCATTAGTGATTAATCGTTTAATTAGTTTCAACGATAATCCTAATTGTTGCAATTTCAATTGTTCTATTTTCAACCAAATCTCAAAAGTCGTCTAATTCGCCCACGAAATTCTATAAATAATAATTTTTAATTTGCCTTCCTGTGATTCGACCTGCATACTACACGATCTGTGCGCTTGCAGTAATTTATTTCTAAATTCGCGCTTTTCTAATCCATAGGAAAGCGACGATCAAGCTTTTGGCGCCGTTGCCGGGGAGACAACAATTAAATTTTATTATTTGTTTAATTTCCAATTCGTGTTAGTTTTTATTTTTATTTTTCCTTTTGTTTTCTTGTGTATAGATATAGAAAAAATTCTTGACTGGTTGATTTGGTATTATAAGTTGATACCGTAATCTTCCTACTAAGAGAAAAAAAATTAATTGCCAAGTTCCCTTGATTTTCTTTCCTTTTCTTTTCAGTTTATTTTTTTTCCTTTTCATTTTTTTCCCTTTCTTCATCTGTTCCTTCTTTCCATCTATCCTTCTTTCCAATTTTTACTTCATTATTCATTGGCATTGTTCATTTATTTTGCCAAATTTTCCAATTTTTCTTTGATTTCTTTCCATTTATTTCTTCTTTCCTTTTACTTCTTTCCAATTGTTAATATATTTGTTTTCATTCTCTTGCAATAATAAAGAAAAAAAAAATCCTTTTTTTTTCTTACCATCTTTCAACTTTCTTCCCATTTTATTTTTACATTATCTTTCCTATTTTACAAGTTCCAAAACAAAAAAAATTAACACTTCCCAACTTTTCCTTCAGTTTATTTCATTTATTTTCATTCATTTATTCTCCCTTCTTTTATTTATTTTTTTCCATCGTACAATTTCTTTCTCTTTCTTTCATTTAATTCTTTCCAATTTTCTACAAACTCCTTCTCTCTTTTACAAATCTCATCCATAAAAAATTAAAAATAAAAAAATCTTGCAACTTTTCAATTTATTTCCATTTTTCATTTTATTTTGTTTTCGCTTTCTTTCTATTTTTCCTTGTACATTGCATTCCTTTCTTCAAATTCATCACTTTCTTCTATTTTTCGGTCATTTTTCTTTAGATTTCTTCTACCATTTTTTTCCTCTCACAATTCATCACCTTTGTCAACCTAATTTTCACATCCAATTTCCCGACCACCGTTCAGACTAAATTTCACCATCTTTCTCCCTTTTAATCACTGATTCACTGTCCCTTCCAAAACAATTCCCTGCTCCCATCTTGCCAAACACCCATACCACCAACCATACCACAAACAGCCTTCATTGCAACAAAATATCATCACAATAGAAACCGCATCATCACCAAGTTTCATGCTGCCTCACATCCAAATCCACACCCGATTCGAATCCACAGCTGGACCCAAAAACCCACATCGATCCAAAGCCGCAGCGTCCTCGATTCGAAGATCGAACTTAAGAATCGAATCGATTTGTTGGAAAAAAAAAACGGGGACGAGAATTTTCAGATCCGTTCGGCTCAATTCTTTTGAATATTTGGGAGTTTTTTTTTTTTTTTTTTTTTTTTTTTTTTTGTACTTTCCGTGCTTTATAAAACCCAATAAAAAGAAAGAAGGGGAGGTTTGTTAGTACAGGTCCTAGTGAGTTGCGTATTTGTTTGAACGAGATTGCGGTTTTGTTGGTAGCCTCACTGATCTGCTTGCAATTGTTTTAGTTTAGTCTACTTCTTTTTAGTTCTTTTATTCTTTTAGTCCTTTTTATTTTTTTTTCTTTGGTCTTGTTTTACTTCTTTTTTTCATTCCCCAAAAAAGAAAAAAAAATGATTTTGTTTTGCTTGTTTTATGTTTTTTCTAGTCTAGTTATTTTGATAATTTAGTTTCTATTTTATTCCTTCCTTTCTATCTAGTTTTATGTATATTTTTTTTTCTAGTCTAGTTGTTTTATTGCTTCCAAAAAAATGGTGAAATCTCCAAAACAAACCAAAGGCCCAAGTGAATGAAGAAAATTCAAGTAAGGCAAAGATTCAGAGGTCAATCGATTTGCAAGCAGTGAAGTTTGAATTGTTAACACTACCTAAATTTTTCTGGACGGATTGCCATACCCCACAGTAATATTTTCTGAACTCTATAGGTGTTCTGCTGCAAAGAAAAAAATATAGACATTGTTTGTAAAAAAAAATTGCAAGGGCAGCGGCTTGCTTGTACAATTTTTATTTCTGCAATTATTCTTGTGTGACTGTTGTGTTGGCTGAAATTTCTACATTGATTTGGTGAGGAACGAATTTCCATAATTATAAGCATCACTCTCATCGCTTTTCAAGAATAAAATCTGATTTGATTTTCAAAATATTTAACTATTAGAGTGTATTTTATGAAATTGATTGTCTCAACGGTTTGATCGCGAATATATATTAGTTCAATATATTGAACTTCTAACAAAAGAGGTTGCATATTACCCGTAAAACAGTGGTCGTATCCTTTAGTATTTATACTATACGTGAATGGCCATAAGACCCTCTTCCCCCTTCAAATCGAGATTATCAACTAATAAAATATATTTGAGTATGTTATTTATTTTGTAATAACAACTACTTGTGTCAAATTTAAGTTTTGGATTTTCCATATTTGATAACGATGAATGAGAAAGGTCTTAGCCACCTTAATTCTTCTAGAGATTTGGAGATTGATAAAATTAGCATGATTCATACCACAGTTGATGAAACTTTTATTGACACTTCTAAAGCCTTAAAAATGTGTTTTAACCATTTCAACTCTGATTTCGATGAGCCCGAATACATTTCTGAATTAAATGAACTTCTTGACCCGAAACCTATGTCATCTAAATCTAACCAAGGATCGTTGACCAATGTCATACACGAACTTCCTAAGTTAGACCTCAAAACCCTGCCACAAGACTTTGAGTATGATCACTTGGACTTTTCGAAAAATTGTCCCATAATTTTGGCCTCTGGTCTTACCGAGGACCAAGAAGAAAAACCTGAGAAAATTTTATGGGATAATCTGCATCTTAATTATATAAATCATTGTCACGACAACATTTTCATAGGAAAAATTTTGATTTAGAATTTATTGACATGCCTCTTGTATCTCAAAAACCATATAGGAAATCATCATACTTCATTTTCGATAGAGGCAAGTGTGGGGGAAAAAGAAAATCTCATTTTTCACATAACATTCATTACCGTTATAGATTTCATTTTGTTTATGATTGGCATTCACATATAGTGGTTAAACTTCATTTCATTTTACAAATAATTTTGCAACTCATTCACCTTTGGGTACGATCTTTCAAACTTAGGAAACGTTACAGTGTGGACATTGTTTAGATCTAGTGTGGGGGGAGCCTGCATTGCATCCATTTTTATTTTTATTTAATTTTCCCTTTTTACTTTCATGCATGAGATAGAACCAACATACATGTAGTAACATACCTTTTTTTTTTTTTTTTTGAAAATACGACTCATTTTAGATTGATACAACAAAATAAATTAACAATTGTTAGTCAATTGATAGTATTTTTTTCTCTCAACATTAGATCGAATATGAAATAAAAAGTTGAATTTTGAGGGATAATAGTGTAACCGGTACATAGGGAGATTCTTAGGTGATGGTCATGAAGTCTATTCTATATTGTTGTTTAAATGAGTGGAGGACTTAAAATACTTGTACTGGTTTTTCGAATCTTTAAAACTAAGTTATGTTAAGCTGAATTTGTGTAACTCTCTTTTGTTCTTATATTTTCAAAATAATAATAATAGCAATCCAAGGGTATCCAACATTTCTTGTATATCTAGCATTGGTGTGCAAACCCGCCAAGCTCTATCTGACATGTTGTTGACAAAATCAGCGTCGGAATATCTTGGTCTCATTTTATGAGATTGGACACCTATGGATTACCGACATGTTGTTGACAAAGTCAATGTCGGTCTGCACAATCCGCCAAGCTCTGTCCCAACTCTCCGTCAGTCCGCAAGGTAGTGTATGGGTGGTATACCTTGGTCTTTAAGTTAGGTGTATGTAATTAATCATAAATTTTAACTTTTAGGCAACGACGCCAAAAACTTGATCGTCGCTTTCTAAGCAATAGAAAAGCGCAAAATTTAAATTTGATTCTGCAAGCGCACAGATCGTGTAGTATGCAAGTCGAACATAGGGAGGTAAATTAAAAATTATTATTTATAGAATTTCGTGGGCGAGTTAGACAACTTTTGAGATTTGGTTGAAAATAAAACAATTGAAATTGCAACAATTAGGATTATCGTCGATACTAATCAAACGATTAATCACTAATGAAAGTAAATTGCAAAACAAGAATAAAAATGCAGAAAATAAAAATGCAGAATAGAAATAACAACAGAAATAAAATTAGGATTATCGTTGAAACTAATCAAACGATTAATCACTAATGAAAATAAATGTAAAATACAACTAGCACTCTACCAAATCTAATTGTGTAGATGACACTAGTTGCTAAGAAATAGAAAATTGCAGAAATAAAAATGAAGAAGAACTTTGTTAATGGAGAAGAAGATAGAAAATGAGATGGTGGCTACAATGATATTACAAGGGCATTTATAGGAGATAACCAAACCCTAACCCTAATTACAAATGGGCCTAGCTATTTCAAGTAAGTTTTAGGCCTTTTGTCATTTGGAACAAGTTCTAGGCCTTTTCTCTTGCAAGCCTCATTTAATTTAAGATGTGCATGACCTTTTTATCATTCATTTTCTTGTCCAACAACAACTAGATGTGAGATCTTCATCTAAAATTCTTCAAAATGTAAATATATAGCAATTGATCCCCATTTCTCTACTTTTCTGGTTGCATGCGGGCTGGGTTGGAATATCTGTAAAAGTGACAAAATAATACCCAAGTAATATTTATTTATATACAAAAGATAAGATATAAGAGCATACAATAAACACATTTCTATGTTAATTAAGTCATAAATAAAGAAAAGTGCACACCTTTATTAATTTTTAGTTAACATGTTTTACAATGTTATAACGAGGGTTCATACTTTTGGATCAAAGTAATGCCTCATTAGAAACCTTACTAACAAAAGTCCAATAAAAGAATATTAGTAAAGGAAAAAAAAAGTATATTATAGCATAATTTTATATATTTTTCCTAATTCACAACACATTATTCAAATACTTTGACTGGCAATGCAGACGACGCATATCAATTTTATAAACCATCATCTGAAATGTTGATTTTTAAAGTGTCTTTGTGAATAGATCTGTCATATTTTCTTGAGACTGAATTTGTTTCACCTCTGTCTTATTTTCTTTTTGTAGTTCATGCGTGAAGAAGAATTTAAGAGAAACGTGTTTTGTTCTATCATCCTTGATATAACATGCTTGAATTTGAGCTATGCAAGCTGCATTGTCTTCTTTAATAATAGTTGATTCTTCTGAAGTTGAAAGTGCTCAATTAATGATCTTAACCAAATACATGCTCGACTTTCTTCGTGTAGAGCTGGTATTTCAGAATGATTGGATGATGTTATAACTAACGTTTGTTTTGTAGATCACCATGAAATTGCTGCATTGTTGTTACTAAACACAAACATAATTTGTGAACTTGCTTTATGTTGATCAGAAAGATAACCTACATCATCATCATAACCAACTAGAACCAGATTATTACCTATGTTAGAGCATCTCCAACAGAGTTACAACCTGTAATGTTATGGGTCGTAATATTACGGGAGAATTGAGTTAAATGATCCAACAGTCGCGCGCCGAATTAATCGGCGTGCAGTGATTTTTCAGTGCGTGTCGAATTTATCGGCGCGCAGTGATTTTTCAGTGCGTGTCGAATTTATCGGCGCGCGTACGTTAAAAAAAATGCATGTGTCAGCTTGATTGTCTGGAGAAATGTAAGGTAGCATCTTTAAACTTGAATATAAATACACCTGCCATCTTTTAACTTGGGAACATGAATGGTCCCCGACAATTAAATATTCGCGGCTAGAACACTGTGGTCCCCGTGAATATGACTTGCCGCAAAATATTAATCTTTCGTGTTTGCTTTCCACATGGAAAGCAAATTTGTTTGCCTACCCATATGAATGTCACGAGCCGATAAAATGAGCTCGCGACGTCACGAGCCGAAAAAATCGGCGTACGGAACATATTCTAAATTCAGAATATTACGCGTAATATTTCACTGAATATTAAGGGCTGTAATATCCGTTGTAACAATTTCACCCCAAATTCAGTACTAAGGGTATGAATACTCCGCTGTTGAGTTGCTCTTAGAATAAAAAGCAGAGCAACCTTCTATCTCCCTAATGGCGACTAGGACATCGCCTTCTTCCCCCTTCCCATATGTATTTAGCCTTTTCCCCTTCTATTTCTATCTATATCCCATCTGCATCTAATCACCTTTGTCCTCCGTCCTCTACACTCACTCTCCCCTAGCTTTCGCTATTGCAGTTTAGCGGCTCTCTACCAGATCTAGCTTCCTTGTGCTTCCCCATCTTCCAATTCTTTTCTGATTCGATCTATCCATCCTCCCTTTTTGCTTCACATTTCTGGCATCTCATCGATGCTTTCCTTTCTCTCCTCCTAGCCCTAGCCCATGCATTCCTTGAATCCACTTATGAGACCTCACAACTTATTTTCCTTGTTGCTTTACAGTTAAATGGCCTGAGCATCTCCTTAGGTTGCTCCAGTATGGTAGGCTTGCTTCAAAGCTTGTTTTGACCAGCTAGGAGTCAGTGTTCCCACGGACTTCTCCTTTGTCTGCCCTTATCCCCTCAGACTAGCTTGGTTCCTTGTGCCGAGCTAGCTAGTTGTGGCGTCTACTATTCTGGTAAGCTATCTTGGTTTTCTATTGTTGTCGGTGTTAGTCGTGTTGAGTCAGTAAGTGGAAGTTTGACTCTGGCTTCTCTAAAAGTGGTCGAACTTTATCAGGTGTGACATCTTTGTATTTCTACTGGGAGCTCGAGTGTAGATCTTGTATTGGCTTTTGTTGGATGTTTCTTTGTAGATAGCTTATCTGTTTTGCTGAACTATCATGTGCCTTGGAGTTGTCCCCTTCTGGTTGTTCCTATGAGCTGTGCTTATACTTCAACTGTCTACATCTTTATCAATGTTATGTATCTTGGTTCATAGTGCATTTCTGATCAGTGGTGGTTCTTGAGGCTTGATGCTTCAGAGTTCAGACTTGAGTACTTAAACTATTCCTCTCTGCTTACATTTGTTGTCAAGAAAGCTTCCAATGAGGTGTCTATTCAGTGTTGTTTTTACTGTCTGGTTAAGCTGTATGGTCGTGTTGATTCAATTCTCTGCTTCGATTCAACTTCTGCAATTTTTCATTGTAGCTGATCCTGGATGCTGGAATAACTGCATGCTAAATTGATTCATGAATGTAATAGGACTGTTGCAGCCTTTGTATATGTTTTGATGTGTAATGCTAAGTGCTATTGTTTGCTTTTAACTAATCTGTAACTCATCCCACCTTGCGTGGTGATAGATAATAGTTTAGCTCTTTAGTTAAGGCATAACATGTCTGTAGCAGATAGACGATCAGTCTATCTCCTGTTATATTTTGTACTCGTTATTCGCTATAATGAAAAAGTGGTACGGTCCACTATAAAAATTGGTTGGCTTTGCCAAAAATAATAATATAAATTTGTCGTTTCACGAAAATGTCTTATGACATGTTTTACACGATTGTAGTGTCTTTTTGTTGGTGTCGAACTGTATCTTGCTAGAAGACTGACTGAGAATGCAATATTTGATCTTGTGCGTTGTGTTAAATATAATAATGCATAAATGAAGATGAGAGGTGGTACTTCTGGACAAAATATATATTTATTATCTTCTTTTAGGCAATAAGAGTCATTTTTAAAATCTGGTGATCTGACAAGCATAGGAGTACTAAGTGGGGATATGCTTTATCCACTTGAAACCACTTCAGGACTTTCTAATTATGATTTGACTGATGGATTAGTATGCCATATGTACTATGCTTGATCTTTATATCAAGACAGTATTTAGTTTGCTAAGAGCTTTCATTATAGATTCATTTTTCAAATAATTTATTGTTTCATAAAATCTCTTCTGGAGTCTCAATCAAATTTATATCATCAATGTATGCCATTGAAATAACAAATCCCTTTACCAATTCCTTTATAAGGACGAACGAACAAATGAGATTGTTCTTATTTCCGATTTTTACCAAATATTCACAAAGATGGTTATACGACATTCTTCAGATTGTTTTAAACTGTATACTGACCGTCTTAGTTTTAATGAGTACATCAACTTTGATTTAGTTTCATGCATCTTACATCCATCTGCAATTTTCATGTAAATATCGGTATTTAATTCACTATAAAGATAAGTTGTAACAACGTCAGAAATCTTATATCAAGCTTCTGAGAAACTACAAGGCTTATCAAATACTGAAATGTTATTACATTCATAACAAGGGAGTATGTTTCATTAAAGTCAAAGCCTGATCACTACAGGAAACCTTGCGCAACAAGTCGTGCCTTGTATCTAACTATTTTATTTTTATCATTTCATTTTCTAATGAGCAGCTAGGGAAGAACATTCGATCGATTCGGTTGGTTTTAAGGTCAAAAAATGGAATCTACTTAAGGTTGAAAGTTTTCAAAACTGAACCGAAACAAACAGAAATAATTAATTTCGGTTAATTCGATCGATAACCGATTAAACCGAGCTTGAATTATTTAATGATTAAATCACTTAAATTAAAACATAAATTTATGTTTGAAGAAATTTTATTTATTAAATTTTGTGTTCATAACAAAATTTGACTTTATTTTACAAATATCTTTGTATTTTATCACTAAACGAATTATTTAAAGTACTATAATACCGTAAAATTAGATTATACAATAAAGTTAGGTTAATTTGATTAAACAAATAACCAAATTTTTTATTTTACAAACCGAATTCAAACTGATTTAGTTTTAAAACCGAACCAACTCAAAAAAACCGGACCGATCATTTAATTCCGTTCAAACTGAATATTGCTCACCCCTATGAGTATCCATTTATAACTCATTGGTTTGACATCTTCTAGGGTTTTCTTTATTGATCCAAATATACCATGTTTTTGAAGTGAATCTAGCTCAATCAACACCATTTTCCATGATGATCAATCATTGAATCACGGTATTTAGTGGTTGGTGCACATGAAAAATGGGATTGATCAATGGTTATTCGCCATGCAAAATGATTTTACTCGATGGTTGGTTTCCATAAAAAATAATTTCGATATCTAGAAGTAAACAAAATTTATTGTGTTTATTATTTATTTTATTATTTTCATCTAAGTAGAGAAAACTTTGACGCCCTTAACAACAAATCCAAGATTTTCAAAATTTTACTTTACCTACTAACTTAAGATTCAACAATGTGAAAGATTCTCAAATCCAATTTTTTATGTAAAAGGTCATTACATTCCAAAGAAAAACAAAATTGGGCATGGCTAAGTATGATATTAATGGAGCATAGATGTAGTTTCCCAATGAAAAAATGATTCATCCACACTTCTCAAAATTGGAAATGCAAATCAATTTTAAATTGGATTATGCTCATTAATAACATCGACCTTTAGATAAACTAATACCAATAACCAAACCCCTAAGCAAAAACCATTGGAAAGAAATTGTTAGAGCCAGAAAAATTTCAATGAACAAGATGATTGCACCTGAAAGTCATAGAGACATTTCATCAAACACTTTTGTACGTAACATCACCGTAGCTACCGACGGCGCTGTAGGCTTAGTGACGAACCAACAAGGACATGGTGGAGACGAGCTTGGAGAGAGGGATAACGTGGCACCAATTATAGGCATTACTAATTCCTAGTTCATCTGTGCATGTGCAAAACCCGTACATGTGCACACATAGGCAAGATAGAAGATGCTTGTTATTTTGGGCTTTACAGTTAAATGGGCTGAGTTATCTTTAATTCAAATTGCTGTGTAAATATGACCTATAAATACAGTTGGTCGAGAGTGAAAAATGTATGAAGATTCATTGATTTCCCTCTTAATAAAATCATGTTAACTCTTCTGCTTTCTCTATAATTCCAATTTCTTTATCTTCCTTGTGTTTTGTCTTCATTCTGTCTTCCGGCTAGTTTCTACCTTCTTCTTTTACTTCCTGCCATTGCTTTCCTCCTGTTAAACCCTCTCTAACATTCCTTAACCAATCAAATCACAAATGAAAGGCAAATACCCTAACAAAAAGGTATCAGAGCCAGACCCTCAAGACTCACCACATAATGATTTTGAAGAGGACGAAGAAGATGTGACATGTGTCTTAAATGAGGGTGATCCCGAGAAGGTTAGGCAAGATCGAATGTATGCCAAACATTCTTTGGCAATCAGAGAACTTCAAGAAGCCAACCAAGAATTAGGTGTTAATTTGGATAGTATATGTGAGGCAATTAAAAGCTTAACCAAAAATTTCAGGGAACATAAAACACAATCCAAAACTTCATGTATTCTTTCTGCACAGAGAAATAATACCAAGCAAGTTTCAGAATCATCTTTGAATGAGAATCACCATCCTTATCCTGTCCATGTTTCAAGAAATAACCAGTATTCTCCCATTGATGTATCAAGGAGTTCAATGGGAATTCTCGCCAGTGCACTAGGGTATACTAATGTCAACACTCAGGTTACCAGTTAACCAAAGTTACTGCAAAATACTATTATCAAATTAGAATTTCCCATGTACAATGGAGAAGGCAATGTTGCTGAATGGACCAACCAAGTAGAACACCTATTCCACTATCATAACATAGAAGAATCTAAATGGGTTCCTACGTGTTGTTTCATTTAAAGGGAGAGGCATATATTTATTATGGACAGCTGGAGAAGAAAGTTAAGAACTATAAACAGTGGGTTATCTTTAAGGAGGAAATGTTGATAAGAATTACCACCGAGGATTTATAACAACCTTATGGTGCAATCTCTAATTTAAAGAATACAACCATTGTATCTGCTTATCTCACCAGGTTTGAAGAATTACAAGGATTATGTGTTGCTTTACCAGACTAATTTTTATTAGAAAAATGTATTGATGGGCTCAAGAAGGATGTCAAAATCGATATGTTGGCACTTCATCCCATTTATTTCAGGGAAGCAGTAAATGTGGCTAAGGTATTCGAGTGTATAAAAGGCTTGCAAAAAGAAAACTAAGGCTACACACTCATCAAGAACCAATTACCAGAGCAATACCAATATGACAAATACTGTGGGAAAAGGAATCAAAGAATCAAATGCAAAAATAAAAGGTTTGGCCCCTCAAGAAATTATTGGTATGAGAATAAAGAACTTGTGTTATGGTTGTAAAGAAAGATGGCATCCTGGACATGTGTGCAAAAATAAGCAAGTTTATGTAATTGAGGGGATAATGATGCTGCAAGATGATAACTTGGAACCAGTTGACAATACACTTGAAGAAAATTAAGAACCAACAGATAATACACTCATTCAAGATGTTGCAGTAGAAAATAGTGAGGAGACATATGCCATTATCCTCACTGCTATGTGCAGTATACCTACATTGTACACGATTAGCGTGCAAGGACAAATACTAAGCAAGAACATTACTGTGCTCATTGACTCGGGGTCTACCCACAACTTTATCAACACAGAATTAGCCAAAAGGCTACAACTAAAAGTACAAGAGTCTATAAAATTATTATTTTATTATTTATATTAATAAATTATTCAAAACCATTGAATTTAGGTTGTTTAAATTCCCAAATCAACATTTAAATCTAGTTTTAAATGTTCCATTAAATGGTTAAAAATCTGGGCCGTTACATTCCTCCCTCCTTAAAAGAATATTGTCCCCAAATTACTAAGATAGGAACAATGTTACAAACTCGGTAACGTTCAAGATTCCAGTTTTAATTAAAATCTTATGTTCCAATTACTAAACTTCTATTTTGACTAATCCAATTAGTTTTAATAGAAGAACCAATTCATTTTTGTTAATAAAAAAAATTCAAAAATATTCTAACTCTTTAAATTTTCGATTTTTTTTTGGCATAGTCTCCCCTGTATGGAGGGATTTCTGCAATATTGCAGGAAAAATAACTTTATATATATTCGACCCACACGGTTGGAAAAATCCAATTCAAAAACCAAAACTTTATATTTTGCGTAGACGTACCTTATACGAGCATTATTTAGCGATAAGCAATAATATATACATGCTTGCTCGATTATTATGTAGCTATAGCTAAACTGGATCCAATCGGCTTCGGAACTTAATCAATATAGGCATAAAGATGAATTAGGACTTGCACTTGCTCTTAACTCAGCTGAACTTCATTATTTTCATAATATAGGTTCAATCATTCGGATTATCCACTCCAACTACTCAATTCATATGAGATTTATTAATAACCAATTCATTAGCAATCCATTTTGAATACACAATCGATTCCCATATATTCCATTTGGATTTGTTAACTTGCATTTATTTCTAGTTCCAAACACAAGTCAAATTTAAAATATCATTTACATATTTCATATAGTTAAATCATTTCAATCTCATAATCCACTTTGAATTCTATTTCATATACTATTTAGTTTATTTATAACCAACTTCTTAGCAATCCACTCAGATTCATTATCTTGAGTTCATTTTAGTAAGTTCAACTCATTCATTCAAGATTGTTTCTTAATCTGGTTCAAATCTAAACCCATGCAATCTATTTTAATCATACCATCCAACTTTAAATCTATATTTATGTAAGTTATTCAATTAAATTCACCTCGATTTCCTAACATTCCATTTGGAATTCATTAACTTGCATATATTTCTGTTTTTCAAGCACAAGACAAATTCTTATTGACTTAAGTCGAATTTTAATGCTCAAATTCAACTACAACTTATAAGAGTCCTTTTACTCACTATGCCATAGAAATGGCCTACTGCAACGAAAATCCAAGGTGTTGGTAGCTACAATGTTACCATAGCTATGCTGATTTTTGTCTATTACAACGCACGCTTCAATGTGTTAGCATAGATATCAAACATATGTTGCAGTAGCCGAATGAATAAAATTATCAATCCGCATCATTACGATCCAACGGTCCAGGTTACTGATCCGTGTGAAATAATATTTAAGGCGGGAAGCAAAAAACAAAACGTAAAAATACTTAACAAAATATTGAAGGGTTTCAATCGAAAACTTAACAGAATACTCCATCGCTCAACCTCTCAAACACTCACTTGCAGGTTCAATTTAAGTATAAAAGTTCTAGTTTACAAGTTTATTTGGGGTTCGATTAGGGCAAGTTCAATTTCAAGTTCAATTAGGGCTTCGGTATTTCAATTAGGTCTTCAATTGAGGTTCGTTTGGGTTTAAATTTCAGTTAGGGCTTTGATTTAATTTGTTGCTTAAGGTATCACTCAATGTATATTTTAATTTTTTCTAATTTGATTGTTGTGTTGCCTAATTTACTGATTTACTTGTGCGTGCAGGTGTAATAATATTCCTGATTTTATTGTTATGTTTGTCTTTGTCCTTATAGTCACGGCTAAATGATATTTGTTTATGTTATTTTTTTTGTAAATTAGTGATGAACGATGAGGAAAAACTATGGGCAGGACTTCCTAAGTTCAGTGAAGGATATATTAGTGGAGTGAATTTTTTTATTCGAAATACTTTTTTTTTAGATTTGAGGTAGGTGATGAAATTACATCCCCTTGCAAAAAGTGTCATAATCGCAAGTGGCATCGTCAAGAGGTAGTCTACGACCATCTGATTTGGAATGGTCCATATGAATTGTACGTGAAATGGATTTGTGAGGTTTCCTGTTTAGATCCTGAAAGGAGCGATAACAATATGGATTGTGAAGCGGGAATAAACTTCGGAGATAACCCCGATGAGATATTGCATCGTACTTGTGGAAATATGCAGAACAATGAAGGTGGATCTGCTGATGGATCAAATGGAATAGATTTCGATGCTAGAAAATTTCATCAACGTGTTGAAGAGGGAAAGCAACCATTATATCCCAAGTGCATGTATTAAATTTTCGCGATTAAGTTTCATTATCAGGCTTTTTTCTTTAAAATGCCTATATAGAATCATCGAGTCTGCATTCAGTGATTATTATAGTTGCTAAAAGAAGTTTTCCATAAGCCCACATCCCTTTATCTTTCAATGCTGCCAAAAATATCATTAAAGGTTTAGGCCTTGATTACCAAGAATACATGCATGTCCAAATGACTGTATGCTATATTGGGAAGAAAATGAAAAGGAAAATAAATGCAAAACTTGTGGTTTTCAAGATGGTCTACACTGAAAAAGAAAGCGGCTATTGACAATGATTCGGAGAAGCGGATTCATAAAGTACCAACAAAAGTGATGCGTTATTTTCCACTAAAGCCAAGACTGCAAAGGATCTTCATGTCCAACGAGTACGCAAAACTTATGTTATGGCATGTAGTGGGAAGAAAAAATGATGAAAGACTTCGACACCAGCTAATGGAGAGGTTTGGAAAATGATGGATGCCAATTATCCTCATTTTTCATCTGAAAACAGAAATATCATATTAGGAATAGCAGCTGATGGATTCAGTCCTTTTCGTACAATGACTACACAACACAACACATCGCCAATCATATTGGTAAATTATAACCTTCCACCTTGGTTATGCATGAAGAAAGAAAATTTGATAATTTCAACCCTTATCCCTGGTCCAGAGTCTCCTAACAATTACATTGATGTCTACATGCAGCCTCTTATCATAGAATTGAAAGAATTATGGGATCTTAGCATACAAACTTATCACGCTTTCACTGATGATAATTTCACATTACATGCAAGCCTGTAATGGACGATCAACGAATTTCCGGGCTATGCAATGTTATTTGGCTGGAGCACAAACGGATATTTAGCTTGTCCCGTATGCCATTTCGAGACTTCTTCAACTTACTTGAAACGTAGTAAAAAAATGTGCTACATGAATCATAGGAAATTTTTAGATCTAGGGCACAAGTGGAGGTTTGATAAGAAAAGGTTCAATGGTGAAATTGAAATGGGAACACCTCCCGGAATTTTATCCTGGACAAACATTGAAGAATTGTTAGCTGGTTATGAAAATATTTTTGGGAAGAAAGAGGTCAAGAAACATAAAAATGAATCCCTTTCAAAAAGAAGTCAATATTTTTTAATTTACCACAATGGAGTCAAAAATTTTGTCGACATAACCTTGATGTTATATATATAGAGAAAAACATTTGTGATAACATACTTGGTACTTTACTAAATATTGATGGGAAGACGAAAGACCATTGAAATGCTCGGTATAATTTACAAAAGATCGGCATCAGGGAGGTCCTTCATCCGATTCTATCAACCAATTGGAATTACCTTGAGATAAGGGCTGCCATAAATGACAAACAAGGAGAAAGAAATATTTTGTTCGGTGTTGGAGAATGTTAAACTGCCTTATGGTTGTGCAACTAATATCGGTCGATATGTAAGCAAGAAAGAGAGGAAAATTGCAGGGTATAAGAGCCACGATGCTCATTTTTTTCTCTGCTACTTGTTGCAATTTGCTATGAAGAAATCTATAAAACCTGAAGTTGCAGTACCTATGATAGGATTAGGTGCATTCCTAAGATGTCTTTGGAGTAAAATTATCAATTTGGATGATCTCAACAGGCTACAAAAGGAAATTGTGGAAATTCTTTGTTAATTTGAGATGATATTTCCGAATGCTTTCTTCAATACAATGGTGCACTTGCTAGTTCATTTATGCAAGGAAATTGAATATGGTGGACCTGCACATGTTCGTTGTATGTTTCCCATTGAGCGTTATCTTTGTAAACTAAAATCATATGTTCACAACAAAAGTAAACCTGAGGCGTCCATTGCTGAAGGCTATCTTGCAAAAGAATGTTTGATATTCTGTTCAAGGTTCTTAGGTGGCGATGGAGCAGGAAAAATGCAATTTGAAACCTGCCCACATTATCTGGAATATCCTATTGGCACAAGAAGAAAAAAGATGGAAAAGCTATTCATCCTAAAGATTCTCAATGGACGGAATGTCACCGTTACATTCTATTCAATTGTGGTAACAAGGAAATAGAGAGTTTACTTGAGTAAGTTTTTAAGTTTTATTTTTATTTTAGTAAGTATTGAAGAATTAGAAAATTTGTTTCTATCTTTTATTAACCAGCTCTTTATTCTATGGAACATCGAGCTTTAATTGATGGCCATGCATCATCAAAAAAAAAAGAGAGAGAGAGAGAGAGAGAGAACATAGTGAAGAATTTTGGAAGTGGTTAAAGGAAGAGGTAGGGAAAAAGGAGGACATTTCAAAAGAAGCACAACTGCTTGCAATGGCCCCTCTTGCAACAACTAAAAGGTTTACTGGATATGTTATCAATGAATACAAATTTTATACGAGTTTAAGAGATGCCAAATGTACAACACAAAACAGTGGTGTATTTTTGACAACCTTGACTGCTAGCTTTGCATGTTCAAAAGATCAAAATTCATTGGTTGGTGAAGTTAATTACTATGGATCAATTGAAGAAATATTAGAACTAGATTACTGGGGAGAATTTAGTGTGATTTTATTTAAGTGTTGTTGGTACCAAGAATAGAAAGATTTATATGAGCTGAATCATGTCAATTTTAATCGATTGTGCCGGAAATCTGATCCATATGTTATGGCTTCACAAGTACAAAAGGTATTTATATATAAGATCCAATTGATAAGATGTGCCACAATATTATTAAGAAATTGTTGATAGATTGGATTGAAATCGAAAGAGAATATGAAAATGAAGATTTGAATGATATTCAGCCTGCTTATAGAATGGGAAATCAAGATTTTGATATTCATTGGTGTAGAGATGATGTCCCAGTAAGATGAATCCGCCTTCCACCTAGCAAAGTGAAAGAAAATGCTTCTTAATTTCTGTGTATCACTATCATATTTAATTAAGTAACTTATGTACCAAAATTAAGTAAGAAAATGTTGTTTTGGCCTTGACTAAAGTGACTGTTTTATTTTATAAGTAAGTAATGTATCATATTCGTGGCTTTTTTTTGTAACTAATGTTAATTCCTCCATTTTATGTAGGCCGGACAAAATTCCACTTGAGAATTTCAAAGTACTCTTAATGTTTTGGGGAGATGAAAAAAATATGTATAATTTTAAGTTTTATGTTTTATCACATTCAAATCAGGTAGATAAATTCATGTGTAATTTTAAGATGATATGTATTTTGCTTATTTTTATGGTTGGCTAGAGGTATGTAATTTATTTTATATGAAATTCCTCTCCTTATTTAGCAAAGTGATATATGTTCCAAAGTACAAATTAAAATAACTACATGTATGTTGCAAAGTTGAATGCAATATCCTTGTTTAATTTGTGAATAAACTACATATATCAATGAAGAATCAGATAAAGAAGTTTTTTACTGTAACTTTTTAAAATTAGTGATATATGTTCTGGAACAATTGGTTTGATATCACTACACCAGAAAAGCAGCTTCAATTCATAAACAGTTCATACTTCAAAGTTTGCAAATCACAACATACCCCAACTAAAAACTACATAGTTTATGCTTCAAAGTTTGCAAACTACAACATATCCATACTAAAAACTACATAGTTCATACTTCTAAGTTTGCAAACTACAACATATCCAAACTAAAAACTACATAGTTCAACTTCAATTCATAACGTCAGTAGGCATTAACAATTCAAATTACGAACCCTTACTTCAAAGTTCAAATTAGAAACTCTTACTTCAAAGTTCAAATTACAGACCCTTACTTCACATGATAAAACCGCCCTAAGCTCCATTGAAAGCATCAACTGAAATCTCCATCATTGCATTGCATGTTCACCCTACAACACATTCAACATTAGCGTACTTCTCATTTTGTATCAGCAAATTTTACTCATTTCACTCTAACATATGCGGTACAACTACAAAGACAACAATTGGAGTTGTGCTAGGATTGCAAATATGAAGAAGTAAATGAATAATAAGTCACGAAATGACTAAGTATTAGGATTTCATGTATTCTTTTCTATTTAGCCGCAATGTAAATAAATGACAATGTAAGTAAAACATGGCAAACAGGATTTTAGCACTTATTTTGAAACATATAAATAACTGGCAATGGTAGGCTCTATAATATTTGATGCATGTGTCAGTAACCTCTCAATTTGGATGGTTGCTAATTTAGATTTACCTCTTTTCCACTTATTAGAATGAAATTAAATCTAAAGCCTAAAGAAGTTGGTTGTTTAGAAAGCAAGTTAATTATTTCCAAGTGATAACATAGGTCACAAGGCTGATGATGAGACATAAAACACGACGTTAACAATTTTTTGATGCAAAGTTGAAAAATCACTTGCAACTAGCTGCATTCAGCAACTCAAACTCAGATATAATTGTTTTTTATATGTTTGATAATCAGTAGTTTTACCAATAACGAGATGTGATTGATGAACTTAATAATGAGACAAATCAATAATGAAAAGGAAATAACAACCAAATTGACAAGGTAAATCTTAGGACAACCAAATATAAAAAGGATTAATTTGCAACTTCTGTGAAATGTCAAGACTTGTTAAAAAAAAGTTGATTTAGATCATCTATGCCACCCCAATTCATTAATACTCAGCTGCATCACAGTGCGTAAAGCTTGTATCTAGTCAATAGGGTCAACTTTTGTTATTACTGGGCTAACACAAGGAACCTCAGCGCATTACTCATATGCATGCTTAGGTGAGAAAATTCACCTGTATATTAAGGTGAATCACTCGCATGCATGTGCAGGTGAGGACTTTCTCATCTGTGTGTGCGCTGGATATTTATCTCACCTGCATACAGTAGGTGAGGCACAATACTACCATTAGACAGTAGCGTTTGGCGTGATATGGGGATAAACTCATCCCCTTCTCCGACTCTCTTCGTTTTTTTACTTTGTTGTGTAGCAACAGCCTATTGCTGCCTCTCTATTTTAAAATAATTATTATTTTTCCATAAGTATATATTATAGTATGTGATGGTATTAGAACTTCAAACAACATTAAAAAGGTTATACCTAACAGAACAATATGCAATAAACCAAAGAGCCTGTAAGCTGTGTATTCAACAATTTCGAAGTAAAAACTGTACAAAGAATGTAAAGTTATATGCTGCTATTATCTCGACTTTTGGCCTATAAGGTGCGAGTGGAACTTCCTTAAAATATAAATTAGCCACTAAGTTTTTACGAAATTTAATTGTTTTTACATATAATAGCTTTGTTCAGGAATTTACAAGAAAAATGAAGCTATTTAACATTCATTATTCTTTGCATGGATAAGTCCAAATATGTGATTGATACACATCCTGTACTTAGCCTTATTCGGCATTTGATTCGTCAACCATGTTGATACATGTTAGGTGCTTGAATTTGATTATTCTTACATTAAATAATTACACATCATATTCACACAACTTCTAAATAATAATAGATTACTAAACATGCCTATAAATTTTGTAGTCAACAACTTAGATTAGTATTTTCGGTCAATGCATACAACTCAGATGACATGTTAAAATACTGAATATCAGGCATGTTAGGTGAATGCACAGTGCACAGATGGGTAGACATGATCATATAATTTTCATGTAACCTGAAATGATAAAAATTGATGGTAATAGAAATTACTAAAGTACCGATATAAATATTACTATCGGACGTAAGCATAGCAGTATTATAGGTGATTATTTCTTAACCATTGACTAGAACATATTTACCTTGATTGATTTGACAAATATAGTGAAATATAATAATCATACTATTGGTAGTAATAATTTTTATTGATAAATATTATTTATCAATTGAAGCAACTGTTATTGATAACTTACTAAAAAGCCTCAATGCTTTTATTTCACTATATCAAAACTTATATGTCATATCTGTCCTATTATGCAAACTCACTAAAAATTAGTTGTATCATACTTGATACGATCTGTTATCAAAAATTCTATGTAATAAACATAAAAACATGCAAAATATTGATACGATCCGTTATCAGAAATTTATTTATAAAAATGAGTTGTTGTACCTTAACCTCCAAACTGAGTCGACAAAGTGTAACTAAAACACAAACCATAGTACATGTGTACCCAACTTATAAGTCGGTTAGATCTACAAATATATGACTTTATTTTTCTAAGATTTTGTGATCACATGATATGTAAGTTATCATACTAATATTTGGCATTGTTTACAAGAATAAAATATATTTAAGTTATTTTAATCTTCTAAAGTTAATATCGACCAGTAATCGAATTTACATGATAAAAAATAAGACAGAATGTTCACCAACATGACACTAAAGTTACTGATTCAGAACCAAGTAATAAACTAATATGCCAAAGAAAGAAACAATAAGAATTACTGGGAAAATGGGATTTCATACTTAGTTTGTTATAAAAATAAAAACACATGGGAAATTGTTAACACAGTCAAGCCGTGTGTTAAAAATGATTTGTTAAAATCGTAACCACACACATATACACACACATCAAGTCGTGTGTGTTATTAAGCTCCTTATGTGGAACTATTCCCATCACTGACAAATGTCTATGCACCTAATTGATAATAACCATGCATAATCAATCAAGTTAGATAAACATAGACTTCGTGTTAGTTTGAACTGACAAAACTTTATACTTACATAAACACCACAACATAGTCAATCAAACAATATAGAAAATGTAGTTTCGAAATTTGGCAGAAAGAAATTATCAAAACCAAAGTTAAAATTATTACTTTTACTCAATCTTGAAACATCTAAGCATTTTCATAAAAGATCCAATCAGTATAATTAAATTAAAACGACCAAGTGATATATGTAAAGACATACATACCTGGCTTATGCTTCTATAAATATTGAATCATACTCTTTGGATGACACACATATCCACCAATTCCAACTTCGCCAAATGTCAAAGCAAGAGGATGATTTGATTTGCTTGTTCTCTCTTGGGGTAGCAACATATTTTCCACAACTAATTTCTTGTATCCCGAAGGTACGGTTTTTCCATGTATAATGGATGCAGTCGAATCATTACATACGGAGGCTGTGGCAATGATCTCTAGGTCAATACTCAGAATTTCGCATTTCTGATTCGACAAACTGGACGAATTCAATGAATTGGGAAAATTATTATTCGGCCTTCTTCTAACACTATCGTGAGGTGTACCACTTTCTCCTTCGTTAGCAACAATGTCCGACATATGATTTTGTTGACCCCTGTATCGTGCCGTCATCAAGTCGAGGATCGAATTCAACTTCCCTTCCATATTATCCATCCTTGAGTTTAAGTATTCTGGGCCTCCTTGAGCCTTTTTAAGTTGTTTTCGTGCAATATTAGACATTTTAACCCGTGTCCTCCAATGCTTTGAGTGCGACCTTTTTTATCTTTGCCAAACACTTGTGATATGATATCTTCATCTAATGTCAAATCTTCTTCATCGCCATCATCATCTAACTTTTTTGCCTTTGCAATTTTTTCCTAAAATAACAATAATACTTGAGTTGTTATTTATTATGAAAACTTTATTGAACAAATGAATTATTATTTGTTTAACTTACCAAGTATACATAAGCCGAATTTGATATAGTACCATCCTTTTTTGTGTGAGCTCTCTCCCATACTTCACAACGTGTGATTTTTTTATCAGATTTTCACTAGCATGCACATTTAATAAGCCTTACATATAAGACAGGAATGCATATCATAGTTGTAAAGGGATTATAACATTGCCTCGACTATATGAATATCTTTGTTAATAAATTAACAATAATAACTAATGGATAATCTAGAAAGGGTGCATACCATTTCATGTTCTATAACGGCGTGACTTGTACGTCTAGTATGATGGCCATAGTTGTAAAGTGATCTGTTTTTTTCCTTCATCTCTTCTTTCCTTTGCACTAGATGTTACTTCATTTTTCAAAAACATATCTCAGTCTTCTTGTTTGATGGTCGGTGGACTGTTCTTTAATCTATCTTCATCATTATCATATTTATCATAATAGCGTGTCCTAAAATCGCTTTTGTGTTTCCTAAATAACTTGGACATTATTTTTAAAATCAAGTCTTTTGAATCTGGATCTAGATTGAAGAATGTCTGTGAAAATAATAGTAATAGTTAAATTAATAATGAGAAAATATGACAATTTAAATTTTAGACTAAAATAAGAATAGTTATTCAACAAAAATAAGTAAATACACTAAATTTTAACAAAAACATTGCAAACGACTACCTTTAATAATGGAACGACTGTAGACTATAGAATCATGGTCAAGTTTTAACAAAAACATTGGAAACCTCTACATAAATGTCAAAACTGTTGAAGTTCAGAATCAGGAACCGGTTTGTCCAACAGTGAATCAGTCAAATTAAAAGAGACAAAAAATAACAATCCATCATGGACCACAGTCAAATATGTTAAGTAGTACAAAAATAATCATATGAATTCACTATCGCATCGCATATCATGCACACTGATACAAAAAAAAAAACTATGCATCTTCCAGTGCTTAAACCCAATACAAGAAACAAATGGGTGTTCCATGTTGATCTGATGGTTGAAAACCGTTAGGAACTTGTCTTATACAACCTGGTCCAACATTAACCTTTAACCAGTCAACAGATCTTTGTAGATTGTTGTATGCTTTCATGATGTTCTTAATTTTTTTATTTTACTTATTTTAATTATGTGTCGCTGAATCTCAGCACATGAGGGTTCTGGCTAAAAAAAATGCATCGTTCAGACATTATTTTTACATGCATAAGAACATGTATTTAATAAATATGTAATTAGCTTAGATCCTAGAATTGTGGATGCCAATGCTACAAGAACATCTTATAAGTAAACAAACTGCTCATTCAGTACATGGATTAATGGTTAGAAACTAAGGAAAAGCCCACCTTTGAGTAGTTGAATTTTAATATTCAATGGTTTATATCAAGACAATTACTTATGTAATATCGAACTTATATACTTCCTACAATACAAAGGCCTGATGTTGCTTACAAAAACTATGTGCCAAATACTTATGGAAGCCTGATGTATGTTGCAAGCGTAAAACATTTGGTCACTTAATGGTCAATTATGACAAAACTGAGGTAATTAGAGAAGTCAAAAACATTGGCATAGCAGTTGAAAAGACATAGGAGGTGAATGAGAATATTACAGACGGAAATTTAAGGAAGATAAAGGTAAAAATAGTCAAAAATGTAAAAGGTTGAGCACGTTCAAAAAGAAATCACAAGAGAAAAAGGTCCATTTTAAATGGAGTGGAATTGAAGAAGGAAATTTTCATAGAGATATAAACGTAAATGACAAGGTAAATAATATTTTGGAGGAGAAAAAGAAGCCTGTAAAAGGTAAAATTTCAGTTAAGAATACAAAAGGAAAAGTGTTGGAATTGAATAAATATATGAGAATAAGTCATTGTTAGTGTTGCATTAGTTTTGGTAGTCTCGGTCAATAAGGCTAAGTTATAGGTGATAAGGATTGACAAAAATATCATTAATGATATTATTAAATATCATTAATGATATCCTTATCAATAGGAACTCAGCCACGTTAATTTTTTACTTTGATTGTCCTGGTTTCTCTTTTTTTATCTTGTTGTAAGGCTATTTAAAGGCCATTTCTATTTCAGTTTAATGTATCAGAGAATACCCTCCCAGAAATCTGCAACTTGTTTTAGATTGTGGTATCAAAGCCCTCTCAAAAGGGATCTGAAGGAGTGAAATACAAGTGAGAAAGTGTGCAGAGTGAGCAAAGAATAAAAGAGTGAGAGATGGATGCTGAATCTTGTAATTTCATTCCCCCATGTGTGCCAAAATTCGATGGGGATTATGATCATTGGAGTTTACTCATGGAGAATCTGTTGCGTTCGAAGGAGTATTGGAGTGTGATTCAACTAGGCTACAAAGAACCTGGATCTGATGAAGTGTTATCGCAGCACAACAGAAGAAGTTGGAGGAAGCAAAGTTGAAGGACTTGAAGGTAAAGAATTATTTGTTTCAGTCCATTGACAAGTCTATTGTAACACCCCGTAATTCTATTAATATTAATATTCACAAATTAAAGAATAACTAATCTCAGACGTGAGAATTGTGGGAAACGGGTTGCGCCATTGTGTTCGTCTTGGAATTATGTTTGAAATAGAGTCCGAGTTTGCATGATTTGGACTTCGTATGAAGAAGTTATGGCCATCGGAAGTTTCAGAAAATTCAAAACAGATTTCAGAAATTTAAAATTCAAAAATTCGGAGTCAAAACAGGCTGGGCGGGAAAATTCCCGCCAGGCCCAGGTCGACCTTAGGGTCGACTAGGCAGTCGACCTGCCTACCAGGTCGACTATAGAGTCGACCTGGGGGTCGACCTGGCAGTCGACCTGCCCCCCCCCCCCCCCGAGCAGTTTTTGTTCTGAGCCTGTTTTTGACTGAGTGATGACCCATTAGGGTTTTGACCTAATCTGGTTGGCTGAGATTAGTCCTAAGTTGATCTGACGGTCTAAATAAATCCTAAACTCTATAAATACCTAGGTAGTCTCTCACTCTAATTCACATGAAAAATAGAATAGCTACCGTCATACCGCCGCCATGGAACTCAGTCTAGCCGCCGCCAACTAAGAAGGAAGAAAAGCTAATCAAAACCTAATTCTACTCAACTCTAAAGCAAATCAAGACTCTCTTTTCTTCTCTAAATTGTGAGTATGATGATCTTAACAAGATTATTATTAAATTAATTAGATTAAGTTATGAATGGATTATGAGTAGATGATGTGAATTGTCATATATGTTGTTGTAAACCGTATACTATCATGCATGTTGTAAATCCTATGTTATGTGATGATGATATCCTATATGTTGTAAATCATGCTATGATGATGTTTTGTATGTTGAGAGTTTCTATGCTAAGTTGTGATGAATCATACACGTTAAAAAGCCATGATGTTACTATCTATGCTAATTAGTTCATGTTAATCAAATCATAATATTGATACTATTTGGGCTAGGTTGATCTATATGACAAGTCACATATGCAAGTTTAGGTTGATTAGTAAAAGTTATGAACATATGCCATGACATCTATTATGACATCTAGGATTATGCTATGACATATGTGAATTCTATGTATTAGATGCTAGTTCGCACCATCATTATGTTGCATAAAACCCCATATGCAAGTTGATACATAAATTTGGGTTATGAACATATCATGTAAATTGTGACATTTAACAAGTTGACACCTTTAGATCCTTAACATGCGTAGTTTATGCAAGTTTCACCCCTATTATGATTAGATTTATTTGTCTATATGTTGTGATAATTTATCTTTGTGCTATGAGTTAGACTATTCGAGTCTAACGTATATTCTACGTTGAATAAGCGAACGTATAAATGTGGGGTAGGGGTAATATTAAGGATTTAATAATAAGAAGTTGGGGTGCAATTGATATGATTTTGCATGCCATGAATGGATGACCATAATTGAGTCAATTATGGGCATCATTAAAATTGGAGTTAATTAATAATTTGAATAGGGAATTATTAAAACTGGGGTAAAAGATTATAAGTGATAATCAATGCTTAGGACACGAGGTTGGACTCATTTGTGACGTAAACCTTCCCGGACCCTCCCGGCAAATCCAGTGGTCACAAATGTCAGCCCAATGTGAGAGGTCCTAGGCCTAAACTAAAGCATAAAAGTTGTAAAGACACGAGGTTAGACTCTTTTATGGTGTAAGACTGCTCGGACCCGCCCGGCAAATCCAGCTGCCATAAATGCCAGTCTAATGTGAGAGGTCTTTATGAGGTTATGGCCTAAATGAATTAAGAAATACTTAACCGGATAAACATGTAAGGTGGGACATGGGGGTTAAGTAGGTGCTTTGGGTGACATGAGGAATCTGGTGGGTGCCCTTAGTGGCATGTGAAATACGATTAGTAAGACTTAACCAAACACACATGTAAATGAACATGACTAAGAGGATTAAGTGGGATATACTAGTGGTGACAAGCTTAGGTGGGTAGCTTATGGGGGCCCATTTCAACCAGTATCCCAAACGTATCTTTGTGGGCTCGACCCAAGTCGAGGACGGGACACGCATACTGGGTTTGACTATAAGAGGCCAAAACGGGGAGCGGTGGCAACGCAAGTCCAACGGGTTTCATATGCGTGTGTGGACCCGGGCTGGTAGGTAAGACGTTGTTGCATCGTGTAGGTATAAGCCGTGCATTCTCAAGTTGTATCGGGTTGCCACTTTAGGGGAGTGATACACCCCACTATGGGGCTAGCACGGGTATCTACGAGTAGGGAGCCGATCGAAAGTGGGTAGTGGGGTACACCTAGTGGAGATAGGGGCAGACGGCGCCTATGTAGTCAGCTAGGGGTACGCAAGGCTATTTATATAGTTTCTGTGTGAAGCAAGTGGGATCAACCTTTAGGGTGACTGGTGCGGTGCAGTGTAGTAATTATTCGTTAGCAATTAGGTGTGCCTTTAACGTTATCTTTAACGTTATCTTTATCTGCTTTCCATACCCAATAGTTCATAGACATTTACTTGTCTTCCAACTTACGCCTTAGTCTAGTTATTTTGATAATAGTATTGTTAGAATTAACATACTCGCCAGACTTTATGTCTGACCCCCTCCATTTCTATCCTTTTTCCCCCTCCAGGTCCTCAGGTTGGGCCCAGCTCTAGTGGAGTTTGATTGGATTGCTTCATCTCTCTTTGGAAAGCTTGGACCGTTGAAGTAAAGTCCAGCTTGTTATCTCTTTTTAATGGCTATTTGTGTAATGGGATTATGTATTTTGTTTTATGAAGATGGATATTGTACTTGACTCTGATTTATGGTTTTATGATGTAACAAACATGTTTAATTTCTGCTGCAATAAAATGAAGTTTTAGATTTCCAAGTACTACTTATTATCTGTCTTGTTGTAATTTTTCTGTTCTATATTCACTTAAAACCTCCATGGAAGTTAATGCATTCCCTTTGTGAGTGACATTAATGGACGTGGGGTGTTACACGTGGTATCAGAGCTTAAGGTTACCAGAACAGATATTTTTTTTAGAAAAACTATTTTTCTAAAGTATTTTTGGAAGAAGTGCTTTCAAAAACATGTTTTAATGAGTAATTTAAAGAGGAAAGTTTTTATGAAAAACATAATCCCCAATAGCCATATATCTTTATCCTTCGAATTCTCCATTTTGAATCTTTCCTTTTTCGTTTCAACATGGCTGAAGATCTTAACCTTCCGGATGGTGTAACGATACCAGGATGGTATAGGAGGTTATTAGAGGCCAGGGCCGCTGCAGGTCCAGCCAATGTTCCTCCACCACCAGTTGCACCCGTTCCTCCTCCTCCTCCTCGCATAGATACTTTTGCAAAGATGTGCAAGGAATTTAAGGCTATGGGTGGAAAACCCTTTCAAGGGTCAGAAACGTTTGTGGAAGCTAGAGATTGGATTAGGGAGGTGGAAGAATTGCTAGAAATCTTTGAAGTAGAAGAAGGGAGGAAAGTCAAATTAGCAGCTTGGTTGATGAAGGGAGAGGCCTCGTTTTGGTGGGAGGTCACTAATGGGGAGCATCCTGTTGACTCTTGGGTGGATTTCAGACGTAGGTTCGAGGCGAAGTTTCTCTCAAGGGCAGAAGAGAATCTATATATGGAAAGGTTCTTGGCGTTAAAGCAAGGAAGCTCATCAGTGAAAGAATATGTTAACAAATTTAATCAGTTAGCGAGGTTTGGCTTGGACTTAGTGAACACGCCGGAGAAGAAGGCTCTAAGGTTCGTTAATGGATTGAATGAACCGTTGCAAGGGTTGGCTATGACCCACATCCCTATGGGGGCCACCTTTGAGAAGCTAGTAGACATGACACTCATGCACGAAAAGAAAGGCGCTAAAGCTGATAAGGCACCCGAGAAGAAAGGGGATCAGAAGAAACCACAACAGCAAAACAAGAAGGGTGGTAAAGACCATAATGGCAAGGGAAAGAAGAAATGCTTTAACTATGGGACACCAGGCCATCTCAGCAAGGATTGCCGAAAGAAATAGAAGACTGGTTGTTTTCACTGTGGCGATGCAGGACATCTAGTGAAGGACTGCCCAAAGAAGGGGCAGAGGGCAGGGACTACCTTGGGAGGACATGTGCAGGCTCTTATGGCACCAGGGCAGGCAAGGGGACAAGTTCAGGCTCTCGCGGTCCCACCGCTGCAAGAACGAGGTAGAACCATTTCTGTTGAAAGCTTAGTTTTTCTGTTTGATCATCATGTCCGTACCTTATTCGATTCGGGCGCATCGCATTAGTTTATCTCTACATCATTAGTTGAATCACTGCACTTAAACACCAGTTTAGAAGAGGATCCCTTAGTTGTTTCGAATCCAATTGGGGGCTCAGCCTATTTGTCCATGATGTGTTTGGATTTGAAAATTTCTATACTTAGCATTGGGTTTAGATGTGATGCTTATGTGTTGGGCTTCTTGGCTATGGGCTAATTTTAGGAATGGATTGGTTATCCAGAAATGGGGCCGTTCTTGATTGTGAAAGGAGAGTAGTTAGGCTCGTGACTCGCCTTGGCAACACTCTCGAAATCTTTTGTAATCCCATAAATTCCGTTATGCTAAGTTATCTAGAATCGCTTGACGCGTCTGAGGAAAATCTACGATCTGTTAGAGTGGTCCGAGAATATTCGGACGTGTTTGAGGAGGTGAAGGGCTTGCCTCCGAAGTGGGAGATAGATTTTCGAATATATCTTGTGGATAATGCGAAACCAGTATCTTTGCCAGTACGCCACGTGGCTCCACGTGAAAGGAGGGAACTCAATAAGCAAGTGAAGGAGTTGCTTGAGAAGGGGTTCATAAGACGAAGTATATCGGAGTGGGGTGCTCCAGTAGTATTTGCCACGAAGGCGGATGGGTCCCTTAGACTTTGTGTGGACTATAGAGAACTTAATAAGCTTACTAAGAAGAACAGACACCCACTGCCAAGGATTGACGATCTCTTCGATCAGTTAGTTGGCGCCTCAGTGTTTTCGCAGTTGGACTTAGCCACTGGTTTCCATCAGTTGAGAGTGGCTGAGGGTAGCATATACAAGACTGCCTTTAGGACTCCGGACGGTATCTATGAATGGCTAGTGATGCCCTTCGGTTTGACGAACGCCCCCGCATACTTTGTTGATCTGATGAGTAGGGTGTTTAGGGAGTACCTTAATAAATTCGTGGTAGTCTTTGTAGATGACATCTTGATCTTTTCTAAGGATGAAGAAGAGCATGCCCTACATCTTAGGGAAGTGTTGGAGACTCTTCGAGCGCATAGCCTTAAGGCTAAATTTTCCAAATGTCACTTCTGGAGGAAGGAAGTACGGTTCTTAGGGCACGTGGTTTCCAAAGAAGGGATAGCTGTGGATCCCACGAAGGTGGTGGCCATCCAAGATTGGAAGGTCCCTAAAAATGCTACCGAAGTAAGAAGTTTCTTGGGGTTGGCTGGCTACTATAGGAAGTTTATCAAAGACTTCGCAAAGATATCAGCTCCATTGACACGCTTGACGAAGAAGAACCTAGTTTTCACATGGGACGTAGATTGTGATGATGCGTTCCAACTTTTGAAGAGAGCTTTGACTTCAGCCCCAGTCTTAGTATTGCCAGACGGGAGTAAGCCATTTACTGTTTATACCGATGCTTGTGGGACAGGTCTTGGCGCAGTCTTAATGCAAGAGGGTAGGGTAATAGCCTATGGTGGAAGGCAGTTGAGAGCGCATGAGAAAAATTACCCTACACATGACCTAGAGTTGGCCGCTATTGTTTTCGCGCTTAAGTCTTGGCGTCATTATCTTCTTGGCGAGAGATTCGAATTATTCACTGACCACAAATCGCTAAAATACCTATTCTCTCAAAAGGACTTGAACTTAAGGCAACAAAGGTGGATGGAGTTCCTAGCATCCTACGACTTCGAGATAGCGTATACCCCTGGCAAGGGTAACGTGGTGGCAGATGCCTTAAGTAGAAAAAGATTATCCTTAAGTCCTTTGTTTGTTGAGCGGCGAAGTTTAGAGTTCATCTCTATGTTTGATTTTAAGCCTTCCGTTGACTTTGTACCCGGTCTGCTAGCATCCTTGGAGGTCAGACCTACGCTTTTGGGATGGATTGGCGAGGCACAGCGAGATGACCCACAGTTGGTTGAGTTAGTAGAAAAGCTCAAAGGAGCGGAGTCATCAAGCCATCTCCGTAGGTATACCCTAGATCATAGGGGTTGGTTACGTAGGGACGGTAGACTTTGTGTACCAAAAGACGATGACCTAAGGAAGACCATTCTTGACGAAGCGCATCATTCAAAGATGAACATTCATCCCGGAGGGGACAAGATGTACATGGACATGAGACGAGTTTACTTTTGGGCCGGCATGAAGAGGGACATAGCCGAGTATGTCGCTAGATGTTTGGTGTGCCAACAAGTAAAAGCGGAGCAAAAGAAACCTGGTGGGTTGCTTCACCCATTGGAGGTTCCAAAAGTGTCTCGATGGATTTTGTGGATGGATTACCGAGATCGGGGAAGGGTAATACGGGGATTTGGGTTATAGTAGACAGACTTACTAAGAGCGCCCATTTCATTCCCGTGAAGAGTAAGAGGACTGCTCCATGGTTAGCTTCTGTATACGTCCGAGAAATAGTTCGTTTGCATGGTGTTCCTTCTAGCATATTGAGCGACCGCGATCCTATTTTCACTAGCGAATTTTGGAGAAGTTTACAAGAGGTGGTAGGGACTCAGTTATGTTTAAGCACCGCATATCATCCTCAGACGGACGGCCAGACTGAGAGGATGAATCGCATTCTAGAGGATCTTTTGAGGCTATGTATTCTAGACTTTGGGGGTACATGGGAAGAGCATCTTCCATTGGTGGAGTTCGCATATAATAACAGCTTTCAGTCTAGCATTGGCATGGCACCATTCGAAGCTCTTTATGGACGACCTTGTCGTTCACCTACATGTTGGTGGGAATCTACGGATAAGATCTTACTTGGGCCTGATATGATTAGGGAGACTTCGGAGAAGATCGATTTGATTCGAAGGAGGATGAAGACGGCGCAAGATAGGCAGAAATCTTATGCGGATAAGAGGAGGACAGATCTTGAGTTTGAAGTTGGGGACATGGTCTTTATCAAAGTGTCTCCATTACAGAACGTTGTTCGCTTTGGGTCCGTTGGAAAGTTAGCACCAAGGTTTGTAGGGCCGTTTCCTATTAAGGAGAGGATTGGACGGATGGCGTATAGAGTGGAGTTGCCTGAGAGACTTAGTGGTGTACACGACGTATTCCATGTGTCACACTTGAGGAAGTGCTTGCACGAGACCGCGGAAGTGGTAGAGCCGAGCTCGCTTAGAGAGGTGGAGATAGAGCGTGATGCGACGATTCGACGAGCTCCTACGCGCATTCTTGGGTCGGAGATCAAGAAGCTGAGGAATCGAGAGGTCAGACTAGTCAAAGTGCAATGGGGAGATGATGAGAGCAACGCTACTTGGGAGATAGAAGAGAAGATGCGTTCACGATACCCTTTTCTTTTTGAGGGTATGTCCTTTAATTTCTCCTTTATTGCTTAGGTTGTACTTATCTTATCTTTAGTATGTCCTCTTGCTAGTATCGTTGACCTTTAGTTAGGATAATCCTATGGTTGAAACATGTGTTTGAGATATGTTATGTATGATGGATGCAAAGTGGATGCAAGTGTTTGCTAGTGGTTGCTCGTGGACGCATATACACACACTAGGCACTAGATCGGGTCAGTCACTTCATACTGCATATTGCATATAAATGGATGTATTTAGTAAAATGGATGTATGATGATTGTTTTATCATATGGACGCTGCATTCAGATGATGATTGTGCACACATATAGAGATAATATGTAGCATTAGGGAACTTTTGCATACATAATGGACGCATGACACTATCATGATTTTCATTAAGGAGGTCAACTGAATCAGTGGACCGCCTGATTTTGCATTAGATATGGACATATACACACACTGTGCATTTAAACATGAAAGCATTAGAAGTCTATAAGGATAATGGATGCCTATGTTTGACGGTTTAGTAAATGGACGATTGGATGTTAGGATATACATTCTTCTTGACTTGAAGATTTCGGGGACGAAATCCTTTAAGGAGGGGAGAATGTAACACCCCGCAATTCTATTAATATTAATATCCACAAATTAAAGAATAACTAATCTCAGACGTGAGAATTGTGGGAAACGGGTTGCGCCATTGTGTTCATCTCGGAATTCTGGTTGAAATAGAGTCCGAGTTTGCGTGATTTGGACTTCGTATGAAGAAGTTATGGCCATCGGAAGTTTCAGAAAATTAAAAACAGATTTTAGAAATTTAAAATTCAAAAATTCGGAGTCAAAACAGGCTGGGCGGGAAAATTCCCGCCAGGCCCAGGTCGACCCTAGGGTCGACTGGGCAGTCGACCTGGGGGTCGACCTGCCCCCCCCCCCAGTTTTTGTTCTGAGCCTGTTTTTGACTGAGTGATGACCCATTAGGGTTTTGACCTAATCTGGTTGGCTGAGATTAGTCCTGAGTTGATCTGACGGTCTAAAATAAATCTTAAACTCTATAAATACTTAGGTAGTCTCTCACTCTAATTCACATGAAAAATAGAATAGCTACCGTCATACCGCCACCATGGAACTCAGTCTAGCCGCCGCCAACTAAGAAGGAAGAAAAGCTAATCAAAACCTAATTCTACTCAACTCTAAAGCAAATCAAGACTCTCTTTTCTTCTCTAAATTGTGAGTATGATGATCTTAACAAGATTATTATTAAATTAATTAGATTAAGTTATGAATGGATTATGAGTAGATAATGTGAATTGTCATATATGTTGTTGTAAACCGTATACTATCATGTATGTTGTAAATCCTATGTTATGTGATGATGATATCCTATATGTTGTAAATCATGCTATGATGATGTTATGTATGTTGAGAGTTTCTATGCTAAGTTGTGATGAATCATACATGTTAAAAAGCCATGATGTTACTATCTATGCTAATTAGTTCATGTTAATCAAATCATAATATTGATACTATTTGGGCTAGGTTGATCTATATGACAAGTCACATATGCAAGTTTAGGTTGATTAGTAAAAGTTATGAACATATGCCATGGCATCTATTATGACATCTAGGATTATGCTATGACATATGTGAATTCTATGTATTAGATGCTAGTTCGCACCATCATTATGTTGCATAAAAGCCCATATGCAAGTTGATACATAAATTTGGGTTATGAACATATCATGTAAATTGTGACATTTAACAAGTTGACACCTTTAGATCCTTAACATGTGTAGTTTATGCAAGTTTCACCCCTATTATGATTAGATTTATTTGTCTATATGTTGTGATAATTTATCTTTGTGCTATGAGTTAGACTATTCGAGTCTAACGTATATTCTACGTTGAATAAGCGAACGTATAAACGTGGGGTAGGGGTAATATTAAGGATTTAATAATAAGAAGTTGGGGTGCAATTGATATGATTTTGCATGCCATGAGTGGATGACCATAATTGAGTCAATTATGGGCATCATTAAAATTGGAGTTAATTAATAATTTGAATAGGGAATTATTAAAACTGGGGTAAAAGATTATAAGTGATAATCAATGCTTAGGACACGAGGTTGGACTCGTTTGTGACGTAAACCTGCCCGGACCCGCCCGACAAATCCAGTGGTCACAAATGTCAGCCCAATGTAAGAGGTCCTAGGCCTAAACTAAAGCATAACAGTTGTAAAGACACGAGGTTAGACTCTTTTATGGTGTAAGACTGCCCGGACCCGCCCGGCAAATCCAGCTGCCATAAATGCCAGTCTAATATGAGAGGTCTTTATGAGGTTATGACCTGAATGAATTAAGAAATACTTAACCAGATAAACATGTAAGGTGGGACATGGGGGTTCAGTAGGTGCCTTTGGTGGCATGAGGAATCTAGTGGGTGCCCTTAGTGGCATGTGAAATACGATTAGTAAGACTTAACCAAACACACATGCAAATGAACATGACTAAGAGGGTTACGTGGGATATACTAGTGGTGACAAGATTAGGTGGGTAGCTTGTGGGGGCCCATTTCAACCAGTATCCCAAACGTATCTTTGTGGGCTCGACCCAAGTCGAGGACGGGACACGCATACTGGGTTTGACTATAAGAGGCCAAAACGGGGAGCGGTGGCAACACAAGTCCAACGGGTTTCATATGCGTGTGTGGACCCGGGATGGTAGGTAAGACGTTGTTGCATCGTGTAGGTATAATCTGTACATTCTCAAGTTGTATCGGGTTGCCACTTTAGGGGAGTGATACACCCCACTGTGGGGCCAGCACGGGTATCTACGAGTAGGGAGCCAATCGAAAGTGGGTATTGGGGTACACCTAGTGGAGATAGGGGCAGACGGCGCCTATGTAGTCAGCTAGGGGTACGCAAGGCTATTTATATAGTTTCTGTGTGAAGCAAGTGGGATCAACCTTTAGGGTGACTGGTGCGGTGCAGTTTAGTAATGTGCGGTGCAGTGTAGTAATTATTCGTTAGTAATTAGGTGTGCCTTTAACGTTATCTTTATCTGCTTTCCATACCCAATAGTTCATAGACATTTACTTGTCTTCCAGCTTACGCCTTAGTCTAGTTATTTTGATAATAGTATTGTTAGAATTATCATACTCGCCAGACTTTATGTCTGACCCCCTCCATTTCTATCCTTTTTCCCCCTCCAGGTCCTCAGGTTGGGCCCAGCTCTAGTGGAGTTTGATTGGATTGCTTCATCTCTCTTTGGAAAGCTTGGACCGTTGAAGTAAAGTCCAGCTTGTTATCTCTTTTTAATGGCTATTTGTGTAATGGGATTATGTATTTTGTTTTATGAAGATGGATATTGTACTTGACTCTGATTTATGGTTTTATGATGTAACAAACATGTTTAATTTCCGCTGCAATAAAATGAAGTTTTAGATTTCCAAGTACTACTTATTATCTGTCTTGTTGTAATTTTTCTGTTCTATATTCACTTAAAACCTCCATGGAAGTTAATGCATTCCCTTTGTGAGTGTCATTAATGGACGTGGGATGTTACATCTATTCTGAAAACAATCATGCAAAAGGCGACGACAAAGAAACTTTGGGATTCCAGGAAAGTCAAGTACCAAGGTAATGATAGAGTAAAGCGTGCTCAATTGCAGAGGCTGAGAAGAGTGTTTGGACGCTGGAGATGAAGATAGGAGAGATGGTGACAGATTATTTCTGGATAGTCACAGCTAATGATATTAGAAATTACGGAGAGAATATGGAGGATGTGAAGATAGTTGAGAAAATTCTTTGAATATTGATGGAGAATTTCAATTATGTCGTGTGCTCAATTGAGGAGTCGAAGGATATCGACAAGATTTCTGTTGATGAATTACATAGCTCACTGCTCGTACACGAGCAGAAGATACAACGAAAGAAACCTGAAGAAGAAGTACTCAAAGTCGAGTACGATTACAATCCTGGACGAGGAAGAGGAAGAGGTAATGCTGGAAGAGGTGGTGCCAGTGCTTCGAGATGAAGAGGAAGAGGAAAAGGAAGAACATGTCTTAACAAAGCCAATATTGAGTGTTTCAACTACCACAGGTTAGGACACTTTCAATATGAATGTCCAACGGCTGAAAAGGGAGCAAATTATGTTGAATTTGATGAAGAAGAAGCATTACTTCTGAAGGAACATGTAGAGATTAAAGAAGCTGAGCATAAGGGAATATGGTTTTTCGATCCGGGCTGCTCTAATAACATAACGGGAAACATAGAATGGTTTATGGAGCTTGATGAGAGTTTCAGGCACTCTGCGAGAATAGGAAATAGCTCAAAAATGGATGTTCTAGGAAAAGGAAATGTCAAATTTGAGATTCAAGGGGTGACTCAAATTGTAAGTGATGTATTCTTTGTTCTAGATTTAACAAATAATCTACTGAGCATTGGGCAAATGCAAGGGAAAGGTGTGGATTTTTTTATCAGCAAAGAAGTGTGTAAGATGTTTCATCCTAAAAGAGGCTTGATTGTGAACACTAGAATGTCTACAAACCATATGTTCATGGTGTCTGCAAACATGAAAGCTGGTCAGAGTACATGTCCGAAGATTGAAGATGACAAAACAGCATATTTGTGGCACAAATGCTATGGACATCTAAATAATACATCTATTAAGATTATGCATGACAAACAACTTGTGAAAGGGATGCCTCAAATGAAAGGAGTCTTGAAAGTTTGTGAAGTGTGCAACATTGGAAAACAACATCGTGAGGTCATATCCAAGATGGGTCAATGGAGAGCAACAAAAAGGTTACAGCTCATTCATGCGGACTTGTGCGGTCCTATATCTCCGGTATCTCAAGTGGAAAGAGGTACATCTTTCTTCTGATTGATGACTTTAGTCGCAAGAGCTGGATATATCTTCTCTCGGCGAAAAATGAAGCGTTTGAAGCTTTCAAGACATTCAAAAGTCTTATGGAAAAGGAAGCAGGAGCTGGTATATGTTGTTTAAGGACAGATAGGGGAGGAGAGTTCACTTCAAACACTTTCAATCAATTATGTGTGGAACACAGGATTGGGAGGCAATCAACCGCAACTTATACGTCACAACAAAACGGTGTTGCCGAGAGGAGAAACCGCTTTATAATGATCGATGTTTTCTCACAGAGAAGAACACGCCAAAGAGTTTTCGGCCTGAGGCTGCAAAATGGACATGTCATGTCCTAAATAGAAGTGCAACAAGTGCAATAAAAAATATGGTGCCAGAAGAATGTTGGAGTGGGATCAAACCCAATGTGGGCTATTTCAGAGTCTTTGGCTGCATTTGTCATGTGCATATTCCTGAGCAACGAAGAGCGAAGCTTGATAACAGGAGCCGCAAGTGTGTTCTTCTTGGAGTGAGTGAAGAATCCAAAGCATATCAACTTTATGATTCAATCTTAAAAGAAGTGGTCATAAGTCGAGGTGTAGTATTTGAGGAAGAAGGAAAATGGAATTGGAATACAGAAGAAAATGATTCCAGTGACATTCTGGACTGGGGAGAAGAAAATCCAATTGGAGAGGGAGACGCAGAAGAAGTTAAAGCTGGTGAAAGATGTGAAGCGGGAGAAGATCAGCCTGTTAATGAAGAAAATGCAGTAAATTCTCCACAACCAAGTGCGGGAGAAGATCAACCTGTTAATGAAGAAAATGCAGGAAATTCTCCACAATCAGAGATTCAGCAGAAAAGAAATAGGAGACAACCAGCATGGATGTAAGATTACGAGAGCTGTGAAAGGATCTTAGATGAAGAGGCTGAAGCAGAAATGTGGATAACGCTATTTCTATCTCATGATGATCCAGTAAGATTTGCATAGGCAAGCAAAGAAGAAAAATGGATGAAGGTAATGAGAAGTGAGATTCAATCCATAGAGAAGAACAAAACTTGGTATCTTGTAAACTTGCCAGCAGATCCGAAAAAGCTTGGAGTCAAATGGGTCTTTAAGACCAAACTGAATAAGGAAGGCATGTCGATAAGTATAAGGCGAGATTGGTCGTGAAAGTTTATGCACAAGAAGAAGGCATCGACTATGAGGAAGTTTTTGCCCTAGTAGCTCGTTGGGATACAATTCGAATATTGTTGGCTGTGTCTACGCAAAGAGGATGGAGGGTGTACCAGTTAGATGTAGAAAGTGCATTTCTTTACGGAGAATTGAAGTAAGTAGTGTATATGGATCAACCAGAAGGATTTTTCAAGGAAGGTGAAGAAGACAAGGTGTATCGTTTGAAAAAGGCATTATACGGGTTAAAACAGGCGCCTAGAGCCTGGTTTAGTCGAATTGAGGAATACTTCAAGCAAGCAGGCTTCAATAGAAGCAGCTATGATCATACTCTTTTCATCAAAAGGGAAGGAGAGAAATACATCATGGTGAGCATTTATGTTGACGATTTGATATTTGCTGGGAATGATGAGTCGCTGCTTGAAGGTTTCAAACAATCGATGAAGCAAAATTTTGAGATGACGGATCTCGAGTTAATGAGGTTTTTTCTGGGTGTGGAAGTTTGTCAAAGTATAGATGGAATTCACTTGTGTCAAAAAAATATGCTCAAGAGGTGTTAGAAAGGTTCAAAATGGAGGACTGCAATCCAGTCAAAAAACCATTGTTCCAGGAATTAAACTTTCAAAAGAAGGAGCTGGGAAAGAAGTGGAAGCTACACTGTACAAGCAGTTGGTCAGGTGCTTATTGTAACTATGGTTACAAGGCCTGAAATGATGTATATTGTTTGTTTACTCTCTCGTTTCATGGAAAAACCCAAGGGAAAACATATGATGGCGGCAAAGAGAGCTTTGAGATACTTGAGAGGTACGTTGGAGCTTGGTATCTTCTGTAAGAGAGGGGCTGAGTTGAAAGTAGAATCTTACACAGATGGTGACTACGTTGGAGAAGTTGATGATCGTAAAAGCACTTCAGGCTATGTGTTTTTACTAAATGGAGCAGCAGTGTGTTGGAGTTCAAGAAAATAGGAACTTGTGACTTTGTCTTCTACAGAAGCCGAGTACGTTGCTGCAACATCATGTGCGTGTCACGGTGTTTGGATAAAAGGAGTCATGGAGGAAAATTTCGGTAAAGAATGCAGGTGTATGGAGATTTTTTGTGATAATACTTCTTCTATTAAGTTGTCAAAGAATTCGGTGATGCATAGGCGGGCAAAGCATATCGACGTGAGGTATCACTACATACGTAATCTTATAAACCAAGAAGTTGTAAAGTTGGTGTTTTGTGGAATAGGAGAACAAATTGCAGACATCATGATGAAACCGGTGAAGTTAGAGACTTTGATCAAGCTGAGAAGTCTTCTGGGAATGCAAGCACGAGAAGTTTAAACTGGATTTTAGCATAACATGTCCAGTTTAAGTGAGAGATTTGTTGGGACTGAATAAATCTCTAAGAATAAGTCATTGTTAGTGTTGCGTTAGTTTTGGTAGTTTCGGTCAATAAGGCTAAGTTATAGGTGATAAGGATTGACATAAATATCATTAATGATATCCTTATCAATAAGAACTCATCCACATTAATTTTTGCTTTGATTGTCCTGGTTTCTCTTTTTTTAGTTTGTTGTAAGGTTATTTAAAGGCCATTTCTATTTCAGTTTAATGTATCAGAGAATACCCTCCCAGAAATCTACAAGTATTGTCTTTACAAAAAGAACAATAATTGTTTGGTATTCAGTAGGAAAATATGGGCAAGTCAATGTAGAAGATAATCATGGTGTTGTGCATTTATTTGTTGAACGATACATTGGTTTAGAAGGTAGAAAGGAAGACAACTTTAAGCATGTGCTGGAAAATGAGGAAATAAATGAATCATTACAATAGCAAAAAAATAACTCATGCAAATGCAAGGAAATTATACATGCACACCTACAAGCCCAAGATCAACCAAAAGCAAGACACTTTAAGTGCATAAAGCATCATTACAATGCAAGCAGGGTGGCAAAGTTAAATCAAGGCAATAGCGAAGCTATATTGCATTAACCAGAAAAACAGTTTAACATCATCAAAGGGATAGTTTATGGCATTTGATTAGAATTTTCCTTCCATAAAACAAGTAATTTTTAGTTGGTTGTCTTTTTTTTTCTACTTCAAGTGAACAAGGGGACAAAACAAAATTGCAATATAGAACTAAATATACCAAAATTAATTTTAGCTTACCAGCAATTCTTTCCAAACGTCCATCTTATATTTATTAGGTACACTAACTCAACTTTCGTATGAAATAGGCACATGAATTCGCATCAATTTAGCAATTCGACTACTTATTTTTCCAGCATTTTTTGAAAATGGAATACCTAGTGTGTTCATCTCCACTTTTTCAGGTTGTGTAGAGGATGATTGTGTAATTGAATGGTTTGATGGTTCTACATGTTTTGACATTGTCATTATCTTCTTGGTTGTAATCCAAACTACCAAGATCATCTGCAACAAACAAACAATCCAAATTTCAATGAGGTATGACAAACTTGTTAATTTCATGTAAAAAGAGGTAACAAAATAAAGCATTAGCTAAGGCAAAATTGGTATTGTAGTGATTTACTGTTAATTAATCTCAGTCAAGAACATCAACTGTTCACGAAAATGCAATACGTTAAATATTGGAGCAAAACAGTATCAGCAAACCAGATAGAATATATACAATCATTCAAAGAAGCAGTTTTGATATATTCATTCACTCATACATGTTTATATGTGTATATGTAAGGTCAAAAAGCAGGGTGTACCATCTTAAATGAAGCAAGAGCATAAAATATTAACAAATGCATTTAAGTTTTCTGATGAAGCTACAACTTAGTCTACTTCAACTGCACATTCAACTTGAGCAAAATATAAATTCAACACAATTCATTTAAGAAATTTTAATTTCAATCACACTTGAAATTCTAAATTCAACCATACTTGAAATTCAATACAATTCAGTTAAGAAATACAACTCATATTAACATATGCATTTAGTAAAACCTTCTAATTTTTTGTTGTCTTCAAAAGCTGATTGATAAACCATAGGAAACTCAATGTCGTACACAGTTGTAGTCAACCGTTTCGGTGTGTGCAAAACCACAAACTTTTTAAATCTTTTGAGTAGAGCACTTGACTCGCTTCTGATGCAAGAATGATTGACTCATCATTTTCTCTATCTTTGGTTTTTAATTTCTCTAAGTTAATCATAATCAAATTTGAAACATGATCTGTCTTGCAACCATTGACTTTATCTTCGACCTTTACCCAATCATAATAAAAAACCGTTTGTTTGAAGCCGATGTAATCTAATTCAATTATCTGCTGAATAACTCCATAATACATTGTTTCCGCTTCCTTGTAATTTTTATCTTTTCCGCTTGCTCTAAATTTTGTAATTGCTCTCATACAAACACCACTATCTTGTGTTACTATTCTTTCTTCATAATTTTTTAGGGAAAATACGAATCCATTCACTTGGTACTTCATATAATTACATGCCTTGAACTTTGGCCCGTTCACTAATCTCCAAAGAGTTGAATCATCATCACTAGTCTTCACCAGATAAAAAACAGCAAATGAAAAGCATGACCATGATGTTGTATGATCCACTTAAATGCACATGAATATATAAGATGATGTAATACCTCATCACGTAACCACAGAATAAAACTTTGATAGGTTTCCACAGATGTAACGCTACTTCGAGATTGAGATTTAGTAATTTTCACATAAATGGTATACTTCCTGTGATAAACATTTCAAAATGAATATAGAAGTAAATTTACAATAATGAGAAGTTAGGATAGACTAGTGAACTTACTTCTCCCTTTAATCCAATCCATCGTGCTTATTAAGGACCCATTTACGAACTTGTTCAAGCTGCACCTAAGTTAAGGTTATATCTTTACCATTATCTAGAGGCATCTCATCAGCAAACTCATCATCTTTATCTAAAAACGCTTCATATGTATGTTTATGAGTGCCATCACCTCTTTTTGTCATATACTTCATGCAGTAATAACTAGCTTCTTGTACAATATATCCTTCTGCAATACACCCTTCAATATATCTTTTGTTGAGCACGTATCCTTTATATGTTTTCATCAACCTATGTAGGTAATCAATTGTAAATAACTTGTATCCATTTAAATCGAACTATGGAGAATAAAACTAAAATTAGTAATTTACCTTTCAAATGGATACATCCATCTATATCTAACAGAACCCCAAATCAATGCTTCATCGGCTAAATGAACCATAAGATGGATACTGATATCAAAAAATGCAGGTGGAAAATATCTTTCAAACATACACATTGCTTCTACCAAACTAGCCTTTGCTTGCAAAAGATGTTCTCTATTAATCACCTTTGAGCGCAAAATGTTAAAGAACAGACTATTACGGTGTACAACATTACGCAAATCCTTATGTTGTAGATATAAATGTTGAAGGAATATCGAAAGTAATTGTTGCATTATAACATGATAATCATGTGACTTCATATTTGTTAGTTCAAGAGGATTGATTCTCACATTGTTGTGGAAGTTAGAGGAGAATCTGCTAACTACTTTCATGATTTTCAAAATGGTGAAAAACCATATCTTTTCTTCTTTGCTCAAAGTGAAAGCTGCCTCTGATATAGTTATTTTATTTTGTTTCATGGTCTTTCCTCACCCAAATTTTTTGTTTTATACCCATGGTTTTCAAGTACTTGCATGCACCGATGTCATCTTTTGACTTCTCCTTGTGACTCATAATCATGCTGATGAGATGCTCAATGACATTCTTCTCTGTATGCATCACATCAGTATTATGTCGGATCAAATTTGCTTTCCAATATGGAATGTCAAAGAATATAAACCTCCTGTACCATGCAGGAATACTGCTAAGGTCTTCGTCATTGGTATTCTTTTTTCACTTTCGACCGATTTCTGGTTTTTTTACCAAATTTCATGTTGATATTAGCTACTTTTTCTTCAATTTGATAACCATTCAATGGCCATTGAGGACGATGATATTCTTGTTCGTTATTGAAATTTTCTTTATCGTCCCGAAACTTGTGTTTGGTAGGAAGAAATTTTCGATGTCCCATATAACACATTTTCTTGCTTTCAGGAAGATAATAAGAACAAGTATCTTCCCCACAAATAGGACATGCAAAATAACTATGAGTTGTTCATCCCGATAAAGTCCCAAATGCAGGATGATCATGAATCGCGCACAACATCCTAGCCCTCAATGTGAACTCTGAATTATTGAATGAGTCAAATGCAATGACTCCTTCCCATAACTGCTTTAATTCATCTCTCAATTGTAGTAAATAAATGTCGATATCCTTTCCTGGTTGTTTTGGTCCAAAAATCAACAATGTCAACATTGAGAACTCTCTTTTCATGCACATGGATGGAGGAAGATTATATGGTACTATAATTACTAGCCAACAACTATAACGTTTAGATAGAGATTTATGTGGATTGAAACCATATGTTGCTATTCCAAGCGTGATGTTTCATGATTCAACAACAAACATTTGATCGAATGAGTCTACAGCTTTCTATTGGGATGTATCACATGGATGGCGCATTATATTTGAATCAGACTTGGCATGAGCATGCCAAGTCATAGCTTCTGCTATCCATGGTATGGTATACAGTCTCCCCAATCTAGAAATTAAAGGAAAATGTCTCAACACCTTTTGAGCTATTTTGGTAGCTCTTTTATCGTCGTCGAATGATGTCCAATATCTTGGTTCGCTGCAAATTCTACAAGAAACTTTGTTTGCATCATCTTTCCAATATAAAATGCAGTCATTAATGCATGCATCATAAGTTGTGTAATCCATTCCAACTTATTTAATCACCTTCTTCATTTCGTAGTATTTTGATGGTAGTGTGTTACCTTCAGGGAGTAACTCCCTTATAAATTCGAGAAGTGCAGTCACTCCATTGTCAGAAAAACCGTATTGAGTTTTCAAGCTGTTCAGTTTCACAATGGCGTATAATTTTGTTATCCCTTTAGGACATAAATGATACAATTTCTCTTTTGCACTATCAGAAAGTGATTTATACTTTCCACTTTGGTTAGCCAACCAATCGACATCAACTATAGACCGTTCCTCAATATTATCATGTGATGAACAGAAAAGGGAAGATGATGAAATCTATCTGCATCATTGACCAAGTCTTCCATCATAGGATGTTCGGGCTCATCAATACTTATGGCTTGACTAGCAAATTGTTTTTGCTTCTCTACCGACTCTTCTCCATGAAAACGCAAATGGTATATGATTGGAGAATTCCCCATCTGAGCAGATGATAATGAATGTCTTCTAATTTAATCTTCATTTTCATATTTTTGTACTATGTGCAAGGACGAGAATAGACTTCCTCATTACCACCATTTTCTACAACGAAATCAATAAACTTCTGAACTCCTTCTATATACCGTGGGGTTCTTCGACAAGATTCTTGCATCCACTGTTCGTCTATACTTGAAGACATATTGTCCTGCTATATCATACAATTAACACATATGAACATGAATGGTAGTTCAACGGAATACGTATGTGCAACTATATGCACAATGGCATACGAAACCAAACAAGGCCGCAAAAAAGGTTTAAAAAGACCAGTAACAATCAATTAAAAGATCAGTCTTACCATACTCGCATAAGGCACATACTTAAAACATATATAAAGGCATACCTTTTTTTGTGACAGGCCATTATAATCAGCATTGGCCCAAAAATTTCACACTCCGAGAAATGAGAAACAAAGTAGCACCTAATGTAAAATTATACGGTAAAGCACTAACATTTTACATATAGGTTCCCTAATAGCAATTTGGTTAGCTACAGCTCTAGAAATTATAATTGAAATTCTTCGGATCCAAAATTTTCTGCCACTAACTTATCTAATAGACTATAATTTGGAGGGTTGTCTCCCCTAGACCATCAAAAAGATGCATTTGCAAGCACATTTTTTCCTATAATATCCTTGCTACTGCTGCTCCTAATGCATCAGTTCCTTAGCAATAGCCAAGCACTGCACTTTTTTTTATAACTTAATGCATATTCGCGTACTTCTCAAAACTAGTATTACTATTTCTAGTCTTACTGTAATTATGAAAACAGTATTTTTTTTCTTGGTGTGAAAAAGGATAGATAAAAGTTATCATATCATATCATTGCATGAAGTAGACAAAAATTAAAAACAATAGAATGAGCTGAAATTAAGTATTTATTTGACGAACTTTCATTAAAACAAATGTACAATGTAATCTTTAGTTGTTTAATGCATACTTTAATCAATAATAGTCACCATGAACTAGAATTTGTAAAAAGATGATGGAACCATGGGTCAAACATCAAAGAATGCATGTGCGTATTGCATGAAATTGTGTGATTTTATGAAATGCAACTAATCACAAAAACAAGATTAGTATTAATATGATAAAAAAATGAAGTTGCAAAATAGTGTGTTAGCTAGTACTAAGAACAAACTGTGATAAGAATCAATAACGCAAAAGTCCTAAAATTGCCCACTTAACAAATATGTATTATAATATCAAAACCGGAATAAAAAATAAGCACTAACTAATAAAAAATGTAACCATACATGCTTAAAAAAACTGATTTGTATAACAAAGAAAGAAGATATACAAATGCTATAGAGAGTAATTGCATTTTAAGTTAAAAAAATGAACTTAAAGGATGAAGAGACATAAGAAAAATAAATAAATACTGGTTTCATTCAAAAATCTTTGAATTTAAGCTTAGGATTTAAATTACCTTCAATTTTATTGACGACTTCTTAATTGCTTAAACCAAAATATTCTTGTTACTGCTTCGATCTAAGCAAATGAAAACAAATGAGATTTATAAATAGTAGTAATAACACTACAAGTTGCAAAGGTCCTTTGGCAACTACACATTTCAATATTTAGTTTTTATTTCTAAAAGAATGAAACAACCCGAAAAATCAGAACCAATTTAATTTTTTTATTTTAGCTATTTTAACAAATTTAGAATATTTAAAATAATCTATTTTAAGTAATAACGACTAAAAATTTATTTAAGTCGACGTTAGAATGAATATATTTATTTTAATTATATAACGAGCTAGAAATAGTGCGGTAGTTTGAAAATTTGAAGTTGAACTTTGATTGAATGTACAGGATGCAAAATAAAGCGGATTTCAGTAAAACCAAAAATATTTAAATCTGTTTAATTATATCTTTCTAAAGAATCTGAAAAATTGAAATTTTATAGCGGGAATAAAAAGTTATGGCCAGTTGAATATTCAGAATAGACGCTATGGAATTTAATATAAATATAGCCCTTAAAAATAGACTTTTTGCAAACGACCTCCGTTTTCGACGAACCCACTTTGGTTAGATCCAGAATGTCAATTTATTGCTAGGTTAAAAATTCCATAATTTTTGGAATTAATATGTGAGCGTGGCAAAGGAAAACGCATTTGGTATTTTCAATTTGAATTGGATCGACCAGAAAATGGCCATTTTTCAAACGGTCTCCAAATTTGATGAAATTAATTTTGTTGGGACTGTATCGTCCCAACATAGGTAGATTTATTTTTCGAGAATTTTTGGAATCAGTATGTGGCCCTGGCAAATTAAAATGTACGTTCAAATCCAAATTTGAATGTTTTATATTTTAATTTGAAGAAAAACGGACTGAAACAACCGAATGGGCTTACGAAACACATTGAATAGTGTCCAGAATGAGGGTAATTTGCTAGGGGCATCAGTTGTTGGTTTTGATTTGGAGTTCGAATAAGGAAACACTATTTTCCAAATAAATATATATATCGGCCAATTAAATGATTCCTTTCATTATTTAATTTTCGAAAAAAAAAACAAAAAACCCGATAACCCCCTCAATCAATGGCGGCTGCCTATTCATTTCTTCTCGCCTCGTTTCCGTCCAAACCACTCAATAAAATTCGAAGCTCATGTTGAGAATTTTGTAGAGATTCCCAGAAGCTTCAAATCCATATAAAGTTTGGAAATTTTCGTGTGGTATTTCTCCAGATCCGTCGGCCTGAAGTCAGTGGCTTTCAACCGCCGTCGTGCCCTCCACGTTAGATCGAAGTGGGCCCCACCACCCAGCGCAGGTGCGCCTTTCCTAGCTCGATGACGCTGCGCAAGCCGATCAGCTTCACTTGCCATGAATCGAACGAAAATCGGTGACCTAGTTTTGAACTGATTTGTGAAGGTAGTGGTTTATTTACTTTTAACTGTTTTCAACATCTAAAAGCGTTGCAAAGGTTGATTAAATTATAAAAATCATATATTTTCCATATGTTGTCGAAATCCAGTGAAACCGGAGACATTGGACTCGTATGACGTCTTCTACATTCTTGAAGGGACCGGATAATTTTTGGAGCTTCCTACAATTTTAGAAGGAGTGGAACCAGTGTGAGCAATCTAAATTCAAAAATAAATGAATAAAAGTATATAGGTTGCATATGGGGCTTAGTAGCTCCTGACACCATCATCCACAGACCATGGACGATTTGATTGACAATATTGTTTTGTAGGAATTGGTTGTGAATGAATGATTGTTGTTGCAACAAAATTGATTGTGTTTGTGGTGAATTCATTATATTATGAAAACAAATTGTATTATGGAAAATGAAAGTATTGTAATGCTGCAAGGCCTAGGATAACAGAGGAGCCGTGCTGGACCAGGTGCTGGTGCTACCTACCCTTCCGTTGTAATGCCAAAATTTTCTGAAATTACTATATAAAATAGTTGCTGTGTTAAAATAAATTGTTTGAACAATAAAAATCACATTTTTCCTGTATATTTGAATCACTAAAAATATTCAAAAATCACATTTTTATTGTATATTTGAATCACTAAAAATATTCATGTTTCAAATAAAATGTTTGAACAATAAAAATCACATTTTTATTATATGTAGGAGCCTTTAAAAATAACCAAAGGTTGAAATAAATATTTGTTGATTGAAAATATTATTTTTAACATGTATATGAAGTGTTAAAAATAACCGTGTGTTGAAATAAATATTTGCTGATTGAAAATATTATTTTTAAAATGTATATGAACTGTTAAAAATAACAGTGTATTGAAATAAATATTTGTTGATTGTAAATAATATTTTTAACATGTATATGAACTGTTAAAAACAACCAGTGTTGAAATAAATATTTGTTGATTAAAAATATTATTTTTAACATGTATATGAACTGTTAAAAATAACTGTGTGTTGAAACAAATATTTGTTGATTGAAAATATTATTTTTAACATGAATATGAACTGTTAAAAATAATCGTGTGTTGAAATCAATATTTGTTGATTGAAAATATTATTTTTATCACATATATGAGTGTTAAAAATAACCATTGGTTGAAATAAATGTTTGTTCATTAGAAATATTATTTTTATCACGTATATGAAGTGTTAAAATAATCATGTATGGAAATGATTATTTGTTCACTAAAAATATTATTTTTAGCATAGATATGCATATATATACACACACACACACATATGCTGAACAGGAAAATGGATTAGCTGTTGAGTAAAGAATTTATTTGCGTGCCCGACAAATAGGTAAGCCTTAATGAGTTGGCTACGCAATTTTATTTATTATATAAACTCCTGTGAATGCCATTGGATGTGGTATGCTGGTTGTTCTGTGTGAGATTATAAACAACACCATATAATAGTAACAATTAATTTTGAACTACACTGCATGGCATACTTCATGAAGACAACATACTCTATCACATACCACATAAGCATTTGGAGCGTATGTGACGAGGTTGGAATTAGCAAACAAGCGACACGCTTGTATGGAGATGACTGCATTTCAGGTTGAACCGAAGACGAACTATTGATTACATAGCATATCATATTCCATATAAGCATTTGGAGCTTGTATGACGAGGTTGAGATTACCATACGAACAAGACGCTCGTATGGCGATGGTTGAATTGCGGGTTGAACTGAGGACTGATATGGACAAAATAAATATAATAGTAAATTGCCAAATTAAATAAAAACCCCACACGGGTGTAGAGTTGACAATAATCGCGTCTCTCTAGTTATTAAATACGGCACATGGATTATTTATTTTCCAACACTGGATGAGGTGACGAGATTTATCTCTGGAGTAATCTTACACACTCCCTCGGGCATAGAATAGGAAACTAAAAATTGTGTATGCTTATACTGGATTTACTGGGTGCCAAATACGGCTCAATAAATTTCCAAACCCCTCTCCGTACAAAGGAGGTTATGGCGAAATTTTTCGAAATTTAAAGGCGTTAGCCAAATTTTTAAGTGAAAATGGTTTGGAAATCATCGAATTAATTATATATATATAAATATGAATATAATTAAAATAAAACGAATAACGACATTGCAGTTCGCGTTTTGAAATCGTAATTTTAAACGATTATACCGAGAAAATCCGACCGTTGGATTTTCCCGAAACCAGAACCATTGGGTTCGCTTTAGAGAGATTTTTCCAACGATATAAAATTAGTTGAGATCCAACAGTTAGATTTGGAGAAATGTTTGATTCAAATCTAAATAAAAACAATGCCAGAATGAATTTTATATATATATATATATATATATTAAAATAAAACAAATCGTGTCGCTGCAGTTCACGTTTTGAAATCTAATTTTAAATGATTATTACGGGAGATCCGACCGTCGGATTTTCCCAAAACCAAAACCGTTGGGTTCGCTTTGGAGAGATCTTTCCAACGATATAAAATTTGTTAAGATCCAATGGTTAGATTTTGCGAAATGTCTAATTCAAATTTGGACGAGAGTAGCACTAGTGCCATTGGATGACCTGAAACGTCATTCAATGAAAATGGGCTATTTTTAAATTGTTGGCTAGCTTTTTGACCAAGCCACCCAGGTTCATTCACAAGAAGAAAGTATGAAACTACATTCCCTAAGTACATGAAGGAACGGATCGCACCATCGACTCGCCCCTCACCGGATCGCACCTCATCGGATCGCCCCCATTTCATCAGCGTAACGACACCTCTATGCGATTCGATCCGTACATACATTACTGCCCAGTATAGACCGATCCGATCCCCTGATGCACGGCGAAGCCTCTGACCCGTTCAAGCACGAGCTAGTCTTCAGCGATCCGAGACGCACGGATCCAGCGACACGTGTCCCTAACCGTCATTTTGACTGATTCTCCCCATTTGCTCGATCCGATTTTCAAGGGGATCGCGACACCTGTCCACAACGGCTAATTTGACTATTTCTTCATCGGCTGCGATGCGATCTGATGTTCTTGGGATTCGTGCCATGTGTTACCACGATCCGCCTGACAAAATCAGCTATAAATAGTCCGGAGCTTGGCATTTTCTGGCATCCTTTTGGCAATATTGAGGACTGATTCCGCCATTATTGTCATACTACCATTTCTTATCAGTTTTATTACTAGATTACTGAGAGAAATCACAATTGTAAAAGTGAGCTAGAGAGAAATTATTGATTGTATTAGCATTCAAAGTATAATCCATATCATATAAAGTGGACGTAGGCTTGTTAACGCCGAACCAGTATAAATTCTGTGTGTTTTCTGCTTTGTCTTCATTCTTCAGTCAAAACTCTTTAAAAGTCAGAACGATTTGGGTGTTAGGTCCAAATTTTGATCTAACATTTTGGTGCTTTCACTGAGAAAACAGTCCTAAAGCTTCACTATTCAATTCTTTGAAGATTCCAGCGACATCTGATATCATGGCTGGAAAGAGATCTAAGGAAGTACGCGCTTCACGAACCAATGAAATCGCGAATGAAGCAGCTGAAGATAGTGTGCACGAGCTAGGCAATGAGGGAACTTTGGATCGCGGAGCGCTGGGGGCGAACCGATCCGATGAAGATGCCACGCTCCGAGTCGACGAGGACGAGGCGATCTGGACTGTTGAAGGGGTTGTTACTCGATCCTGCGATAACGCTTCGAATCCTCCGCGTACCGTGACCACGAACCGATCCCAGGGGGGCGCTGCGAGCCACCATCCTCGATCCACAGCGATCCAAATTGATGATCGGACTACAATTAGACCTGGAAAGGAGCCTATGGCTCGCCCCAATCGTCCTGGCCCCTCCGCTCAACCTGGCTCAAGCTCTTTGCGCATAAGAGAAATTGATGATGATCAATATGACCCTTCTGCTCCCGTTACTGAGGGGGATCTCTCTCGCTTCTCCGAAATGTGGGAGAGACTGTTTGATGAATTGGCTGCTCAAAGGCAGGAAAGCTCCGTTCTACGACAAAATTTGATCACTATGGATAGAAGGCTTGATGATCTCGCAAGGCAAAGGACGCCACCAGTCCGTCCGCCAACCCCAGAATACTCTTCTACGTCAGAGGAATCGCCGAGACCTCCACGGCGACCATATGAGAGACCCGAAAACATAGAGCAGCTTCGGTTCGGGACCCTGCCGTCACGAGAAGAAGAGGCACTGGGTGCAGGGCCCTCAAACCATAATGTGAACGATCACGCCGCAACTCCCAGAGCTCGGGGTGTGGACAGCCCTGTACAGGACAGACGGCCTCAGCCCCGTCGTCGTGCAAATGCTTATGGTAACAGAGGGCAACGAAGCCCAATTCGAGCCCCGGATTTCGTGACTGCTCCCGGAAGAGAGATTAGAGAACCCTACCGACCAAGAGGCACTGACCCCGAACCTCCGCTGACCAGTGCAAACGTTGCAGCTATGATTCATCAAATTCTGGCAGATAGCCGTGGACAACGAAATGAAGATTGGGGAATTGACCGCAGTCATACCCCTTTCACTGATGATATTTTGGATGCGACTTTCCCGAGGCGTTTCAACATGCCACAGATGAACCGATACGCGGATAGGTCTGATCCCGTCCAGCATCTGATGAGATATTCTTGGTCAATGACCGCTGCTGCAGCTTCTGACGCTGTCAAGTGCAAAGCATTTCCCATATTCTTGGAGGATGTAGCGTTGTTATGGTTTACTCGCTTACCAGCAAGATCGATTTCTAGCTTCAGGGAGTTGAGTGAAAAGTTCGTAGAACAATTCCGCATCTATGCACAAAAGACAAAGAGTGTGATTGACTTGTTCCTTGTCAAGCAGCGACCAGGCGAGAGTTTGAGGGTGTACCTAGACCGTTTCAACTTGGACGCTACTGAAGTTAAAGATCCCCATGAGCCAACCGTTGTCGCAGCTCTGATTGATGGAGTAGATAAAGACACTGAATTTGGGAGATACCTGGCAGGCAAGCCACCCCATACTAGAGAGTTATTCTACGAAAAAGCTAACGTACATTTACGCCGGGAAGAAGTATATGCTAACCGAAAGGCAAAAACGGCCGATAAGGAGGAAATCCAGAGCAATGTCGCCATTAAGCAGACAGGAGACAGCTCAGGAAAGGTCGAGGTTAATGTCGGAAATCGGAATCAGGGTGGTTGTCAGTCAGGGAACAATGATAATAATAGTAATGGCAACAACTGGAAGAGGAACCGAGGGAATGACTCCCAGAGAAGGACTCGTCCCAGGGCCTTTGAGAGTTATACGCCAATAAATGATACTCTGGAAAATATCTTCATGGATTCGTACAACGTCCTCCAGAATAAGAGGCCACCTCCCAGAGAGTCGACGGAGAAAGAACGTGAAACAGGGAAGTTTTGTCTCTTTCATCAGATTCACGGCCATTCGACAAATGAATGCCGTCACCTGAGAGATGTAGTCGAGAGGCTTCTTCGAGAAGGAAAATTAGATGAATACAGAGTAACGCCCAGAGATAGGGGGCAAGCCGTGCAGGCCCCAAATCAGAACCAGAATCAACTTGCTGCCAGGCCAACTGCCCAGCAAAAGGGAAAGGACATCGTTATCAATACCGTAATCGGAGGGCTTTATCTCGCCGGACACAGTTCCAAGGCATTGGATCAATATGTCAATGCAGCCAAGCAACACCTCGAGGTAGGGGAGTGTAGCGACCCCGAGGTCAACGTCCCGATAAAGCAACAAAAGATGATGTCCGATGATGTCGTTTTCCGAGAACGAGAAAGTATTGGAGTCCATGCTCCGACTGAAGATCCATTTGTAATCACAGTACCTATTGGCCCGACCACTGTTCATAAGGTTTTGGTGGACAACGGGAGTTCCTTCAACATTCTTTTCAAAAGGACATTCGACCAGATGAACCTCGAGATAAAAGACTTGAAGCCCTGTCAGGGATGGATCCGTGGATTTAACGGAGCATCCACCGCTCCAATGGGTTATATAGAGTTACCAGTTTCGCTTGGGGAAGGAGAACGTTAGAGAGTGAGAATCCTTCCCTTCGTGGTTTTGGATGTTGAATCACCCTACAATGCCTTCCTGGGCCGACCGGCCCTCGCAAAGTTTAGAGCCTGTATAGCCCCCTGGTGCTTATTATTGAAATTTCCTACGGAAGTTGGCATTGGTATTGTCAGAGGAGATCAAGTTGCCGCACGAGCATGTTATGTTGCAGAGCTAAAACTACTCCGCAATGGAGGGGACATAGAAACCAAGGGCGCTTCTCCCCCTACAAGGGCGGAGACCTTATAGCAACTAAAGAGGATAACCGTTGGAGAGTCGCCCAGAGAGTTGCCCGAGGATATAGATCCCAGAGAGGATCAAGAACCTGGGACCAGAATGGCGACTCCCAACGAGACAACTGTGGATGTACCGATCGATGATAGTGACCCAGAGAAGGTCCTTAAGATTGGATCCCAGTTAAATCCGAATCTCGCTAAAGAACTGACGGATTTCTTAAAAAATAACTTGGATGTATTTGCTTGGACCCACACAGACATGTGCGGGATATCCCCATCAATCATGAGCCATTCATTAAGCATTAACCCTAAACATCCTCCGGTAAAGCAAAAAAGGCGAATGCTCGGCCCAGAGAGGTCCGCTGCCTTGAAAGAAGAGGTTGGAAAGCTAAAGAGTAATGGATTTATCAGAGACTCGATCTACCCAGACTGGATTTCAAATCCAGTCCTGGTAAAGAAGGCCAATGGGAAGTGGCGAACGTGTATCGACTTCTCGGATTTGAACAAAGCCTGCCCAAAAGACAGTTTTCCGTTACCCCGGATCGACCAGTTGGTGGACTCGACGGCGGGTCATGAACTTCTCTCATTTATGGATGCTTACTCAGGATATAACCAGATTCCAATGCATGTTCCAGATCAAGAACACACTAGTTTTATCACGGATCTGGGATTATATTGCTATGTAGTGATGCCCTTTGGCTTGAAGAACGCAGGCGCTACATATCAACGTTTAGTCAACATAATGTTCTATAACCAGATAGGGAAAACAATGGAAGTATACGTCGACGACATGTTGGTTAAGTCCAAGCAATCCTCCCATCACACTACGGACTTGGCAGAGATGTTCGGCATTCTTCGAAAGTACGGAATGAAACTCAACCCAACAAAATGTTCATTCGGTGTTGCCTCCGGAAAATTCTTGGGGTTCATCGTCAGTTCCCGTGGGATTGAGATTAATCCAGACCAGATCGCGGCAATCAGAGATATTCAGGAACCTAGGCAAATTAAGGATGTGCAAAGCCTTGCAGGAAAATTAGCTGCACTAAGCAGATTTATCTCCAGGGCTACAGACAAATGCATCCCATTCTTCGAACTAATAAAGCGAGGAAAACGCCACTTCAAATGGACGCCTGACTGCGTAGAAGCATTTCAGAACTTACTGAGGCACCTGGAGAAACCTCCGATATTATCTAAGCCGATGGATCACGAGGACTTATTCGTGTACTTGGCAGTGTCATCCCACGCGATCAGCTCAGCGTTGGTAAGAGAAGAAGATAAGGTCCAAAGACCTGTATATTACGTGAGCAAAAAATTGACGGCAGCAGAGCGTAATTATCCAAGGATAGAAAAGTTGGCGTATAGTTTATTGATCGCCTCTAGAAAGCTTCGACATTATTTTCAGGCGCATCCCATTACCGTATACACCGATCATCCACTCAAGCAAGTTCTACAGAGACCAGAGGCGTCTGGAAGATTACTCAAATGGAACATTGAGTTAAGTCAATTTGATCTGAACTTTCAGCCCCGATGGTCAATTCGGGGGCAAGTGATAGCCGACTTCATAGCAGAGTTTACCGTCTCGGAGGAGGATATAGCAAACGAAGAAGTTGACCCCTCAAAATTACTTCTCGATCCCAGTGCCTGGAGATTGTATACTGATGGCGCTAGGAATGACAAGAGATCCGACACTGGAATAGTGCTTGAAACTCCCGAGAAACGATTGATATCCTATGCTATCCGGATGGAGTTTCACGCTACTAACAACGACTCCGAATATGAAGCCCTGATAGCCGGACTAAGGATCGCAAAGGAGTTAGAAGTCACAAAGCTGAACATCTTTTGCGACTCCAAGTTAGTTGTGAACCAGGTTACTGGAAAATTCCAAGCCAAAAGTGCAAGATTAATTCTATATTTGAAGAAAGTGAAGGAGTTGCTGAACAACTTTGATCACTACAGCATATCTCACATTCCGTGGTCAGGGAATCAGCAGGCGGATAAGTTAGCAAAGATGGCTAGTTCCGACAATCCTGAAGAGACCGGGCTAGCCCCCATTGAAGTGCTTCGGTCCCCTAGTGTAGATCAAATGGAAATCGATCCAATACTAGAGACGGAACCAGAAAGGGAGTCGTGGATGACCCCTCTAAAGAATTACTTGATGAATGGAGCGCTTCCGACCAAGAAAAGAGAGAGGCGTAAAGTAATTCGTAAAGCTGCCCGATACGTTCTGCAAGGCGGAGTTCTTTACAGAAAAGGATTCTCGATGCCCCTTCTCCGGTGTATAGCCCATGATGACATCAAGCGCGTGCTGCAAGAGGTACACGAAGGTGAATGCGGCGATCACACTGGAGGGCAAACATTAGCAAAAAAGGTGTTGCGGCATGGTTATTTCTGGCCTACCATAAACAAGGATGCGGCAAAATACGCACGACGGTGTGATGCGTGCCAGAGATTTTCAAAGATACCTAGAGCACCTCCTAATCAGTTAAAAACGATGACGAGTCCATGGCCTTTCGCCATGTGGGGAATCGATATCATCGGAAGTCTCCCCATAGCTAGGGGCGGAGCAAAGTTCGCCATTGTGGTCGTGGATTATTTCACTAAGTGGGTCGAGGCTGAACCACTGACTACAATCACAACCAAACGAGTGATCAATTTTATCGTTAGAAACATCATCTGTCGATTTGGGATTCCAAAGATTGTGATAACGGATAACGGAACTCAGTTCGATAGCACTGAATTCAGAAATTTCTGCCAAAAATACCACATTGAGAATCGGTACACCTCTGTGGCGCACCCGCAATCGAACGGACAAGTCGAAGCGGCGAATAAAGTGATTAAGTCTATTCTGAAAAGAAGACTGAAGCGGGCCAGAGCCATGTGGGCTGATGAATTTCCCTTGGCACTATGGGCCTACAGGACAACATATAAATCGGCAATAGGACATACCCCCTTCTCCCTTGCTTTTGGAACGGAAACGGTCATCCAGGTTGAGATAAAGGTACCTTCTCACCGAGTGACTTATTATGATCCGATGACCAATAATGAATTACTCCTTGAGTCCCTGGATATGATCGAAGAAAAGAGGGATGAAGCAGACCTGCGTGCCTTAAGATGCAAACAACAGGTCGCTCGATATTACAACAAAAAGGTTCGAGTCCGAACCAGGGAACCCGGAGACTTGGTTCTGAAACGTGTCTTTCCACCCCCAACTCATATGGGAGCGAAGTGGGAAGGACCGTACTCCATTCTGAGCAAGCTTGATAAAGGAACTTTCAAGCTGGCAACCGTAGATGGAAAGGAAATCCCCAGAGTGTGGAATGCCCAACATTTACGGCCATACTTAACATAAAAGTTTCAAATCTGTTCTTTTGCTTTGTTGAAAACCATGTACAAGGCACGACTTGCCTAGAATAGTCTGATTTTTAAAAGCAAAAAATTATAAAGTGGACGTAGGTCATGATTCGACCGAACCACTATAAAAATATTGTGTGTCGTTTACTTTTATTGCATTATTTACCTGTCTTTCTATTTTTATGAAAATTACTGTGAATCATGCAACGATCACAGAAGCATATAATTATAGATTCCTTCCATCAGAATGGAATGCAATCACTAGTCAAAATTCTGAGGATGAAATAAAGTAAATTATATCGTTGATAGCGCTCTAACTCTCCAGAGAGAGAGAGAGTATAAAAGCGTCTCCGATTGAGCGCTGAGAAAGAGCTCCTTCCCCGCTGAAGGATCGGGGAGCAAATGAATTGCTGATCTCGAACTCTAACTCTCCAGAGAGAGAGAGAGTATAAAAGCGTCTCCGATTGAGCGCTGAGAAAGAGCTCCTTCCCCGCTGAAGGATCGGGGAGCGAATGAATTGCTGAGCTCGAACTCTAACTCTCCAGAGAGAGGGAGAGTATAAAAGCGTCTCCGAGTAAGCGCTGAGAAATAACTCCTTCCCTGCTGAAGGAACAGAGACCGACTGAACTATTGAATTTGAACTCTAACCTCGGCGACCGCCAGGAGGGTATAAAGGAGTCTATGATTAAGCACTGAGAAAGGTGCCAGAAATTCAGTACCACAAGAGCAGTTATCTTATGAAATTTTCTAAGTCCCCCATATTCAGAAATAGGGGGCAACATGCGAATAATGCCAATCAATCTTTAATAAGCCCTAGTTAAGCGCTACATTAACGATTAATTGGGGGCCATATGCATATACACATGAACTTTAATGCAGCAATGCAGCACGAAATTTTTTAATTTTTCTTTCTGTTGTTTGACTGATTTGTAGTTATAATTAGATGGTCTATGACTGAACATGGAAAGTTTATTTGAATACAGGTACACAATGATGCAAAAAGAGATAAACTTTCCTTTATATACTGCAAGCCTACAAAGTGAAAAACAACCTAGAAAACAAAAGTGAGGGCCAGTCTCACAATTACACTTCCTGGCCAGTGGAAAACCTAAAGGCAAAGTATAAACCAGCGACAACATCCTATTTACGCTTCGACCTCTTCTCCTGCTTCTGTTTCTCCAGCTTCGCCTTGTCAGCGTCGGATTGATCTCCTTTCTTTCTCTTCCTTTTGTCTATGAGAGGAACATCCGACTCTTCAGAAGATTCCTCTTCCGCCTCCTTTCTCTTCCTTTTATCAGTAAGGGAAGCTGGGAAATCATCAGGAATCGCAAAATGAAGTTGTCTGTTGATGGATTTGGGCTGGATTTTCAAAGTCATCCCATTTTTGGGATCAAGTTCCGCGATAGGGACTATGTTCAGAGGCTCTTGTCCCACCATCTTCAAAGCCATCTCCTTTTCCTGCCTAGCTTTTCTGCTGGCCAAAGTTTCGTCATCATCGTCTTCGGTCTCTTTGGCGCCAATGATATCCTCCTCATCCTCTACATGGCACCCATCCATGTCTTTCAAGGCCTCGATGGTGTCAGCATCCCTGGGAACATCAGCACTAGGTGCCGGGACGCTTTTCTCTGCTGTTGTGTCCTCAGTCTGCTTCGATATATCAACACCGGCACCTGGCGAGACGACCTCCTTCTCCGCCTCTTTTCCTTTTTCAACACCCTTGTCGACGGGCTCACCACCTATATTATGGGGAACACACGTTACTAATTCAATTGGTTGTTCTACCAGACGATGACAATTCACAATTGCTTTGACGAATTGTGGCGAAAAAAGGGAGATACCTTCCGCAGATCCTCTTCTTGGGTAGCTGCAGGAGCTCCAACAACCACAGGAGTTAGGCCCAAAGGATTAGTGGATCATCAGGATGGTATTCTTCAACTTCGGAGGTCTTGGGCTCCACGGCTGAACTCGAACCTTCGTCAGCTTTGCCTTTACCCTTAGCCAGGGCCCTCTCCTTTTCCATTTCCGCTTGAATCAGACGACGACCCTCTGCCAGGTCCTCGGGCTCATTATCCCTCAAGATGCTCCTCATCAACTCATCTTCATCAATTTCTTCGACTCCCAATCTCTGCTTCTCACCCTCAACAATGGCATCCCATAAATTGGCTAAAGTAACGTGGTAATCCGGGATCCATGAGATGTTGCGGGTTTTGAGGACTTGGCCAAGGAAGTCAAAAATCATCTCTTCAAACCCCTCGATATCCTTCTCTCTCTCGAGGAGCTTGTTGTTAGAAGCAGTAGCCATTTCGATGGCACTTTCAACATTCTTTTCGGCGAGAGCTGCCCGTCTCTCCGCATCCGCGACTTGATCATTCAAAATCACCTTTTCATCTTCAGCCAAAGCTAAACTTTCTTTCAAACTTGCTTTTTCTTCTCCCAAGCAGCTCTCTCAGCTTCAAAATGGCCTTGTGCTGTTTTCAGCTCAATGTTGGCCATTTTGAGATCTTCTACTTCCTTCTTTAAAGCCATCCTCTCTTGGCTATTGGAGTCAAGTTCCGAATGAAAGCGCTTCGTAGCATTCTCCAATTCAATCTTATAATTTTCGGCATCTCTCCGCGCTAAGGCAAGTTGGGATTGAGCATCTTCCAAGTCCTTCTCCATCTTTGTTCTGGCCCTTTCGTTGTTATCAATTTTCACTTTAGATCTATGGGCTTCCATTTCGAGTGTTCGAATGACTTCGGAAAGATTAACCGCATGTTTCTTCATCATCTCATACTGTCTGGCTACATGGCGGATGTGCCCGACAACTTCATTATCCCAGTTCTTAGGGACCGGTTCCAAGGCTGGAACAAACGTCATCCTTTCGAAGAAAATGTTTGGGAATTGTTCCCGCAGCTTTTCCAGCCTACCTTGAATCTCGGGACCATGAATGTAATCCCGTGACCGGGGGCAGCCAACTCTGGCTGGCTGGAAGGGACGATGTCACTCCTCTCCTTTTCAGACTCTTTGATTGGATCCTTGCCTTTATCCTTAGACTCGTGATGCCTTTTTGATGACCTGCTGTGAGAGGGTGCACTTTTCGGAGGAGTTAACTCTTTAGGAAGTTTCTTTCCCCCTGCAGGAACTACCGGATAACTGGGAAGCTTGGAAGATGTCGATTTCGGTGGAGACCGGGGTTGCGAGGAAGTCGGCTTGTGAGAAGGGCCGCGAGGGCGCTCAGTACCCGGATGAAGACTGGGTGTGCCCTCACGAAGAGAACGATAAGAATAAGATCGCCTGCGGGACATCTTTCCTGCAAAAAAGAAAAGAGCAAATTAAAACTTTGAATACTGACGATATAAAAGTGCGGGGTCAGGCAGTGTGTGTGATTTGTGCATCCCATATAATTCCCCCTAACAGACCTGGGCCTGGAGTCAGGCTCATCTGAGTAGTTTCTTGCTCTCTAATTGGAGCGACGGTCTCCTCAGAAGCAGGGAAAAACGGCTCCCCTTCAAAGTCCCTCTCTGTGTATACATCATCGGGCAGAGGAATTTTGCTTAGCTCATCGAATAACTGCTCTTCTGTCAAATCATCGGGAGCAGCGGATTCGATCGGAGGAGAAACTGGGATTTTCTTGGACTTGTCATCACGGGCCTCATCCCCTCTGTATATGTTCAGGTCCTCATCATCTTGAATGATTATCGGGGAAGGACTCTTGCGAAATTTTGTCGTTTCTACTGCCTGCGATGTTCCCTCTCCCTCCGTTGGGGGCATGTATCTATAGGGTTTGCCGCCAGCGCCTAGTCCAAATCTTATATCTAGAAGACGATGCTTATGAAGATTCTCGTCAGTGATGCACTTCTTGATCCTTAGAAAGTCGGATCTGCTTTGTAGAAGAATAGACAATCGATTATTGTATAACGGGCCTTCCGTCTTTGGGAAGACGTGATCTGTTTAAAACAAAGAAAAAGGGGGAAGAATGTTAATGCTTCGGCTTCTTGAACAAGATATCCAGTCAAAAGATTAAAGTTTACTTGATTTAAGCCATCTTCTTGAGCACCCGGCCTGTTTCTTTATATAGAACCAATCAGACTTAGGATCCCCTATATTGCTGTATCCGTCATATAGAACCTTCCTATTCGCCACCGATTCAAAGAAAGAAAAATTTGGGGTTGCCGAGGAGCGATGCTTGAAAAGAAAGAAGAATGTTAAATCTCTAAATGTGAGTTCGGTATGTAGGATCTCTGCGTATGCAATATATAAGGTGTACAGAGATGCGTAGGCGTTAGGATGAAGCTGCATCAGAGCGATACCCAGTCGTTTTAAAGTCTCGATGACGATTGGAGGAAACAGAGGAATAGCTCCTACCAAGCACATGGTTCGGCTGACCGCCATATACCCTTCCGGAGATAAGTGGGGTCTATCTTCGCTATCGGGTGTCCTCACATCATCCCAAGGAATCCCATGTCTCAGGCAGATTCTTTTAAGCTTTATATCATCGAGTTTAGATGCTAAAGAATCAGAAATTTTCTCTATCCCGAGCACGCCAGGAATCTCGTCGGGAGCTCGCCTGTCTATCTCAGACTCTTCACTAGATGAAGTACTTTCAGACGGATCTGATTCCGTTGCCTCGTATTCAGAGCCAGAATCTTCACCTCCTGGGTTAATTGGAGGGACCTCGGGGTTGTATTGCTCAGGAACCTCGGACTCCGTTTCTGTAACGGATCTTGAAGAAGATTGATTATCCGACATTACTGTTAGGCGAAAAAACATGAAAAATGAGATTAAAACTACCCGTCCCCCGTGTGTGCAAGTGCCGGTGTGTGTGTGCTTGTGCATGCATTAAAGAAAAGTACAAGGGTCAATAAAATCATCCAGACATTGGTCATCGTTCGATTGATAGATTATGCAGTTGTTCGATCTGGAATGTTCGTATCAAGGGCTCTAACCTAACTATTCATCGATTTGTTAAAGTCGCATCATATTATTTAGTCAGCAATCGGATTGCAAGACAGGTTCGGATCGCGAAGTAAGGACGGATCGTGGTGAAGGACTCGATACGCGGAAGGGTATTGGGTTAGGGAAAAGCTTCGAACCGTGAGGCGCACCAGCTCATCCTGAACGGATCGCGATGGCTTCTTGGCGATCCGTATCGCCCCCATCCTCCACGATCCGAAGCCCTAGTATCCCCGCGAAACGACACTCATACGGATCGAAGCCTTGTCATTTCCGCGATCCGATCCGCTACCCAAATCAACTTTCCAGTTCAGTACCCTCTCTCCTCGTCTCGCCACCACTCCGAACTCCGACCTCGCCCACGAATCGACCTGGTCATCTCTTCCTTCTTCTTCCTCAACTCTCCCCTTCGCACCAGGCACACTCACGTCCATTCTCATCAAATCTTATAAAATCCCGCTGTCCATGCTCTCTAAACTAGTGCGAACACGGTAGAAATTCAAGAGAAATCGTCTAGTTACCTTTTTAAAGTTCGAAATCGAGCAAGAATTTGGAAATCGAAAATAAGGTTTTTCCTCAACGATGCTGGCGATACGATACAAAAGCAAGAAGAAGGAAGAAAGTGGAGAGGAGGGTCGACTTATATAGGCAAAAGGGCGACCATTTGTCTCCCCTTTTTGTCTTATTCGATCCGCGAAAATAGACGGGCCGCGAACCAAAAAGCCCACCACGTCTCGAAGAGAAACCCATCTAGTTCCGTTCCGTGAAGAGGCCCAAGTGCTCACCAAAGAACGAGGCGAATGACTTGCTAACAGACCGCGACTCGAGCACGCGATCCGAATCGATAAATGACCGACAGATTCAGTGATGAAGACTCTGAAAGATCCCAGAAAAGGAATTGTTCACTGATTTGCGTCTCGTTGTGAAAAGACGATTCTATAGCTTCGAAGCATGTTCCATCGTCGATAAAACATACTTCGAGGGGGCAAAATGTTGGCTAGCTTTTTGACCAAGCCACCCAGGTTCATTCACAAGAAGAAAGTATGAAACTACATTCCCTAAGTACATGAAGGAACGGATCGCACCATCGACTCGCCCCTCACCGGATCGCACCTCATCGGATCGCCCCCATTTCATCAGCGAAACGACACCTCTATGCGATTCGATCCGTACATACATTACTGCCCAGTATAGACCGATCCGATCCCCTGATGCACGGCGAAGCCTCTGACCCGTTCAAGCACGAGCTAGTCTTCAGCGATCCGAGACGCACGGATCCAGCGACACGTGTCCCCAACCGTCATTTTGACTGATTCTCCCCATTTGCTCGATCCGATTTTCGAGGGGATCGCGACACCTGTCCACAACGGCTAATTTGACTATTTCTTCATCGGCTGCGATGCGATCCGATGTTCTCGGGATTCGTGCCATGTGTTACCACGATCTGCCTGACAAAATCAGCTATAAATAGTCCGGAGCTTGGCATTTTCTGGCATCCTTTTGGCAATATTGAGGACTGATTCCGCCATTATTGTCATACTACCATTTCTTATCAGTTTTATTACTAGATTACTGAGAGAAATCACAATTGTAAAAGTGAGCTAGAGAGAAATTATTGATTGTATTAGCATTCAAAGTATAATCCATATCATATAAAGTGGACGTAGGCTTGATAACGCCGAACCACTATAAATTCTGTGTGTTTTATGCTTTGTCTTCATTCTTCAGTCAAAACTCTTTAAAAGTCAGAACGATTTGGGTGTTAGGTCCAAATTTTGATCTAACATAAATGAATAAAAATAGCAAAATATAATTATAAAATATTATAAGCGATATGGAATGAAATTAAACCGGTTTATTGGATATCCTGATGGTTAGACGTATTTGACATGAAATTATCATATTGAATTGAAAAGCGAATGTCGAATAATTTGACCATCGAAAAGAATTGATTTGAATTCTATGTATACGTGAATTATTTGAAAAGGATGAGTTAATTCACATTTCAAATAATTATCAACGATAAAAATTCGAAGATATGAAGATGGTGCAAGACCGGTGATCTTCACATCTAATGGATTACTACTGATGCCCTGGATCGGTTAGGTCCCAGGACGGGTTACAGTGGTAGTGGTCCGGACGTATTTATTGATTGTTCGGATGTGCGAGGGCCTCTCTCATGTATTGGACATATGGGACGAGGAATAAGGTGCCTCCGATTTTGTTCAAACCCAGAACGAACTAGTAAATGGATGTGTGTCTAACATTGTATTTTATTCTGTGCTGATTGATTTCTATTAAATATATATCTATTTAGTGGCAGAGAATTTATTCTCTTGCTTAATACCCTTCTCTGGGACGTACGACCTCAAAGGTTATATATCGATAGACATCAGTCGCATGGCGTAGAATGTCGATGTGGCATGCTAACATGCAAGTGATCAAGGCTTTTGTTGAAAAGCAAAGCCTTGTGGTTGATGATCAAAGCACAACTTTAATATAGCATAGCTTTATGTATAGCGTTAATTCGCGAGCTTCACACCCCGATATGAACCAGAAATAGGATGAAGGATAGTAGGGAGGACATGCATTTATTTCTAGCTAGAAGTGGTGTCATGGTATGGAGCACAGAAATTTTTACTTATGTGGATGATGGAAAGCGATGTACATCGGATATATGGGGCCGATGGATGATATGGTCGACATACTGACCATTACGCCCATAGGCGGGGAAACGCATTATTCAGGAATAACTAATCCTCAAACGTAAGAGAGGACCGACCCTGGCGCTACTAGGTACAGTTGCAACTGTAGCCTAAGACATGGTAGGCTAGATTGTCTCAAATTCGGTAAGGACGATCCCTTGCCTCGGTTCATGATGGAAATCCAACTTCCAATACAACATGTTTGGTTTTGATTATAAACCTATATATGGCGACAAGATATATGGTACCCATGATGTCTATGATTGATACATTATGATTGAAATTGTTTTTGAAACATATATGCACTAGTGATAATATCAAATGATTTTGATTTATACGTGTTAAGCACATTTTGGCCATTATAAGGTAAAACTCTATCCTCCGGCTTGCGTTGCATTTTGCGATGGGACCTGAGTCTTATAATGGCTTCATTTTCTATAAAAAGCATTGCGTTGTTCAAATGATTTATTTTATTCATGCACTGGCAATCCAATGGGGTAAACCCATTCCGCGTTAGCGGCGTGGTCCTGTGACTGGCCTTATTGTTAAATAGGATAAACAAGATTTCTCATATAGTCCCATGACTGACTCGTAGTTTGTTTCACTTTACAAACTCGGGTGCCCCTATATTCTACACGGGCAGCCTTGTATTCTGGTTTTAGCTAATTCATTCTCGATAGCTATGGAGCTGAAGATGGATTCTATCATTTCTATTATGCTGTTCAGACCTCATTATGTATATTATGTTCGATTCCGCTGCAGACATTTTATATTATGCTGAAACTGTATTCTGTACTAAGTATGATCCAGTTATGTTGTGCAACTCCGATATTGACATTATTTACAATGTAATCTAATGTACGTTACCTGGTGTAATTCTATATTTCTGTTCTGCTGTTATTGTTTATAAGTTATATTCCAATGATTATCCTTGCTTCCGTGGCACAGAGTTTAGGGTCATCACAGTTGGTATCCGAGCTTTGGTTAATCTTAATTCCAGAATATAACATATTAACGAACTCGTCAGAAATAGAATTAGTAGTATTCTAGGGCGAGTAACTCATTATAGATGGGATCAGTAATATCCGAAAGTGAGTATAGCAGAATAAAATACACCCCAATAGACGCATATACGTTTAAATATATGTCTCTATGCTTTACAATATCTTTTCTATGGCCTGACGCTTTGTCTGCTATTTGCAGACATAGTAGAAAATGAGTGGCAGAAGAAGAAGAAGTAATTCTATAGCCCAGCAATCTAATGAGCCAATCGTGCTCCCGCAACCAAAAACAGATATAGAAGCTCTATTAAAGAAGTATCGAAATCTGGGTGGAGTACCATTCTTAGGTAAAGAATCTATTATTGAAACACAAGCATGGATGCGTTCGTCTAAGAGAATATTTGAAGGCTTAAAGCTGAGAGATGATAAAAAAAGATTACTGGCATCTTGGGCACTCAAAGATGAAGCTTTAATCTGGTAGGAAACTATTATTAAGGATAATCCAGAAGGTAATACCACATGGGATAGATTTAAAGAAATTTTCAATGAAAGTTTTATTCCTCCAGAAGTAACTGAGCGGCTATACGATGAATCTACTATCTGAAACAAGGAGAAAGAAGAATTGGGGGACTAGACTCGACAATTACTATGGAAAGGTCTGATCAGGCCTGGTTTCTCTAATTGGGGAGCAGTGGTGGTGTTTGTCCCAAAGTCAGACGGTACTCTCATATTATGCGTGGATTATCGTGACTTGAATAAACAAACATTAAAGAAAAAATATCCATTACCGTGAATTGATGATTTGTTAGATCGTTTGAATGGAGCGCAAGTATTTTCAAGGATGGACCTAGTTACCTGTTTCCATCAGCTGCGAATTACCGAAGAATGTGTTCCTTGACAGCATTCAAAGGTCCAGACTTATTCTATGAGTGGTTAGTAATGTCGTTCGGCTTGTGTAACGCTCCAGCTTATTTTGTCAATCTATGAACAACATATCTGGAGAAGTATTGAATAAATTCGTACTAGTTTTAATTGATGACATATTGATCTTCTCTAAGTCAAATAGCGAGCACGCTAGACATTTGGAACAAGTTTTGGAAATTCTCAGAAAGAATGTTTTAAAAGCTAAATTTTCTAAATGTATATTCTGGCAAGAAGAAGTGAAGTTCCTTGGTCACGTTGTATCAAAAGAAGGAATTTCTGTTGATTCAAGCAAAATTACAGCTATTCAAGATTGGAAACAGCTTAGTGCACCCATAGAAGCCCAAAGTTTTCTAGGATTGGCTAGTTATTATCTGAAATTCGTTAAAGATTTTTTGAAGCTATCTAGTCCATTAACTCGGCTTACTAAGAAGCACGCAAGATTTAATTGGACTCCAGAATGTGAGGAATCTTTCCAAGAGCTGAAATTAAGATTAACTACTGCTCTAGTGTTAACTGTTATCGATGGTAATCAAGATTTGTCAGTCTATACAGATGCTTCTATTGAAGGTGCTGGAGCGGTTTTAATGCAAAGAGGCCAAGTAGTTGCTTATGCTAGCCGTCAGTTGAAACCGCATGAGAAGAGATATGCTACTCATGATCTTGAGTTGTTAGCCATCGTGTTTGCTTTGAAAATCTGGAGGCATTATCTATTGGGTGAGAAGTTCGAATTATACACAGATCACAAGTCATTATAGTATTTGTTCACCCAAAAGGATTTAAATCTGAGACAACAGCGTTGGCTAGAATTTCTTGTAGCGTACGATCTAGATATATTGTATACTCCGGGGAAAACCAATGTTGTGGCTGATGCGCTTAGCAGAAAGCATGCGATCATAGCTAATCTTATTATTACACCTTCATTGATTGACAAAATATCTGTTCTTCATAGGGATGATCACTTCATTCAGAGGATCAGAGAGAGATTTCATAAAGGCAAACCCTCGAGTTTCCAATTTGATAATAATGAGGTTCTGAGGTTAAAAGGTCGAATTTGTGTTCCAAACATTCCTGAGCTCTAGAGAGAAGTACTGGATGAATTTCACAAATCCAAACTTAGCATCTATCCAGGAGTCAGTAAAATGTATAATGATATCAAACACACATTCTGGTGGAGATCTATGAAAGGAGAAATTTCCTTATACGTTAGTAGGTGTCCACTTGCCAACAAGTCAAGAGTGGTCAACAAAAACTTGCTGGACTGTTACAACCGTTGGAGGTTCCAAATTGGAAGTGGGAGCAAATTTCCATGGACTTCATAGATGGGTTGCCCAGAACCAAGAAAGGAAATGACAATATATAGGCGATCGTAGATCGTTTCACGAAGACCACCCATTTTTTACCTGTCGGATCAAATAGAATGGCTCAGAACCTGGCACAGATTCATTTCAAGGAGATCGTTAGACTACATGGAGTTCCCAGTAGTATTGTTAGTGATCGTGATCCGATATTCGCTAGTAAATTCTAGGAAGCATTCCAGGCAGAGCTGGGAACAAAGTTATACCTTAGCACCGCATATCATCCTCAAACAGATGGCCAAACTGAGAGGTGAATCGTATACTAGAAGATTTATTGCGAGCATGTATTATTGATTTTGGTGGATCGTGGGAAGATCACTTGCATTTGGCTGAGTTCTCATATAATAACAGCTACCAAGCGAGCTTGGGAATGTCACCGTTCGAAGCATTGTATGGTCGACCATGTAGATCTCCCGCATGTTGGGTAGAATCAGGCAATCAACTAGTATTGGGTCCCGACATGATTCGTGAAGCTTCGGGTAAAGTCGATTTCATTAAGAAGCGACTGCAAACAGCTCAAAGCCGACAGAAGAGTTATACAGATTCTAGAAGAAGAGATTTATGTAAGAACCCGTAACTTCCCCGTTTTGGAAAGAGCGGATACTTTTGAGAACAACACACATCGGAACACAGACAGAAGAACATTTCATTGTTATTACAACAATTCCATCAGATACAAGAATATACAGAGTATAAATGATTAAATTACATTCGACAAATATCAGAGATTACAATAAATTACATAGCAGCGGAAAAATATACAAAACACAACTGAAAGTAATACACGGATACAGAGCTTTCCGAGCATCGTTCCAGCTTTAAATCAGGACCCTGTGAATATAAATCTGCAAAACCAAAACTACTAGCTGCCCGTGTCAAAATAAGGGCACCCAAAGTTTAGGTTAAAACAATAAACTCCATGTCAGTCATGTGACTAGTGTGAGAACTAAAACAGTTATTAATATTGGTTTTAAAGTTAGGTAAATCAAGGGACCACGCCGTATAACACGGAACGGGTTTCCTCCCAAGAATACCGGTGCATAGAACAAACAGCGCAATGCTAAATAAAGAAAAATGAAGCTGTTATAAGACCCAGGTCCTATCACACAATGCAACGCAAGCCGGGGGATAGGGTTTTCCCTTATAACAGCCAAAGAATGCTTGATACGTTTAAAACAAATCGTTTGATACTATTATAAGTGCATAGTGTATAAAACAACTTCAAATCATAAGTATCAATCATAGGCGGCATGGATACCATATATCATGTCGCCATACTAGTTCTACAATTAAAACCGCAAATGTCGTATTGGAAATTGGGTTTCCCTCTATGAACCGAGGCAAAAGATAGTCCTCAACCGATTCGAGACGCTCTAGCCCGCCCCTCAGGATCAGAGCTCGAGTGACCCTTGGATCGTCAGGGCCGGTCCACCGATGTGGATTAAAATGCCTGAACATGCGTTTCCCCGCCCTTTGGGGCGTAAATGAGCCAATAAATGACTCCATCGGACCCGGATCGTCCGATCAAACCGAGGCGCCTCGCAACAGCAACAACCACACAGGTGAAAAGTATATAAATGTCAGGGCTGGTAGGTCACTGACACCACCCTAGCTAGAAAGAAACGCATGCCCTCCCTGAGGTCCTCTCCCATTTTTGGTTCACAACCGGGGTGCGAAACTCGCGAAGCAAACGTTACACAAAGCTACGCCACAAAGGCCGTGCTTCGATCATCAACCACAAGACTTTGCTTTTCAACAGAAGCCTCGATCAATTGCCACTTAGGCATGCCACACAGGCAATTCACTCCATGCGTTTGATATCCATCTATATATAACCCCTGAGCTCGTACGTCTCAGAGAAGGGCGTTAAGCAAGAGAATAAATTCTCCGCCGCCAAACAGATATATATTTAATAGAGATCAATCACACGGACTAAAATCCAATGTCAGACACACAATCCATTTACAAGTTCGTTCTGGGTCTGAACGAAACCGGAGGCACTTTCCTCGCATATCCATCCATCTCCAGGTACGTCTGGACGATCACCAACTGATTCCCTCATCCTGGGTGTACATCCCAATCAAGATCATCAGTAATCACCCAAACGATGTGAAGACTTCCGGTCTTCAACCACCGTCTTCATCTTCGACATCTCGTCGAATCGGTTATTCAGAATGGGTATAAACCCGGCCTTTCTGAATAACCCACGTATATAATAAACGAATGTTACACAAACACAACAAACGCCTCATTCCAATTCAGAATATTCTTTTATTCACAAAATCACATTCTTAGGGAAATGTTCCCATTAATTTTATCCAAGATAAATTCTTCTAAATTTATCCTATAATCTTCCTTTGGATATCATTCCAAACCATTTTATGGTTTTACTAACTAGTCGGGATTAGCGAACCACACCGAAGTAATTATTTATTTTATTTCCCAATCCCAACCTATATATCCCATGGAGCAAAACTGGTGATACTCCATTCCTAACACCACGGTGTTATCGGTAAAATTAATTACCATTTCATGTTCAAATCTAATTAAAGATTTAACTATCGCTTTGGAGCAAAACTGGTGATACTCCACTCTCGATCACTTTTCAGATTTGATAATTTAAATTATCAATTCACATTTTAATCTAATTAAAGATTCATTAAAACTCCACTTAGTTTTAATCTTTTCAGAAATCGATATCTTGCCTTTAACTGGGTTAAAGAACCAATGTCTTCTAAAACACGATTCACGATAAACCCAAATCACATTTGATATTAAATACAAGGCTCTGAATAGAAAATATATCGGCTAATATTCAATATCAAATTCTGAAACCAACATATATCGTATTGGAAATAACGATATAAAATATATCTTTCAAATTCCCATAACAATATATGTATAGTCATGAAATCCAACATCGAAATATCCTGAAGATAATTTCGATTCAACTCCAGTCCAATCCACGTATTGGGAATATTGATTATTTTTAATAATTTTATCAAGGCCCGTACAGTCGATTTCCACCAATGGCCATCGAACTGCACTTACAACGACCTTTTCAAAATTTGATTTCGACATAATTCCAAATCCAACCGTTAGATTTCAAATTTCTAATATTCATTGGAAAGCTCTTTTCGATACGAACCCAACGGTTCCGGTTTTAGGAGAATCCGACGGTCGGATCTCCCGCAACGTCAATTCGAAGTCAATGGTCGAAATTCACGAACTGCCGCGGCGCGGCGCGTTCTATTCAGGCCATTTTATATATATAATATATATATATTATATATATTTCGTCAATTTCCTTTTAAAACGTATTTTATAAATCGTTTTAAATTCGTTTTCAAAACCATTTCAACTCTATATTCAATTTCTAATCAAAATTGAATATTTCATATCATTACTATATAAATGATAATATTTTCAAAATGTTATATTTTGAAATCACTTCTTTTCTATATTCATTATAAAAACGAATATAATCGATATAAATATCGTTCACGTCAAAATAGCGCAACTTTAATCAACACGGCTTTATATATTTCAATAAATCCGTTATTCTATTCAACAAATGAATATTTATTCCATTCAACACATGAATCTATATTTCTTCCAACACCTGACTAATCTCAACACATGAGTACTGTCAACACATCACTATTTTTGTTATGTAAAATATTTAATAAAACTATGGTATCTATCGTTTGATTTTTTTAATTAGACTTCTACTGGGAAGTAGTTCTAATTTTAAATATGATAAAGATGTAAATTTCATTGTATAAAATTTTTCACTCAACACATGAACATCGTCAACACATGATTATTTTTATATTCAACACATGAATTTTCTTTTATAATATTCCTTATTTTCCCGATTTGAAATGAGGCCCAATCAATCACCATATAACGTTAATTATATGGATTCCATACAACACATGTATATAATAGCAATGATAAACAATCAACCATCATCCAAAGTGCACCACACAACTGCATAAGCATCAAATATAAATAATCGACGCTTACACAGTCTGTCGACCAATCGATCGACAATAATTAAATAATTGGGATTAGTGTACGCCAAATATCATCCCAACACCCGTGTGGGGTTTCAAATCAACAAACACATATTTTTGTTTGTGCAGTTGGGCGATGTGTAAAATTTATCGACCCAATCAATATCAGTCAAATCAGTGTATATAAACAAATCGGTCGATTTGTTTATAAATATTTATTTCTTTTCAGAAGAGTTTTATGCCGTTTCTTAACACGTTAAAAATATTTATTTCAACACTTTACTATTTTTTTAACTAACACTTTTTATTTTTCAAAATTTCGGTGGCATAACGGCACGATACTAGAAACGGGACGAGGCCTAGCCTTATCCCCGGTCTAGTGAAGGCCCACGCCATTCACACATCAATCAAGTCCATTCAATTCACCAAACAATTCAATTCAAACCAAATAATCTAACCAACTACACAACCAAACAATTAAACAAACAAGCCATCCATGGTCTGTGGATGACGGGTGTCGGGTGCTACTAAACACCGTCTACATCCTAGTATATATATATATATATATATATATATATATATATAACTAGAAAAAGAGATTTGAGTGAGAAGTTCTCACCGACTAGCTAAACCAAACGCCACGACTCTTCTTATGTAGAAAATCTTGTCGTTCTCGCCTTTTGTCACTTTCGTTGCCCGTAGCCGCTACATGTATAAAAATCACATTTTGATTATCTACATTATATAAAAATCTCATCTTTATATCTTCTATAAGCTAAAAATCAGATTTTTATCCTCTCTATAATATAAAGATCATATTTTTATTTATTTCATATGTCAAAACTGTAGAAGCTTTAAAACGGAGAAAACTCACTTTTTTCTAACGTCCGGATTCGCTGTTTGGGTCCTAGAATTTGCAAACGAGCTTCAATCTTCACACCATCCTTTTTTCTAGCACAAGCACGCCATTTTGAACAACTTTTGCCTAGTGGTCTTCTTGCCGAAAATGTGCCATTTCGCCGGAAATCGCGAAAAGACAGCATTTTGACAGTGTTTGATCAGCAGACTTCGGACGCGTTTTCCCGACAACTCCGCAATGCAAAATAGGACTTATCATATACCAAATCGAAGAGAATTTCGTGCTCTACAACTTTGGTCTTGAGGAACTTTGGCTAGAAACGCACGGTTTGGGAGTTATTCGCGAAATACGGTCAGGGACTTATTTGCAAAACGGGCGATTTTGGTGAAAATGGGTTTTTGGGTGTAGCGGGGCCCACGGCCGGAATTGAGGGGGCTGGAGGGGGGCGCGGGCGTGATGGACGTGGGGGAGGGTGTGGGTGGCGGTGGTGGGGCCCGTGGTGGCCGCGGTGGTGGTGGTTGGTGATTTGGGGCTTAGGGTTTGCAAATGGAGAGAGGAGGAGGAGGGGTGGAGGAGGCCGACGGCGGTCGGTGGAGGTGGTGGAGGGGCGGTGGCAGCGGCAAGGAGGAAGGGTGGTCTCCATTTTTGATTTTTTTGGAGGAAGGAGGAAGAAAATAATGAAGAGAAAAGGAAGTAAAGTGGCTTATATGCATGTTTCTCGCGTATCGCCTGAACGCTAACAATCTCCAATCACCACGGATTTCGGACACGAGATAGTAGACGTGAAGACGAGTCCAACGAAACAAGTTTCGTCGAATTCCGAGTTCGTTTGACCATTCAACAAAAATCACAAAAATGCTCAGACAAGCTCTAAAAATGCGATTTTGGCGCACCTTTTCTTCTCGTACGCTCACATGCTAACTCAAAAAATCAAGCCCTCTTGGATTTAACCATTATTAGATGATACGAATCTAGAAAAAAAGTAGAATTGAATTCCGAGGTCGTATCAATAATGTTCCTTTGTAAAATGACTGCTCGCTTTACCCTGAACTGTTTCAGCTCGCACGGCCACATACTGACTCCGTTCGACGCGTCATTTGGAACTCAACAATAATTTGTCATTATGAATTCATAAAAATTTATCTCGTCGAATTCTGAGCTTGTATGCAAAATTTCACTTTTTAAGGGCTATGTATTGTTAACCGAACAACTCCAGCCTATAGCCACTATTCCGGATATCGGAATATATCGAAGCTTATACTTTTCGGAGTTCTAAACGGCATTTTGAACTCAATGGAAGTGGTTTCGAGTCCAAATTCATCCTTATGCAAAATATGACTTTTTGGGCCTTGTATAATTTACATAGCGACTATTCTGAATTTTCAACTGGGCATAACTTTTGATTTCCGCTATGAAATTTCGATTTGTCGGATTCGTTGGAAAGATATTATCAATTAGATCCTAATGTTTTTGGTTTCACTAAAATCCGGTTTATTTTGCACCCGGTACATTCAATTGAAGTTTGAAATCGAATTATCGAACTACCGCGCCATTTTCAATTCTATTTATAATTATATATAAATATTTATATTCTAACGACGGCGTATATAATATATACGTTCGAATTATATTCAAAATAAATTTCTTGTTGATTATATTTAAAATAATTCATTTTAAATCTTCAAAATTCGCTAAAATTGCCAAAACAAAAATTTTAAACTGGTTCAGATTTTCCGGGTTATTACAATTTAGCATTTGCTGCTGGCGACTATGTATATCTGAGAGTTTCTCCGATGAGAGGAGTAGTCAGATTCAGGGAAGATAGGGAAGTTGGCGCCTAGATTTATTGGTCCATTTCCTATACTAGAAAGAATTGGAACTCTCGCTTATAGGTTTCAATTACCTGACTGGTTGCCAGGAGTGCATGATGTATTTTATGCGTCTCAACTTCGAAAGCATGTGCATGATCCAGATCTAGTTATAGAAGAAGCAGCGCCGTAGGATTTGGATATTACTCCAGAATTAGCTGTGAGAAGAGAGCTGATAAAGATTATTGGCAAAGAAACTAAAGTGCTAAGGAACAAGAAGATTCATTTAGTCAAAGTGCAGTGGAGCGGAGATCCTAGAGACTGTACATGGGAGACAGAAGATACTATCAACCAGGCTTATCAAAAGTGCAGGGTGGACATCTCTGATTAGCTCTAGTGAAAGAAAGATTTACAGTATATTCTATTTTTCGTTTTGTTTCCTACTTTACTGTTGTTTCCTTTTCGGGGATGAAAAGTTTTAAGTGGGGGAGATTGTAACAACCTGGAAAATCAGAACAAATTTAAATTTTTTATTTTAGCTATTTTAATGAATTTAGAATATTTAAAATAAATCTTTTTAAATAATAACGACTAAAAAATTATTTAAGTCGAAACTAGAATGAATAAATTTATTTTAATTATATAACGAGCTAGAAATAGCGCGGTAGTTTGAAAATTTGAAGTTGAACTTTGATTGAATGTATAAGATGCAAAGTAAATCGGATTTTAGTAAAACCAAAAACATTTAAATCTATTTAATTACATCTTTCTAACAAATTTGAAAAATTGAAATTTCATAGCAAGAATAAAAAGTTATGGCCAGTTGAATATTCGGAATAGCTGCTATGAAATTTAATATAAATATAACCCTTAAAAATAGACATTTGGCAAACGACCTCCGTTTTTGACGAAACCACTTTAGTTGGATCCGGAATGTCAATTTATTGCTAGGTTTAAAATTCCATGATTTTTGGAATTAATATGTGAGTGTGGCAAAGGAAAACACGTTTGGTAATTTCGGTTTGAATTAGATCGACCAGAAAATGGCCATTTTTCAAACGGTCTTCTAATTCGACGAAATTAATTTTGTTGGGACCATATCGTCCCAACATAGCTAGATTTATTTTTCAGGAATTTTTGGAATCAGTATGTGGCCCCGACATATTAAAATGTATGTTCAAATCCAAATTTGAATGTTTTATATTTTAATTTGAAGAAAAACTGACTGAAACAGTCGAACAGGCTTACGAAACATATTCCGTTGTGTTCGGAATAGGGGTATTTAGCTAACGGCATCAGTCGTTGGGTTCGATTTGGAGTTCGGATAAGGAAACACTATTTTCCGAATATATATATATTAGCCAATTAAATAATTCCTTTCATTATTTAATTTTCCAAAAAAAATCAGAAAACCTGATAACCCCCTCGATCGATAGCAGCTGCCTGTTCATTTTTTCTTGCCTCATTTTCGTCTAAACCACTCAATAAAATTCGAAGCTTCTGTTGAGGATTTTGCAGAGATTGCCACAAGCTTCAAATCCATATAAAGTTTGGAAATTTTCTTGTGGTATTTCTCCAGATCCGTCGCCCTAAATTTAGGGGCTTTCTACTGTCGTCGTGCCTTCCACGTTAGATCGAAGTGGGCCTCACCACCTGGCGCAGGTGTGCCCTTCCTAGCTCGACGATGATGCGCAAGCTGCTCAGCTTCACGTGCCATGAATCGAACGAAAATCAGTGACCTAGTTTTGAACTGATTTGTGAAGGTAGCGGTTTATCTATTTTAAACTGTTTTCAACATCTAAAAGCGTTGCAAAGGTTGATTAAATTATAAAAATCATATTTTTTCCATATGTTGTCGAAATCCAGTGAAACCGGAGACATTGGACTCATGACGACGTCTTCTACATTCTAGAAGAGAACGGAGAATTTTTGGATCTTCCTACAATTTTAGAAGGAGTGGAACCCAATGTAATCAAGCTAAATTCAAAAAAAATGAATAAAAATATACAGGTTGCAGACAGGGCTTAATAGCTCCTGACACCATCGTCTACAGACCATGGATGATTTGTTTGACAATATTGTGTTGTAGGAATTGGTTGTGGTTGTGAATGATTGATTGTGGTTGCAACAAAATTGATTGTGTTTGTGGTGAATTCATTATATTATGAAAATGAATTGTATTATGGAAAATGAAAGTATTATAATGCTGCAAGGCCTAGGATAGCAGAGGAGCCATGCTGGACATGGTGCCGGTGCTACCTATCCTGCCGTTGTAATGCCAAAATTTTCTGAAATGACAATATAAAATAGTTGTTGTGTTGAAATAAATCTTTTGAACAATAAAAATCACATTTTTATTGTATGTTTGAATCACTAAAAATATTCATGTTTGAAATAAATTGTTTGAACAATAAAAATCGCATTTTTATTGTACATTAGAATCACTAAAAATATTCATGTTTGAAATAAAATGTTTGAACAATAAAAATCACATCTTTATTGTATGTAGGAACCTTTAAAAATAACCAAAGGTTGAAATAAATATTTGTTGGTTGAAAATATTATTTTTAACATGTATAGGAAGTGTTAAAAATAACCGTGTTGGAATAAATATTTGTTGATTGAAAATATTATTTTTAACATGTATATGAACTGTTGAAAATAATTGTGTGTTGAAATAAGTATTTGTTGATTGAAAATAATATTTTTAACATGTATATGAACTGTTAAAAATAACCAAGTGTTGAAATAAATATTTGTTGATTGAAAATATTATTTATAACATGTACATGAACTGTTAAAAATAACCGTTTGTTGAAATAAATATTTAATTGATTGAAAATATTATTTTTAACATGTATATGAACTGTTAAAAATAACCGTGTGTTGAAATAAATATTTGTTGATTGAAAATATTACTTTTATCACATATATGATGTGTTAAAAATAACCACGGGTTGAAATAAATGTTTGTTCATTAGAAATATTATTTTTATCACGTATATGAAGTGTTAAAAATAACCATGTATGGAAATGATTATTTGTTCACTGAAAATATTATTTTTAGCATAGATATGCATATGTATACACGTGTTAAACAGGAAAATGGATTAGCTGTTGAGTAAAGAATTTATTTGTGTGCCCGACAAATAGGTAAGACTTAATGAGTTGGCTACGCAATTTTATTTATTATATAAACTCCTGTGAATGCCATTGGAAGCGATGTGCTGGTTGTTCTGTGTGAGATTATAAACAACACCATAAAATAGTAACAATTAATTTTGAACTACACTGCATGGCATACTTCGTGAAGACAACATACTCTATCATATACCACATAAGCATTTGGAGCTTATGTGACAAGGTTGGAATTACCATACAAGCGAGATGCTTGTATGGAGATGACTGCATTTCAGGTTGAACCGAAGACGAACTATTGATTACATAGCATATCATATTGCATATAAGCATTTGGAGCTTGTATGACGAGGTTGAGATTACTATACGAGCAAGACGCTCGTATGGCGATGATTGAATTGCAGATTGAACTGAGGACTGATATGGACAAAATAAATATAACGGTAAATTGCCAGATTAATTGAAAACCCCACACGAATGTAGAGTTGACAATAATCACGTCTCTTTAGTTATTAGATACGGCACATGGATTATTTATTTTCCAACACTAGATGAGGTGACGAGATTTATCTCTGGAGTAATCTTACACAATCCCTTGGGCATAGAATAGGACACTAAAAATTGTGTATGTTTATACTAAATTTATTGGGTGCCTAATACGGCCCAACAAATTCCAAACCCCTCTCCGTACAAAGGAGGTTATGGCGAAAATTTTCGAAATTTAAAGGCGGTAGCCAAAATTTTGAAGTGAAAATGGTTTGGAAATCGTCGAACTAATTATATTTATATATATATATATATATATATAATTAAAATAAAACGATTAACGATGCTGCAGTTCGCGTTTTGACATCGTAATTTTAAACGATTATACGAGTAAATCCGACCGTCGGATTTTCTCGAAACCGGAACCGTTGGGTTTGCTTTGGAGAGATCTTTCCAACGATATAAAATTTGTTGAGATCAAACAGTTAGATTTGGAGAAATGTTTGATTCAAATCTAAGTAAAAACAGCGCCAGAATGAATTGTTTATACATATATATAAAATATAAATTAAAATAAAACGAATCACGCCGCTGCAGTTTGCGTTTTGAAATCGTAATTTTAAACGATTATTACGGGGGATCCATCCACCGGATTTTCCCAAAACCAGAACCATTTGGTTCGCTTTAGAGAGATCTTTCAAATGATATATAATTCGTTAAGATCCAACGGTTAGATTTTGCGAAATATCTAATTTAAATTTGGATGAGAGCAGTGCTAGTGCCATTGAATGACCTGAAACGTCATTTGATGAAAATGGGCTATTTTTAAATAAATAAAAATAGCAAAAAATCGTTATAAAATATTATAAGAGATATGGAATGGAATTAAACCTGTTTATTGGATATTCTGATGGTTAGATGTATTTGACATGAAATTATTATACTGAATTGAAAAGCAAATGTCGAATAATTTAACCATGGAAAAGAATTGATTTGAATTCTATGTATACGTGAATTATTTGAAAAGACTGAGTTAATTCTCATTTCAAATAATTGATCGACGATAAAAAGTCGAAGATATGAAGACGGTGCAAGACTGGTGGTCTTCACGTCGAATGGATTACTACTGATGACTTGGATCGATTAGCTCCTAGGAGGGGTTACAGTGGTAGTGGTACAGACGTATTTGTTGATTGTTCGGATGTGCGAGGGCCTCTCTCCTGTATTGGACATATAGGACGAGGAATAAGGTGCCTCTGGTTTCGTTCAAACCCAGAATGAACTAGTAAATGGATGTGTGTCTAACGTTGTATTTCATTCTGTGCTGATTGATTTCTATTAAATATATATCTGTTTGGTGGCGGAGAATTTATTCTCTTGCTTAACACCCTTCTCTAAGACGTACGAACTCAGAGGTTATATATCGATAGACATCAGTCGCATGGCATAGAATGTCAATGTGGCATGCTGAGATGCAAGTGATCAAGGCTTTTGTTGAAAAGCAGAGCCTTGTGGTTGATTGTAATGACCAGCATTTTTCAGCGATATAATAATTAATTTATTTAATTATTTAGATAGTGATTTAGAATTTCAAATGGTCGTTGAATTAAATAAAAGTGAATATTTAATTTAAATAATAATTAAATAATAATTAAATAATATATCTAATTCAGAAATAATCAGAATTAGTGGAATTCACAATATTGTGTGAACTGGACAATTCAAAGTATATAATTCAGTTTAGAGTTGAATTATAATAACGAATATATTATTTGAACGAAGTTTGAATGTATAATTATATTATAATTAAAATCGAGCTTGAAATGGCGCAGCAGTTCGCGATTTGGCGATTTGAACTTCAACTGAATGTACAGGGTTCGTTTTAAACCAGATTTCTGTGAAACAAGAAACGTTAGGAGCTGATGAAGTATATTTTTCTAGTGGAAGAGAAAAATGGAGATTTCGTCTTGTAGATTTTGAGTTATGTCCAAATCAAATTCTCAGAAAAACAGCGCCATAACCATAACGATTTATTAATTTTATAAAAGGGAATTTAAATACAAATCGATTATCAGGTTGACCCAGACTGAAATATTGAGTTAGAAATCCATATAGGATTTTTCTGAGCGGTATGGTATTCGTCTATGAATATAGACGATAATATTTAATTTTAAATATTAAATTTAATTATATTTATATATTTAAATAGGCTATTTAGAGCTTTAAAAATAGCCACTTTTGCAAACGAAATCGGAATTCGATGAAACTAAGTTTGTTGGATCCGCAACATCAAATTATTGCTAGATTCCAAGTTTGGTGATTTTTAGAGTCACTGTGTGGCCGTACGGATTTTTAGAGTGAAAACAGTCAGTATTTTAATGGTTAAAAATACGTTGTGTGAGCAAACGGAGTCGGAATTCGACGAAACCAGTTTCGTTGTGTCTGTAATGTCGAACTCTAGCTGCATGTCCAGTTTCGTGATTTTTGGGTACCGTTTGTGATCACAGGAATTTTAGAGGACGAATACAAACAACAATGCACTACAAGAAAAACCGAGATTAGCGACAAATTTTTAGCACCGGAAAATTCCGTCGCTAATTAGCAGCGGATTTCCGTGTGTTTTGTAAGAGAAAATATTTTGGATTTTATATGTCATCTTATTATAAATTATTACCGTCGAATACTAATTCTGTCGCTAAATCAATGGAAATTGCAGTTCTATACCGTCATATAAAATTTGACGCTAAATTCCGTTGCTAATAGAGTTGGATTACCATCGACATAATTTTGAAGCTATTTTCCAGCAGTTTTCCAAGAGATTTGAAACGAACTTTTTTATTTTTTATTTATTAAATGCTTTAAATTCGTGTTATTACTTAGTAATTAATTAGTAAATTTAAATTTTAAATAATTAATGTTAATAATACATTAGTAATTAATAATAAATAATAACTATTAGAAGTAAATAAAATTCAATAGTTAATGCTGATTAATTTTTTTTTGAAAATTAATGTTGATTAATTATTAATTACTATATAATATAGATAAGAGGTAATATTAATTAATAAAATACATTGTTGTTCGATGTTTATTAAATTTGTTTTGATAATCAATGATTATTTAATAGTCTTTAATACGATTATATATACATACATTATATATATATATGTATGTGTATATATATATATATGTGTGTGTGTGTATGTGTGTGTGTGTTTTTAAGAATTTTCAGAATTCTTTACTTGGTCATATAAGTATGTAATAGTTATTATAAATTAATATCTACTATTAATAATTTTAATCTATAATTAATAATAAATATTTAGTTAGTGATTAATTACAGCTGAGCATAAGTTATGGGCAAAATATAACATTAATAATATGTATATACCGTTTTGGTATAATACAATTAAAATATACATTAGTTAACGTTAATACCATCCACACATTAGTTAACGTTAATACCATCCGCCTGTTAGGTCTATCCACCTCTTCACACTTATTATACCAATAAATGGTAATTGATTAATAATTTCAATTAATTAGTAATTAATATTTAATAATTTTTAATACTTAAGAAGTAATATTCAATACTTAATAGTTAATAATTTATTAATAAAATTAATAATAAATTAGTGGATATTGATTAATTTTAAATATGAAATAATCGGTACTAATTATAATTAACTAGTAAGCATATTACAATAAATAAATGGTAATTGATTAATAATTACAATTAATTAGTAACTAATATTTAATAATTTTTTCTATTAATTAATTTACAATTCGAATGTAAAAGAGGTACTTTTGTGAATTAATTAATCGTTTGTTATTAGTAATCGTTAATATTAATATTTTAACTTGTTTTAAATATTTTTAACTCTATATTAAATTATTACTGACAAAAATATAGAAACTAATATTAATATTTAATTCAATATTTAAGTTGGTATAAAATTATAAACGAATGGTGTTATAGTTTAGCTAAACTTAAATATAATAGAAAATAGGATAGTTCAAAATGTTCAGCTCACGTTACCAGTATTCCAAATTATGAGCTTTATATTCATTCGATGGTGTTCAAAAGTCATAAAACTTAAGTCACATGAAACAGTTTTTGGTTCCACACGTTAAAATTTTGTCTCCAAGTGTTAAAATTTGGCTCCAAAGTGTTAAAATTTTGGCTTTGATATCTTAAATCTTAACCAGCCACAAAACAATTTATCAAAAAACACAAGAAAAATCGGAGCTTTTATCGCTGTTAATGGCGATTGGGTCCATACCACTTTCTTCCAATTTCCATCCTTCTACCCACTAAAATCGCGTTTTCTCTTTGTTTTCCTGTCTCATCCACCCATCCTCTGCTTTTCAATTTACTACCTTCACTCAGCTTTCTCCATTACGGGGATTAAAAACATCGACCCCTCTTTTCAATCCACTTCCAGATCTGCTCTTTCTCGCCGAGATCTACACCTGTGAAACTTTTTTCTTCTTCCGCCTATTTCTGAGCTCCCACAACCTAATTGGTACCTTCTTTTCTGATGATCCGCCTAAGCTTAGATCTTCCGCGGAGGCTCTTGCTCTCCTGTTTGTCTCGTTTTTCGCCCTCCCTGCGTTTCCTTGCATCGAGACTGTCCTTCAGTTGAACGAGGTTCGCTTTTAGGAGGCTTTGGCCCTGCGTATGTTGGTGAGTTATGTTGTTATCTACGAGTTTCATTGCTTTATGTTTTGCGTCTCCTGTAGTAGGAGTTTTAAGCTTGTTGTTGGCTCTTGGATCTGTTTTTCTATAGTTGTTTGGAGCTATGAAGTTGTTGATTGTGTTGTCTATGTCTGGAGCACCAACCCCTTTTGTTATCATCGTCCATGACAAAAGATTTGTGCTTCAGTGGCGTTGTTATTTAACTTAGTTGGGTTTGCGTCCTTTCTCTTGTCCCTGGCCTTCTTCTTTGTCAGGTTGATAATGTGAGCTAAATTGTGATGACATTCTTTTTTTTGGATGCTGCTTTGTCTTAGTTAGGAAGTTCTCTGTATTGTCTTCCAGGCTTTAATGAGATGTTAACTATGGTCAATTCGCTATATAAAAAAATAATTGTTGTGGCTGTGCCAGAATTCGCTTGAGTTTGGTTTTTTGTTAAGTTCAAAAGTTCAGATCTTGTTTTTTTTTAAAAAAATCTTTGTTGATTCTGGCAACATGTTGTTTACATTACTTAAAACCATCTGGTGAGTTGTTTACAAATGTTACCCTTTCGTTGAAAGATGAAGAGGTAGGGTGTTTTACCTATACTTATTTAAGTACACTTGCAAATACTTGCTCTATCTTGTTTCATTTTCTATTTTGTTGTCACTTTATTTTAGGAGAGCTTGGGATGGCCATCCAGTCTAATTAATGCTCAGGGAAGTTTCTAAATCATTGCTAAAATAATGATGTTACTTTATTTAAGTATTCTAAATTATGAATATATCCAGGGAAGTTGTTGTAAAGCTTGGGATGACCTTCCAGCCTAATTAATTTCAGTTCCACGAGGTATGTATCTACTTTGTTTATTTATGTTTCTTTTGTTAGAATAACAATGGAGTAGATGTTGCTTTGTATGGTTTGTAAACTAACTCAAACAGTGGACTATCTTGATGCAAGCATTGCTACTTGGATTTAGTTTCACCTTTTGTTATTCCATATGCGTATTTATCTGACCCTTTTCGATGAATGACAATTTGTTTTGGGTTTTAATGTTATTGTTTTGTACAATGTATATTTAGTCTGCAATAAAAAAATTCATTGATTTGGGAATTATGCACAGGCAGTTACATTTCATTTTCAGAGTTGCATGAACAAAATAAAGATTGTTTTGGCAGTAGACGAGCTTTCAGTTTCCGATCCTCATCAGCTCTTGGATGTTTGCAACATTCTCTTAAAGAAATGGCATATGCTAATTTATGGTGAGTGAAGTATATCCCTTAAAAAAAGGGTGAAGTATATCCATGGATGGTCGAAAAGAAATGGCAAAGATGGTAAGGAATGAGTGTGAGGTGAAGGAAGGTTGTGAATAGTGAAGCAGTAGATTTGTTTTGATGAATTGATGATATTGATTCTCTTGTTATAACATATGTAAATTAATGAGATTAGAAAATATTCTATTTGAAAAAAAAAAGTAATGTTGAATGTTGATTATGAGATGAGTGATTAATATAAAACATTGATTATGAGTTGTGTATGTTGATATTAATTGCGTTGTATTTACATTAGGATTGTGTATTGAATGGAACACAAATTATGTGTGTGATGTGTGTGTTTATATATATATATATATATATATATATATATATATATATATATATATATGTGTGTGTGTGTGTGCGCAGATTAGAAGTGGAATAACAGCAGATTACCAACAAAAAAGAGAGGTTAATTTTACCTCAATTTAATTTTCGTCGCTAATCCCTTGGCAATTAGTAAGGATTTACCAATGACTTTTATAAACAATAATTTATTATAAATTAATTATCCGTCGGTAAATAGTCGGTATATAAATTAAAAATAAATTAATAAATAAAATTTTATTTTTATTATATAATTAGTAAAATGATGGAAAATTGTCGGAAAACTCATGCTAAATTCCGTCGCAAAAATCGGACACAAAAACCGTCATGGTTTTTACCGACCACAACATTATGTAGTAAATCCGTCGCTAAAACCTATTTAGCGACGGATTAGAAGCGGATATTGCCGCTGCTAATCGCGATTTTTGTTGTAGTGATGGCTTAAAATAAAATAATAAATATAAAAATAATATTTCTTCATTATAATACCCTTAAAAAAAATCCTAAACCTAATCTCACTCTTTCACGGTCAAAAAGAAATCGAGCCGTCACCTCTAAGAAGAAACCATGAATGCTAAAATCCAAAATAATTCATATAAATATGTACAAATAGAAATTCAAACATCATTGAAATGCTGAATGGATCCTCTTCGGTTCTGTGACTATTTTATACTGTGCGACGACCAATTGTGGGTTCGAGCAAAGACTGGTGGTCCTAGGGTTTACGGAGATCTCGGGTTAGGGGTAATCGATTGGATTTACGGCGTTGGATTTGGATTGAGGGGAGGTAGCTGAGTGTCTGGGAGAGTTCGGGAGTTTTATGTGAAACAAAAGGTGTCGCATAGTACTGTGCGTGAGCGATGCTGTATGTGCGTCAAGTTGGAAAGCAGGGCGTCGAACTGGAGGCCAGGGTATCTGGTAGGTGCGGAATTTGATGCTGAGTCAGGTGGAGGTGGTTCCGTTTGGAGTTGGTGGCCAAGTCAGCAGAGAAGTATGGTCAAATTCTTGGTCAAACGGGGTGGTTGAGTTCTCTGGATGGGAGGAAAACACGATGTATAAGGAAAGAGGAGATAAAGCATAGCGGGTTGTAAAGGGAGCGGGTCATGTCTTTTGGGCCAGAGTATATAGGTAAAGCCCAAAGAAATTATAAATGGAATTCAAAGTTATTTAATTTAAATTTTTATTCGAAATTGTAAATTAAATATCTCGGTCATACTTAATCAGAATTGAGCGAAACAAGATCGGTTGGGATCATATGGAAGAGGGCTACCCAATGGAACTAACTGGGAGTGAAACAGAGCTCGTCACAATTTATTGCAAAATAAATTGTCCGTCTGAATCAAGCGATGATTATCGTTATTAACGATGACCGTCCAATGTGAGTAAAACTCACCAACTCTGAACAGTTCTATTTTTACAACGTATTCTTAAAACTGATAAGTATCTGTTGATTGCTGTGTGCTAACTGTTTGGTTGAATTGTTTGTGTATTGGTTGAAATTGTAGATAACGATATATATATCGTTAATCGAATATTGATTCTGTTCAGTAGAATATTTCATATCGGAATGAAATCGATGTTAATTATGTTGTTTAACATCTGTGATGTAGGGAAACAGGTCGAAGGAATCCAACTGGATTCCTCAACATATATTCTTCTGTTTTTCACATATTGTGTATATGATGTGATATATAATCTGTTGTTGATTATATGTGTTTGAATGATATCGATCACCATTGTTTGGTATTTTAAATACCGTAAGAAATACTGGGATGTAGAAAAGGGATTTTCAAAGTATATTTTGAAAATAATTTATTTATACAAAATCAATGGATTTTATATATATAAAAGAAAAAGGATTAAGTAAAAGGAAATATATTTGTAAATCAAATATAAAGGAAATATATTTGTAAATCAAATATAGAGGAAATATATTTGTAAATCAAATATAGTGGAAATATATTTGTAAATCAAATATAAAGGGATTAAATAAAAGTAAAAGGATTTATTTATAAAGGGAATAAATAAAGTAAAAGGATTTATTTATAAAGGGAATAAATAAAAGTAAAAGGATTTATTTATTTAGGGAATAAATAAAAGTAAAAGGATTTATTTATTTAGGGAATAAATAAAAGTAAAAGTATTTATTTATTTAGAGAATAAATAAAAGTAAAAGGATTTATTTATTTAGGGAATAAATAAAGGAAAAGGGTTATTCATTTAGGAATTTAAATAGAATTAAAAGGAGATATTTATTTGTTAAATAAATAAAAAGATAAAAAGGAATATTTATTTGATTAATAAATAGAACTAAATCATAAGAATATTTAGAAAATGAATAGAAAATGGGAATCTGTTTTTAACAAATAAATGGAAAAGATTAATTTATAAATAACAGTTTATATATTAAATTAAATATTTATCATTCGATAAATGGAATATATAAGTCTGAACTTATATAGAGGTGAGATATTGGTTTTAACACCGATAGTTTTAAATAGAATGGGTACACAACACTTGTATAAGTGAAGTAACATTACTAAAGAGAACATTTATAAGGTGGAGAACCGTTACTAAAAGTAAATCTTTATAAATGAATAAACGTTATCAAATAGGAGTTATTCGAAAGAGAGAAGTCGATTAGAGTTATAATTTACCATTTAGAGTTAACCAGTTAGAGTTAATCGGTTAGGGTTGACCAGTCAGAGTTAATCAGTTAGGATTGACCAGTCAGATTTAATCAATTAGAGTTAATCAGTTAGAGTTGACCAGTTAGAGTTGATCAGTTAGAGTTAACCAGTTATAGTTAGAATTAACCAATAGATAATTTAAATAAAGTTAATCAAATTATAATAAATCGATTAGAGTTGGTCGAAAAAGGAGTTATCGAATATTAGTCATTCGAATCAAGTTAAAAGGAGTTATCGAATATTAGTTATTCGAATCGAGTGAAAAGGGGTTATCGAATATTAGTCATTCAAATCGAGTTAAAAGGAGTTATCGAATATTAGTTATTCGAATCGAGTGAAAAGGAGTTATCGAATATTAGTTATTCGAATCAAGTGGAAAGGGGTAATCGAATTTATTTATTCGAAAAGAGTATCGATTAGTTTAATCGAAAGGAGTTAATCGAATTTAGTTATTCGAAAGGAGTTATCGATTATTATTTAGTCGAAAGGAGTTATTGAATATTAGTCATTCGAATCGAGTTAAGAGGAGTTATCGAATATTGTTTATTCGAAAGGAGTAAATCGAATATAGTTTATTCGAATAGAATTGAAGGAGTTAAATCGAATATAGTTTATTCGAATAGAACTGAAGGAGTTAATCAAATATAGTTTATTTGAATAGAATTGAAGGGGTTAATCGAATATAATTATTCGAATAGAGTTAAAGGAGTTAAGTCAAATAGGGTTAATCGCTTAGAGTTAAAAGAATAAAAGTTATAATTGAAGTTAGATATTTAGAAAGTAGGGATTATAACGTTATCGTTATAACCAATGTTTCAATAAAGAAGTGGATTCGTAAATAGAATCCAAGAGTTTCGTAAGGAAGTTTTGTTAAAAGATTAAAAGATAAACTTTGACCATTTCGTAGTTAAAACGTTGTTCAGTTAAGGTCTGAGAGGTAATTATACCCCAACTTGATTGACTTCGTTCTTAACTAAGGAATGGTAAGGTTTGATCGTGAAGGAGTTTTGGAAATGTTTTCCAAATAAGAATCAGAAATGTTTTCTGACAATAAGAATTTAGAATATATGGAAACAGGAGGTAAGTAAATTAATGAACTAAAGAGATAAATGTTAAATGATGATTGATCGATATAATTTCTATTTGGAAATAATATCGTTGTTTGCGCACCTGTTTTTCTTTGATAGTTAACTCACCGACTATCGAGTTTTCGACCATTTTAACGTTGTTAATATGGAGAGACCGGTTGGATTATTATCCGAAGAACCACTCCGTATTGGCATAAGCGTTGCGAATCATATATTCCAAAGATAATTGAAGACGGAGTCAAGTGCAAGGGCTGTTGTATAAATCTTAGGTAAAGATTGCCTAAGATGGTTGTACTAAATAGTGCCTTCGGTTTGTCCAGTCCCAGGACAACTTGTATGGACGAAGGTCTGACAGAGTATATCTGATAGATCGCGTAAGTTGATCTCTTCAAATGTATTCACGTTTGGTGGTGGAGGAATTCGTTTCTCTTAGCTGTATACCCGTGTTATTTTTGGATAAATCAATTTGTGATTTAAAGGGTATAACGATGTGGCATTCTAAGTGAATGAAGATATGATATGTAAAAAGATAAGCATAGCTTCTAGCCTCACATCCGGTAAATGACAGAAATCGGGCAGGCATCATGGCTAAGTCGGTCGCTCCGAAGTAGGGTGTATAATCACCTATCTAAAGAATATTCATTTGCTTCTTTAATCTATCAATGTTGTCCCATACATATATATATATATATATATATATATATATATATATATATGGGAATGGTTGCTGATCCCAACCGTTGGTGATATACATTCGATACACTCAAGAAAAATGAGTGGTCGGTCATGTGTGGCTGAGTTGCAAGATGTTCTTGTTGAACTCCAGTGTATCGTTCCTAGAGTGCACTGATCGGAAGGTGGTTCCATACCTTGTCATCGTTGGAAATCCATTACCCAATACGTGCTTGTGGTTTTGATTGTATACTATATATGTAGAACGTGAGATGAAAGCGTTTCTGCTAGATTGATATCTATTTGTATTTAGACATTATTATAATATCAGAAGGATATTGTTTACAAAGTTGTTTGGATTCTCATAAGGGAAAAACCCGTTCCATTTTCACGGCGTGGTCTTATGAGATATCCTTTATTTAACCAAGTGTTTGGAGTTTTATTCACACCAGTTCCATGACTGACCCAGAGTTTATTTTGTTGTTTTCCCTAAACTCTTGGGTGCCTAAATATGTACGGGCAGTCAAGTAGTCGGGATTTTATAGATATACTTGGAGAGCTTGGAGCAGGAGGCTTCAGGATTATATAGCTATTGTTTATTTCCGTTGCTGTTGTAAGTGTTGTACTCTGCAATGTTATTGTATACATATACTATTTGTATTTCAAAAGTTATGTTATATTTTATTCGTTCCGCTGTGAGATTCGTGTTTACTCTGATGATGATGTTCTTCTTCTTCTTATATTCTATAAGTTCTATCTTATCTATTCTCACCCTCTAACTTCTTTCATTAACTATTCGGTTATTTTCGATCCTTGGATGTTCGATATGTGTTGTATATTGGATAACCAAGACCGCTGAATTTTCGAGTCGTTACATTGATGATCAAAGCACGACTTTAATATAGCATAGCTTTGTGTATAGCGTTAATTCGCGAGCTTCACACCCCGATATGAGCCAAAAACGGGATGAAGGACAGTAGGGAGGACATGCGTTTCTTTCTAGCTAGAAGTGGTGTCATGATATGGAGCCCAGACATTTTTACTTATGTGGATGATGGAAAGCGAGGTACCTCGGATATATCGTTCACTACGGGGCCGATGGATGATATGGTCGACATACTGACCATTACACCCATAGGGCCGGGAAATACATTGTTCCGGAATAACCAATCCTCAAACGTAAGAGAAGACCGACCCTGGCGCTCCTAAGTGCAGTTGCGACTGTGGCCTGAGACATGGTAGGCTAGATTGTCTCGAATTCGGTAAGGACGATCCCTTGCCATCGTTCATGATGGAAATCCAACTTCCAATACGACATGTGCGGTTTTGATTTTAAATCTATATATGGCGACATGATATATGGTACCCATGTTGTCTATGATTGATACATTATCATTGAAATTGTTTTTGAAACATATATGCACTAGTGATAATATTAAATGATTTTGATTTATATGTATCAAGCATATTTTGGCCATTATAAGGTAAAACTCTATCCTCCGGCTTGTGTTGCATTGTGTGATGGGAATTGAGTCTTATAATGGCTTCATTTTCTATAAAAAGTACTGCGTTGTTTAAATGACTTATTTTATTCATGCACTGGCAATCCAATGGAGTAAACCCGTTCCACGTTAGCGATGTGGTCCTGTGATTTGCCTTATTGTTAAATAGGATAAGTAAGATTTCTCATACCAGCCTCATGACTTACTCGTAGTTTGTTTCACTTCGCAAACTAGGGTGCCCCTATTTTCCACACGGGCAGCCTTGTATTTTGGTTTTAGCTAATTCATTCTGGATAGCTATGGAGTTGAAGATAGATTCTATCATTCCTATTATGTTGTTCAGACCACATTATGTATATTATGTTTGATTCGGCTGCAGAAATTTTATATTATGCTGAAACTGTATTTTGTACTAAGTATGATCCAGTCATGTTGTGTAACTTTGATGTTGACATTATTTACAGTGTAATCTAATGTACATTACCTTGTGTAATTATATATTTCTGTTCTGCTGTTATTGTTTATATGTTATATTCCAATGATTATCCTTGCTTCCGTGGCACGGGAGTTTAGGGTTATCACAAAGAAAGTAAGAGCAGACAGGAAGACATTTTAAAATACGTGACTGTGCATTTTTTATGCATGCTAAGATAGTTCGAGTACAAACCCAAGAAAAAAAACTGAGTTACCTTATAGGAAGATATAAATAGGCGAAAAATAATAACCCAAGGTTGGCATATAAGCACAAGCAAAAAGATACTACTACTCATCTCCCCATCTCCGACAAATACAAATAACAGCTCAACGGCACGTACATGTGCTACCATATCCAGCACAAGGCCATGTAATTCCACTCTTGGAGTTTTCCTACCGTGGTAGACTGCGGCTTCAATGGAACCTTCATTAATTGGGAAGTCAATCACACTTGCCTTCCTATTTTTTTACCGAAACCAAGTAGTGGAAAAAAAAATCACGACATTATAAAGCTAATACCTGTACCAAATGGTTTGAAACCTCACGAAGACCAAAATGACATTGGTAGATTATGTGAAGGATCGTTCAATGTAATACTTGCTTATATTAAGGAATCATAAGAAGGGGCGATGTATCTGAATTTTAAAAGATCCCACAGATGATCATCGACAAGAACTGATGTGGCTAAGAAGCTGAAAGTAAGAGCAGGTGCCTCAAGGCATGCACCGTTAACTTTTCTTGTTGCCATGTTTAACATCTCCAAGTTTGCGGTGCTTGAAAAATCGAATTGAGGATGAACCCAAAAAAGATGGGTAGTTATTTATGGAAAAGCAAAAGTGGAAGAATTATTAGAGGATGAGGATTTAGTGAAAGGGTATAATACAAGAGTTGGAATTTTTTGCAAGTATAAGTTACAAAGGAGGAGAAAAACTATTTGGGGATAAGAATTATTATGGAAGAATGATAATGCTCTGATCCAATAATAACAGATTTTGCCCATTTGGGTCTAGATTACAAAATACATTTAAATATAATGGGATGGTCGGTATGAAACCCAAATGAGGATAGAAACTTGTAGTTTTAGCCGAACCTCTGACCTGCATGGTGAAAACAAATGAGGATGGAAATTTGTGATAACTCGCAAATTAAATGAGATGAATAAAGCAAGTTATCGGAGCATTCATAGCACCAGCCTTTTTATGATGATTAAATCTAGGTCGTTTGTTTCAAGGGACATAAACATAAATGAAGCTTTTAAGTCAAACAACTCTAATGTAATAAGAACCGTTGAAAGTAAGAATGGTTCTAAGGTGCTTTAAAAAGATACAAATAGTAATGGCAATTCTGAGCGCTGAATGAAAACAGTGACGAGGTTATGCTTTGATAAGTAGGAGCAACAGAATGAAAAAGATGGCACTAATGTGAAGGAACCTGTCCATAGTTCAACAAAGTCTTTTTCTACACACTTTCCTTAATTCAATCGAAATCAAAAGTAACATGTCCCTGCTGCCACTTGACCCGCGTTGCAAACTGGATTTCCTGATTCAATCCCTTGTGCTGATGTGCCAAACCCTGATGACATGCAGCCACCTCAACCCAAAAACACCATCCAACATGTCCATGAAAATATACAGCACCCTGATTTTTGTGTTGTTTTACTTAATATGCATTTTAAGTTCACTAGATCGGCAATGATCCCTGTGTGCACTAAATCAGATCCAATCCAATCCGTTTGTGATTTTTCGCCTAAGGCAACCCAAAGTTCGGTGCTAGCTCTGGATATTGCTATTGAGATGAGCCTCAACTATCTTAAATTAACCCATCACACTAATTAAAACATAAAACTGGTATAATATGTATTGTAAGATATGAAAGAAGAGTATACATTTTGTAACACAATTTGTTGAAGATCATATAATAAAGATCCATTTTCTTTCTGTAGGTTATGGAAAGAAGACCAAGATCAGACATTTATATCAATCTTCCAGCACTTGAAAAACTTGATAATATGCTAATTTTAAGATACCGAGTTTGAATATTTTTAAAACATGAACACAAACTAGAAAATAAAAACTCATATTTGTGCTTAATAAATCCTTCACAAGGTATATTAGATAGCTTTGAGAAAACCGAATTCTGGTATGTGGATGAAGGCAGCGATTCCCCAAACCCAAAGATAACAAGTTCATTCAGAAGAGTGATACATCGCAATGATGAGAAATGGTGGCTTCCAATTCCATGTGTACCCGATTTCGGACTTAACGAAATATGAATAAAGTAATTGAAGAAAAAGAAAGAATGTGCAAATCAGATTCATAAAGCAGTTATGGCAATCAACGGCAGCATACTTGCATAAATGGTTGTGCCTAAGTTATATCTTTCTACCCTTCCTAAGGTAAAGTCTACTAAAAAAAACTAAAAAAAAAAAAAAAAAAAAAAAAAAAAAAAACCGTTCATAGAATCGTCCTTAATTGAATAGCTGCGAACATTAATCATCCCTAATTGAATACCTGGTTTAATCTTATACCTGGTTTTTGTTTTTTAAAACATATTAACATGTGTTAATCTTATACCTGGTTTTTATTTGTTAAAACAATAACAGTTATATATGATGTTACATACTCAACAGAAATCAATGAGCACGTATTTGAATTCAATACGCATACCACTTTAAATTAGATGTGAAAGAAGTACATTAAGTGTTTACTCACCTTGTATATTACTGTTGTTTGTATTTTTCCCACTGCTTAGCTAAAACAATACGACGGATCCCCACAAAACTGCAAATAAAAAACAATCGTTCACACACATAATCGTCCCTAATTGAATAGCCACGAACAATAATCGAATTACCTGAAAAGAAGTTGGGTCGGAATTTCGATTGAGATGTGGTTTCCATTTAAAATTTAATCGGCTTTAAATTTTTAGATATTTACATCGCAAAAAGCCTAGATCTGAAGAAGACGTTGTATGTTTGGGGGTTAGGTTGTTTTGGGGGTGTGAGATAAATGGGACAGGAGGGTAACAGGGTATGTACGTGAGGGTGAATTTGTTTTACCAGTAGCATTAGAACGGGAAAAGCCGTTCCAAAATTACCATGGTCAATAGCCATGCTAAATCAATTTACCACGAGCAAAACCTGTTCCAAAATTGCCACGACCCATAATCGCGGAAAATGCTCTGCTTTCTGGTGTGGCAAAACTAGCATTACGGTGTAGTGTATCCTTTTACTGTTTAATGTTTTTCATTTAGTTTGTATCAGTCCAAGGAATCAGATGGAGAACTTTTTGTTAAAACTCGTAAGCAGAAAGAAGGAAAGATGTACAAGACTGATGTTTCAGTAATGAACTATAGAATTGTAAGAAGTTTATTTTCTCTTCAATCAGATGTGAAAAAAAATGCTTCATTTTGCACATCAACATTATTGTAGAATTAGATCATGTTTTGTTGAAACCGATAGCAGGATATATACAGGAACTTACTCAATTTACACTTGTATCATACTGAAGCACGTGTCAGTTCAAAATTGAAGCAATGGTTGAGTTTGTACTTGAACAAGTTGTGACACGTCTAAATTTTTACTGAAGCCAAAGGAGGCATTACCTCAAATTGTATCGCACTGAAGCAGTGCCTCAGTTATACTATGATATGCTATTGCATTCTTGATATCATTTGTGTTTTGAACAAATTGAGTCGTTGCATCAATTTGCAACTGAGGCATGCATGCCTTTCGGATTATGCTGAAATGCAACTGAGGTATGCAGGCCATAGATTATGCTGAAATGCAACTCAGTTATACTATGGCCATAGTTTGTGCTGAAATGCAACTGAGGCGTGCATGCCTCTCATTTTGTGTTGAAATGTAAATGAGGCAATACCTCAGTTTTAACCGAGGCATGCATGACTTTGGTTGTGTTGAAATATTGTATTCATTGCGACAACATTAGTTATACTAAAGGCGCTGCTGAAATGCATGACTTTAGAAACTGTTTTATTTTGCAGGTGAAGGAGGCAGTGACGAAGTTGTTCAAGAACTTGTTACTGAAGGCACTAGAGGTACTAGAGGCAGTAGACACATTGAGCGCACTGGTGGCTCGCGCTATATTTTGAAATTGTTTTAGTTTGATGTAAACATGAATTTAGTACTGGCTGTGTTTGTAAGTACTGTTTGAGAAAATGAATTTAGTGGCTATGTTTTGTTATTTTGTAGTTGACTAAGTAGTACTTGTGTGGTTGGTTAAATTGAAATGAAAAATTCTTTGTTAATTTTAGTGTGTGATGTTAATTGCTATTATGTTGCAGCATGTTATGTAATGTTGCCATAGCTATGATATAATGTTGCAGTATGTGATGTTAAATGTTGCCATAGCTATGATATAATATTGTTAATGGATGGTAAAAGTGTTGCCATAGATTAATAAATGTGGGCCCCAAACAGGATTTTGTAAACCCGGGCTACAGATTTTAGTGGTCCCCACAATGTGGACCCCAAATGTTGGAGCCTAGATTGTGGGACTCACTTTTTAGTAAATTTAGTACATGTAGGAACAACTGTACCGATGTTTCCATAGGGTCACAAATGTGTTACTTTTGACACTATGACAACGCGGTAAAATGCAACACCAGGAAAGTGTTGCCACAGATCATTTTTTGCCCATAGTAATATTTTTTGGCAGTTTCTGCATCACTTCTCTACCGTTGCAGTATGCAATCTATGGCGTAGTGACTCAACACAAATTAAATTAAAATTCTCGTTCGCACATTTCATACTTGAAATTTTCTCTTGGCTAAATTATTCCAATTTCGTAATCAAATTTGAATTCCAATTCAAATCATCATTGGTGGATTAACCATATAATAATTTGATAAAATTATTACCTTTATCGTTTTACAATATATATTAGGAAAAAATAATTTAAAATAATTTTATATCAAATTACAGATATGCGCCCTCATAAATATATACTCAAACTCAATCTAGGGTATTACCAACATCATGTCTATTGAGTTACACCATAGAGCCAAGGTTTTTACTAAACCTTATGCTCTGATACCAACTATAAATGGTCTAGGCTTCTCAACTATCAACCAATGGGCTACCCTCCTACCGTGGCATTAAAGTGATATCTCAGAACTGCTTTTATGGCCAGCCTCGCGACTCAACCAACCCAACCATGTCCATTGGGTCATGTACGGGGTAAGAGTCTCCTGCTCGCCACCAAACAGCCGAGCAAGAACCCCTACCACACACCTCTAACCAGCTCTGATACAACTGTAATGACCCAGTTTTCCGTATAGTTTAAGCCAACATTTAACAAAATTTGTCAACTCAAATTACATAGAAAAGCAGATAGTTAAGAAAAGAAATTAGAGGGTGAGAGGAAAAAAAAGAATATTTAGAATAGAAGAATATGAAGATCAAAGTCTCACAGCGGAACAAATAAATAAAATATATCAAAACTCTTTACATAAAAAAATTCTGTACATATATGATTACAATCATAGTACACATTCATCTCAATACAACACATACACACAACGGAATAAGCTAGTACCAGAAAATATGGATATATGTCTCGACTCCATCTCCTCTTCTGAAGTTTCAAGCGAAACCTAACCTGATAATATATTCGGTATGGCCTGAGTACATTTGAAGCAAAGCAAAATTCACACAGATTAGTTTGGAATACTTTCAGTGATAAATTCATATTGCAAACAACTTGTTTAACTTTAAAAAATCCTTGGAAAGAAAAAGGATAATCGTAAGACCAGTCTACATATAAACACAGACGGTTTTTACTTTACGATAACCCAAAGCACTTTTTATATCAAAATCCAATGATATTATAATAGTGTCCAACAAATCACAAATAAATAACCATCTAGCAGAACGCTTGCATCTCATACCCTACATATTTAATATATAATCAAAACCACATAGCGCTTATTTGAGTTTGGGTTTTTCAACTATGATAAGGTATGAGACCATCTTCCGATGTATACCTCTAGAGAGCAATACACTAGGGTTCAACAAGAACATCCTATAACCTGGCCACCATTTAATACCAACATTTATGGAAATATATAAATAAATTCAAGTATTTATTTCCATTTCCAACCCAATATAATCCTTTTCCATTTCTTCGGAAAAACCATTGCCTTTTTCTTATTATATAAAACAAGTATATCTCAAATCATATTATTTCAATTTTCTAGAAAATAGTGATATAGGTTTAACCAAATGGTATAAACATAATCATACTTCAAGTTGGGACAAACAATGTTAAATTATACATTATTTACCTTTAAAAACTATTAGGTTTTATTTATATTTCAAATCTTGCAAATATCATTGCAATATTCCTTTTGTGGAATAATAAACTATTCTCACTATCCTTTACCATTACAAACTAATATCTTTCCTCGATAATAGTGAAGCCTTTTGTGTTGGGGTATTTTATTTAACTCGTAGACCTTGATTGTAACGGCCTGGACTTTTAGCCGTTTAATTTTGAACATTTAAATTATTTTCAAATGTTGTATTAGAAATATAAATGAAAATTTATAAGGAATTTATTAATTTAAACAATGTTTTAACGTATAATTTATAATTTAATTCTAAACGAGCTCGTAACGTGGCGGTAGTTTGTAATAGTACATTTTGAACTTCAATTGAATACAACTTCAACTAAATACACAAAATTCAATATAAGTCGGATTTCTTTGAAATAAGAAATGTTTGGTTCTATTTGATTATATTTTTCTAATTAAAGTGGAAAAAAAAATAAGATTTTGTCTTGTAAATTATGAGTTATGTCCAAATCAAAATTTCAAATAGTCGCTATGGAATCGTTTACAAATTATAACAATTTATATTATATAAATAAAATTGATTTTTTTTTATAATCTAAACGACGTTTTAATTTGAAATTCAAGTTTAACATCTGGATATATTTATTTTGAAGCTATAGGACGTTTTATTTGGATATATATGATGATGATAATTTATTATGATCAAATTGAATTCTTGTTGAATTTATTTATATTTTGCTGATTTATTTAAGTCTTAGAAAAAATAGTCCTTTTTTGCAAACAACCTCCATTTTGAACGAAATTAGTTTCATTGGACCCTTAATATTAAATTACTGTATGAAAACGAATTTCGTGGAAATTTGATATTGTATGTGACCGCGGTAACCATAAACACCTAGATTATTATTTAATCGTTTTATCGATTTAATTTAGAACTTAAGAATAGTCAATATTCAAACGACCTCCAAATTAACGAAACCAATTTTATTAAATCCATAGTGGTTAATTATTGCAAGATTTCCAGTTTGGGGTCAATTGGAGCTATTTTGTTCATAAGGTGAGATATAAACACGTATCGACCTACATTGTGAATTAAAAAGGGAGTTTAACCAAACGATCTCGAAATTTGATGAAACCAGTGCCATTGTGCCGGAATATTTTATTATTGTAAGATTTCAAGTTTCGAGCCAATGGGAGTTACAACGTGAGCTTGTGGAAATGAAACGTGAATCAACTGACGATTTTTATAATTAAAATTTCACCATTTTTCCAAATGGACTCGGAATTCAACGAAACAAGTTTCATTAGAACCGGAATGTCAAATAATAGCTGGTTGTCCATTTTTGGTGCAAATGGATATCGTATGGAATCATATGAAATAATAAATGATAAGTAAAAATGCGATAGGCATGAATTGAATAAATTGAATAAAATAATCGAATAAAAAAATTATATATTTCACTTATAAAAACATAGACCAATCTCTCCTTAATCCCTAATTCCTGATTTCTATCTTCTTGCTCAATACAGTCGTTTCTTACCATTTCAAAAATCAAAAAACATTTTGAATAAAATTCCTAAAAACCCAAACATTAATTTATTTTAACTCTTGAACCAAGAACTTCAATTATGTATGTACAGAGCTGGGTGTGATTCTTGTTTTGAGGTTCCAAATTTAACCAAAGAAGCTTGAGTTAGCAATGGTGCCAAGCAAAGATGGCTTTAGGGGGATTTGCAGCGGCGTCAATTATCATTGAGTGGTAGTGTCTAAAGGAGGTCGGAGCGGTGAAGACTAGTGCATCTAGCGGTGCCGGTCTGGTGGTTGATCGACGTCGGTGGTCGGAGCTTAGGGGTGATTCGAGTGTCGGGGTTTCAGTCCAAGGGAGGCCAGGTGGAGGTGATGGCAGCGCAGGTGGTGAGGCGGTGTCTGGTGAACCTTGGCAGCGGCGGTGATCAACTTTTGAGGGGATAGGAGTTACGGTTTTCTAACCTCTAGAGAAAAAACAAGAAGAAGTCAGTGGGATAATTGGTGAAGTACTGAAGGGGTTGAAGTGGGCATTGGGTTGTCAGAAAATGGATGAGCTTGACCATGAAGGAGCAACTTCAAACTGTTATGATTTTTGTGCACAGCGGAAGCTTGACAAAACGCCAAGAAAAATTGGATCTTTATCACCCAATCACTTGAAGATGAATTTGATTGAAAAACAAAAAAACAACATAAATAATATCGGAAATATGAGCACACGATATTCCACCCAACCACCCTCTTTATTTATTCACTAATAAAAAAATTGTTTACAATCGATCTCAACTATCGTTACAAACAATTACAACTTGAACCAATAACCTTATTGATAAATAGGTAGAGAATATCTAATGGCTAAAAAAATCGAAGGAGAACACTCAATTTGGAATAGCTAGACTGATCACTCTTGGTGGCTCTCACCACCACTCTTGGTGGCTCTCACCCACACTCTTAGTGGCTTTCACCCACTCTTGGTGGCTCTCACCCACCACTCTTGGTGGCTCTCACCCACACCTAATGAAGATGTTAGCTGGACCTTTTATAGAGAGAATGGCTTCATGTCCAAGAAAACTTAGCATCCAAATTATCTTCATATATGTTATAAAACTATTTGGTTAAGCACCAAATATCCTTGCAATAAATGTCCACAAATATAGCAACCAATATCTCTCCATAAAATCTAGCACCAAATCTCTTCATCAAATCTTGCACCAAATCTCTTCATCAAATCTAGCACCAAATCTCTCCATAAAATCTAGCAACAAATCTCTCCACAAAATATGTAAGATTATTTTTTGCCCAAATTTTAATTTGCGTATCACCAATTTCAACACTCCACCTTGATACCAAATCACAACATCTCCTCCACTCAAACAATAGCCCCTTAGCTCTCACTTTCAACCTCTTCTTTCTCAATTAACACCATCTCGATTTCAACGGCTACGAGATAAAACCATCATGTCCTCTCTTCAAGTCCAGGCTCAATTGACTTACAGGCTCAATCACACCTTCTTGATTTCATCAGGCCACAAGGTTACCTAATTGATTTCCAAGCTCAATCACACCTCCTCTTTATCGATATACGCCTACCACTTGATCCCTCTTCATCTACATGGATCCCTTGAGAATTATCAACGTGAGGACAACAATCGATAACATGATCCTCAATGGATCCTCAGTGATCAAAACCAACCTCTCCACCTTTCTACAGACTAGGTTCTTCATTCCAAATTCTCAAAATCTCCTACTCCACTATAACCATCCATGGAAGCAACATCATCTCCGCAATCTACAATCTTCAATCCAAAATCACTCAAAGCTATGCGATGAACTGGCTCCGATATCAAACTGTTATGATTTTTGTGCGCAGCAAAAGCTTGACAAAACGCCAAGAAAAATTGGATCTTTATCACCCAATCACTTGGAGATGAATTTGATTGAAAAACAAAAAAAAACCAGCACAAATAATATCGGAAATATGAGCACACGATATTCCACCCAACCACCCTCTTTACTGATTCACTAATAAAAAAATTGTTTACAATCGATCTCAACTATCGTTACAAACAATTACAACTTGAACCAATAACTTTATTGAGAAATAGGTAGAGAATATCTAATGGCTAAAAAAATTGAAGGAGAACACTCAATTTGGTATAGCTAGACTGATCACTCTTGGTGACTCTCACCACCACTCTTGGTGGCTCTCACCCACCCTCTTGGTGGCTTTCACCCACTCTTGGTGGCTCTCACCCACCACTTGGTGGCTCTCACCCACACCTAATGAAGATGTTAGCTGGCCCTTTTATAGAGAGAATTGCTTCATGCCCAAGAAAACTTGGCATCCAAATTATCTTCATATATGTTATAAAACTATTTGGATAAGCACCAAATATTCTTGCAATAAATGTCCACAAATATAGCAACTAATATCTCTCCATAAAATCTAGCACCAAATCTCTTTATCAAATCTTGCACCAAATCTCTTCATCAAATCTCTCCATAAAATCTAGCAACAAATCTCTCCACAAAATATGTAAGATTATTTGTTGCCCAAAATTGTGATTTGCGTATCACCAATTTCAACGCGAACTGTATAAGTAAGGGAAGAAGGTGCAGCATTTTTTAGCAAGTGAAGGAGCAGCGTATGAAAAAAATGATGTCGGGGTAAAAGGAGAGGAATACGTGGACCAAGGAGGATTAATTCATGGGTTAAGATATTAATTAAGTAATTAGTGGTGTGAGTACCTAAAACTGGACTGTGTAAACACGGCAGGAGGAGGTTTGTGATTTAAAGAATGGAAGAAGAATGTGGATTAAGAATTGATGGTGATTAGTGAATTCAGATAGTTTTTTTTTAAATCAAACATCGTAACTCCTATATATTTTACATTTGTGTACACAATTTCATGAAATAGGTTACACTGAAATCATATCGACCTGAGCTACGTTGTGAATCTGATATGGCTGAAAACAAAGCTATTGGAATTTCGTGATAAAATCAAATGCTCATTTGATTTTAAATGAAACAAAAGCAGATCGTCAACTACGAACCAATGTGAGTAAACTCACTAACTATGAATCATTTATGTTTTTATATAAACGAGTTTTTAATTTATATATATAGTAATTTTATACCGTGTGATGGTTGTTTGGATGAACGGTTGATAAATTGGTTGAAATGATTGATTGGTTATATATATTTAATCATTGGATGAGTACTGATTATGTTTACTATAATATCTTATATTGAAGTAAAATTGATGTAATTTATATTAAATAACATCTGTGGATGCATGGAAACAGGTTGGAGGGATCCAACTGAATTCCTCAATATTTATATTATTGTTTTCCCTTGATTGTGATATATGATATGATATAAAATCAGTGATTGATTATGTTGTGTTTGAACCACCCTAACCCTAGAATTTCGTACAATATTTTCGAATGTAGAAAATGAATTTGAGTTTTAAAAGGGGAATTTATTTCCAAAATAGGAATTTAATTTTGAATAAACTTGAATAAGAACTTGTGTTAAATGGATAAAACAAGAGGTGGACTATAAATAAGTTTATAAATTAAGTGAATTATTTATCATTGGGTAAATTGAAATATAAATTCAAGTTTTGAATTTATATTCAAAAAGGGAAATCGGTTTGAATCTGATATTTGAAATGAGATTTTAAACTTAATAGTTATAAAGAAATTATAAGCAAGATTATAAATGTTTATAAAAAAGGAGATATTCTATGAATAATTCTAAATAGAAGTTATAAAATGAAATTTGGATTTGAGATGTTATTTACAAGTATAAAATCAACGGATTTGATTTTAGAAGTATAGAATGTATAGAGGTTCGGAAAAAAAGAAATTGATTTTTTTAATAAATGGATAGATGTTAGCAGTAGTTTTATAAACAGAATTTGTAAATAAAGTAGAATATGATGTAGGTTTATTAAGTGACTCGATAATTGAGATTTGAATTTGCAATGATAATAAAAATCAAGTTGAGTTAATAACGAGTCTAGATTCCTATTAAGGAATAATATTCATGTTTGGAAGTAAATAACGATTTGAAAGCAAACCTTTTGCAAATGGGTATAGTTGTAAGTGAAATTTGAGTTAAACTGAAATGGTAGATTATTCTGAAGTTCGGAATGTTAGTTGAATCTAGAATATTCGAAAAAGAGTTATTTATCGAAATTCGAATATATAGAATTCAAGAAAGTACCTTTTACTTTCCATTTTTAATCAAGGTTTAATTATTTATTTATCTATTAATTAAGATATTTATTTATCTATTTTTAATGAATAAAAATTATATTTTAGAAATTTAATATTTTGGAAATAGGGATCATAACGCTATCGGCATAATCAATGTTTTGCGTAAAAGAAGCAGATTCCTAAATCGAATCAGAGAGTCGCGTAAGGGATGGTTTATTTGAAGTTCTAAGCTTTGACTTTTTCAACGTTGAGAATGTTGTTTAGTTAAGGTCTGAGAGATAAATATACCCCAACTTGATTGACTTCATGATTGACTGAGGAATGGTTAAGGTTCGGTAAAGAGGGTTGGTTATTGATATGGTTAATTAATAAACGATTAATGAGTTGAGTTATAATAACGATGTTTATATAACATCAGTTTAATCCAATAAAAAGAATCTGGAATCGTTTTCCAAACAAAATTAGCAGTGTTTTGTAAGCATAGGAAAATTATTTAATTTGGTTAATGAGAAGTTAAGAAATGAGAATTTGAAATGTTTTCCAATGTTAGTATTGTATATTTTATAAATATAGAAAATAAGAAATGTGAAGAGATGGAAATGTTTTCTACATTAATAACATATATTTTCTGGAATATGGAAAAAATAGAGTTTATAGTATTTTGGAAATGTTTTCCAAGAAGTGTGAAATGTTAAACGGGTTTTGAGGAATATATGGAAAGATATGGGAAACTGGGAAAAGATAATATAACAAAAAAATAATTTTAAAGGGCCTAGTGTTGTTTAATGGTTGACTGGTAGAATTTCCATTTGGAAATAGGACTGTTGATTGTATGGATGTTTATTTGGTAGTTAAATCACCGGCTATCAAAATTTGAGTTTATTTTATACATACGTTGTCAATACAGAGAGACCGGGACCATGTTTATTATTTGAAAACCACTCTGTATTGGCATAAGCATTACGAATCAACTTATGTTGAAGATGATTCAAATGGAGTAAAGTGCAAGGGTTGTTCTATTAATTCTAGGTAAATACTGCCCAAGTTGGATTAATTGAATGATGCCTTCGGTTTTTCAAGTCTTAGGACAATGTATATGGACGAATGTCTGACAGAGTATTTTTAGATGGTCACGAATATTGATTTTTACAAATATTCCACGTATGGCAGTGGGGAATTTATTCTCTTAAGCCTAACACCCAGAGTATACTTGGGACGTCAATTAGTGATTTGACGAATCTGATTATGTGGCATTCTAAGTAAATGATGACAAGATGTTCTAAAAAGATAATCGTGACCTCAAGCCTCATCAACCAGGAAATGACATAAATCGGGCAGGCAGCATGGCCAGGTAGGTCATTCCCATTAGGGTATTATCACCTGATCTAGAGAAATTCCATTTGCTTCTTATTCTATTCGTTGTTGTATGCTTTTGGTAATGGTTGCTGATCACAACCGTAGGTGATAATATGCTCGGTACACTCAAGTTAAATGAGTTGCCAGTCATGTGTGGTCGGGTTGCAAAATGTTCTTGCTGAACCCCAGTGTATCCTCTCTAGAGTATATTGATCGGAAGGTGGTCCTATACCTTGTCATATTGGAAATTCAATCTCCAATAAGCGCCCTATGGGTTTTGATTTTATATTATTTATGGAGCGTGAGATGCAAGCGTTCCGCTAGATTGCTATTTATTTGATTTAGACAATATAACAAAATCGCTGGATTTTATATCAAAAATATTTTGAGTTATCGTAAGGTAAAACCATCCATGTTTATTAGGGCTGTCAATGGGTCGTGTCGTGTTGGGTTCGTGTCGGGTCAATTCGGGTTCCAGTCAATTTTTAAACGGGTCAGGTCAACCCGTTTAATAAACGGGTCAGTTTTTGCCAACCCGAACCCGACCCGTAACGGGTTGACCCGACCCGACCGTGTAACCCGTATACTTAATCGGGTCGGGGTGATCCGTTTAACCCATTTTGACCTGTTTAAAAATATGTCAGTATTCAATACATAAGTATGTGCAAACAGAACATGGCTTGCCAATGACAGACAATAGCTAAGTGATTATCAAGTTTACGAAAGTTGTGTTAGACTGTAGGGAGAAAATTAATAGTTGGAGATACATGTTTTTGTATTGCATGGAAAAGTTGCCGGTCAAAATGACGCAAATCTAAGGGCATAGAAGCATGCTTCATTTAGTATGTTAGTATACATAATATACATCGGATTCAGATAAACTACTGCAAACACATAAAGGACATACATTTACTGTAGAGCAGCTTACTTCAGAAAATATAAATTATCCTTATAAAGTCGCTTGCTTGAACAAACTATATTACAACTTTTTTTTATACTACTTTGATTTCCCAACAGATGAGACCCGTATGAAGTGATAATATATTTTTAAGTAAAAGGAGCTTGGAATTGTGAATTTTCTATAGCATAAACAGGAAAAGGAGTCTAGAATTGTGAATATTCCATAGCATAAATAGGAACGCAATATGACTTCAGTGTTTAAAGAACTTCTACCATATTATTTTAAAGAACTTCTACCAGATTATTGCACTGAACAAATATACGAATCAGTTCACATTTGATGTATCACGTTTAAAAAAGAAACCACACTATCAAACATAAAAAACCATTATGGTTTATCGATGAGAAACATTATAAAAATATACCTAAATAAGATTAAAAGTTTGAAAATAAGAAATAAAAGCAGAATAAATAAATTGATATGTAAATATAATAAATGACCAGTGCTATCATGACGAACTGAGGTATTGTGCAAGCTGATGCAGCCAAAACTCAAGAACGCATAGCATTATTCTCATAAAGTTTTCAAAGTATTTAACAAGTTTAATGGTTATATATTAAAATATGTTTTATATTAAATGGGTTATAGTGGGTCAAAAATGGGTTCATCGATCAACCTAAAACCCACCCGTTTATTAAACGGGTTAGAGCGGGTTGACCTAAAATTGACCCGTTTATAAATGGGTTGGGTCGGGTATTTTCGGTGTAGGTTACGAGTCGAGTTTCTGATCATGTAAGAAAACGTCATCCCTAGTGTTTATGTGTGGATTGGTCTTACGATTATCATTTCTTTCGAAAGGATTTTTGAAAGTTAAACAAATGGTTGGAGTTTACTCACACCAGTCCCATGACTGACCTAGAGTTTATTTTGTTTTATTTTACCCTAAAATTATGGGTGTCCGAATTTGTAACGCCCCACCTCTATACCCATATTATCCAAGAGTATTTTTAAGTAATACCATCAAATAATACGAAGAATAAGGCTGTAGGGGCACATACATGCAAATTCTTTTGAACTAACACTGGTACGTATTAAAGTTTCTGAAATACCACTTACCTTTACGTACTCAATGTCATACAAAACAATTACAAGTGTGCATCCAAGACAGAACAATACATAATATACGGAAATATAGAGATCACAAAGTCAGTCGCAGCGATAAAATATAATAGTTGTAATATTTATTGTTTCATATACGTTAAGTCATTATACACCAAAATATACACATCATTCTATTCAATACATGGTAATAAATAATTCATTACATTACTATACTCCTCTAAACCTAGTAAATTACCAATTGGTCTATATATCCCTGCACCTGTAATGTCTCGGTCTGACCCGAGTATTATATATAAATAATAAACGGATCAGTCTATGTTTAAATCCATTATAGTTAATATATAATGTTTGGGTACTCTAACATGAATAATAATGTAAAGAGATACAACATTATTTAATCCACAATGATCATCCATAAGAAAGGAGGCATCAATGATTTATGCCTCACGGCTCAATATTATGGAAGTATCGCCATCTATGGACATGTGAAAATGACAACATAATCTTATTCAAATGAATCTCATTCAAGAGTCATGACTCATTATAAAATCACCAAAATCTCACAATCACATGACAGCGTAATGAAGCACAAGATTATAAATGTCAAGATAACATTATAGCTTTAAGGCTATATATATATATATATATATATATGGGGGGCGGCTATTGAGACACAAAACTAGACACAAACATAGAGACACAGAATCTTGACCATTGGACCTTTTTGTCTTTATGTTGAGAGGTGGAATTCAGGGGGAGATCCAACGGTATAGATTTTGTATCCCCTTATTTGTGTCGATTTGTTGTGTTCAAATAGACTTTCCCATATATATATATATATATATATATATATATAATCAACGCCAATAAATAAGGTGAAAACATTTGAAATTCAACATCTTTAGGAAATAAATAATATAACCCAAAAATATCACCATAAATTGAATCCAAAGCATCGAATGACCACAAAAGCCCAAAATTCAACAATGACATCAAAAAATGGATCCAAAACAACAAGTTCATCAATGCGATAATTTGAATCTAAAACAACATAGTTTTGCACGTGCTTATAAACTCCTCCCGAGCTTAGCCAAGTACTATATACGTATTTAGACACCTAACACTACGACCCCCCCCTGCGAGTATAACTTAGCCCCCCGGCCAAGTGAATACGCATATAAGACTCCCTCTGAGTCTAGCTTCCCCCTGAAGCGAGCACTGGCTCAACAACAGCTATATGTGTTGTAGACTCACAGTCAGTAACCCAAGTGGCGGTAACTGTGTGTCCCATACCACACATTTCCACCACTGGTTTACTACCCGCTAGTCAGCTCCACACCGGAAAACTCAAAAATCTCAAATCACAAAATCTCTCGAATCACAACATCAACTGAATTGCTTCAACCAGACGAAATAGGAAATTAATCGAGCTAGTATAATACACTTATCCTTTAATACTCTATAAAATCACATGAAAGATGTCATCACTGTATCATATTAAATTATAAACCAAACCAATGTCAACAGTGAATCATTCATAGCCTCAAAATACATATAAAAGAATACGAAGATAAATGAAATCGTATGAAAATAAAAGAAATTATACAATGGAGAACATATTCAAATTCCCAAACAATCTTGCAAGTAAAACGATTCAAAAATCATAATAATAATATTCATGAAACTTTCAAAAAGATATTTAATCATTTAAAACATAAATATTCATATATAAACTAAATCATTTTATTATAAAATCTCTTGTTAAAACTAAAAATGATTCTTTTCCATATGGATCACTCCATATCTGACATAAGTCGAACTTATCGAATAATCTGACTAAAACTAAGTGTAGTTCATCTATATACTATTTTTGCCAAACAACTAAAATTATTCAAAAAGCTAGTTTCTAACATAATGAACCTACGTAATAAAAATTCACACAAATAGCTTAATTTATCTTACTAGTATCTTGGTGGAATTATAGATTAGAATATTTATGTTTACTTATGTACAAAATAGATTCCAAAAATAAAACAAACATCATCTCCTTTGCATATTAGTACATCCAACAAACACAAAATTCCTCAATCAACCTAATTCATACACAATTGCATAGCACCCAAATTATCAACCATGTAATCACACAAAGCAACTAAATTTCAAATAAATAATGCTATGGATAAAAATATATAACTGTGCTAGATATAAACATAGATGTGGGTGAGGGTTACTCACCAAATTGATGATCGAAATAACGATATCCACTGTCTCTATGGTTTCCTAGACCATCCCTGCATTGCTACTTCAAGATCTCAATCATCCATTGTCTCTTGAATTCTTTCCCTCATACGCTCTAAATCGGCCACAGCAGCCAAAGCTCCAACACGTTACTTACTTGGACTCTAGCGTGATAGACAGAATTTGCATCCACTAACCTGGCTTCATCCTCACCGTTGCTCGCCTCCATCCTTCATGAGACTGTTGCTTCGCACCTCCACCGCGCGTGCCATTGCGCGTTACTTCCCCTCCAAAAGCGACGCCAGTCGCGTTCCAAATCACGCCTCCCTTTTCTTTGTTTTATTTTCCTTTTTTTCCCATCGGCATCGTTTTTAGGGATTCAGGTTGAAACGAGAAAAAATGGGGTTTTCGTTTTTGCTGCCGTGAATTGTTCCGCCGGACCCTTCCAGGGAGAGAGTACAGCGTAGTTTAATAAGTCTTGGGCCTTGAACCATGTTGGTTTTAAGCCCGGTTTTCCTTAATTTTGTTTCAACCAATTTCCAAGAGTTTTAACTATTATTTAATTCTCAAATTATTCCCGATATGGTATACATTTATTCCCATCCAGTTTTGTAATTTACAATCTTGTTAATGGATAATTTAATCAATCTGATGCTTGCCCATTTGTTTATTAATTCATCGCTCAATAAAATATCAATTATCTTATCTGTTTGTTTTTAAAATTATTTAACAATTCTAAAGCTATTTTATGTTCACTGTTATTTAACATGCATCCTGTTCGATAAGCTCACGCATTCATTTTATTTTAACTCGACGCTCGGTGTTTATTTCATGATCCAACATTTAATATAAAAAGATTATATTACCATTTTATTTCAAGCATATATACAAATAAAATCATTTAATTTTATTATGATAGCGTTATCTAATTTAACTCGTACATTTTATTAGCAAAATCGTCATGATTTAAATTCAACGCTTTTATTTTAATTAAACACACACTGAATTTTAGACAAAAAACTGGGTTGTTACAGTGTAATAACCCGGAAAATGTGAACCAGTTTAAAATTTTTAAATTAGGTTATTACCAAGAAATTTGAATAGTTGAAATAGTATATTTCAATAAAATATAGAATTGTGTATAATATGGCAGTTTGAAATTTTGAATACAAACTTTGTCTGACTGTACCAGGTGGAAAATATAACGGATTTTAGCGAAACTGAAAATATTTAAATCTGTTTATCAATACCTTTCTAACGAATCTGAAAAATCGAAATTTCATAACGGAAATCAAAAGTTATGGCCAATTGAATTTTCAGAAAGGTCGCTATATAGTATATATAACCCTTGAAAATTGAGATTTTGCATACGACCTCGGAATTCGACGAAACCACTTTTGTTGGGTCCGGGATGTCAAATTATTGCTAAGTTTCAAATTTCGTAATTTTTGAAGCTAGTATGTGAGCGGGGCAAAAGATAACGTGTTTGGTCAAATTCTGTTAAAATGGGTCGACCTAAAAATGGCCGTTTTTCAAACGAGCTCATAATTCGACGAAACTGGTTTTGTTAGGACCGTATCATCAAAACAAAGCTAGATTTATTTTTCTGGAATTTTTCGATTCAGTTTGTGGCCCTGGCAAATTGAAGTGTACGTTTAAATTAAATATCGAATGTTTTATATTTTAAATTGAAAAATAACTGACTGTAACAGTCGAAATGGCCAACGAAACATATCCCATTGTGTTCGGAATGAGGGTATTTAGCTAGTGGCGACAGTCGTTGGGTTTAAAAAGGAGTCCGCTTGCAAAAACACTATTTAAAAATTTTCTATAAATTTCTAGCCAATAGGAAATTTTCTTTCAAAAAAAAACCCCAAAAACCCTCCATCGTTCAAAGGAATCGACGATCCACGTCGTTCATTTCTTTCCGCCCACGCCGCCGCCGCTACAGGCCATTCCAGACCTTGCCACCACCGCCGTTTGCTCCGCCTCTTCCCCCTCTACAAATCCGACCCATCGCCGACCCCCATCGCCTCCGCCATCGTCGGAATCGCCGCCACGAAGTTCCAAACTTCCCATCGCCAGATCTGCTCCGATCTGCCACCATCTCCGACCCCACCACCATCGACCTGACGCCCTCGGCCTCCTCTACGACGCCATCACCTCCGATCAGACCCACGACGCACAGATTTCGCGAAAACAGCGAATTCCCTTTTGAACAAATAATAAAGGTAATTCCTTTATACGTTTTTAACACTTTAAAGCGTTGCAAAGCTTTGAAAAATAATATCTTTTTCGTTCTTTAACGAAATTCGATGAAACAGGAGACACCGTGACTGCAAGGAGGCTCTCTACATTCTAGAAGAAGCCGCGGATTTTTCTGACCTTCCTATGATTTTTAGCACCGCAATAACCAATGTGAGGAATCTAAACTATTTGGGTGAATGAAATCGCGTTGTATAAATTATATAAGCAAAGTGTAAATTATATACGCATTGTATACCGCATGTACATGTGTTGTATAAGATATATCAGCGATGTATAAATTATACAAGCGTTGTTTGAAACATATATGCTTTGAATTGTGATGAAATGCAAGTGAATTATTATATTATATATATATATACTCCCCTCGTCCACAGACCATGGACGATATTTATTGCTTGTGATTGACGTGATATTATATGGTTTGACGAATGGTTGGAAATAATTGTTTGTGGTTGATATTATGGTTGAAAAATACCTTTGTGGTTGAAAAATACCCTCTTGTGGTTGAAACAAAATAGAATAGGATTGTGGAATTGAAAATAAAACATGCCGCCTGCGTGCGAACTAGATGCATGATCCCCATTGTCAAAAACCGCGAGGTTTTAAGGTAGAGCGAGGAGCCATACTAGGGACGGTCTCGGTTTTAACTACCCTGCCGTTATGCTGCTGAAATTTTCTGAAATATCTATGTGTTAGAATATTTTTCATTCGTTGAAATATATATTCAAACTATATCGAATATTCATGTGTTGAGTTGCAATTCATTCGTTGAGTTGAAATTCATGTGTTGAATATTATTCGAATTTAAACAAATGGCTTTAGCGATAAAAATCACATTTTTATATAAATTCAAACTATATCGAATATTCATGTGTTGAGTTGCAATTCATTCGTTGAGTTGAAATTCATGTGTTGAATATTATTCGAATTTAAACAAATGGCTTTAGCGATAAAAATCACATTTTTATATATATTCAGACTATATCGAATATTCATGTGTTGAGTTGCAATTCATTCGTTGAGTTGAAATTCATGTGTTGGATATTATTCGAATTTAAACAAATGGCTTTAGCGATAAAAATCACATTTTTATATATATTCAAACTATATCGAATATTCATGTGTTGAATTGCAATTCATTCGTTGAGTTGAAATTCATGTGTTGAATATTATTCGAATTTAAACAAATGGCTTTAGCGATAAAAATCACATTTTTATATATATATTCAAACTATATCGAATATTCATGTGTTGAATTGCAATTCATTCGTTGAGTTGAAATTCATGTGTTGAATATTATTCGAATTTAAACAAATGGCTTTAGCGATAAAAATCACATTTTTATATATATTCAAACTATATCGAATATTCATGTGTTGAGTTGCAATTCATTCGTTGAGTTGAAGTTCATGTGTTGAATGTTATCATCTTTTAAAAATAAAATGAATCGACAATGAAAACTATATTTTTATAGTGAATAAGAAGTGTTAAAAATACACATGTGTCGAATAAATATTTTTGATGATAAAAATATTCCTTTTATCATGTATACGCTTAGTTAAAAATACACATGTGTTGAAATCAATAATAATTTGCTAGAAATATTATTATTAGCTTTGTTCTGCATATATATACATGTGTTGAACAGGAAAATGGATTAGCTGTAGAGTACAGAAATTATTTGTGTGCCCGACAAATAGGTAAACCTTGATGAGTTGGCTGCGCAATTTTATTTATATATCAACTCCTGTGAATGCCATTGGATGCGGAGTGCTGGTTTTTCTGTGTGAAATAATAAATAACGCCATAGGATAGTAACAATTAATTTTGAACTACACTACATGGCATACTTCTTGACGATAGGCATACTTCATCATATTCCACATAAGCAATTGGAGCTTGTGTGACGAGGTGGAAGATTTACCATACAAGCAAGAGGCTTGTATGGCGATGACTATGTACTACAGGTTGAACTGATGACTGATATGGACTATATAAATTATAACGATAAATTGCCAGATTAATAAAAAACCCACACGGGTCTGGAGTTGACAATAATCACGTCGCTCTAGTTATTAGATACGGCACATGGACTATTTATTTCCACACGGAAACGGGGTGACGGGAATTTATTCTTTGGAGTGATTATCAGTACATGCTCCCCCGTAAACACCAGAATATATCACTATAAATATGTGAATGCTTTTTAGGATTTATTGGGTACCTAATACGGCCCAATAAATTTCCAAACCCCTCCCCGTACAAAGGAGGTTATGGCGAAATTTTTCAAAATATTAAGGTGTTAGTGAAATATTTGAAGTGAAAACGAGGTTGAAAATTTAAAATGAACTATAGTTGAAATTATAGAATGAACTATATTTATATATATATATATATATATATATATAATCAAAAGGAATAGAGGCCGTGCAGTTCGCGTTTCGGAATCGTAATTTGAAACGATTAGTACGAGAAATCCGGCCATCGGATTTTCCCGAAACCGCAACCGCTGGGTTCGCCTTGGAAATATCTTTCCAACGGCACCAACCTTGTAAAAATCCAACGGTTGGATTGTCCGGAATGTTTAATTCAAATCTGAAGGAAAACAGCGCCAGAATCGTTTATATTTATATATATATATATAAATATAATTAAATTAAATCGAATAACGACGCTGTAGTTCGAATTTTGAAACCGTAACTTCAAACGACTAGTGTGGAAGATCCGACCGTCGGATTCTCACGAAACTGGAACCGTTGGGTTCGCTTTGGGAATATCTTCCCACTGATATAGACTTTGTAGAAATCCAACGGTTAGATTTTCCGATATGTGTAAAACAAATTAGAAGGAAAACAGCGCCAGTGCCACGGCACGACCTGAAACGTCGTTTAATTAAATATGGCCATTTTTAAATAAATAAAAATGGCGGAAAATCGTTATAAAATATTACAAGCAATATTGATTGAAAATAAACCAATTGGGCTTGAATTGTTTGATATTTGATGGTTGTTTGTGTATGACATGAAAATAACACTAAAGAACCGAATGATGGATGTCGAATAATATAACCATAAAATAAATCGATTTAAATTCTAATGACGTGAATTATTTGAAAAGGCCGAGCTAACCCTCATTTCAAATAATTTATCGAGCGATTCGAATTGGAGAATGCAAAGACGATTCAAGACTGACGATCTTCGTATCGGTTGGATGGGCGCTACTGAGGTTCCTGACCGGAGTAGCTAACGGAAAGGGACGGAAGTAGTAGTCGTCTGAACGTATGTGTTGATTGGACGGATATGCGAGGAATTCGATGCCTCCGGTTTCGTTCAGACCCAGGACGGACTTGTAAATGGACTGTGTGTCTGACATTGGATTTTGTTCAATACTGATTGATCTCTGTTAAATATATATCTGATTGGCGGCGGAGAATTTATTCTTTTGCTTAACGCCCTTCTCTGAGACATACGAGCTCAGAGGTTATATATCGATGGAAATCAATCGTATGGAGTGGACTGCCTATGTGGCATGCTAAGATGCTGTGATCAAGGCTTCTGTTGCAAAGCAAAGTCTTGTGGATGAGGATCAAAGCAAGGTCTACGTGGCCTAGCTTTGTGTATTACGTAGATTCGCGAACCTCACACCCCGTTATGAGTTAAAAACGGGATACGGACCGCTGGGAGAGCACGACGTTTCTTTCTAGCTATGGTGGTGTCAGTGACTTACCAGCCCTGACATATATATCTACTTTTCACGATTGTGGTTGTTGGAATGCGAGGCGCCTCGATTATAGGTCTGTAAGGACCGGGAAACGTGTGTTCAGGCATAATTAATCCTCTAACATAAGTGAGGACCGGCCCAGCCGCATCCAGGGGTTACCCAGAGTGCGTAGTCCCGAGGCATTTGCTAGAGTGTCTCGAAGCGGAGAGGAGCTTTCCCCTTGCCTCGACTCATGACGGAAATCCAATTTCCAATACGAAATAACGGATTTGATTGTAGAACTAGTATGGCGACATAGTGGTATGGGGCACTTATGCCGTCTATGATTGATATTTATGATGCTATTCATTTTCGAAACATATATGCACTAGTAATAATATCAAATGATTTCGCTTTATACGTATCAAGCATATTTGGCTATTATAAGGTAAAACTCTATCCCCCGGCTTGCGTTGCATTGTGTGATGGGACCTGAGTCTTATAATGGCTTCATTCTTTCTAAATGCATTGCGCAGTTTTAAAAGAATTTACTTTGTTTTAAATGCACTAGCAATCACTGGAGTAAACCCGTTCCGCGAAAGTGGCGTGGTCCTATGATTTGCTATTTACTGTTGTTTAACTGTTAAATAGACTCCTCATACCAGTCCCCATGACTGACTCGTTGTTTGTTTCACTTTGCAAACGCGGGTGCCCTTATTTTCACACGGGCAACCTAGTACACAGGTGACAGGTGGTTTTTTGGTTCCGCACTGCTGCATAGAGTGCATTTTTGGCTCATGGCGAGGCTGACTTCACAGAGACGACTTTGACCTTTTCCGCCATTACTATACTTATGTTATGATCCCGCCACGGGCAATGCAGACTGATTTATTTTCCGCATTTCTTATTATATGTATATGTATTCCGCCTCCGGCGATGTAGACTGATACCCTTATTATGTCTCATTGCATGTATGTATTCCGCCTCTGGCGATGATGACTGATCACTTTCCTTTTATTTACTAAGTTATATCCCACGTTATGCTATTTTGATATTCCTACATGTTGTGATTCCGCTGTCATATCCATGTAAAAATATTTTATTTATTGTTTCTGCTATTATCTGTACTCTGCTATGATGATTAATGAGTTATTTCCTAATGATTATCCTTAATACCGTCCCTCGGATTTTGGGATCGTCACAGTTGGTATCAGATCTTTGGTTAACCTTAGTTCCGGGATCTAACACATTAAACACCTCGTCAGAATAGAATCAGTAGTGTTCTAATGCGAGTAGCTCATTGGAGATAGGATTAGCAATGTCCTAGAATGAGCTAAGCAGATTAGCAAAACAATTTGATCAGTACATCATCATTATCTTTCCTTGTATTCCCTTGCTTTATCATTTATGAAAATTATCAAATCTCTGAGCTTGACTCTTTTCTTGCTTATACAGTTCTCTTAGATGGCTACGCGAGGGGCAGCAGCTAGAGGAGGCCGTGGAGGCCGAGGAGATGCAGCAGGAGGACGGGGGAATATCCCCGTAGTAGTGGAAGGCCCTATTATTCAGCCGCCAGCACCAGAAGACTTTGAGCTAGATAAAGTAGCAAAGAGGTACAGAAATCTAGGGGGGAAACCTTTTACTGGCACTGGCACAGTGACCGAGGCTATAGCTTGGCTGAAAACCTGTGAGAAAATCTTCAAAGGCATGGGTATGGGAACTAACAACAAAGCCCGACTTGGCATTTGGCTCCTTCAGGAGGAAGCAGAGCTGTGGTGGGATGCCATTACCTCAGAAGATGCCGCTGGTACAATCCGGACTTGGGAGCAGTTCAAGACTTTGTTCAATGAGAAGTTTGTACTGGAATAGGCTCTAGAGAGGATGAGAGAGCAGTTTGCTAATCTCCAGCAAGGAGACCTCTCTATTCAGGATTATCTAAATAAATTCACCCAATTGTCGCGCTATGCTCCAGAGCTGATTCCGACAAACAAAGCAAAGAATAAGAGATTCATATTTGGGCTGAAGCGCAAGTACCACGATAGAGCTATGAGCAACATCAAACTCTCCTTTATAGAACTAGTAGAGATGGCTTGCAATTACGAAGACATGGATGAGAGACATGCTAGCCAAGACCGCACTAAAAGCCAAGCAGGAAATAAGCGCAAGGCTTCAACAGATCAACCTGAATCTAGCATTACCGCGGCCGCTACTCAGAAACCTGCAAAGATCCCGAAAGGAAATTGCTACAATTGCGGGAAGCCAGGTCACTTTTCTAATGTATGCAAAGCCCCAAGGAAGCCAAAGGCAAATGACTCAGCTGAATGCTACAACTACCATAAGAAGGGGCACTATAGCAGGAACTGTCCTCTGAAGCAGAATGCTCAAGTGGCTCATGTCTATGACGGGAAGACCCCGCCAGCTATCACCGATGGATCAGGTAAACCCGATGTCTTGGGAGGTACCCTTACCATTAAAAATATTCCTGTTTCTGTACTTTTTGATACCAGTGCATCACGTAGCTTCATTTCTGGTAACCTTGTTCACAAGTTAAAATTGAAACAAAGAATTCTAAAAGAACCAATTAAAGTTCAAAACCCGATAGGAAGTTCCGTTAGTCTCAGTTTGTACTGTAGAGTGCCTATCTCTTATTCACGTTACAAGTTTCCCATTCACTTAATTGTTATGGATTTATCGGAATTCGATGTTATTCTCGGTTTGGAATGGTTAACCAAATATAAGGCCGAAGTTCGATGTGCCGAAAGAATCGTTAAAGTCGAAACGAAGCTTGGACCTATATATATACCATGTCATGGCTCAGAAATCAATAGAACGGAATTTTGGTCTTCTTTAGAAGTTATTCCCCCTTCATTAGAAAAGATTCCGGTCGTGAAAAATTATGCGGATGTGTTTGAAGAAGTAGAAAACTTACCGCCGCAAAGAGAAATTGAATTTAGAATAGATTTAATTCCTAACGCCCGACCAGTAGTACATCCAATAAGAAGAATGGCCCCGAAAGAAAAAGAAGAGCTAAGTAGTCAAACCCGAGAATTGCTTTGGAAAGGTCTAATCAGACCGAGCTTTTCAGCATGGGGAGCAGCAGTAGTATTTGTCCCGAAATCAGACGGTACTCTAAGACTTTGTGTTGATTACCGAGATCTCAATAAGCAGACACTGAAGAACAAATATCCTTTGCCCCGAATCGATGATCTGTTAGATCAATTAAATGGAGCAACAGTATTCTCCAGAATGGACCTATTTACAGGTTTCCACCAATTGCGTATAGCCGAAGACTGTGTTCCTTTAACAGCCTTCAGGGGTCCCGATTTATTCTACGAATGGTTAGTATGCCGTTCGGCTTGTGTAACGCTCCGGCCTACTTCGTCGATCTTATGAACAGAGTGTTCCGTGGTGTATTGAATAAATTTGTTCTAGTCTTCATCGATGACATTTTAATCTACTCTAAGTCGGAAGATGAACATGCATAACATTTAGAACAAGTGTTGAAAATTCTAAGGAGAAATGTCTTGAAAGCTAAATTTTCTAAGTGTATCTTCTGGCAGAATGAAGTTAAATTCCTAGGCCATGTTGTATCAAAAGAAGGAATTATTGTAGACCCAAGCAAAATTACAGCGATTCAGAACTGGAAACAACCTACTACGCCCACAGAAGTTCGAAGTTTCCTTGGATTAGCTAGTTACTATCGGAAATTCGTTCAGGATTTTTCAAAGATATCTGGTGTATTGACAAAGCTTACAAAGAAGCATGAGAAATTCAAATGGACACCCGAATGTGAAGAAGCTTTCCAAGAGCTAAAACTGAAGTTGACAACCGCGCCAGTATTGACCATAATAGAAGGCAACCAAGACTTGACTGTATGGACAGATGCTTCTATTAGAGGGCTAGGCGCAGTGTTAATGCAAAAAGACCAAGTGATCGCTTATGCCAGCCGTCAACTAAAGCCGCATGAAAGAAACTATGCAACTCATGATCTTGAGTTATTAGCCATCGTGTTTGCTTTAAGAATCTGGAGGCATTATTTACTGGGCGAGAAATTCGAACTATTTACTGATCATCAATCCTTGAAATACCTGTTCACCCAGAAAGATCTAAACTTGAGACAACAGCGTTGGTTAGAATTCCTTGCAGCATACGATTTTGAAATTCTATACACTCCAGGGAAAGCCAATGTTAAAGCAGATGCGCTCAGCAGAAAGAATGAGATCATTGCCAGTTTTATCATCACGTCTTCATTAATAGACAGGATCTCGACCCTTCAAAAGGAGGATAATTTTGTAAAGGTAATGATCAAAAGAATCAATGAAGGCATAGACTCCAGCTTCCAAGTGGATAATGGGGGGGTTTTGAGATTAAAAGGAAGAATTTGTGTTCCCGACATCTCTGAGCTAAAAAGAGAAATACTTGATGAGTGCCATAAGTCCAAATTAAGTATCCATCCCGGTGTGAGCAAAATGTATAACGATATCAAACGCACCTTCTGGTGGAAGGCGATGAAAAGGGATATCTCATTATATGTTAGCAGATGCCCCACTTGCCAGCTAGTTAAGAGTGATCAACAGAAATTGGCTGGATTATTACAACCATTAGAAATTCCAGGTTGGAAGTGGGAACAAATTTCGATGGATTTCATCGATGGCCTGCCTCGAACTAGAAAAGGAAACGACAGTATATGGGTAATCGTAGATCGCTTCACGAAGACTGCCCATTTCATACCTGTCTGATCCAACAGAACGGCTCAAAGTCTAGCACAGATTTACTTCAGAGAAATAGTTAAACTTCATGGAGTGCCGCTCAATATAGTCAGCGATAGAGATTCCCTGTTTACTAGCAAATTCTGGGAAGCATTCCAGGAAGAATTGGGAACCAAATTAAATCTAAGCACCACTTATAACCCACAGACAGACGGCCAAACTGAGCGGGTGAATAGAATTTTAGAAGATTTGCTGCGGGCTTGCGTTATTGATTTTGGAGGTTCATGGGAAGATCATTTACATTTATCAGAATTCTCTTACAACAATAGCTATCAAGCAAGTTTGGGGATGTCCCCATTTGAAGCATTATACGGTAGACCGTGCAGATCTCCCGCATGTTGGGTAGAACCTAGCAATAGACTTGTGTTAGGGCCCGATATGATTCAAGAAGCATCGGATAAAGTCGATTTCATTAAGAAGCGATTAAAAACCGCACAGAGCCGATAGAAAAGTTATGCTGATGCGAGAAGAAGGGATATATCGTTTGCCGTTGGCGATTATGTTTATTTAAGAGTTTCTCCAATGCGAGGAGTAATCAGATTTGGCAAGACTGGGAAGTTGGCACCGAGATTTATTGGTCCCTTTCCTATACTTGAAAGGATTGGAACTCTTGCATATAAGGTTTCATTACCTAATTGGTTGCCTGGTATACATGATGTGTTCCACGTATCCCAACTCAGAAAACATGTTCATGATCCCGACCTTATTGTGGAAGAAGCAGCGCAACATGAAATTGACATAACTCCAGAATTAGCACTCAGTAGAGAGCCATTAAAGATAGTTGGCAAAGAAACCAGAGAGCTAAGGAGGAAAAAGATTCATTTAGTCAAAGTGCAGTGGAGTAGTGATCCTAAAGACTATACTTGGGAGACTGAGGAAAGCATTAAACAAGCCTATCCCAAATGCAGAGTGGACATCTATGACTAACTCCGGTGCAAGGTACCTTTACAATACTTTGCATTTACATTTTATTTCCTGCTTAACTATTATTTCCTTTTCGAGGACGAAAAGTTTTAAGTGGGGGAGATTGTAATAACCCGGAAAATGTGAACCAGTTTAAAATTTTAAAATTAGGTTATTACCAAGAAATTTGAATAGTTGAAATAGTATATTTCAATAAAATATAGAATTGTGTATAATATGGCTGTTTGATATTTTGAATACAAACTTTGTCTGACTGTACCAGGTGGAAAATATAACGGATTTTAGCGAAACTGAAAATATTTAAATCTGTTTATCAATACCTTTCTAACGAATCTGAAAAATCGAAATTTCATAACGGAAATCAAAATTAATGGCCAATTGAATTTTTAGAAAGGTCGCTATATAGTATATATAACCCTTGAAAATTGAGATTTTGCATACGACCTCAGAATTTGACGAAACGACTTTTGTTGGGTCCGGGATGTCAAATTATTGCTAAGTTTCAAATTTCATAATTTTTGAAGCTAGTATGTGAGCGGGGCAAAAGATAACGTGTTTGGTCAAATTCTGTTAAAATGGGTCGACCTAAAAATGGCCGTTTTTCAAACGAGCTCAGAATTCGACGAAACTGGTTTTTTTAGGACCGTATCATCAAAACAAAGCTAGATTTATTTTTCTGGAATTTTTCGATTCAGTTTGTGGCCCTGGCAAATTGAAATGTACGTTTAAATTAAATATCGAATGTTTTATATTTTAAATTGAAAAATAACTGACTGTAACAGTCGAAATGGCCAACGAAACATATCCCATTTAGCTAGGGGCGACAGTCGTTGGGTTTAAAAAGGAGTCCGTTTGCAAAAACACTAATTAAAAATTTTCTATAAATTTCTGGCCAATAGGAAATTTTCTTTCAAAAAAAAAACCCCAAAAACCCTCCGCCGTTCAAAGGAATCGACGATCCACGTCGTTCATTTCTTTCCGCCCACGCCGCCGCCGCTACAGGCCATTCCAGACCTTGCCACCACTGCCGTTCGCTCCGCCTCTTCCCCCTCTACAAATCCGACCCATCGCCGACCCCCATCGCCTCCGCCATCGTCGGAATCGCCGCCACGAAGTTCCAAACTTCCCATCGCCAGATCTGCTCCGATCTGCCACCATCTCCGACCCCACCACCATCGACCTGACGCCCTCGACCTCCTCTACGACGCCATCACCTCCGATCAGACCCACGACGCACAGATTTCGCGAAAACAGCGAATTCCCTTTTGAACAAATAATAAAGGTAATTCCTTTATACGTTTTTAACACTTTAAAGCGTTGCAAAGCTTTGAAAAATAATATCTTTTTTGTTCTTTAACGAAATTCGATGAAACAGGAGACACCGTGACCGCAAGGAGGCTCTCTACATTCTAGAAGAAGCTGCGAATTTTTCTGACCTTCCTACGATTTTTAGCACCGCAATAACCAATATGAGGAATCTAAACTATTTGGGTGAATGAAATCGCGTTGTATAAATTATATAAGCGAAGTATAAATTATATACGCATTGTATACCGCATGTACATGTGTTGTATAAGATATATTAGCGATGTATAAATTATACAAGCGTTGTTTGAAACATATATGCTTTGAATTGTGATGAAATGCAAGTGAATTATTATATATATATATATATATATATACTCCCCTCGTCCACAGACCATGGACGATATTTATTGCTTGTGATTGACGTGATATTATATGGTTTGACGAATGGTTGGAAATAATTGTTTGTGGTTGATATTATGGTTGAAAAATACCTTTGTGGTTGAAAAATACCCTCTTGTGGTTGTAACAAAATAGAATAGGATTGTGGAATTGAAAATAAAACATGCCGCCTGCGTGCGAACTAGATGCATGATCCCCATTGTCAAAAACCGCGAGGTTTTAAGGTAGAGCGAGGAGCCGTACTAGGGACGGTCCCGGTTTTAACTACCCTGCCGTTATGCTGCCGAAATTTTCTGAAATATCTATGTGTTAGAATATTTTTCATTCGTTGAAATATATACTCAAACTATATCGAATATTCATGTGTTGAGTTGCAATTCATTCGTTTAGTTGAAATTCATGTGTTGAATATTATTCGAATTTAAACAAATGGCTTTAGCGATAAAAATCACATTTTTATATATATTCAAACTATATCGAATATTCATGTGTTGAGTTGCAATTCATTCGTTGAGTTGAAATTCATGTGTTGAATATTATTCGAATTTAAACAAATGGCTTTAGCGATAAAAATCACATTTTTATATATATTCAAACTATATCGAATATTCATGTGTTGAGTTGCAATTCATTCGTTGAGTTGAAATTCATGTGTTGAATATTATTCGAATTTAAACAAATGGCTTTAGCGATAAAAATCACATTTTTATATATATTCAAACTATATCGAATATTCATGTGTTGAATTGCAATTCATTCGTTGAGTTGAAATTCATGTGTTGAATATTATTCGAATTTAAACAAATGGCTTTAGCGATAAAAATCACATTTTTATATATATTCAAACTATATCGAATATTCATGTGTTGAATTGCAATTCATTCGTTGAGTTGAAATTCATGTGTTGAATATTATTCGAATTTAAACAAATGGCTTTAGCGATAAAAATCACATTTTTATATATATTCAAACTATATCAAATATTCATGTGTTGAGTTGCAATCCATTCGTTGAGTTGAAGTTTATGTGTTGAATGTTATCATCTTTTAAAAATAAAATGAATCGACAATGAAAACTATATTTTTATAGTGAATAAGAAGTGTTAAAAATACACATGTGTCGAATAAATATTTTTGATGATAAAAATATTCCTTTTATCATGTATACGCTTAGTTAAAAATACACATGTGTTGAAATCAATAATAATTTGCTAGAAATATTATTATTAGCTTTGTTCTGCATATATATACATGTGTTGAACAGGAAAATGGATTAGCTGTAGAGTAAAGAAATTATTTGCGTGCCCGACAAATAGGTAAACCTTGATGAGTTGGCTGTGCAATTTTATTTATATATCAACTCCTGTGAATGCCATTGGATGCGGAGTGTTGGTTTTTCTGTGTGAAATAATAAATAACGCCATAGGATAGTAACAATTAATTTTGAACTACACTACATGGCATACTTCTTGACGATAGGCATACTTCATCATATTCCACATAAGCAATTGGAGCTTGTGTGACGAGGTGGAAGATTTACCATACAAGCAAGAGGCTTGTTTGGCGATGACTATGTACTACAGGTTGAACTGATGACTGATATGGACTATATAAATTATAACGATAAATTGCCAGATTAATAAAAACCCCACACGGGTCTGGAGTTGACAATAATCACGTCGCTCTAGTTATTAGATACGGCACATGGACTATTTATTTTCACACGGAAACGGGGTGACGGGAATTTATTCTCTGGAGTGATTATCAGTACATGCTCCCCCGTAAACACCAGAATATATCACTATAAATATGTGAATGCTTTTTAGGATTTATTGGGTACCTAATACGGCCCAATAAATTTCCAAACCCCTCCCCGTACAAAGGAGGTTATGGCGAAATTTTTCAAAATATTAAGGTGTTAGTGAAATATTTGAAGTGAAAACGAGGTTGAAAATATAAAATGAACTATAGTTGAAATTATAGAATGAACTATATTTATATATATAAATATAAATATAATCAAAAGGAATAGAGGTCGTACAGTTCACGTTTCAGAATCATAATTTGAAACGATTAGTACGAGAAATCCGGCCATCGGATTTTCCTGAAACCGCAACCGCTGGGTTCGCCTTGGAAATATCTTTCCAACGGCACCAACCTTGTAAAAATCCAACGGTTGGATTGTCCGGAATGTTTAATTCAAATCTGAAGGAAAACAGCTCCAGAATCATTTATATTTATATATATAAATATAATTAAATTAAATCGAATAACGACGCTGCAGTTCGAATTTTGAAACCGTAACTTCAAACGACTAGTGTGGAAGATCCGACCGTCGGATTCTCACGAAACTGGAACCGTTGGGTTCGCTTTGGGAATATCTTCCCACTGATATAGACTTTGTAGAAATCCAACGGTTAGATTTTCCAATATGTGTAAAACAAATTAGAAGGAAAACAGCGCCAGTGCCACGGCACGACCTGAAACGTCGTTTAATTAAATATGGCCATTTTTAAATAAATAAAAATGGCAGAAAATCGTTATAAAATATTACAAGCAATATTGATTGAAAATAAACCAATTGGGCTTGAATTGTTTGATATTTGATGGTTGTTTGTGTATGACATGAAAATAACACTAAAGAACCGAATGATGGATGTCGAATAATATAACCATAAAATAAATCGATTTAAATTCTAATGACGTGAATTATTTGAAAAGGCCGAGCTAACCCTCATTTCAAATAATTTATCGAGCGATTCGAATTGGAGAATGCAAAGACGATTCAAGACCGATGATCTTCGTATCAGTTGGATGGGCGCTACTGAGGTTCCTGACCGGAGTAGCTACCAGAAAGGGACGGAAGTAGTAGTCGTCTGAACGTATGTGTTGATTGGACGGATATGCGAGGAATTCGACGCCTCCGGTTTCGTTCAGACCCAGGACGGACTTGTAAATGGACTGTGTGTCTGACATTGGATTTTGTTCTATACTGATTGATCTCTGTTAAATATATATCTGATTGGCGGCGGAGAATTTATTCTTTTGCTTAACGCCCTTCTCTGAGACATACGAGCTCAGAGGTTATATATCGATGGAAATCAATCGTATGGAGTGGACTGCCTATGTGGCATGCCAAGATGCTGTGATCAAGGCTTTTGTTGCAAAGCAAAGTCTTGTGGATGAGGATCAAAGAAAGGTCTACGTGGCCTAGCTTTGTGTATTACGTAGATTTGCGAACCTCACACCCCGGTATGAGTTAAAAACGGGATACGGACCGCTGGGAGAGCACGACGTTTCTTTCTAGCTATGGTGGTGTCAGTGACTTACCAGCCCTGACATATATATCTACATTTCACGTTTGTGGTTGTTGGAATGCGAGGCGCCTCGATTATAGGTCTGTAAGGACCGGGAAACGTGTGTTCGGGCATAATTAATCCTCTAATGTAAGTGAGGACCGGCCCAGCCGCATCCAGGGGTTACCCAGAGTGCGTAGTCCCGAGGCATTTGCTAGAGTGTCTCGAAGCGGAGAGGAGCTTGCCCCTTGCCTCGACTCATGATGGAAATCCAATTTCCAATACGAAATAACGGATTTGATTGTAGAACTAGCATAGCGACATAGTGGTATGGGGCACTTATGCCGTCTATGATTGATATTTATGATGCTATTCATTTTCGAAACATATATGCACTAGTAATAATATCAAATGATTTCTCTTTATACGTATCAAGCATATTTGGCTATTATAAGGTAAAACTCTATCCCTCGGCTTGCGTTGCATTGTGTGATGGGACCTGAGTCTTATAATGGCTTCATTCTTTCTAAAAGCATTGCGCAGTTTTAAAAGAATTTACTTTGTTTTAAATGCACTAGCAATCACTGGAGTAAACCCGTTCCGCGAAAGTGGCGTGGTCCTATGATTTGCTATTTACTGTTGTTTAACTGTTAAATAGACTCCTCATACCAGTCCCCATGACTGACTCGTTGTTTGTTTCACTTTGCAAACGCGGGTGCCCTTATTTTCACACGGGCAGCCTAGTACACAGGTGACAGGTGGTTTTTTGGTTCTGCACTGCTGCATAGAGTGCATTTTTGGCTCATGGCGAGGCTGACTTCACAGAGACGACTTTGACCTTTTCCGCCATTACTATACTTATGTTATGATCCCGCCACGGGCAATGCAGACTGATTTATTTTCCGCATTTCTTATTATATGTATATGTATTCCGCCTCCGGCGATGTAGACTAATACCCTTATTATGTCTCACTGCATCTATGTATTCCGCCTCTGGCGATGATGACTGATCACTTTCCTTTTATTTACTAAGTTATATCCCACGTTATGCTATTCTGATATTCCTACATGTTGTGATTCCGCTGTCATATCTATGTAAAATTATTTTATTTATTGTTTCTGCTATTATCTGTACTCTGCTACGATGATTAATGAGTTATTTCCTAATGATTATCCTTAATACCGCCCCTCGGATTTTGGGATCGTCACATGCAGACTTCCCTCCTTAACAAAATTGTGTTCTCGCAATTTTTTATCGGGAAAAGCAAACAATTTCCATTCTAATCCTTATGCACTATGTATACCCTACATAAGTTGTTTCAATGTGTGGCTTATATGCCCGATTCAATTGAAGACAAATGAGTTTCAACTGAACTAACTTTATTTTCTATATGCAATTTTTAGTTTATGAAAAATTTCTAGAAACTTTTCTAACTTCCGAAATTTCGGAAAATTTCAGCAAAGCCTTCTTTGTACGGAGGACGTTTCGAAAAATCCAAATACAATATAAACACAAAATATACATCTCCAAAGAGGCATCCCAATACGAGACATCTCGAAACACGGGGAAAACAAAACAATAACTCAACTTAACGACATTTTGCAATATTTAATCTGAAAACATACCTTTTTATTTAGCGTTTTTAGCAATTTACATTGTTTTTCATGTGTGCGAAGTAAGTGGTCTTCGTTGCTAGCAATGCATCAAGCCTCTAGGATACCTACATTAATTGTAAATATCAGTTGCGTATAAGAAATATTATAAATATAATTGTAAATATTAGTTGCATGTTATATTCCAACGTGCAAAAGCGAGCAAATGCCATCAATTTGTCTACTAACTTCATATGATACAAAATGAATATAAACTAATGTAAGGGATAATTAGCATGACATTCTCTTTTTTTTCATTCCTTAAGACTTCGAAACACTTGAACATTAAATAAAGCAAAGAGTTGCACTAAAATATACTAAATTTCCAAATTTGAAACATGACCGTATGCAGGCCAGTGCCGTAGAACCTCATTTTTAAGCCATTAAATAGTGAAATCTTGAAAATCATTGAAAGTTGTAGCTTATGTTTTGAGCGTTCCGAAAAGACGAAGATTGTTAAAATCGGATCATCCATTTGAAAGTTATGATATACATATATATCATTTCAGCTCGGTTTTAGTAAAATTTCATTTTTGGACAGTGAGATATAATTGCGCTTTCGACTTAGTGAACAACAAAATTCTATAAAACACTTTAAATGAAAGTTTTGGCTTATAATCTAAGCTTCTTAGAATGTTCAAAATTGTCGAAATCGGATTAACAATTCAAAAGTTATGAGCATAAAAATTTAGCTCAGTTTTGACAAACTTGCAATACGGAACAGCAAAACCACTTATTTTAATTTATGTTAAACTCGGCTTAATTAACTCTTTTTTTTTTCATGCTTCAGAAAATACAGTCGCTGTTAATTTTGTTGTATTATGTTTCAATCATCATTTCATTTCAACTCATAACTAGAGCATGCCGTATGGATGTACGGTACTATATAATTAGCTTGAGGATCATCATGGAACACAAGGTTCTTGCAAAATAGAACATGTAAAATTGTTGAATTGAAACATTTTTTCTAAACAGAAGATTGATGCAGATGATGAAATATGTAGAAAACAAGAACAAAGAGCATGAGATAACCAAGACGCAAGATGATGCAGATGCAATAATGACAATGGAGCTTATAATCAAATAGGGTCCTATGGAGTAAACACCATAACAATATTCATGCAGACACGTCCTTGAAAATTAAAACATACAGCAACAATAATTTAGCCAAACATGCAAGATATAATCCATTTTATATAATCAATGGACAAATAGACATAACCTAAGAACCAAGTAATTGATCATCAGCTAAATGAGGTAAAAAAAAATACTGTGCCGTCAAATTTATTATCTTGTTTACATTGCAGTTGGAAAAAGAACATTTCACAGAGTATGTATACTACTTGGAGAAAAAGATGCAAAATATCACTTCACCTTTATCAGCCAACATTCTACTTTAACATATGCATAGTATTATTCTTCAGTAATAAAACTAAATTTTTTAACAACACCCTTTTCTGGACAACATCTACATTAGACAAGATAAATTCCGGAAATTTCAACCTGTCCATTAGTTACATAAAGTGCAAAACATAAAAAAATCTTGCAAACTAATAGGGAGAACGATTAAACGAACAACATCAAAAATAAAATGCAAGAACATACATCAAGAAGGGGAATGAGTTCTGGAACATCGAAGGGTGGCGGAGAAAGCTTTTTTTACTTTGCCGATCTCGGCTAACTTTTTTTTCCGCTATAATATCATAGTTAACGGTGTCTAGGGTTTGGATTTTGGACTTAAGCATCCTAAAAGAACATTGTAAATGAACACTGTCCTTGGCTAAAGACAAGGCAACTTATACCAATATAGCATACTATTGCTAAAGCTATCTACAGTAAACACTTAAAATAGAACAGTGCATTCTGCAGCTCCAAACTAGTATCTCCATTTGAACATATTTATGAGAAGGGAAACAAAGCATCACAACATTATAGCAAGAAGACTGTACCCCAACACAGCATCAATATGCATTACTCAGTATTAATTTGGTCAATTCTTCTATCTTGAAAAAAAAACGATGTTTTCAAAAATCGTTCTTCATCAATGATCATTTAAAACTATACAAAAATGAGTGAAAGTAGGTTTCCAAACTGAATCAAACTGTTCTTGCAAAGATACAGTAGTTGATTGATTATAGTATACAAGGTGAATAGAAGAGAAATAGTTTTCCCGTTTTTATAATGTTTCTCTTTTAAAATGATATCTCCTACTGCTGATGTTGATTGGAAAACTACCACCATTTAACCAAATAATGCAGCATATCGTGTATACGATATATATTTTTTCAAAGAATGACTGAAATCGATTTTGTGACGACCCAAACTTCCCCGTAAAGGAAAGCCGGATTGCTTTGAGAACAACACACATCAGAACACAAAACAGAAGAACATTTTATTGTTGTTACAACAATTACATCAGAGTACAAGAATTTTCCAGAGTATGAATAATAATATACATTGGAAATACAATAATATCAGAGTTTAAATTACATTTAAATAGCAGCAGAAAAAAAAATTAATACAAAATACAACTGAAAGAAATACACGGATACAGAGCTTTCCGAATATCGCTTCAGCTGTAGACCAGGATCCTGTGAATATAATATCTGCAAAACCAAACTACTAGCTGCCCGTGTGGAAATATGGGCACCCAGAGTTTAGGTTAAAACAATAAACTCGAGGTCAGTCATGGGACTGGTATGAGAACTCAAAAACAGTTATTAAGTTGATTTTAAAGTCAGGTAAATCAAGGGACCACGCCATATAACACGGAACGGGTTAACCCCCAAGAATACCAGTGCATAAAAATAAAGCGCCATGCTAAATAAAGGAAAATGAAGCTATTATAAGACTCAGGTCCCATCACACAATGCAACGCAAGCCGGATGATAGATTTTTACCTTATAATAGCCAAATATGCTTGGTACGCGAAATTTATCTTTTAATATTACTATAAGTGCATAGTGAAGAAATCAATTTCGAAAGTAAATGTATTAATCATAGACGGCGTGGGTACCATATATCATGTCGCCATACTAGTTCTACAATCAAAACCGCAAGGTCGTATTGAGAATTGGATTTCCATCATGAGTCGAGGCTAGGGGTAAGCTCCTCTCCGATTCGAGACACTCTAGCAAATGCCTCAGGATCACACCTATGGGCAACCCTTGGATCTTCAGGGTCGGTCCCTACCTAAGGGTAGTGGATTAATTATGCCTGAACACACGCTTTCCGGTTCCTTTGAACCTATAGTATGACCACTAACGGCCTATAAAAATCCGAGGCGCCTCAAATCCATCATCCACATAAGTAAAATGTCAGCCAGTTTAAGCACTGACACTACTCCTAGCTAGAAAGAAACGTGTGCACTCCCTGCAGTCCTAATCCCGTTTTTGACTCATACCAGGGTGTGAGGCTCGCGAAGTCACGATATACACAAAGTTATGTCGTAATAGGCTATATTTTGATCATCCCACAAGGCCCTGCTTTTCAACAAAAGCCTTGATCATATGCATCTTAGCATGCCACATTATCAGCATACCATATCATTGATTCACCTATCGGTATATAACAGGGTGTTAAGCAAGAGAATAAATTCTCCGCCACCAAACAGCTATATATTAAATAGAGATCAACGAATACAATATAAAGGAATACAATGTCAGACACACAATCCATTTATCAGTCCGTTCTGGGTCCAAACGAAACCATATCCGGTAGATCTCCAAATACGTCTGAATGATCACCAATTTTCCCCTCATTTTGGGTGTACGGTCCAATCAAGATAACAATAATCATCCATTCGATATGGAAATTTCCCGGTCTTCAATAACCGTCTTCATCATCGATCTTCAATCGTCGTATGAATTATTCAGCATGGGTTAAACCTGGTCTTTCTGAATAATTTGCGTAATTTAAAATCACGTGCTTTAAAACACAACCAACGCCTCATTCCAATTAAGAGTATTCTTTGATTTTAATTTAAACCAAATTAAGGTTTATTCAACTAGTCGGGATTAATGCCTTACCGAAGTAATCATTAATTAATACCCCATTCCCAACCTACACAACCCATGGAGTAAACTGGTGGTACTCCATATCTAACACCCTATGTGTTACGGTAAACTTAATTACTGTTTTATCGATCAAATCTAATTAAAGATTTAACTACCGCTTGGAGTAAAACTAGTGGTACTCCATTATCGTTCATTTCTTGAATTAAGTAAATTTAATTACTTTTATCCTCATTTAATCCAATTAAAGATTCATTAAAACTATATTTAGTTTTAATCTTCAAGAATCATTATTTAATGATTATTTAACTTTTAAGAAATAATCTTTCCTTTAACTGGGTTAAAGAACAAATGTTGCTTAAAAACATCGTTCACAATAAACCCAAAATCGTATTTCAATTTAATATGTTAAATTGAAACTTCTCTTTAGAATATTTCACTAAATCTTAGTTAAAATATTTATGAATTACCAATCTAAATTTCACTGTCAATCGGGTTTAAAGAACTAATGTCATTTAAAAACATTGTTCGCAATCAACCCAAAAGTCAGTTTCACTTAATTTCAATTATGTTTAATAATTGGAAATCTTATTTAAATCTTAATTAAAAGGTTTATTCTTTCCCAAATGGGTTTAAGAACAGTGTTATTTAAGACACTATTCACGACAAACCCAAATTTTAATCTGACATTAAATATCATGCTTTTAATAGAAATTATATCGATTTATGTTCAATATCAAATTCTGAAAATTAACGTATATCAAATTGGGAATAACGGTATTAATATCTTCCAAATTCCCACAATAATATCCGTATAATCACAAAATCCAATACTGAAATAATCCGAAGATTATTTCCATTAAAATCCATTCCAATGTATGTACTGGAAAATCTTGGTTTTATCAAAACCACTTTAATCCTTTTATTTATTTTAATTAACTTATTAAAATAAATAAATCACTCATTCTTTTACATTGAAATGTATATCTACATTAAAATGAATCTTTTTCATTCTTTCCAATGTAATCAATCTTAAATAAAAATGAAATCTTTTTAACGTAATCTTCTTAGTTCAACCTTTATTACATTGAAAAATGTAATATTTTCATTTCAATCTTTATTACATTGGAAAATGTAATGTTTTCATTTCAAACTTTATTTTCAATTCAGTCTTTATTACATTGAAAAATATAATATTTTCATTTCAACTTTATTTTCAATTCAGTCTTTATTACATTGAAAAATGTAATATTTCCATTTCAACTTTATTACATTGAAAAAATGTAATATTTTCCTTTCAAACTTTATTCTAAAATGTTTATAAATTCGTTTATAAAACGATTCCAACTTTTATTTCAATTTTAAATCCAAATTGAATATTCTATCTATTATCATATTAAAATAATATTATTTCCAAAATATTTATTTTGGAATTAGCTCTTTAAAACATGCATTATAAAATGTATAAAATAAATCGATAAACACGTTCGGGTTAAAATGGTGTTGCTATTTAAAACAGATTAAATAGCTCAATCCATTATCTTATTCATTTATATTTTACACTGGGCCAGACCACCCACATTAAGCCTACGACTTGTGGATGCTGGATATGTCGGTTGGTTCTGGGCAGACTTATCCCACAAGTTGGGCTTAACCTCGTGTCATGGCCCAATTTGTATTTGCGCACTTGGACCTCTCACATTAGGCCCAACATTTGTGGCTGCTAGATAAGCCGTGCGGTTCCGGGCAGACTTCCACCACAAATGTGACCTAACCTCGTGTCCAAATACAATTATAATATTATAATTATAATTAACTTTTCTAAAATGTACTCTTTGAAAATATCCTTTCCATTAAAGAATCTTAATTTTAAATATTCTTTAATTCTAAAATGTCGTGATTCCAAATATCTTCACTTACCTTTCAAATCTTTATAAATATTTGAACTTTCCATATTGTTATAACAATTAATAATAATCTTCCCAAAATGTCTTATTTTGAACTCAAATCTATTTATTGCCACATAATGACAAATAAATGTAATCTTTCCAAAACGTTCAAATTTCGAAATCAAACTTTCTTATCTTAAAATGTAGACAGTAAATATATAATCTTTTTAATTGAATCTCCTTTACTATAACTTTTAAACAATAAAGATATAATATTTTTAAATCAACACCAATTAATTCTATTAATTGAGTATAAATTAAAATATTCATTAATTCAAAATTGATAACAATAATATTAATCTTTTCAAGATGTTCAGTTTTGAAACAAATCTTCTTAATTTAACATGTTGACAATTAAAAAGGGTTTTTTTTAATTCTAATCTTTTATTTTAACTTTTTACTAATAAAAAAATGTTATCTTTCCAATTCACTCTTTTTATTGTAACTTTGACAATACATACCTTCCCATTTGAAAACATGGAAACCACCCTTTGGTTCTTTTAATTGAATATTGGATTATAATATTCTTTAACTCAAAATTGGAATGAGACTCACACAATTTCCATGTAATTTAATTACACGGATTTCAAACATTGCACTTATTCCATAATAATGTCAACCATTCACATAACAGCCAAAGTGCAATTTACACTAAACACAAGGGTGATGTGTAGTCAAATATCAACCCAAGACCCGTGTGGGGTTTCAGCCAACACATAATTTTGTGCACTTGGACGAGGTGTAAAATAATCGTCCCAATTAACATCAACAAGTTAGGTAACTTGTCAATGGCAGTGTAACATCATTTTAAATTATCATAAATAATAAATCATTAGTTTAACTTGTTGAATATTTTCAATTTCAAACATAACATGATATGACATCCAAATCCACAATCCGTTCAACAAACAATTACTTCCATCACCAATAATTTATTTACATTTAATTATAAAAATAAATAACTATTCGAAAATTGAGTGAGCAAAAGAGTTTTCACCTTTGCCGGCTTTAAATGACGGTACGGGCCCAATTTTGGCCCAAGATCCAACATGCTCCAAATTGGGCGCAGCTAATGTCGTTGCGAAGCTCTCGACTCGCTGATCGCAGCAAATCCTGTTTCGCGCGATTTCGAGTTCGTATCACAAAGTTATGAATTTTCGAAGTTTGTAATAATTAAATAATTAATTTAAATTATGAAAATTACCCAAATTTTCAACTTGCTCAGAATTGGACAAAATTACTGCTCGCTCGAAGCTCTTGACATAACGATCTCAACGGATTCACTTTCATGCAATTTCGATAACGTGACAAAAAGTTATGCACTTGCAAAGTTAACAAATCGATTTAAATAATATTTAAATTTGTAAAAATTACCCAAAATTTCAACTTCCTCCAAATTGGACAAATTTTGTGTCCACGCGAATCTCTCGTCGCCACGATCACAGCAGACCTGAAATCGTCAAATTTCGATCTCGTATGTAAAAGATATTGCATTACGAACATTGAATATAAAATTAAATAAATATTTTGCGTTTTAGCCCTTAATCTTTTTTTTCAAACAGCACCCTGAACTTAAAATGCTCGCCATGGACATAACGTAAGTCGGAATTGCACGAAACTAGTGCCATTCTCTCCGGCTTCTCCCCTTCTTTCCACGCCTAGTGCTCCCCTCCTCCAATTCGCCACGTGGGGCCTACGAACTGCAGTTGAACGGAAAAGAGCAGTTTCCGTTCATCTCAGTGTTACGGCTGCCTCGGTACTCCAAATGCCACTAATTTTTGTTAGTAGCTAGACCTCGACCTCCCGAACAACTTCTGTTTGGGTCACTTCGCCTGAAAATGCACGGATTGACGGGAAATTGCTCATCTTTGCGACTGTCCTGTTTTCAGCACCCCTCCAGTAAAATTGACATTCCGGACAACTCCGACCACCTGAGACCATGCCACCACCGCCAAAAGAACCGTATGCTTCCCCTCTACCATTGCCTGAAGTCGCTCGACCTATCTCTCTTCGTGGGGCCCGCAGTGAACAAATAACCAAAATCAACTTTCTGTCTTTTAAGCTAGATTCCGGCGAATCTGTGCGACGATAGGTCTTAAATTTTTCGTGGTAGATAGAGGATAAGAAGATGAACAAAACCCAGAAAGGGTTGGGTCTTATTTTGTTCTGATTGAGAGATATAAATTATTTTGTTTTCAGGGGCTAATTTGCAAAATAAATTTTAGAGGAGAGAGCCGCCATGGAATAAAGGAAGAAGAAGGTGGCTATGTTTTTCCTTAGGGTTCAGCTAATGACAGCACTTATGATATTTTATACGGGTTAATAATTAAATTAGGCCCACTACCCTTATTTTAACCTCTTATGTATTTTATCTTCTTCAAATTTTGTCTGTTTTCTTAGTTTAAAAATCCGTGTTAACACCTGCGAATTCCATTTTTTATGAAAATTGAAACATAATTATTTCCTGACATTATGAATCCATAGAAGCTGGTTTCGATGAATTCCGAGTCCGTTTGAATAAATAGTGAATTTTTAAATTTTGAAAATTGACTGTTTTTCACAGTAAAATTTATTACGACCACATACTAGCTTCTAAAATTATGAAATTTGGAATCTAATAATAATTTAATATTCCGAATCCATAGAAAGTGGTTTCGTCGAATTCGAAGGTCGTTTGCAAAATTCCCATTTTTAAGGCGTATATATTTAATATTAAAAATACAAATAAATATGAATAATTTCCGAAACTCGAAATATATAAGTGTTTATACTTTTTCAATGTAGATACATCATTTTAAACTCAATGGAAGTGGTTTCGAGTCCCAATTCATTCATATGTAAAAAGTAGCGTTTTGGGTCCTATATTATATATATATATATATATATATATATATATATATATATATATAAATTCCATAGCGTTTTTCTGAGATTTTGAATAGGACATAACTTTTGATTCCCGCTATGAAATTTCAATTTTTCGGATTCGTTGGAAAGATATTTTTAAATAGATTCTAATATTTTTGTTTTCGCTAAAATCCGATTTATTTTACATCCTGTACAGTCAGTCAAAGTTAAAATTCAAATTTTAAAACTGTCGCGCTATTTCTAACTCCTTTTATAATTTAAATAAAATCTATTCGTTTTAACTTCAATTAAGATAAATCTATAGTCGTTATTATATAAAATAAATTATTTCAAATATTAAAAACCTATTAAAATAATTAAAATAAAATTTTTAAATTCGGCCCAAAATTCCGGGTCGTTACAGATTTCTTAGATTAAATAGTATGATATGAGTTCATTCACAAAGTTGGGTTCCTTTTTACTAACCCAACAGTAAAATTAGCATGTGCATTCAAAAGCATTTAAATTTTAGTATAATGTCAAGATACATTTGATATCGATAATCAATTATTTGATCAGATTTTAAATTCACTCATGAACCTCAGTTTTTAATCAGAGTGCCCAAGAGTTGCTAATTATAATAAAAATAGTGCTTAATATAGTAATATCATGTATCATTCACTCTTTTTTTTTAGAACTTCTTAACACAATAGGATCAGTCAAGCAATATAGGGCCCAATATGTTGTACACAACCACGCAGTCAAACGACAATTTATCATCTGAACTCGTACCATCATACATACATAAGAATAAAAACAGACATGTTGGCTGCAGGCTAAGAACTACTAAGTGTCTCTATCTGTATATATCAAAATAATGCAGTAAAAATAATATAAAATGGAAACAACGTTCATAGAAATTTAAAAACCAAACAAAATCAAAATTATTGCGGCATTGTAGGTGAATCCCAAACACAGGGTCAAAAAGAGATAGCCAAGCTCATTTCTGCCTTCTTCTTTTTCTCTCATTGTGTTTAGTGCTGAGTTCAAAAGCGCTCAAATTTTTGGTTTGATTGCATATGTATATGTATGTATACATATATAACTGTTTCCTACTAAGCACAAATACATTCTTTTATTTATACTTGACTATTAACTACCGTGTCGAAATGCCTCGTTCCAGGGTTTAAGGATCCCTATCGATAACGTTGGCCAGATGCATCGACCAGAATCCTTAAATCACCAATCGGACAAGTCAACACATATTCAATTACTGAGTACTATTACAATTTCTTTATAGGTTAACATCTCTTTTTCCTAAATTATTAGCTTGTTCCAATATTAAGGTAATTTCAAACTCACTACTATGTTTAATTCAACAACCACTTATAATACGTTCCTTAATTCAAACAACAAACAAAGAAAATGCCTTCCGCAGAAAGACACATCTTGATCTCACTCATCTCTTCTTCGAATGTGACTTCTCATATGTTGTTTGGGCGGCTATCAGCTCCTTCCTTCTTGGCTTCATCCCTTCAATTCATTCATTTTTCGAATATTGGCAGCATAGCCCCCAGACCCCATACTGGATTCTTTAGTGGCTTTCTTTGCCTGAAGTATTTGTCTAGAACGCAACGCCCACATCTTCGGCAGACCCAAGAAACTCCTGTTGGGTATTTGTCATCACATCTTGCATCTTTTCGATTCATGGACATGATCGACAAGACCTGCTCGCTTCAGGCTATCTCTTCCTATGCCTCAATCGCCGGGATCGCAAGAAAGTAGCACCCAAATCCTGCACTGATTTCTGCTGTGATCTAGTATAGCCTGTTTGGCTTTTTGGCTTGTTGTCTCATGCTATGCATTATGTTTTATGCTATCTGATGTATATTTTTGGTTGTGTATTATGCTTGTATTAGCTATATTGGCCTTCTTGGCCTAGACTACTATGCCACTGGTTGGGCCTGTCAACCAGATATATTTTTAGCTACTTATTATTACGCGTAACCAGCTGTGTAGTTCCACGCTACACACCGGTCTTCCTCAAAAACATCTTGATCTCACTGTGTAGCTTCTTATTTATTAATCACACTCAACAATTTAGATTCCAAATAAAGATAAACACTGAAATTATAGGGGAAGGAAATCAATATATATATATAATTATACATATAATATAATACTCCCCATACTTGTTTGCAGTGGCAATGGAGTGGTTCACGTTGCAAATGGAGCTGGCCACTGAACAAAACTTGATTGCTCCAATTTATAACCATCAGCCTTTGGTAACGCATTTGATCTATGCTGATGATCTATTGGTAGCCTTTAAAGCATCCATCCCAGCCATCTCTCAGTTAAAACTCATCTTCCACAACATGGAAAAATGGGTGGGACTTAAAGTGAATGAACTCAAAACTAAATGCTACTTCAACAAATTTTGCAGAAGCAAAGGTATGCTGCTTGAAGCAATTGGAGTTCCAGAAGGTAACCTCCCTGTAAAGTACCTGGGAGTGCCTCTGTCTAATAATATCATTACTGATGCAGAATGTGGTAAACTGGTAAATAGTATTCGTGACAGACTTCAGGGATGGAGATCAAAACTTTTATCTTTTACTTGTAGGGTGGAACTGGTACACACAGTGATCACCTCTAAAGTCAGATTCTGGCTTCAAACGTTTCAAATTCCAGACTGTTCCATTGCTAAAATTAATACAATATGTGCAGACTTCATCTGGAAGGGGGGACTGCATAAAATTAGCTACAAGCTTTTGTGTAGGCCCAAGAAAGAAGGGGGAGTGGGCCTGAAAAATTTATTTGAGCTGAAGAAAGCCTATGGGTTGAAATTGACCTGGAATTTAATCTCATCTAAGAACATGTGGGCTGAATGGATGAGGGCCAGATACAACAAAAATAATTTTTGGACATCACCCATAGACAACAACTCATCCATCATCTGGAAAACTTGCCTCAAATTCAGAAATGATCTAAAATGTAGGATCCGGAGAGAAATCGCAAATGGCAACACTACTGACCTATGGAGGGACCCATGGCTAAATGGTCAAAGTCTTATTGATAGGAAAGGATGGGATAGTTACTCAGCTAATGGTGCCCCAACTGCTAAAGTAAGCACTATTATTTCTGATAACATGTGGGACTGCCATAACAACTTGGTGGCACGCAATCTAGCAAACAAACTGGCTGAGATAACAATATATCAAGATAAAGAACAAGATGAATGGAAGTGGGCAGACGACAAATTCATAATTAAAAGAGTGTGGGAGAGTCTCAGACATGAACAGGTTCCCTGGTTCAAAGTGGTTTGGACTAGGTCCTGTCCACCAAAATTCGCTCAAGTCCTATACAAAGCTATACTCAACAGACTGCCTACTAAAGAGAGACTACATAGCTGGGGAATCATAGAAGACGACACATGTTTACTATGTAAGAGAGAAAGGGAGACCCTTCACCGTGTTTTTTTTTAGTGCAATTACAGTAGAAGACTGTGGGCCATCCAAAAACTGAAGTGCTTTAACACAGACCAAATCGGAAGCTTAGAGGAAGAAATTGAATACCTGAACAATGGGAGTAACATGTCGAAGCTGATGATAGAGATTGGCAAGGTTGGCCTCGCATCCACAGTGTGGCAGACATGGCGAGAACGCAATACCCGTGCTTTCAAGAAGAAGGAGAAAGATGTGTTAGCTAACGCCGCTTTGATTAACAGAGAAATTGCAATAGCTATCGAAAGAATCAAACCAAAGTACTTTACCAGTGCAACGGAACAAGAATTACTGTTATTGGAGAGGTGGAACTGGAGGGGAGTGAACGGAGGAAGGAGACGAGAGAACCTACGGCCGCCATGATGATTCCGTCGTAACCCTAATTTGAACAAAGAGCCGCTTTTTGAAACTTTTTCAGAGAATGAGGAATGAACGAAAAGTGCTATGTTGTTTGTATTATGTTTGTACCTGAGTGGATCAGGCTTTGTAACATTTGGGCCGGGCTTGGCTTTATAAGCTGAAATAAAATTTTACCCAATTTCAAAAAAAAATTATATATATATATAATATAATATAATAGAAAATTAACAAATACAATCCCAAATGATTATCTTAGTAATCATCATGTACTCCTATAATCATATAACTACAATGAAATCTATCACGCACCCATGGGGGACTCTAAGTCACGTCTAAGGTCTAGACTCGCATCTCCTTTATATATATAATGTATTGCTCTAAACCTCGCTCTGATACCAACTGTAATGCCCCACCTCTATACCCATATTATCCAAGAGTATTACTAAGTAACACCGTCAGATAATACGAAGAATGAGACTGTAGGGGCAAACACGTGCAAATTCTCTTGAACTAACACTAGTACGTATTAAAATTTCTGAAATATCACTTACCTTTACGTACTCAATGTCGGTACAAAACAATTACATGTGTGCATCCAGGACAGAACAATACATATAATACAGAAATACAGAGATCACAGAGTCAGTCGCAGCGATAAAATATAATAATTGTAATATTTACTGTTTCATATACATTAAGTCATTATACACAAAAATATACACATCATTCTATTCAATACATGGTAATAAATAATTCATTAGATTACTATACTACTCTAAACCTAGTAAATTACCAATTGGTCTCTGTGTCCCTGCACCTGTAATGTCTCGATCTGACCCAAGTATTATATATAAATAATAAACGGATCAGTCTATGTTCAAATCCATTATAGTTAATATATAATGTTTGGGTACTCTAACAAGAATAATAATGTAAAGAGATACAACATTATTTAATCCACAATGATCATCCATAAGAAAGGAGGCATCAATGATTTATGTCTCACGGCTCAATATTATTGAAGCATCGCCATCTATGAACATGTGAAAATGACAACATAATCTTATTCAAATGAATCTCATTCAAGAGTCATGACGCATTATAAAATCGCCAAAATCTCACAATCACATGATAGCGTAATGAAGCACAAAATTATAAATGTCAAGACAACATTATAGCTCTAAGGCTATATATATATATATATATCAATGCCAACAAATAAGGAGAAAACATTTGAAATTCAACATCTCTAGGAAATAAATAATGAAACCCAAAAATATCACCATAGATTAGATCCAAAGCATCGAATGACAACAAAAGACACAAATTCAACAATGGCATCAAATGGATCCAAAACAACAAGCTCATCAAAGCGATAATTCGAATCCAAAACAACATAGTTTTGCATGTGCTAATAAGCTCCTCCCGAGCTTAGCCAAGTACTATATACGTATTTAGACGCCTAACACTACGACCCCCCAGGTCGAGTATAACTAAGCCCCCCGACTAAGTGAATACGCATATGAGACTCCCCCCGAGTCTAGCTTCCGCCCGAAGCGAGTACTGGTTCAACAACAACAATATGTGTTGTAGACCCACGGTCAGCAACCCAAGTGGCGGTAAATGTGTGTCCCATACCACACATTTCCACCACCAGTTTACTACCCTCTAGTCAGCTCCACACTGGAAAACTCAAAAATCTCAAATCACAAAATCTCTCGAATCACAACACCAACTGAATAGCTTCAATCAGACGAAATAGGAAATTAATCGACCTAGTATAATACACTTATCCTTTAATACTCTATAAAATCACATGAACGATGTCATCACTGTATCATATTAAATTATAAACCAAACCAATGTCAACAGTGAATCATTCATAGCCTCAAAATTCATATAAAAGAATACGAAGATAAATGAAATAGTATAAAAATAAAAGAAATTATACGATGGAGAATATATTCAAACTCCCAAATAATATTAAAAGTAAAACAATTCAAAAATCATAATAATAATATTCATGAAACTTTCAAAAGATATTTAATCATTTAAAACATAAATATTCATATATAAACTAAATCATTTTATTATCTCTTGTTAAAACTAAAAATCATTTTTTTTCCATATGGATCACTTCATATCTGACATAATTCGAACTTATCAAATAATATGACTAAAACTAAGTGTAGTTCATCTATATACTATTTTTGCCAAACAACTAAAATTATTCAAAAAACTAGTTTCTAACATAATGAACCTACGTAATAAAAATTCTCACAAATAGCTTAATTTATCTTACCAGTATCTTGGTGGAATTATAGATTAGAATATTTATGTTTACTTATGTACTAAATAGATTCCAAAAATAAAACAAACATCATCTCCTTTGCATATTAGTACATCCAACAAACACAAAATTCTTCAATCAACCTAATTCATACACAATTGCATAGCACCCAAATTATCAACCATGTAATCACACAAAGCAACTAAATTTCAAATAAATAATGTTATGCATAAAGATATATAACTATGCTAGATATAAACATAGATGTGGGTGAGGGTTACTCACCAAATTGATGATCGAAACAACAATATCCACTGTTGCCATGGTTTCCTAGACCATCCCTGCATTGCTACTTCAAGGTCTCAATCATCCATTGTCTCTTGAATTCTTTCCCTCATACGCTCTAAATCAGCCACAACAGCCAAAGCTCCAACACAATGCTTACTTGGACTCTACCGTGATAGATAGAATTTGCATCCACCAACCTGGCTTCATCCTTACCGTTGCTCGCCTCCATCCTTCATGAGACCGTCGCTTCGCACCTCCACCGCGCGCGTCATTGCGCGTTACTTCCCCTCCAAAAGCGACGCTAGTCGCATGCCAGATCGCGCCTCCTTTTTCTTTGTTTTTTCCCATCGGCATCATTTTTAGGGATTCAGGAGGAAACGAGAAAAAAAATGGGTTTTCGTTTTTGTTGGCGTGAATTGTTCCGCCGGACCCCTCCCGAAGCTTCCAGGGAGAGAGTACAACGTAGTTTAATAAGTCTTAGGCCTTGAACTGATTTGGTTTTAAGCCCGGTTTTCCTTAATTTTGTTTCAACCAATTTCTAAGAGTTTAACTATTATTTAATTCTCAATTTATTCCCGATATGGTATACATTTATTCCCATTCAGTTTTGTAATTTACAATCTTGTTAATGAATAATTTAATCAATCTGATGCTTGCCCATTTGTTTATTAATTCATCGCTCAATAAAATATCTATTATCTTATCTGTTTGTTTTTTAAATTATTTAAAGCTATTTTATATTCGTTGTTATTTAACACGCATCCTATTCGATAAGCTCACGCATACATTTTATTTTAACTCGACGCTCGGTGTTTATTTCATGATCCAACATTTAATATAAAAAGATTATATTACCATTTTATTTCAAGCATATATACAAATAAAATCATTTAATATTATTATGACAGCTTTTTCTAATTTAACTCGTACATTTTCTTAGCAAAATTGTCATAATTCAAATTCAACGCTTTTATTTTAATTAAACAGACTCTGAATTTTAGACAAAAAAGAGGGTTGTTACAGAATTTATACGGAAAGTCAAGTAATTAGGATTTTACATGTTCTCATGGTGGAGCTTGAAGCAAGAGGCTTCATCAGTTAGCTATAGACTATAATATTTTCCGATGTGTACTATGTTGTATCTAGAAACATGTGTTTATAACTGTTCCAGAAAATAGCTATTGTGCTCTGATGATGGTATGTATATACAGTTACCAATTTTGTATTTCAAAAGTTATGTTATATAATATATATTTTATTCGTTCCGCTGTGAGATTTGTGTTCTTCGTTTTCTTCTATTTTATTTTTTATTTTTTTCTATTTCTTATCCTCTAACTTCTTTTTATTAACAATTCGGTTTTCTTTATTGTTAAGTTGGAAATGAGTAGTCTAATATCAGCTTAAATAGTATGGAAAAGTTGGGTCGTTACATTGATCGACAACGTTCTTATCTTAGAATAGGCAGAAGTTCGTAACTCAAAACCCATATTACTTATAACATCAATCAAATCTTGTTTTCTATTTTATTGAACATATGATTTTATAAACCATGGCCTTACTTTGGAAATCTTTGTCGACTATAAAACTTTTTACTTAATATGTTGATTAAGTAAATCATTTACTAAAATATTTATCTTTCGCTTCAAAACTTCTTTATACAATCCCATTCCATAACTTGGATTCTATTACGATAATCCATTTACTCATACTTTACCCAAAACCCTTTAATATCATATTATAAACTAAAACTACGGATTTTATAACCAAAATCCCTTTTATCAACTTCTTTTCTCAAAACCATTAACGTCTTAACCCATTAATCCTTTCTTTACCAAAATACCATAAGTAACTTTCTTTGTATTCTTGATAAACCTTTTTTTCGTCTCAATCCGTCTTACTCAATAGATATTAAATAAAATGTTTATTTTTAAACTTATCGCATTAGCTCCAATCTCTTTTATAATTTCTTTTATAAAACTTGGGTTTTAAAACTAAAATCCATTTAACGATTTCCTTATCCCAAACCATTAACATCATTTGTCTTTTCCCTTTCGACCTTTCTTTCCCGATTTAAATCACTGAACTTAATTCAAGTAATTAAGTAAATCACTTCTGAAAAATTATTACTTCAGCTTTGTTTTCTTTTTATAAATCTTTCCATAGCGTTTGGATTTTTATAATAAAAATCTCTTTACAAAGCTTTCACGGATACATGATTTAACTTCATTAGAACTTGGCTTTAAATGAATTCCATTTAAGAAATAATCACCTTAATGATTAAAATAATAATTAACTTCATCATTTACTAAGTAAAAACAGTTTATTTCATCATTAAAATAGATTAGCTAATCACTTTTTAAAAATAAATTATTAAGACATAACTAATTACTTTCATAATCATTAAACATCAATAATTAAAAGGTAAATTATATTTTAGAAGTCTTATTAAATTTTAACGACTATTCGTTAAACTATCTTTTAGATTAATTAAAGATCAATTAATCTAATAACCAATTTCAAACAAAACATTTGACTTAGTCAACCTTAAACCATCGATTAATTCGTTAACTAATCTCAATTACCCCTTCCTATGAGATTAATATAATTAATCTAATATATCGCTTAATCGTTTTCTTAAAAATATTATTTTGTAGGTTAATTACACCTTTATTTGCTTATAAAACTTATTTAAACGTAGAATTCTAATTGCATAATCATTTTATAAAATCATATAAAACCAATTTACAAATATCGGTTTATTTCTTAAACTTCATTCGTATATAATATATAAAAATATAATTGGAGAACTTGCTTCAGTTATAAAGATTAAATTTTGTAACTTTACTTCGTCAATTTGCCTGACGGCGAATCAACGTTTTAACAAAACGGTGAATTTTAGGCCATTTGCTGCCAATAATCCCTCGATCAAAACTGTCTATTGATGAAAATCACAACAATTTTGAATTTTTCATTCAACATTAACATCCAAACAGGTATTCAATGTCAATGGGGTTCAAACAGTTCATATATAAATAATATGAAAATAAACAACATACATAATATATGAGGAATCCGGTTAGATCCCTTCAAACTGTTCTTCCCTGCAACACAGTTCTTATCATTTTATAATAACATATGGGATAGAAAATTTTCCCAATGCATTCAAATGACGTAAATATAATTAACGTCAACCAATTAACAAACAAATAGCATTCAAGGCATCAAATCAACCAATTTATACTATTAACGATAAATACGAATTTTATCACATCATAGGATTTCAGTAAGCATGAGAGTTAACTCACCTTTGTTTTTTATTCGACAGTTCGATGAATTTAGGTCCTTTCATTTAATTTTAAACAGACGTTTAAAATTAAATGAAATCCCAGTTGTTTCCAGATCCTTCCGAATTAGCTTGGCATCGTAGTATTCTTTGCCGCGATCCTAACATAACTTGTTTGGTTTGATTCTGTTAACATACGTAAGTGTCATACCCATTATAAACATATTAATTTAAGCTATTAATTTTTTAATTAACAATTAACGTGTTTGATACCCTAATATCACGCACGGGACCACACACCGTCGCGCCGCCTTCCAGTGGATTGGACCTTCATCCAACGCTGGTGAAACACGCGCGCAGCCTAGCTCCATCATCGACCTGAGTCCCGGTCACCCTAGGTTCTCCCTTCACCCATAAAAAACCCAAAACCGCCACAGCTTCAGGGCTTCATCCGGTCTCCACGTTCAATTATACTCGATCACAACCGTTCAATTTCAAGCTCTTGTCGAGCTTAACATTTTTCATGTTGGAGGATTTTGATTTTGATGCGTGGATTTTGCATTTTGGGGCAAGGAAATCGATCATTTCTGGTCGTTCGCGAATTGGAAGAGGAGGCGTGATTGAGAAGGAATGCGGTGGGGGTATTTATACGGTGTATATATTATTATTTTAATATTTATGAAACTCTGGCACAAAGTAACACCCAAAAACCACTCCATATGACCTCCGATTGAAACGAAAATTGAAATCCTAATATATTTGAATATTCCGGACATAATGGAACTAGTTTCATTGAATTCTGAGATCGTTTATAAAAGTTCCTTTATAATGTTACAATGTGAATCGATATGCGTTTAAATTGCACATGATCACATATTAACTCCAATTGGCTTGAAACTTTACATCTTACAATGATTAATCACTACGGGTTTAATAAAAAGTAGTTTCGTTAAAATTGAGGTCATTTGAAAATTGGTTATTCTTAAGTTACATATTAAATCGATAAAACGATAAATTATAAATCTAGGCGTTTATTATTCGTACGATCAAACGGTAAGTCCAATTGATACGAAAATTGAAATCCTATAATAACTTATTAATACGGATCCAATGTCACAAGTTTCCTCGCATTCCGAGAGTGTTCTTCTGGGATGATATTTGGGTAGGTTTGGCTCACATCCCTAATAGGCTTGGAAATTATGCTCACATCCGGTCAAATGTTTCATATAAATTACATTCCTATTTTTTGAAAAATCATTAAAAAATCACGTAAAAATATAAAAAAATCACGTTAATTCGTAATTAAATACAACAACTAATCGTCATCAAAATCATGCGTTAAAACCATAAAAAAAGAATCAAAAACAAAAAAAATAGCGAAACAGCAGTATTATGCATCAAAAGATGCACTTATTTGTGAATAGTTGCATACAATCATGCATATATTTCAGTTATGCATCAAATTGCAGTATAAATGCATACATGTATGCAGTTAAACTGCAATATATACATCATTTTATGTAGGGCTGTTATGGTAATGATAAATTTACCGGTACCATACCAATATCAAGTAATCGGTAAAAAAAATTGAGTCATTTTGGTTTACCAATGTTATCGGTATGGTAACGGTAAATTTACCATTGTTAACGGTAAATATAGCGGTAAAGAAAAGTCAAAACCAGTGGTAACGGTAAATTTACCAATCATATTAAATTTATTTTTCACTAGTAGATCAAAGCTTAACCATAGACACTTTTAACAATACGTCGTGGTTTTTAAGAAGTTTTGTAAGGCTCAAAGTTTGAGATTATAAATGTTATTATCTCATATTATTGTAAATAAGCTGTGATGGATTAAGAAATACTTAGATGTCAACTAAAACATGTCGTAATACTAATATAAATATCATAGAGTTCGTAATACTAATATAAATATCATAGAGTAATAATAAAAAAATAAGATAATTGCTTTTTTTTTTCAAATTTTAGGGCAACAAAATTTGAATGTTTGTTGTACTGGTAAATTTCCCATTACTAGCCAACGGTATACCAGTTTATCGGTATACGAGTGAATATTTTGCCATTGGTAACGGTAAATTATCGGTAGCTATTTTTGACTTACCAGTAGTGCCGGTACGGTAATGATTCTCATGCATCGGTAGCGGTTACCATTACCGTAACAGCCCTAATTTTATGCATATATTCAATTCTGGTCTATTTTTTCAAACATTCACAATTTTCAAATATTGTTGCATACATTTCTGCACTTGTACGGAATAAATGCGTACATTCATGCACATATTCATAAGTCGTCATCCCTTTTAACTTTGTTGCATACATGTATGCATATATATGGTATAAATGTATACATGTACGCAACTATTCATAACACATGCAGCTAAGTTCAACTTTATATGCATACATGTATGCATATATTCATCCATATTTTTCAATAAAAACGCTGCATGAATATATGCATACATGTATGCATTTTTTTTTTTTTTTTTTTTCATATTGCTTCTTGGAATATTTGCGATTTTTTGATTTTTTTTTTTTTAAATCAACCAACGCTTTTTTTTTCATAAACATATAACTCCCAAAATAGGGACCTACTTTGCATTTTAAACATGGACTGCATGCCGCTTCAATTTTGAACAAAAATAGGGATGTGACGTGAATTTCCACATGATATTTTACACGTAAAATGACGTTATTTTGGACATCAAAATAACTGATCTCCAAAAATAACGAATTGTATATATCTTGGCTCTAAACCTCAATACGAATTTAACGAAACAGGTCTTGCGTCTTAATTCGATCATTAGCTCAAGTTATAAACAAATTCCTTCTAATTAAATTAAATTCATTTAATTAATTACTACGCAAACTAGATGTGCGTTTATGGCTACCGGAGTCACATATGATATCGAAGCGCCATGAAAATTTATTTTCATACAATAATTTAACATTACGAATCCAATAAAACTAATTTCATTGAAATCCGTGACTATTTTAGAATTGGCTATTTATAAATTGATTAAATTAATATAAAATTCACATTTCCTACCAAATCAATATTAAATTGATATTTTAAACTCTATCAACTATCATTATATACCTATAACATATATAACCATTCAAAACCCATTTTTATTAGATTTTCGGTTAAAACGATATTAAATTTATTAAAAATCAATTTATTTATTAAATAAATCGTTATGGTTTATGAACGATTTCATAACGACTATTTGAAAATTTGATTTAGACATAACTCAAAATCTACAATATGAAATCTCGATCTTTCTCTTTCATTAAAAAAATATAATCCAGTAGATTCAGACGTTTCTTATTTCATAAAATTTCAACTTATATTGGATTCTGTATATCAAATTGAATGGTCACGCTAGTTACATATGGCTGAATATTGGAAACTTAGTTGTTTTCGGGCTGCCTACAGACTCAAACTACCTCCATGTGCAAGAATACATCATGTTTTCCATGTCTCCCAACTCAAAAAACGACATAGTCATGGGGTAATCATACAACAAGATGTTCCATCATACACTGGAGAGATAGTAGATGAACCTGAATTGGTTCTATCTAGAAGAATGGTTCCTAAAAATAACATGACATCACACAAGTCCTTGTCAAATGGAAGTAACTGGATGAAAATGATGCAACTTGGGAGGTCTATTTGGAGTTAATTAGGAAGTTTCCTACCTTTGACCTTGAGACAAGGTCAAATTTTGAAGGGAAGAGGAGTGTTATAGCTATAAAAATCTCAACGAATAAGACGATTGCACCTGAAAGTCATAGACATTTCATCGAACACTTCTGTAACATCACCATAGCTACCTACAGCGTTCCAGGCTCAATGACGAACCAACAACGACATGGAGGAGACGAGCTTGGAGAGAGGGATGATGTGGCACCAATTATAGGCATTACTAATGCCTAGTTCATCATTGCACGTGCACACCCGTACATGTGCACACAGAGGTAAGAGAGAAGATGCTTGTCATTTTGGGCTTTGCAGCTAAATGGGCTGAGTTATCTTTAATCCAAATTGCTGTGTAAGCATGACCTATAAATACAGTTGGTCGAGAGTGAAAAATGTACGAAGATTCATTTGATTTCTCTCTTAATAAAATCCTGTTAACTCTTCTGCTTTCTCTATATTCTAATTTCATTATCTTTCTTATGTTTTCTCTTCGTTCTGTCTTCCGGCTAATTTCTACCTTCCACTTCCTGCCATTGCTTTCCTCCTGTTGAACCCTCTCTAACATTCCCAAACCAATCATTCAGCAACATCATCATCCCCATGCTGACCAGATCACTAATGAAAGACAAAGACCCTAACAAAAACTTCATCAACCATAACATGTAAGAAGTATCCCTGAATATAAAGTATTACAGATGAGGGAAACCATTATCACCCATTCATAAAGAGAAGGTTTGACAAAACAGCACAAACCAAGTACATATAAGCATAAGAAACACTGTTAAACATACGAAGTCCAGGGTAAATTTTATTGCTGTTGCGGTTCTTGTTGAGGGGTTGTTGGAGTGTCTGGAGCAATGGTAATCTGAAGACCCGTTCCTTGCCCTGACTGCAATATAAATGCCACATCCGATGCTGCCAAAGCTGCAGCCTCCTAAATTATTCACAATGAAAGAACCAAATCAGGTTAAATAAATTTTCTAAATACACACACAACAACAACAACATAAATAAATAAATAAATGAAATTTCAAGTTTGAAAGAACAAACCTGTCTTTGCCTACGACGCTGAACTATACTGACAGCCCAGGCCATGATGTAGAATGGCAACAGAAATCCAGCAGCACGTAACAAGATGAGCTAAAAAAGGCGGGGGCATTAGCAGCATATCATAAGGTAAGGCGTGAAATCTGTAATAGTAATCAGTATGATGTGACTTACGGAAAAGTACTCAGATGCATCGTCCTCTTCATCACTACTTGACATGGACAAAGCATGCCTCAACAACAAAAGAGCCATCAACTACAAGAAAACGACATCAATATTGACCGCTATATTTTTTAAAATTTGATATTCAAACATATACTCTGAGATGAGCTCAAATATACAAAACACAATATAGCAAACACATTCGAACTTGTCATCCTTGCATTTCCCATAGTTGATGGAAGACAGAAAGAAAGGGGGGGGGGGGGTGTCATTTCAATACTGTCACTCATTTTCAGCCATATCTTTCCTGGTATTCTTATCATTCTATTAACATTCCTATTTCTACTCCTACATTTTAAGTTACTTATTTTTTCTTTGAAGGTCTTCGTTCTGCTCCATACAACATAGTTGGTCTAATCATACCCTATAATAAAATTTTGCTATCACTATGTTATTTTCTTCTCACATAAAATAATACTAGCTTGTCTTCATTTTACCGACCTTTTCATATTCTGCTATTGACCTTACACATTTGATGGTTATTTTCGTCAGTAAGCTATGTTAACCTCTCGCTCTCTCCCTCCCTCCCCCTTCCCATACCAACTCTCCCTTTGTCTACAACACCCACTTACAAATCCTGAATGGTTCTCACCTCTTGCTCTACTCATAACAGCTCCCTTCCAGTCACTTGGCAATTGTTCTTCTCCATGTATCCCACTCACCTATCTCTGCCCATTTTTCAGCCAACGTGATTTCTATCCCTACCCATCTTCAGACAACATGCTCCTAGACGTTACCCTTCACATCCACTGCTCTGCCTTCAGTTTCCCCAATCTTAACAATAGCACGTGTTGAGGGTTGTAGCTATAGGCACTGCTCCATTTCAGGTCTGAATCAAGCTTTTTAATGGCTTCCAAAGGTCTTAGTTCCCACAAGCTTTTTTTTTAAAAAAAAAAAAACTCATCCTCCACATCCTTTGGATCAAGCACATCAAATGAAGAATTTTGGTAACTACTGTAGCCGATGATTCAGATGTCCTTTGTCCTGGAACCTTTAAATTCTTACAGAAGCGATGTCAATAGAACTATCTGATTATGAGATTGGTTTGGCCTTAAATACATACTCATTGATAAGTTTGAAGATAAACAATCAAACGATAATGATTATCATGTAGTGATTAGACCTTACTGCGAAGAAGACTTCATGCATCTGTGACTAAATGAAGATTGGACTGTAGCAAAATATCTGACCCCTAATTTTAATCCATTGTCAAAGTTAGAGCTGTTATGGTAACGGTAAATTTACCATTACCATACCATTACCAGTCGATCGGTAATCATTTTTGATTGAAATCGGTATACCAGTTAAAACGGTATGGTAATGGTAAATTTGCCATTTTTAATGGTAAATTATCGGTAACATTTCTTCAATACCAGCGGTAACGGTAATTTTACCAGTTAATTCAAAACATTAGTATTTCATCAGATATGCTTTATCACATGCGTTTAGAACCAAATAAATGATTATATTTAGTTCATTAATCAAGTGAAATAATTACAAGTACACTTATTTTCTTTCTCATTCATATTTTTTATAAACTAACAGTATATATAGTATAATAAATATGCATTGTATACAAAAAATATGTCAAGATATAAACTTCGATGGACAAACGGTAATTTACCATTACCAGTGTAACGGTTACCAGATTATCGGTATACCAGTCTTCGGTATACCAGTCTATCGGTAACGGTAAGCAATTCTGGATTACCAGTAAAAACGGTATGGTAACGGTATTCGCCAAATGGTAACGGTAACCATTACCATAACAGCCCTAGTCAAAGTGCTCAATGGTTCATGTGTAAGTGTCGATTCTTGTACTTCTAGTATACTTCCACCATAAAGATGCAATTTCTCATATTGCTCACCGTCAATGTAATTCCTCTAAATCTGGATGAATTTACTACTAATCTCATGCGTCCAAGTAATGTATTGTCCCTGTACCCCCCCCCCCCCTTCCCTCCTCCTTGCTAGGTTTTTACTCAAACGAGGAGAAAACATTTGGATTCAAATTATCTATAAAAATGTTAAAAACCAGATACAAGAACCTTCCCTCCTACAATGATTTGGGATACGAAGTCGCACACCCAAACCCCCTTCCAACACCTAAACTCCAACGTAAATATTGAATCCACCAGTTACATCCTGAACCACAACTGCTGACATTCCAAATTCTCAATCCCGAGGAAGACATCACAATTGCTGACATTCCAAATTCTCAGTCTCGAGGAAGACATCCACACGAACATTTGACACGTCTGATTTTCCCACAAACAAGGACAATGAATTCACCAACTGCTGTGATTTAAACTCGCCTATGGAGGAAAAAAAAGTCTTTCAATACCAAAATTTTCAACGAGATAGGTACCAACGAATTTTATGTGCTAAAGTGTGTTCATAGCACTAATAAATCGAAGAGTTAAAATGGATCCACAGAGGCAAAAAAAATCCATATGAAAAAAATTAAAATCGGTAATCTTACTAACTAAAATGTTCCAAAGACTTTTAGTTTTCAAAACCAATTATGTTAAAAATAATATTTCTCATGAACCGGCTAATATTTCAATCGGTACTAATCAATAGACCATCGAGGGGTATCGATTGATAGGGACTATATACTATGGGCTTCGTCAGTGGAACCTATTTTCATGGAGGGATCTTGCTTGATAGAATTTCTAGAGATAAACCGATCTAAGACCTTAAATATCTTCCTCTACACCTACAAATACAACATTCATACAACAAATGGACCGATTTATTTTCACTAAGCGAAAACTCTGCTGGTTTTCTAACTTAAATACATCCTAGATTTCAAGTTGTAGTTGTTAATCTCTTTGGAAACTAGTGGAGATCAACAATACAAATCTATTAAGATGACATAGACAAACTCAAACGACGGTAAAATCTTGCACTCTCCTTTTATTTTCCATTTTGCTTATACTTGATATATTTTGATATGAGATCTTAACATGATGAACTAAACACGTCGAACATTAGTTTTATGTAAAAACTAATGTTGAACTAAATATGTGGAACGAACGAACCATAGGTCATATCTATGTAAAAACTTAAATTATACCTAGGCTATTTCAATCATTTTGGATATATTTAGAATTTAATTAGTTAAGATGGTTTAGTATACATTAGTTTTTATCTATACTACTACTACATCTTTTATTTATTTATCGACAACTATACCTTGAGAAAAAAATTTGCCCATATCTCAGTTTTGAGCTTTACTCGCCATTTAGTTCAATCTAAGATGATTACTTTAATTCTTCGTTTAACTAAAGTATAAACCAGCTCACGACACTTTCATGTTATATACTCTATGTTGTTACTCTCGTATTTTGAACATTTTTATTATATGTATGTGTGTGTAGAGGTGGTATATAAATGTATGTTTGTGTGTACGTGAGTGAGAAAAGTTAAATGGTACTTTTTTTTTTTTTTTGGAGCACCATTGTAGCACATCTTCTATATTTTGCAAAATGCTATTCCAAATGCTACGAAATTTGGTGGATATGCCCATAACATTTTTTAGATTATGGCATTAAATGACACAACCAATTACATTTACGTTTACTATTGATAAGATGAAATACCGAGCATGGCATTAAAAGGCATACTCCTAGTTATTGATGGCACACAACGCAAAAATATGCACAACCTGCTTAAAACCTTGGCACACACATGACAAACAACACGTGCTATTTTGATTTAATGTGCATGTATTGAAAATAATTATATACTGAGTATACACCATATGTAATTATTCAAGACTAATATAATTTATATCTTTTCACCAATAGATATTAAAAACAATGTCATTGGCAGAAAACATAACATCATAACTATAGAATGTTAATTTATAATTCGTTGATCAATGTCTAATCATATGGATAAAAAGTACATTTATATTAAAAAAACAATAGTTAATATTTAGAATTCATACAAGCTTGTAACTAATTTTGTATACCTCAAGTGAGAAAAATGAATAGATGTGATAGTTAATCACACTTTGTTTCATGTGGTACGAATTTATTGTATTTCGTGTTACTCTAAAATGTTTATTTTATATTTATTTTTTTATGTAACATTATTTTAACAATTATCTAGTATATTTGATTATATCAAGCTACAAAATCTTGAAATCAGATCTTATGTCAGCTCACCATAACATCATATGAATAAATATAGATATAGCTAAACATCAATATTAGTTTGTGCATACATAAGCAACGTTGTATTACAATATGCTATAAGAATATTATATTAAAATTTTATTTTATTTCATGTTCATAAATACATGCTTGTATTCAAGAAAAAAGAATTTAGGGAAAAAGTTATCCTTTAAATCTATAAAAAATTATTTACAAACACAAACACACATGAAAACTTTAAAAAAAAAATGTATTTTTGGATCATTTATAATGGAATATATAAAAAATACTGAACATTGTGCCATATGCGTCATGTAGTGTCTTCTCATTTACATCATGCTGTTGGGAAACAATGGCTGAGTCGCGGACCAGGTCGCTTTCTTGAAGACGATTCGGCGATCTGGTCGATGGTGCAAAACCAGTTCGTACTTTCGCCGCCGCCTCTAGGATAAAACAGCCTCTCTCTGATTAATAACTGATCTGCTTTGCACAAACAAATCAGTGCAGATTTGCACTTTCTGATTTTACTGCTCGAAAATTTCTTAAGATTATTTTAATGGCGGAGAAAAGAGAATGCAGAATTTTTTTTTCTCTATATAGATCTCGTCTAATCTAATGATAATATATGGACGGGGATCAGGGTATTCGAAAAATCTGGTCAGTGGAGGAAAATCGGATCTGCGAAAATACTTGGTCAAAGTTTTACCGCGTCATATAAAAATCGGTTCAGAAATTATTTTCCTGATTTAAAAACTGGTTCGAAAATAGCAGTGTTTTCTGGACCAAAAATATAAGTGTCTACACCACATAGGCAGGGCCCAAAGCCCGAGCCGGGCCGGGCCGGGTCGAGTCGAGTCGGTCGGTCGGGCGCGCGCGTGTGTGGTGGTCATGATGCATGGGCTCCCTCCTCACAACAAAGCATGCATTGGGAGCCCAAGGCCCCATCAAAGCTTCTTAGAAACAAGTATATAAGCTTGCCTCTTCCATATAATCCCATGATGTGGGACTATTCACAAATAGGAGCCATCATACACTTATTTCATGTTTTAAATAATTCACAATATTTCCAACAATCCCCCACTTGAATTTTTAAAATATTATCGAGCAGTTTCTAAACACATAAGACTGTGCATAAACAAAGGTGTCATCCGACTTGAACCTTTGCGTAGTGAATAAGATTCAGTTTTTACTAGAGTGACACGTAGTCTTGAACTCTATTCCTGACATCAAACCACACACAATCTTTTCCATAGTGCAATCAAATAAGCCCGTGCATTTATGGCCATACACGTCTATCCCAGTTTAGTGAACGCTCTAGAAGTTCTGCCCAAAACTCTATAGGAAACGGCCTCATTTCCACATTCACATAGGTGAGTCTATCAAGAGTACTCCTGAAGGTAGGTACTCCACTCCAAATAGAGTATAGATCTCATTAAGAGTTTCTATTAACTCATCCTCTATCACTTCAGGAATACATGCTTCTTAATATATAAATTTAGCATGTTCATCTACTATCACTACACAACTTGTTTTTACCCATTGAACCTAGTTCTTGGGATCTCCAGTCATTTAGGTCGGGTTACCATTGTGCGTGATTCCACTATCTCAGGCAGTAGTCCCATTCTTTTAGAATTATTAAGGACTTTCTTTCTGGTCAGTCCTTTCGTCAAAGGATCTGCCAAATTATCATCACCTCATATGTGATGTTCTCTAACAATGCTGTGCATACGACTGTCATATCTTACCGTTGTATTATCGGTTCTGTTTTTCTTTCAATAGTCGTCAAATCTTTCATCACTATATATGTGATGTTCTTTTACAGTATTGTGCTTACGACGCCGTTTTCTGCCGTTGTTATAACGGTTCTATACTTTTTGTAATAGCCGCGGAACTATCACAATCGATTACACCACAGGTGTCTATTTTTCTCGTATAAGGATCTCAACTAGCAGATTTCTTTAGTTCTCTGCTTCTTCACTAGCTTTGGCTAGTGCTATTGTCTCAGTCACTATAGTATACTGAGTCAAGATATTCTGTTTCTTAGATTTCCAAGAAACAGTTCTTCCAGCAATGCTAAATATATAGCCACTGGTCGCAATAGAATCATCAGATAAAATATTCCAGTCAGCATCGGAATATCTTTCAAGTACAGCTTGAAACTTTTCATAATGTAATCCAAGGTTCATGGTTCATTTAAGGTATCTCATGACCCTTTCAATATCATGTCAATGCTTTATACTAGGTCTACCGATAAACCTGCACAATTATCCCACGACATAGGCAATGTCGGGTCTAGTACAATCAATGGCATATCAAAGATTGCCAATAATGCTCGCATAATCAGACTGTCTTACAACTTCATCAGTGTTCTTAAATAACTTTACACTGATCATATAGGGTATTTGCATATTTACAGTCTAAACAATTGTATTTCTTTAGAATCTTCTCAATGTAAATAAGATTGATCCAAAGAAATTCTCTTTTCTGTCCTAGTAATTTTAATACCAAGGATTACACTCGTCTCACCTAGATCTTTCATATCAAAATTGGCACTCAATAAGGATTTGACTAAATTTATGACATGAATATTTGACCCAAAAAGAGTAGGTCATCTGCATAAAGGCATATAATAGTGCAAATGTCATTCTCAGATTTGTTATAAATGTATTTGTCACTTTCATTAACTTTAAAACAATGTGAATTGATTAAAGTTATCAAATTTTCATGCCATTGTTTAGATGCTTGTTTTAAACCATATAATGATTTATCTAATTTGCATATTATATGTTCTTGACCATGTACTTCAAATCCTTCAGGCTGGTCCATATAAATTTCTTCGTCTAATTCACCGTTTTAAAAAAAACGGTTTTAACATCCATTTGGTGCCTTGGTAAATTATAAATGTATAGAAGTGAAATTAATACCCGAATGGATGTTATTCTAGTCATAGGTGAGAAATTGTCGAAGAAATCTATATTTTCTTTTTGTTTAAAACCTTTAGCTACTGATCGTGCCTTATATTTATTAACAGTGCCATCAGGTTTTAATTTTCCTTTAAATACTTATTTACAGCCTATAAATTTACAACCAGAGGGTAAATCTGTCAAATGCCAAGTCTTATTGGATTCTAGAGAATCCATCTCATCATTTATAACCTTTCACCAAAAAATCTGCGTCTTAAATAAAATAAGGCCTCTTGGAGGTTCAAGTGATCCTCCTATATAGTAAAAGCACAAAAATCTGAACCAAATCTTTTACGGTTCTCGCTCTTTTACTTCTTCTAGGTTCAACTTCAGAACTTTTATTAAGTTCTGTTCTAATAGGCATACTTGTTGTGCCCCCACTATTCCTTAAATTAAAAGGAAATTTCGTTTCATAAAAATTGGCATCATTTGATTCAAATTATATTATGTGTATTTAGGTCATAAATTCGGTATGCTTTGCTATTAACAGCATAGCTTATAAATACACATTCGTATGATTTTCTTTGCCAATTTTATTCTTTTAGGGTCTGGAATGCGAATATATGTTAAACAACCCCAAGTTCTAAAGTATGATACATTGTATTTATATTTCTTTAAAATTTCATAATGCAAAATTTTATTCTTGGATTTGGGGATTCTATTCAGAACATAGCATACAGTCTATAAAATATCCCCCCACTAATGTTATGCTACACCAAAATTTAATAAAAGTGACAATTACTAATTCGGTAAAGGTCCTATTTTTTTTTCAGCTTTACCGTTCATTTCATGTGAATATGGTGCAGTTCTCTTATGTACAATATATCTCATAAAAATCCAGAATAGAATTAGATTCATATTCTGTTCCTCTATCACTACGTAGTCTTAATCTTCTTATTAACTTGATTCTCAAATTTCAGTTTTGAATGTTTTAAACATGTCAAATGCATCTCATCTTTTAAGAATCATTGTCTTTCTAATTATAAGCTTTATTTCCACATTACCAATCTCTATAGCTTTAGTGGTGCGAGGATCTCACAATACACTTTCTGATCATCAACAACCATGTATATTGTGAATATATCACAATCATAGCAGACACGGCGAGAAACACCAATGTCTACCCACCAACCATCTAATCCACCAAAAGGTGAATCTCAGTAATCATAGCCGTTAGAGTCTTCTTATTCAGGTTTGCCTGCGGTGCAGGGCCTTACCTGTTCCTACACTTTCGTGTCATATGATCTGGTTTTTCACAGTTGTAACATAGAAACAACTGTCCAGAATCACTCTTTCGGGTTGGTTGCTGTTATCCTTTATGGTTTCCTTGCGGATTCCCATTCTATTCTATACTGACTGGTCGTGGAAGCTTATTAATGTTAAAGATGTTCATATGTTTGAGAATTCATATTTTATTGTATAGAAAAATATACGTAAACTCAGAGACTAACGTAAGTGAATCTCATAAAATATTATTTTCTGCATTTTCAAAAAAATAAAATAAAATTCAGCATGTTCTTTTGGTTTGGCTCAAGGAGTCACAATTTACATGCTGTCCTCCATATTAGGCTACAATGCAGTCTAACTCATGTAGAAATATTGAATACATATGTATGCAACAAAGATGTTCTATATTCTATCTTTTCACTTGTATGCATATAAACTATGTCAATTTATTTGATGTAAAAAACCTATTCATCCAATTAATGTCGATTCTTAAGGACATCATCAAATAACATACACATTCTATTAATATCAAAAATTTTAGTGACATCTCCAAATAATATATGTGTTCTATTAATGTTAATTTTAATGACATTTTCATATAATCATATGTATTTCAGTAATGCCAAAATTTTAATGACATTTTCAACATAATTATGCACTTAAATAATGTCAATTTATAATAAAAACATTTTCACTATTTGCATTCAAATAGTGCCTCCTCAAATGACACTTTCAAAATAAAACTCATTAAATCATATGATTTAGGTCAAAATAGATCTGAAATAATCAGCTGAAAAGAAAGGCGAAAACAGAACCTGAGCATGTAGATCCATGGTCCACAGTTCAGATTTCATCGCGTTCAATCGTTGCAAAGTGATTTCAGTCGTTCGATATGCCTGGCCATGGCGATGATGCGGCATCCAGCAGCAGCGAGATCTATTACAATGGCTGATGACGCGCCAATGATCATCACGACTGTCCCAACCAGATCATTTTAGTGTCCTCCCATTGATTAATTGTCTGTAGGGTAGCAACGGCCTCCATCTAGGATTGCAACGAAGCCATTGTTTCTTTTCGTCTTCAAATTGTTGGGAAACAATGGCTGAGTCGCGGACCAGGTCGCTTTCTTGAAGACGATTCGGCGATCTGGTCGATGGTGCAAAACCAGTTCGTACTTTCGCCGCCGCCTCTAGGATAAAACAGCCTCTCTCTGATTAATAACTGATCTGCTTTGCACAAACAAATCAGTGCAGATTTGCACTTTCTGATTTTACTGCTCGAAAATTTCTTAAGATTATTTTAATGGCGGAGAAAAGAGAATGCAGAATTTTTTTTTTCTCTATATAGATCTCGTCTAATCTAATGATAATATATAGACGGGGATCAGGGTATTCGAAAAATCTGGTCAGTGGAGGAAAATCGGATCTGCAAAAATACTTGGTCAAAATTTTACCGCGTCATATAAAAATCGGTTCAGAAATTATTTTCCTGATTTAAAAACTGGTTCGAAAATAGCAGTGTTTTCTGGACCAAAAATATAAGTGTCTACACCACATAGGCAGGGCCCAAAGCCCGAGCCCGAGCCGAGCCGGGCCGGGCCGGGTCGAGTCGGTCGGGCGCGCGCGTGTGTGGTGGTCATGATGCATGGGCTCCCTCCTCACAACAAAGCATGCATTGGAAGCCCAAGGCCCCATCAAAGCTTCTTAGAAACAAGTATATAAGCTTGCCTCTTCCATATAATCCCATGATGTGGGACTATTCACAAATAGGAGCCATCATACACTTATTTCATGTTTTAAATAATTCACAATATTTCCAACACATGCCATAGAGCCAAAAGACGAAACGGCCGTATCACAGCGCCTTGTGCCATGGCACACATTTCATAACATGGACTAACCATGTAATAACAAAGACAATTACGTGTTGTCGGTTTTGTAACATACAATTATTTTGTTCCTCTTCGTGCATATATATTCGTTTGCACGCACACACACAAACACAAAAATGTTCGATGACATATGTATTTGGAGAACCTCAAGCATTTCATAATACCAACCTTCTGATTTAACAACAAATCTATGTGCAATTGAATAAAGACAACATTTTCTACATTCTCTTTTTTTGAATTCAACTCTAACCATGGATTTGTTGAAAGGTTAATATCAATGAAGCATTTGAGGAGTCACTGAACCTACCTCATACATGTGTGTGTGTTAGAAGGGTGGGTGGAATGTGAAAAACTCACTTTCTTTTAACACTCAAATCTCCCGTCTTTTTGTATAACAAACGATATCCCACAAAAAATTCAAATACTTGTGGATGTTCTATGTTCAGTAGCAAGATAAGCAATTGAAAACATAATTTTAACCGTAGATTTAGAATGTAATTTTAAAAGGTTAAAATTTTCAAAACAAACTCATATTTTGTATAGATGCCCTTGCTAATAAGCATAACATATATGTACAAAAATTTACTTTGTTCGTTTACTTTTTCTTCACAAGAATAAGAGATTGGCTGGAGTGGAAATATGAGAAAGGGATCTATACACATGTACATGGACATACATGTAAAATTGTCATATCTTTATTAATATTTGTAAAACTTTTGGTGTCCATTTTTTTGTGGAAACATAAACTACCTGAAACACACTTTTACACATATTACAACTATTAATATCCCTTTAAAATAGAATCTAAAAACTACATTTTCATTATAAACTCAAAATATCTCTAAATAATAATAAATTAGAAATAAGATCTAACAAAATTTATTTTATTTTTTACAAATTTGAAAACGCTCATCTAAAAATAGTACATATTTTATCACTTGAAAATAGAATCTAACAAATATTTTTTATGTAGATTTATTTCTTACTGATTAATAATTAATGTAAGTAAAAACCTAAACTAATAAAAGTTAGACTGCAACGGAGAAATAAAATTACAGTTAAATATTTGCATAAATAATTTTCTCTTGAATGTGTGTTAAATATATATATATATATATATATATATATATATATGATTTGTAAAAAAACAATTCATGCACGAATATTTTGTCATCATCACGCGCAAACGCGTGCCGTAATGCACGTATACATATACCCACAATTAGGTTTCTTACTCAAATTAAATTTGAAAGTTAAAGTTAAATTATAGTTTGATCTTCAAATTCTCCCCAAATTTTCTTAAAATAATAATTTTGATCATGCAATTACTTCGATCTAACGACTATCAATAGAAGTGTGGTTTTGAAAAAGAAATCCAAGTGTAAAGTTTCCTATGTGTGTGTGTGTGTGTGTGTGTGTGTGTGTATGATACTAGGATTCCTGTATATTATACATATATACACACAGGCGCAGATGTGTATGGTGAATATATGCATAGAGGGCTGTGATAGAAACATTGATAGTAGAAGAAAATTCCAAATGGTAATAATGAATGCAACAAGAAAAAAGATCCATAATAAAACTAGAAGTAACAAAATGTTAATTAAGCTTTAATCAAATATTAATTATTCCACAATAAAATATGATTAGGGGGCGAAGTACCTTCCAAAATCATTTATTTGACTAAAACTTATGTGTCCAATGTCCACCATCATCAGTGCAAAAACTATAATGCTCATGGCAAAGAAAAATACTAATGAAATGACAAGTACAGTTCTCCCAAATTAGTCCAAACTAAGCCATAAATCAGCTTTCATTTGAAATTAAATAATTCACCAATCATATCGTTTTGTGAATGAATAAAAAATAAGAATAAAAATGAAATGCATGTACTTAAAAAATAAAAATAAAAAATAAGCATGCTACACATTCACAGATCATTTCTAAAACTAGAATATAGTCAACTTCACCTTAGAAGAAATCAACAAGTTTGAATTAATAACTAAATTAATTGATTTAAGATGTGATGAAATATTGAAATGCATCTTATAATTAAACATGTTATGATACTTTTTCATTTCGCTTAAATAAATCTTGAATTTTTTGAATATTCCATAAGCTTGCTTTAGCAGTCAAACAATTTCACCTTTCCTAGTGATCCAAAGAAACAAACTTTCAAATATATTCCATAAACTCTGAATAACTTATATATTATTTTGGGTTTTTGAAATAATTGTAAGTATAGATCCACCTTAAATTCTTGAGATAAAATGAATTTTGTACGCATTTATAAAAAAGTGCACTTAAAGTTTTCTAGGTAAATGTAACATATTTCATGCTTAAAGTAGATATTTAGTTTTCATGTTTCAAATTATAGTTGTCTAAGGCATTAGGCTTTTAAGGAAAAAAATACCTATTTTTATTCATCTTTAATAGTAATTTTTAAATAAATACAGGAAAAATATTTTTCTCAATCGCTTTCAAACAATGGTAAAATATTTGATTTTTTTGAAACACTTCTAAAAATTTCACCCATTTTTATATTATTTTTGCCCTTTAACTTCTATAGTCAGAATCTAATATTTACGAAGAATTTTTGTTCAATTAAATGAAATAAATTAGTTTCTTAATATGTATTGAAAATTAATATTGATTCATATAATACTCAATAATTAGAAATATTTAAAAAAAACATGAATTTTTTAGTATACCTAAAATTCGATAAGTCAAAACTGAAACTTTTCAAAATCGATGTAATCTTACATGAATTGGAAATCTTAATAGGTTTCGACCAATGTTTTTTTTTTTTTTTTTGTTGCTCATAATTTAGTTATATTTTCTAATTGTTAGGGGTTTTCAAATTAACTTCCATCTGCAAATTTGAACATTCGTTTCATTTGTCTAGCACGTAAAACCTGCTACGGATTAATTATGTTAAAAAGAGCAATGTTGGGGTTGCTAATTTGAAGCTTGGCATTCAGTTCCCCTACACAATTAAAGCATCATCAAAGTTGAGATCATTTTCATAGGTGCGCTGTTCTTAAAGTGCCAACGACGATGAGGGAATTTCTTTTCTAGGAAAAAAGAGCATCCATCACCTTTAACGTTGTCTTTGAATTTATTTATTTATCACTAAAATGTTTGTTATTGTACTAGTGGTCATCGTTACGACCAAAATTATACATTATTCATTGTGCTTGATGTATATGTTTGAATTATTTTTTAACATTTCTTTTTATGGAACGTTCAATCTTCATACGATCATACTAAAGTAATAAACACAAGATGGTCTAACTAAAAACTAAATGGATATTATGTAATTTGTAACAATCACCCTGGTCAATTGAAGCGAGACCTATTAATATCAACATTATAGAACAAGTGCCTAGGTCATGTCAAGGTTTCATCTTGGCTTCATCTAGGCTCTAGGGGCATTTTAAATTTTTATACCAAGCACTTCACCCTCCCCTCTAGCAGCATAGGCAATCAGTCTGAGTAAAACGAGCAACCCACAATTAAATTTAGTTTTTGGATCTACCTTACCAATATAACAAACCTAGATTATCTCAAGGTTCGAGATTTCAGTTTCACACTTTTGTAGTTTTAGGGTTTCCATATAATTTCTAAATTCGTGAATTTCGGTTTCAGATTCAATTTTAAAATATTACACTTTTTTTAATTAATAAAACAAATATATAATTTATCTGTAATTAAAAAGTAAGTAATAACTGAAAGATATTGATTGATCGTAACATGTAACATTGAAAATATTTATTCATTAGTTCGTTTTTGATTTTTTTTAATAGTTACATCATTTACATGTGATTTTATATGTTTACTAAGTGAAAATGTCAAATTTTGAATATTTATATATCTAAAACTACGATTTATTTATTATAGTTTTTCCTGTAAAATTTGAAGTTCAACAGTTTTTTAAATTAAACTGGAGGTTCGATGCAGTTCCATTTCGATCCCTACTAAAACCAAAAACAAGACGACTAGAACTTTGATGTTTGGGCCAAAAATTCAAACATTCGATTATCTACGGGACATCACTAAACATGTTTTTTTTTTTTTTTCCAAAAGAGAAAACCACTGTTATATTCAGTTTCAAAATCTTCCAATAATACCGTAACGAACCAAGACTGTCTATTGGGCATCACTAAACATATTGTTGTGCAAAATTAATGAAATTGCTCTGACAGCATTGAGCAAAAATCAATTGTTTTGATATCAATCTATTGTGCACAACTTTTTATGATGAAAAAGTTTGGCTTATGTGTGGAATACACAAAGATCTAGCTTGTCGATTAGTTATCGACAACCAATTCAATAAAGAATAATTAGCGAGCAAAGAAAAATAGAACAGTTAAGAACACAAAGATTTACGTTGTTAGGTCAAATTGCCAATGCTCACAGATCTAACAACTATTCTTTATCTTATTGAAAAAAGTGATTATAAAATTATAGTAGTAAAGTGAAGAAACTAACCTATAATTATAAATTGAATAATCAATTTCTTCAAGGATTTGTTTGCGCTCATAACCCCTAATTTGATTTGATTCATTTGAATGGGAAAATTAGAGGGTTTTTTTTTTTTTTTTTTTGAAGACAAATGGAGGGTTCTCTATTGCTTGGAGACTAAAAATTAATTGTCCACTTACCTTAAAATCCATTCAAATTCCATGACTTGATCTTAAACAAATAGATGACAATAATCTTTGATTTCCATAACTTTCTTTTGCATAATTGATTCCTAATGCCTAATATTTTCTTTCTTTGCAGTGCAAAATCAATTAATTGCCTTTTTTTTCTTTTCCATCTGCATCTTATTTTATTTTTTCTTTGATAAATGTTAACTGACATAGAAAGATGGCATGCACATCAACAACAAAAATGCATATGAAAATATATGAAAATTATTTAATGTATCTGTTGAGGTGAACATAAATATTAAACTTCGACAAACCAATGGAGACTTAGCAACACACTTCACCTTCTTCATTCCATATTAAGTGGGAACGTAACTCAATATTATATACTTTGATCTCATTTTGTTAGTCTTTCCAGAATCTACACTAACTCACCAACGAGCTTTGCATCATTCAAAGCAGAAGATGATGAATCATCACCACAAATATGCTCACAAATGAGGTCAGCTGAACCAGGGCTTTCCTGCAACCGAGCTTCTCTGCTTGGAGTTCAAATATTTACAATCTTCTCATCGACTATGGTATCATAGGATATGTCTCTGAATGTAGAAATAGTCTGATGATTTCAAATGGGTCAATTTTTCGTCTGATGTCATCGCCACTTAACAGAGGCTCCCTCCACTTTCAACCTCTCATTAAATTTCACATGCCTATTAGTCATGGTGCTCATATTCGTTTTACATTGCAACATGTACTTTTGCACTCCTTTATAGCCCACCAAAATGTGTGTGCTTTCTTTATGCATCAACATATCATGTCTCTCATCATATAAATAAGCTGAACAAACATTCTTCAAAAAAAAAAAAAAAAAAAAACTCACATGCTTATCTTTTCATATCTCCTTATGAATCTTCGTATCTATGACAACAAAAGATGAGTGGTTGATGAGAAATATTGTCATAGATATTCTCCCAAATCTCATCTTATATATCAACAGTCATTCTTAAGCTCATGACCCTCTCCCATAATATCATGTGCATGCTCTTCAGCGCTAAATAACAATGTGACTCAATGAAAAAGGAATTTTGCTTGGACCCACAATATGTCGTAGATGTTCTAATACAAATTCACAACTATTTCCAATTTAAGTACTTACAAACGCTCCTCACCTGTTTTTCTACTATTGTCTTCCACTTCTAAAATTGGATGAATACTGTCTTTGAACTTCTAGAAACATACCTAGACCTTACACGACAAATCATTCATAAATAAAACGAAGTAGCTAACTCCACCTAAAAATGCAACTGAAGACAAATAAAAATAAACAACTCCAAAAAATTATGTAGCTCAAGATCCACCAATATCAAATGTGGCGTGCTTCTTCTTCTCAAAAGAATGATCTCCCCAAGAGCTAAGCTTCAATTGACAAACATCATCAATCAATGCTCGCTTCTTCAATATATCCAGAATCTCCTTATCAACGTGACCTAAACGAAGATGTCATAACTGAGTAGAACCTGAAACGCTAGAATCAATTGAAATTATTGGCACTCCCAAGATCGTCTTTCTAAGTACACAAATATCATCAACCTGCACTCCTTTCATCGCTCCCAATTTCTCTCAATCTATTATTATTTTTATACCAAATCTACCTAAAGTTTCAACTGACAACAAACTCCTACGCAACATCTCTAACAAGTAACAACATCTCTAACATCTGTGGTAGTCCTAGCACCCCCACATTAAACATCCAAAACCACCATTCTCATGCCCACAACATGACAAGAAGTATCACTCTTTATATGAACTGCTCTACCATCAATCCTCCTATAATAGACAAAACATCACGTATCTAGTGTTAAATGTCAAGAGAATCCAGAATCAATCACCCAACTAATGTTCCCTCGAGATAAAATACCGACTGAAAATATTGGCATATCACTACCATCTGCATCTAATTCATATGATCTAACTGCTGCTAAAACCAAAGTTTTCTTCTTTTCGTATAAAATGTCATTTCTTCTTACAATAATAACAAGCACCAATGCTAGGATCCATGAAGTGAGACATATATGCATCTCTCCCACATCCAATGTGCTTTGGGATTTTATCCCTTCTTATAAACGAAATAAGGTGTTGTTGAACAACACCATCATCAGTCTTAACCTTCCACCTTCCAAAATCTCATGTTTCTGCAAATTTAATTATGCCAAAATTGTTCATACCAATTCTAGAAGATTTAGTCATTAATGACTAATCTAGAATGAAACAGATGACACTAATACCAATTTGTTGTGCAAAAATCTATTGTGCTGACACCAATATGTCATCCACAACCTTAGTTAAGTTGCTCTAATGTCAAACTATTGTAAAAAAGTCAGGCTTATGTATGTAAAACAAAATGATCTAGCTTATACTAATTATCAGCAACCAATTCAATGAACAATAATCAACAAACAAAGAAAAATGGAACATCTAAGAACACAGAGATTTGACGCGGTTGGACCAAATTGCCTATGTCCACGGATCCTATTACTATTTTTTATTTTATTGAATAAAGAAAGTACAAGAAAGAGATTATAAAATTATTGGTAGTGAAGTGGAGAGACTAACCTAAAATTACAAACCGACTACTCAATTTCTTCAAATATTTTTTGTGCTCATAATCCCTAATTTGATTTGACCGAGCAGTGTAGGGTTTTCTAAAAAAGAGAATAATGGAAGATTTCTCTCACAGTAATATGAAGATGAAAAACTTTCTTTTTTAAAAAGAGAGTAATGGTGGATTTCTCTGTCATACAAATATAATGATGAATGTCCTTCATTTGAATAAACTAAGGATAAAAGAATTGCTTGAGGACTAAAAAAATTATTGTCGGTTATCTTAAAATCTTCCAAATTCCATGATTGATTTTAATGCAAATGGATGACGGTAATTTTGGTTCGTAACTGCACTTTCTTGGTTCTGCTAATTTTTCTCTTTCTCCATATTGCAAAACCAATTAACTGATAGTATCATCAACTAACTAAATTTCTTTGCTTTCTTCATTTCCATATGTATCCTAATTGATCGATTGAATCAATCAATCACTTGCTTCATCTACTGAAATATTCGAATCACACAAATGTAACACATATGCCAACAAAAATATAATACATACAAACATGATCATCACAAATTATCATGTATAAATACTTCCACCCAGTCAGGGAAGCGCACTACAATTTATTCTGCCAAAATACCAAAAGAGGTCGTATATTTATGCATTGGATAAATTTTAGAATGTGCATTGTTACAGCAGCAGGGTGGCGACTTGCAGCACCGCAAGTGTTTTTAGTGATTTTTTATATGGACAATCACAGCCATTGTCTTAATTAACTTGTGATGTTGCCAAAGACTGAAAGGTGGTTTGAGAAAAGAGCTTCGACGTTCTGTCCAGTAAGGAAAACCTTCCTACCTGTTGGCAAGACGGAGCTATGTCTGTAGCACCCTGGGCTACAGCCGGGGTCAGACCAGGAGCGGTCTTTTAATTAGCAGGCAATCGGGGTAAATTTTTGGTACCTCTAAATTCCTTGCAATGTTTCACATGTTTGTGGATTTATTTGAAAAATGAAAGAAGTGGTTTTCGCTACAAATAGCATCCTGATCCATATGAATTGATGAGTCTTACCAATCCTACCAGACAAAGTGATAATATCTTACTGCTGATTATAGGTTTTATATTTATTGAAAATTGACGTGGATACATACAGGATATTTATTGAAATTTGACCTAGATAGAACATAATAATTTACTGCACTGTTGGATACTTGTTGATGGCATATTTGCAAACACTGTTCTTAAAATAAAAATAAAAAAAATAAACGCATATAGTAATCATGGCCCAGTTGTACTTTTGGTATTCATTCTCCCGGGCAAAACCAGTGTATCGTTTACTTTTGAGTTTTGAATTAGTTCCGCTATTTAGGAACGTAAAAGATATTGGATCAGATCAGTGGCGGAACCAGAATTGCAAAAATGAAGGGGCCAAAAATTTAGAGAGGGCAATATATGCAAAATTTTGATAAAAATTATCCATTTTTCTTTAAAAAATTTCACTTTTCTTTAAAAAAAAAAACTTTTTGAAAAGTAATTCTTGCTTTTTTTTTATATTGGGGGACTGTGGCCTCCACTGGCCATAATGTAGTTCCGCCTCTAGATCAGATCAAACAAACCAGTGTATCGTTTACTTTTGAGTTTTGAATTAGTTCCGCTATTTAGGAACGTAAAAGATATTGGATCAGATCAGTGGCGGAACCAGAATTGCAAAAATGAAGGGGCCAAAAATTTAGAGAGGGCAATATATGCAAAATTTTGATAAAAATTATCCATTTTTCTTTAATTTTTTTCACTTTTCTTTAAAAAAAAAACTTTTTGAAAAGTAATTCTTGCTTTTTTTTATTGGGGGACTGTGGCCTCCACTGGCCATAATGTAGTTCCGCCTCTAGATCAGATCAAACAAAGCTGTCTTAGTCCTCTTTTATAAGAGACTCATACAGATACGGACAACACATGTATTAAGCACGGACATTGTTCGTACAAGCCGGATGATAAACGATGATATTCGAATAATAAAAAAACATCGAATATTTTTGAATAAATATATTTTAATATATTTTTTCTTGTTGTAATTCATGTCTTAAATGAGAATCATATAGATTTGGACTAAACGCCTTTCAATTTCGAACCGAGTAAGACGTTTGACAATCATACAAAATTTACAGCTTTATCATTATTTCGTGTATATTCATGTATGTAAAATACGTCTTTTTGCATTTTTACATTTGCATGGAATCATTTACCTATTATAACATTTAAATTTTAAAGAACGACAATTGCATCAATAATCAACTAATGCTTTAGCGATACCATTTTTGCGATTTCACATTTAATTTCATTTTTCATAAGTGCACTCTTAGCCCAGGGCGATCTAAAATCCTGGCTCCGTCCCTGCCTGTTGGCTTTAATTTAAACAACAAACGATTATATCGGGTTTGGCATTACTGAACATACAACGCGAACAATGAAACATGTGGAAGATGTGTATACTAGCTTATCAAATTATGATGGGTAAAGCAACCATCATTCGTAAATATAGTAATTCTGCCAAATCAGGAAACTGCACACAAAAAATTGTGCAATTACGTGAAAGGCAACCCATCTTATAATCAAGTTTTGACAGTTGTATTTCAAAATACCAATGACTCCCTTCTGTACTTCTGAATAAAATCTTGTTGACTTATAATTGTGTTGTGCCAGATGTATTAAATGCTTACAATGAGAGCAGCAGAGCGGCAAAATGCGACACCGCTAGCATCTGCAGAAGCATACTCATCGTATTCAGCTTCAAGAAAACGACGTTGGGCTGCTGCCATAGCAAGGACCCTAGGATCATGCAAGTCTAATGTACCAGTCACATTCCATCCTCCACTAATAAAACATAAAGAAATAATTAGTATATAAAAGACATAATTTTCACAATGAAATAATAAAAAACAACGCAATCAAACTACCATTTATACCTGATATCAATTGTAGCCTCGTCTGGGTTAAGTCGAGGAGTTGCAGTATAGTCTGGCTTGTACGCCTGAAAATTGAAAACCAAGTATTATGTCCTCTTCAAATTTGAACACACTGTTGAATGAAACCAGCAAGTGGAATTCAAACGTTTCCACCTTAGCATAAGCATAAAGCTTAGGCGGCATGATAACAAAAATGGAGAGATCCATGTTTGAAAACAACTGACATTGTAACTAGGTCTGAAGATTTAAGGCCATTTCCCACCTAACCCAACTACCTTTTTTTTCAAGGGCAATTTGATCTAAAGCTTATTGTCTAAAATTAAAATATACATCAATGTATCGTTTTAAGTAAAATGACATCCTTCAGCCTTATATTTACGGTAATACTACAGCCCTTTTACATTTAATCAAACATAACACACTAGATGCATCAGACGATAGGACACTGTTGTCAATATATCACACATATACGAGCAAATTCTTCTTTTTTAATAACAATAGAAAACAGTGATTATTCTTTCTTGATACATAAAGCCGATATTCCGTATAAAAAACGTTGGTGGTAATTATGAGATACCAGTCATTTCATAATCAACGCTTTAAGCTGTTGATAACTAAAATACATTTCTCCCCCTAAACCAATATCATGGTTGTACACTATCAGAGTAACTTGTTCTAATCTTAAGCCGGTTTTCTGTATTTCTATGCTGTAAATTAATAAACATGGTTTTCAAAATGAGATTGAGATCATGAATTTTGAATTCCAAATAAAAATGAATTTAAAACGTGAATATCAGATCAGGTTCAAATAGCTGAAGATGTAGTGTGTATATAAACTTCTATGCTGTAAATTTTGCTAGTAATCAAACGGCATTTAAGCATACGAAAGGATTGAAAAATAATATTGTAAAGTTCAAAAAACACGTTCAAACTTCAAACAAGTTTCTTAATATTATTTCAATATGAAGATGATTTATACCCATGTTTCAACTGAATTTTGAGTTGAAGTTTGGAAATCAAATCAAGATAGGTAAAACCCTAGGAATCAATATAAAGCAAATTTCAAATCAGTTTTAAGATTTTTGAAAATGATGGTTATGAATACTTAATAGCAAAACCGTTGATACCCAATAAGCCCTAAGAACCAAAAATGTAACCGCTTATATTAGGTTTTCTATATGTACCTACTGATATTAGTTTTTACTAATTCATTATCACATTTTAATACTTTGAATTTGCATCATTATGTTTTTCCCTATGTACATTGCATGTTTGAGCCCAGAAAAGGTACAATTTACGATTAATATGCTTCATTGATATACCTATGATGTTTTTCATAGTTAATTTTTTTAATACATACCTAGATATTTTTAAAATATTGCATATTCATTCGGCGGCATTTTACAAACCAATAATAGCTACTCGAATCACAAGTTAATACTAGATCCCTATTCTTTGGTCAATATACACTGAAATTTGAACTACAAAAATGAAGTCGATTATATTCAACATCCCTTGCGCTTCCACTTTTGCATGTGCAATAAACGGGCAACTGACAAACAAACAAACAAAAAAAAACGTGGAATTTAAGTTTCACCTCATGACATATCTCGCATGTAATGTCTCCTTTCTCATTACACCATCGCTGCACGCATGCCCTATGTGCATACTGTAAGTAGCGTAGCATAAACTTGTTAGAAGTCAAAACCTCAAGATAAACAGTCAGCTTATAACACTGGAGAAACTAATGTACTACTATAAAATTAAGAGTGTTTGACAAATAGACCTTTAAACTGCCACTACAAGCGCAAGGTACTTCTAAGTTTTTAATATGATCCTCTTCTTGGCATATCCTACACTCCAATATCTGAATAAGTGGCTCTTTTTCCTCTGAGGTGATGTTTTTTTCTTCCTCTTGCTTGTTATTGCTAGAACCCTCAGTTTTCTGAGCCTCAGAAGGTAAAAGGCGATCCACATTTAATACTACATGATCTCCCATGACAGATAAGTATGTAAAGTGTTCCGGAACTAAATGATTAAATATATAAACTCCCACAAAGCAACAGACTTTACCGGACTGCAAGAAGAAAATTTAGTGTGGAGTCAATAATTCAGTCGATGCGGTCTTAGAAAGGACAATCACTGCTTGTGTTTTAAGATGTTATGACAAAACCACAAATGACTTCCATGCCATTTCAGTTAGTTGATTTCATCAGCTAATATCTTAAGTAAAATAACCATAGGTAAAACAACATATGGTTCTTTGAAAAGATACTGATTCCTAAAATAGTCTATAGAACTGGGTCAATCACTTTAATAGAAGGAAAAAAAATGATATACAAACAAACAAACACATGTATTTGATAACAGTGAAAGCTATAATTTAACCATCCTCAATCAAAAAATCATCTTCCTTCTTTTCACATAGTCAGCTCAACTTGTTTCATGTTTAACAGTTTAACTCTCTAATTTTTCCAATCAGCTAAATTATCCCCAAACTTTCACTTTCAAAATTCTACAGGGATGATGGGACAATAAATAAAAGAATGGAACTACGTTCTCTTTCTCTTAGCAAAACATATTAATTCCCGAAATAAAGTTTAAACGTGCAATTAAATTTTCACAAACTTCTCAATGTTAGAACAATCGTGATGAAAACGAGGTTCCAAAACTAAATGGCCCAAAATTAAGATATTGTTTTCACGAAATCATACAATAAAAAGGTAAATATACGAGATTATTTGAAGGAAACTGACTCACCGAAAGCCCCAGCAGATTTTTCTCAACGTTTCTGAAAAATCAAATAAAAAAGAAATCAGTAAAGATGAAATGAAGTGAACAGCATTTCCATTTTATACTTGTTGCGCTTCCGTGAATAACGCCGGTTTGATTAGCGGTAGCCGGTTTTTGGACGCCTGGCGAGTATTTTATATGTTTTTGACCTTGGGCTGGTCGACATCTTGGCTTTTACGAAAAGTGCATGCTCAAATGTTTGGAAACGTTTCTAAGGCTGGATTTTCTAACATAAGCTCCCATTTTAAGTTTAATGCGAGATTTTATACGTTTTCAGTGCTCAACGAGTAATTGATCAAATTTGTAGAAAGAATAGAATGTTAACCTTTATTTTTAATGCAAGGAAAACGGATAGAACGTTAGAAAAGCTTATCTAAAAAAGTTTCGGTACGCTCTAGAGGCAATTATGTAACTTATTACATATATACAACTCGATAATCAATCTTGTTCAGAATAAAAGGCGTTTTCTTACTACTATATACTTGATATAATGCATTGAATTAATTAATTAATTTAACTAAAAACGTATTCAATATAAAACTGGTAGATGGTAGTAGTAGTTACAGAGTGTTGTAACCGTGAGGAATTTATCATAATAAAAATAAACATATCATTTTAAATGTTCCTAGTCAAAATACATTTCTTTATCTAATGCTGCTACGTTTTTTTTTCCCTCTTAAACTTGAGAACTTTAAATTTTCTAAACATTGCATTAAAGAATCGTCCATTTTATTTTCTTTTAAAATTTATTCCCCTAAATCAAATTAACTTACTTCGGTGCGTAACTATTTGAAAAACTATGAGGATATAAGTACAACATAGAATGAATAGTCATATTGGATGGGCAAAACTAAATATAATTAGATGAAATTTCAAAATGAAAACCGTACCGTAAAATAAATTAAAAAAGAATTAAAAGAAATACTAAAATTTAATTTTAGTGAAAATATGATTTCATATTAAAATAATACTTGTCCTAAAATAATCAGAAGGGGAAGGACGAGAGATGTACCGCTGACAAACTTCGTTTAAAAATGAAACAAACATGAACCTACCGTGTCAAAAATAAGGTAGATCAATTATGCAACACTGATTAAAATTTAGAGAAAATGAATTTACCATTGTCATCAAAAATGTAAAGCATGGATAATGAGGTCAAATCTTATAATAGCATTTGCTATTAAATGTTAAGTGACAGGCAGTTAATTACATGCATGCAGATATGAATATGAATATTTCAACTGGATATATATATACATATACACACATATATATATACACACACACACACACACACACATACATACATATACATACATACATACATACATACACACACATTTGATGTTAGTAACTAAAGTAAATATGTTTTACCTTCTAATTAATAGACGTCAATTAGGATTCAATTAACAGTTAATGAGTATCTGTGCAAGAATAATAAAGTTCCCTTGGTTGGTACCCAGGAAATATTTGATAAATAAACATGGATAAAGAGATCTAATAAATACAAAATGGATTTGCAGCTTAATATAAAAACGAACGGTCCATATTTGATCTTAAAATATTCCAGCCTAATAACACAAGAATTATGGTTAGTGTCCTTTATGATTCTCCCATCTTTAATTGGCACCCTGTAACGACCCAGATTTTCAACCATTTAATTTAAAATTTTAAGCTAGTTAAAACTTGAAACGATCGTAACATGTCAGTACGATACCAGAATGACGCAAAAAAGGATCCGATGGGATTATATCGTCGAGGGTTACACTGTTGAACAAGTTCAAAAGGGATTGGAAGCAGTTGGATTTTCATTTAAATTTAAACGTTAGTCTAAAATTAAATGAAATAACGCATGAATCGATCGTTGAAAATAAAATGGTGAGTTGACTCTAACGCTTTTCTGGAATATATGATGTGTTAAATTCATATAAAAATATAATTCATCGTTAATAATAATAATTGGATGATTGAATGCCTTGGTTGCTTATTGGTTGTTAAATGATTGTTGACATATATAATATGTCGTATTGGATGATTTGATTTAAATATTCATTTTGTATATTATTTACGAATATTATCATGATCTGTGATGCAGGGAAGAACAGGGTTGGAGGGATCCGACCAGATTCCTCAAATATATTGTGTTGTTTGTTTTCCATATTATTCACATATGATCTGTTTTACCCCAAATGGCATTATATCCTGATTGGATGCTGACGATTGAGTGGATATTGAAGTTGAATTGAAATTCAACGTTGATGTGATGTTTTTAATTAATAGACGGTATTAATTAAGTTATTGGCAACAAATAGTCTAAACTATGTTTTTAAGACGTTTATAACTGATGTTTAAGTTGACTGAGTCTAAATTAGAATGAAGAATAATCGCCTTTTGGTTAATCGAATGGGAATGGTTTAACGAATAATTATTTAATTTAACAATATTTCTTAAATATTAATTATCTTTTTATTTAATGATATTTAAAGTTGCTTATCGATTGATAAATCATTAATGAAGTATTTATCGATTAATAATACCGGTAAGTGATTAGCTGGTCTATTTTTAATGAAGTAAACCATTTCACTTCAATTAGTAATGAAATTAATTATTGTAATTAATAATAATTAATGTAATTTACTTCTTAAATGGAAGTAAATTAAGAAGTGATCGAGTTTTAAAATGAATCGGGTTAAGAGCAATGTTATACCAAAATTATAAAACAAGTTGTGAAGCTAATATGTCGCTTTTAAGTAATCGTTACTTAATATTGATTTAAGTATATGTAAGGGAATTGGAAAGAGATTTTCATAAGTGATTGGATAATAAAATCCAAGTTATAATCATAAGTTTATAAAGAAATGAAGAATGCAAAGATTTCAATAAGATTGTTTTACTTAGTTATTTAATTAATTAAAATAGATTGAAATTTGATTTTAAAAAGGAAATGATTAATGGATTCCATAAGAAGATTTAGAATTTGAATTCAAGTTTGTAAATGAAATTTATAGAGAAGTTTAAACTTAGGCGATGATTTTAAAATAAGCTTTTGCCTAAGTAATTGGATAAAGTAAAATGATTATAATTTGGAAGAAGATTTGCAAAGGTAAGAGGCTTAGTTGAAGTTTGTATAAAAGACCGAGTAAATGGATTTTTAAATAGATTCAATTGTTAATGAGGTTAAAAGCATAAGAGTTGCGTTTAGTATGTTTTACTTGAATGAGAAGTAAAATGGGTTTAAGTCTGAAAGTGAACTTGCCAAATGAAATAAATGGTTATTTGAACCATATTTTAAATAGAAGTGATAGGATTAATATCAGTTTTGTGTTTCAAACTTTTATCTATTCTGAGATAAAAACGTAGTCGGTCAAGGTCTGAGAGATAAGTAAAATACACCAACTTGAACGACTTCACTATTATCAAGGGATGATATTAGTTTATAACGGTAAAGGTGTTGAGATTTGTTTAGGAGAGTATTGCAATGTTTTTGCAAGATTTCGAAGGTAATTAAAACTATTTGTTTTAAAAAAAAGATGTATAAATAAACATTGTTGACTCGTGTTTGAAGTGTGAATAGATTTATACCTTGGAATTAAATGTATATGGTGATTTTTCCAAAGTAAAGGAAATAAAATATTTGGTGAATATAGTGATGTTTTCAAAGTAATGTAATGGTAGTGGAGTTTGGAAATAAAGATATATTGTTGTTTTCAACGTAACGAAAACAATGAGATTTGAAATAAGAATATAAATCGATTTTTAAGAATCGATGATATAGTTTTAATGAATGAATCTAAGAAAAAGGATCTGAGCTGCCAGTATAATTGATCGTACTATTTGAATTGATAGTTAAAAACCCAACTATCAATTGAATGTTGTTATTAGAATTTTGTCGTGTTAATTCAAAGAGACTGGGATGGGAAATAGACCGTAAACCACTTCGAACCAATGTTGTATATGAAACTAACATGCAGCAAATGAAGATGGAGAAAATGAAGACCGTGGATCTTCATAAAATAAGAGAACTACTTATAATCTCTAGTTAGCTCCCAAAGATACATTGTGGTTCTATCATGTTGAAATCTATGGATTGCAAGGATTACTCGCTACTGATCCTTAGGGTGATTCCTATATAAGAATGTGGTAGGAGGGTGCCTTCGGTTCATCCTGTTCCTGGATGACTTGTATGGACGAATGTCTGATAGAGTATGCCTAACGGATTACATAAGACGATCTCTTCAAGGTATTATGTTCGGTGGCAGAGAAATTCGTTTATATTAGCTTTTATACCTATAATTTTTTAGAGAAATCAAATAGTGATTTAACGGATTTGACGATGTGGCATTCAAAATAAATGGTGGCGTGCTGTACTGAAAGACAAAATGTGACCTCATGCCTCACAACCGGGAAATGACAAAATGTGGGCAGGCAGCATGGCTAGTTGGGTCGCACCCAAGTAGGGTGTATTGTCACAATTTAGAAAAAAATCATATTTGTTCTTCTTTCATTTCCGTATCTCCTGAGAAGTATAGTGGGCCCATAAAACCATACGGTGACAATACATTCGATACACTCAAGTTGAATGAGTGGTCGGTCATGTGTGGTTGGGTTGCAAGATGTTCTTGTTGAACTCCAGTGTATCCTCTCTAGAGTATACTAATCGAGAGGTGTTTCCATACCTTGTCATAGTTGGAATCCAATCTCTAATATGCGCCTTGCAGTTTTTGATTATATAATGAATATGCAGAGCATGAGATGCAAACATTCTGCTAGATGGTTATTACTTGTGATTTAATAGACACTATTATAATCTCACTGGATTTTGATATATCAAAAATGTTTTGGGTTATAGTAAGGCAAGAAACTTACGTGTTTATGTGTGTATTGGTCTTACTATTATCTTTTTCTTTCAAAAAGGATTTCTAAAGTTAAGCAAGGTGTTGGTCATGTGAATTTACCACTGAAAGTATTCCAGACTTATCCGAGTGAATTTTGCTTTACTTCAAATGTGCTCGGGTCAGACCGAGTATATTATCAAGTTAGGTTTAGCTTGGAGTTTCAGAAGAGGAGCTGAAGTCGAGACGTATAGCCATATTTACTGGTATTATATTATTTCGTTGTGTGTTGTATTGAAATATATATATATATATATATATATGTGTGTGTGTGTGTGTGTGTGTGTACACACACTCTGATATTGTAATATACAGTTTTTTTTGTATAAAGCATTTGATATCATATTTTTTCCATTTCGCTGTGAGACTTTGATCTTCTTATTCTTCTATTCTAATATTTCTTTCTTCTCTCACCCTCTAATTTCTTTCTCCTAACTATCTTCTTTTCTGTGCAATTTGAGTTGACATGGGTTGTTAGATGTTGGCTTAAATTATATGGAAAAAGTGGTTCGTTACTAGCGGTATCAGAGCTAATGGTTTAGGAATAACCTTGGCTCTGTGAGGTAACTCAATAGAGATAGAATAAGTAATATCCTAGATTGAGTTTCAGTGTATGTGTGTGTGTATATATATGGAAGCGTATTTGTAATTTGATATAAAATTATTTTTAAATTGTTTTTTGCCCAATATAGTTTGTAAAGTAATAAAAGTAGTGATTTTCTTAAATTATTATGATATGGGCAATCAAATATACCAATATTAATTTGAATGGGTTTGATTATAAGGCTGGTTTGAATCCATCAAAGGACATTTCATATTTGAAATGTGAAATATGAAAATTTAACTTATGTTAAGTTAATCTTATACGTTGAAATTGTACTTGAATATTGAAATAAAATTTAACTTAAGTCAATAGTTATTTGACTTGAATTGGGAACAAAAGTAAGTGCAAATTAATGAATTTTAATGGATTGTTTGGATTGGACGGCTGATTGCATGAATATAAATTCAGAACTTGGTTGAAACTCATCTAAAATGAATAAGTCGTACTTAATGGAATGAATTCAAGCATAATGAATTCAAGTGGAATATATAAAGAAATAAATGGATTGTTAAGAAATGGTGAAATCCATGGGAATTGAATGGTATATAAATTGATTGGAACAGATGATATGGATGTTTGAATATAACAGGCATGATTATGATTATAATGAATTTCACTTGAGTTTAAGAACAGGTATAGAGTGAATTCATCCTTAAACCTGCCTAAGAGAATGTTGGAGTTAATTGAATTCAGTTTGGCATAATAATTGAGCAAGCTCGGGTACAGTTTATCGCTTATTACATGATAACGCTTGCAAAAGGTACGCCTACGCAAAATATAAATTTTTGGAATTTAATTTGGATTTTTGAGTTGGATTTTCCGACCATTTAGGTCAATGTATTTATTTTAGTTGTTCCTGCATTATTGCGGAAGTCCCTCCATATAAGGGAGAATCTGCCAAAAAAAATCCAAAATTTATGGTGTTAGAAAAAATTCAAATCCTTTTGGAAAATTTTGGAATGGTTTCCTAGTAAAATTAACTGGTTTTTCGAATAAAACTAATTGGTTTGTTTTAGAAAATAGAAGTGAAGTTTTTAACCATATTTTTGAAAATTTCTAAGTTTGTAGCATTCTTCCTTTCTTGGTAATTTCAGGGACAAAATTCTTTCAAAAGGGAGGAATGTACGACCCAGATTTTTAACCGTTTAATTTAATATTTAAAGCTAGTTAAAACTTGAACCGATCGTAACATGTCAGTACGATACCAGAATGACGCAAAAAAGGATCCGATGGGATTGTATCGTCGAGGGCTACACTGCCGAGCAGGTTCGGAAGGGATTGGAAGCAGTTGGATTTTCATTTAATTTTTAACGCTAATATAAAATTAAATGAAATAATGCGTGAATCGATCGTCGAAAATAAAATGGTGAGTTAACTCTCACATTTTGGGATTGTAGTATGTTGATGTACATGATTCTATTATTAGTTATGGCCATTCATCATCCATAAATGAAAATAAAACAAAATTACAACATGGTACGTTGCAAACTATAAGATGACTGCAGGAACACGACACTAAGTTCTTTTCTTAAGGAAAGGCGTAATAAAACGTGAGTGCACCATTGAGAAGCTTGGACACTTGTAAATTTGGTATAAACTTTCCACCACGTGTCCATGTCGTTGACACTTGTTAAGTCCTACCTGAAGGATACCTTGAAACCACATTTATCCGCCTCTTCCCTACGTTCCCTTTCCATCGTCCTCCCAGTAAACCACTCCCGGAAAAAGAAAAAAAACCAAGGCGAAGAAGAAAGTGCACGAACAACTTTACCTTAGATAAACACTTCATCAACCTTCTCGCCTGTGTAAATTCCTTTCAACTTCGGTTATCACTTCACCGTGCTTATGCAAGCACCAAACAGCTCCATGATTTTCCCTTCCACCGTCAACCGCATAATCATGTCCGTCCACTACCTTGGCCATCTCCGGCGAACGACAACCACTCCATATCGTCGCACCTCCCACTGACTCCTCTCCTCTCTTTCCCTTAAAAGCAACATGACCCATTTTGTCCACTTTCCTCTATTCAAACTCACACCTGCTCTCTGCCTTTTGATCGGTCATGACAGACCACCACCGTATCGCCCCCGCCACCAAACCTCGTCGCATCCACCACCCGTGGAAGCGCTAGTCTCCATAGTCGCCAGCCAACTCCCCCTTTACCACTTAACCGCTGCACTCCATCAGACCATGCTCCACTCCTCAAATCACGTGACCTGATATGCCCTCAAGCAAACAGAACCACACCAGGACCTTCCACCTCTGGCAACTTGTTAGATTGAAATAGGGTTGAGAGTTGAAGGATGTAAGAAAATAGTTGGGAAGTTAGGACTAGGTAGGAAAGGTTTGGTGTAGGCCAAGAATGCGTGAGAACTGAAGAATGTATTTGCTACCTTGCATGAGAACGCATGGGATTTTTAATGCAAATGCACATGTGTAGCAAGGGAAAGAAGATGGTAAGATGTTTGTGGTCAATCCATGTGGAGGTGAAAGTGGAGAAATAACTGTCTTGGAGCTATGTGGGTGCATGCACATGGACCTAAACCTGGAGAAAGTTAGAGTGGGTGCATGCAATACAATTTGTTTAAACATGCGGTCAGTCGGAGTCATAGTATCTTGTTCTCGGGCTTAAATATAGGGAGTTGCGACTGTCACTTGGTTGTCTTGCTTTATTGGAACGGGATTGCTATCCATTTCGACTTCCTTGTTAGCTCGTCATGAAAGGTGAGAACTCCTATTTTCATTTAATTTAAACTTAATAGAGTAATTAGTTATAAATTAGTTTATAATTAAATTGAGTTGATGATTGGTTGTTTGTCGATGTTTGAAGTTAGGTATGTAGTGTGATGAATGCTTATCTAGTTAGAATACACTAGACAGTAAGCGTTGTGGATCGTAACGCTTTATGCACAATGAAATGGGTTGATGTTGATTGTATGGATGGATTCGTGTTCATATGGTTGTTTATGATCATGTTTATGGTTGTGTCACACACACCATTGTGTGATTGGACGGATATTCAATTTGAATCTCCTTGCCATGCAAATAATGATTTTATTATTAACATTAACAATTTGATATTTAACTTTGAATTTTATATTTTTTTGGAAAATCGATAATAATTAAACAATATTCGCAAAAAAAAAATCAATTTTGAAAGAATTGAATTTGGTATGCAAATACTGGATTTTTGCAAATAGTTGATTTCATCACAGTAATCGAACGAATTTTAAAGAATTATTATTTGTTTTAATTTAAATTGAATATTCAGAAAATTTAAAAATAATGTTTGAAATAAAGTTGTTCTAACTGAACATAAAATATTATTTGGAAATTTTTTTATAGTTTAAAACTTCTAAGAAAATGATAAAATGAATTTCGTAAAGACAAAGCAGTTTCGAAGTATTTCGATGGTTTATATTAAATTGGTTTAGTTATTATGAATAAAAATATTCTTGAATCAGATTTAAAAATGATCAACCGATGTTAGGTTGTATACATAATCTCTAGTGAAAATCGAAAGCTGTGGCGGTAGATCTACCTCGAAACCTGAGGGAATAAAGTATATATGGTGTCCGATGTCTGGATGTTACCGGGATATATACTTTCGTGCTATGTATTCGGTGTCTGTTGTCTGGATGTTAACCGGGAATAGCTTCGTGTCCTCCAATGATCTTTCATGCGAGATACCATTATGTTGGAAACCCAATAACCAATACAAGCCATTCGATTTGTTTGTAAACTATATACGTGGGCATACTTACTATGCTTGCTAATATTTATATATTATTTGCAAATGATTTTCAACACTATGCACCAATGATAATATTTAAAAGAGGATTTTCACGCATAAAGTATTTTTGGTTATCATAAGACAACAATCGCCCATCTGGTGTACGTTTGCATTGTGTGATGTGGGACGAGCTTATGATAGCTTCATTTTCTAAAATCATTGCAGATTTCTATGCACGGGGAATTCACATGGAGTAAACCCGTTTCGCGTTAGCGGCATGGTCCGGTGAATTTTCCCAACTTTAAAATAAACCCTAAAAATGATAACTGCTTTGAGTTCTCACACCAATCCCACGACTGACCTGGAGTTTATTGTTCCCTTATCTAAACTCTGGGTGCCCGTATTTTACACGGGCAACTAGTAGTTTAGTTGCAGGTTTAGTTTCAGCGCTGGGTTCAGTTTGGAGTTAGAGTTCTATTTTGGTTTACTTCTTTCGCTGAGAGAATTTTGTTTCTGCTGAGCTTATGGTATACTCTGATTTTATTGTAACTATGATGTTAACATTTCGTAATGAAATAAAAAGTGTTGTTCTTTGTGTTCAAATGTGTTAGTACCCGTAACCATCCGTCTTTATGAACGATTTAAGTTGTTTTAATTATCAGCGAGAATTGGGCAAAAAGGCGGGTCGTTTCATGTGGTATCAGAGCTTTGGTTATACAAAGCTATAAGGTACAACATATTTGAACAAAAGATAGGACTCGTCAGAGTTATAATATCTCAATAGAGATAGGGTTAGAAATGCCCTAGAATGAGATTATGGAGTATTATGTTTGAGAGAGCGTATTTTGAAAATATAAATTGTTTTGGAACTAAGTAAATCGTTTTGAAAAGTGTAATTATTTTGAAATATAATTTATGATAAACTGTTTTGAGTATACTATTGGACGTTGAGATTTGGACTATCGAGTATATAAGGATTTTGAATATACGCCTAGCTAATGTATATACGAAGTCCAATATATTCTGGATAGATATAGAATCACACTCTAGTTGCCCGGGAATGATTCTGTTGATTGATCGATCATCATCAGATATTTATTTTCAAGTTTCGAAAGTGGGATGACTATATGATTATGAGTGAAACGTTGAGAAATACTTAAAACCATTAAATAAACGTTTGAAAATGTTTTGATAAATTCAAGTAAAATGTTATGATAAATTGATATGAATTGGAATAGATAAGAAAAAGTTGAGTAAGTATTGTATTCCTTGTTCGCAGATTATAAATTGAATTCGCAAATAAATTATGATGTAATAAGGCATAATGAATGTTGAAAAATAAATTCTACCTCTTCGCTCGTTGGTATGTTTGTTGCCTTGACCCGCCGTTATCTTTTGCTTATCATCTCTTCGGTCCCTCCGTGCTTGAAACCATGAAACTGTGAATTTCTTGAACCATTCCTTTGCCTTATTTTGACAAATCTAAGTACAATCTGTATTAATAACATAGTTTCGGATTTGAAAATAAGTATTTTGAATTATCTCTTACTTTGAATTTGTATTAAGTACAAATGAATTTCAAAAATGTTGAATTTATCCAATATGCTACTTTTGTAAGATATTTTGAAATTTATTTTCATGGAAACTTGATATGATCTATAAACTGAAACGGTTTATAAAGCCTATGATTTGGAAAATTTTAAAGTTCAATATTGTATAATGCTAGATTCAAGCTAAATTGTTTGTAAAGTGGAAATTATGATTTCCAATAATGAACAACGCAGATTTTCCTAAGTTATTTGGATGTAAAGTTCAATGACTTGGAATCCCAATATTTTAACCTGTCTCTAGTCTGCCCGTTTAAGAGCACCCAGAGTATTAAGAAGAGACATAAAACTCTTATGAGAGATAAGCAGCAAAACAGAACAATAACAGGTATACTAAACCATACCTGAACCTGGACCTGCAACCAAAGAGTTAGCACTACATACTGTAACACCCCACATCCGTTAGTGTCACTCACAAAGGGAATGCACTAAGTTCTGTGGAACATTTTAAGGTAAAAGATGCAAATGAATTACAAGACAGACAAAAATTAAAACAGCGGAAAATAAAACTTTGCTTTATTGATAAAATAGTTTGTACAACGATTTCTTTACAATATCAGAGTATCATCTGTCCTACAAAATAAAGAAGCATAAAACAACATTTATATTCCCCAATGTAGCAAGAGCCAGCCATAGCATCTGAAAAGAGAATCCAAGCAAAACTTCGACAAATCTTCAAGCTGGGAAAGTGTGACAGTCCAACTTAACCTGAGCTATACTATTCCCTCCTTTACTACCTGGGGGGGGGGGGGGACGGAAGAAAAGAAGACGAAAGAAAAACAAAGTCAGACATAAAGCCTGAGTAAGTTCAGTTACTTCTAGCATGTGAACATGGAAAAACAAAACGACATGAATTAACTGAATACGAGATAACACCATGATGATAGGGTCAGCAAGATTAGACAAGATTAACACAAGATATGTTAAGATAAGATAAACTGGATAGGCTCTAACACTTTTGCCACTTTGTTATTTCCTTGTTATACTGGTTTCTATATCTCTGCACCACCTAACTAGTGTCCCAACTAGTAACGTGATCCCAATCCCGGTAATTTCGGTTGCCTTCAGGCATACATTTATTATCTATTACCTAGATCTAATCTAGGGTTTTCTATTGAGTGCTTCCTAGATTCAACTAGGGTTTACGCGACGTGTCTAATGCTTTACAGATTCAGGGTTTATGCCACCTAGGTCCACTAGGGATTACGCTACCTGTCGAACGATGCCCCTAGTCTAGGACACACTACCTAGAGTGGTATATTTTCCTAGACTTTCCCCACGTATGTGTCGCGAATCGTTTATCGCTGTCTAGATGCACATGTCCTAAAATGTGCGACCCGAGTCCCGTGGCAGGGCTACTCTAGAAACACGGAACTCGGTCGGGAGCTTTTCAGATATCTGCCGGTGCAGATGCTAAGGTCTGTTTTTCTACCAGTGGTTATGGTCCCACGTGACCCCTCCCTCAACTAATGAAAGGCAATCCAAGAAAATCAAGCGCGAGAACTGTACTTTTGCCACCCTATGCCCTACTTTCCTATTGGCCAGCCTCACCCATAACTAGATAGCAAGTATATGGTCTGTTGGGAGTTCTCTGCCTTTCCGCATACGTACAACGATTGACTAAAGATGGTAGGTAGACGACGAGTTACTATCACAGGGCTACTGGTCGCCGAATCACGCTGGTCCATCCTAGTCTTTAGGTTGCCTTGTATTGCAACCAAGGCATACCCTTGGTTCTTCTACCGCAGACCTTAACCTCTGTGAGCCCAGGAGGATCATCTGCCACCTCACAGAGGGATACCAAGAGTACCCTCACGTCCCTCGAAGCCTCGGGCTTCGTAACCCAATTCGTTGGAGCCTTCTTTTAATTAGACGGACGTTCGCTTCTTCCCGTGTTATACTAAGAATTACTACTTAGTTTTGCTAACTAAGGTTTACCGCTTAGTTTCCAGAATCGTTGTTTTCTTAACTAAGGTTTACTACTTAGCTCCTTTCAACTAAGGTTTACTACTTAGTTCTCTTTCTCGTCAATTTGGATTGGTTAAGTGTCATTACTCAATTCAAACTAACTTAACCCTCTTCATTTATCCTGTTAAACTGGTTAAGTGTTATTAGTAATTCATGTTGACTTAACCTTACCACAAACCAAGTTATATTGGTTAAGTATTTCTTATTACTTAACCATATTCATTCATCATGTATTGGTTAAGTGTTCCTTTTTAACTTAACCTTGCCCATCTGTTTTAACTAACATTTTATTAATGGTTAAGTATTATCCCTTCATGTTTTATACTTAACCCTATTCATTTATCACAATCTGATGGTTAAGTGTTCAAGTTTATTTAACCCTACGGTCTAGTCCATCTAACATATCAAATTGGCTAAGTGTATTAAATTTTACTTAACCCCAACCTCTAGTCTAGTTAACATGTTAATTTGGCTAAGTGTATTAACTTTACTTAACCCTACCTTCTAGTCTAGTTAACATGTTAATTTGGATAAGTGTTTTCTTAGTTACTTAACCCTACCATTCTTGTTCTAGCTTTAACTAAATAAATTAAAGCCGCGACCACTCACATTAGACAGATATTGTTGCGATTACTGGATGTGCCGGTTGGTTCCGGGCAGGTTTACATCGCAACTCAGTCTAACCTCGGGTTAGGCATATTCGTGTTTTCTAAGTTCAAAAGGGTTTTGATTAATTTTCAAATCAGGTTTTGAAAGTAACCATCCCGTCCGTTGGATCAGTTAGGGATAGCCAGGGAGAGCAGGAAACTTGTATTTTCCAAACCCAAGCCTAGACATTATCCTCTCTGTCACCCTAGAACTTTCTGGTGTATGTATTAATAAACCTTTCTTTTGTATATATATATATATATATATATATATATAAATTATTAACAATTTATCCTCAAAGTTTAACCATTTATCCTCAAAGTCCATTTTCCCTTTTTAAATAAATTTGGCTTATACCATATACATTTGCCATACCCACTAATGGACTTATATTCTAGGCCCAAATCTTGATTTGCCTATCTTACAGTTTATAGCAATTTAGATCCAATATCCTCATTTACAGTTCATGCCAAAAACTAGACTTTATATTCAAGTTTACAGTTTATGCCAAACTAGATTTCATATTCTAGTTCACCTTTTATGCCCAAAACTTAATTTGCATACCAACTACCTACTTTGTGGCCCATTTAACCATTTACGCCCAATGTATGTAAATTATTCACAATTATGCTAATATACTTATCATGCTTAATTTAGCCACCCAATTCTGAATTAATATTCTAATTTCAGTTCATGTCAAAACTAGACTTGTTATTCAAATTTTCATCTTAATAGTCATGCTATAATGCGTGTTCCCAAATTATGCCAATTTCCAAGTTTAGTCGATTTCATGTTTTTCCCAAAACGTATTCCCATCGTTCGTAAAATCGTGATTCAATCTAGATTATAAATAAATCTAGATTCGTGGATAAAAGGGAATGAACCAAAATGTCATGAAAGAATAGACATAATAACTGGCATAAGACGATGATTCACAGGCATATAGATCTGGTAATATTACGACATGAAAAGGGTTGAATAGTATAGGTTCAAGAACATGGGTAGACCTAACTTAATAGGTAAATTCCCAAGATCAAGATCCAAGGATAACTAGAAATAGAAAATCAAGCCTAGATCCAATATAATGCCAGTTTGGGGTACAACATGGTTTTGTAACTACAGTGTCACGGGCATAAATAATAACCTTATATCCATAGTCATAGGCAATAAATTCTCACAGTTAATGAATCACAGTCATAGGCGATGTTCATAGTCAAAGGAAAATAATTTCACAGTAATGAGTCACAGTCATAGGCAATGTTCATAGGCAATGTTCATAGTCAAAGAGGCATATGGTTTTAAGGTCCATAGTTTCATAGTCACAGTCTTATTGGTCATCAAATCATAACAGTTCTTAATTAGGTCAAAGGATATAAGCACTGATTCGAACAGAAAGATTTGGCATATTCTTTTATTCCTTTAATTTCATGTCACGAATAGAGAAAACGTTCAAATCTAAAAAGTAACCGACTTACAGAGATTATATTAGATTCGTAGAAAAACAGTCGTTGAAGTCGTTTGAATCTTCACTTGAATCCTAACTTGTTTTGAATCTCCTCTTGAAAGTCTTGAGCAGCATTTCCTCGTCTTGATTTATTTTATATATTATTTTATTCACTTATTTATTCATTTTTTCAGAGGCAGCATAAGGATAGAATGAAATGGTGTAGAGATAATGAGGCTAGAGACTGTTTATATAGGATTAGAGTTATGAATTTGGTCAGAAAATCGGGCCAGAAACATCAAAATGAACCCAGGTTCAAAACCGGGTTCTGGCACCAGGTCGACTGCGCAGTCGACCTGGTCAGGGGTGGGTCGACTGCCCAGTCGACTCCCCAGTCGACCTGGGCTTGGGCGGGAAATTTCCCGCCCAGCCTGCTTCTGGGTTTGAATTCGAATTTTGAATTCGAATTTCGAGCTGATTTCAATTCTGAAATTTCCTGAAACTTCGGAGGGTCATATCTCCTTCATACGGACTCCGATTCTCGCAAACTCAGACTTGTTTTCATGCAGAATTCCGAGACGAACGCAATGGCGCAGCCCATTTCCCTTGATTTTGATTTTAATATTTAATTCTGCCTTGATTTGTGAATCCTAGTGTTACAGAATTATGGGGTGTTACACATACTGTACAATACTTTAAGGTGCCACTAACATATGGTGTAAAGAATACGGGGGTGGGGGTGTGCATGTCATAGTGATGGCAAGCAATCAAGCATAGCAACCATCCTCACATCTCTCACTCAGTGCGTAAAACATACGATATCCACCACTTTGATCACTAGACCCATTGAGGTAGTGACGGAGTCCGACTTGTATAACTATTGCTACCACCAAGCTTGCCCCATGGAGTCATGACTAAATCCTTACAAATGGCCCTACCTCATTGGTCCATAGCCAATAGTCCTACCTAGGCCACTGTGGCCCTGAATCCGTCCACATACCCCCTACTCCATAGTGATCCAAAGTTATAGACATCGATAACCCCTTTGCACACGTCCCGCAGCAAAGCCCAACTCATGAAGATAACTCGTTGGTTCCCAACTGGATTTTGATTTCTACTTCCTATTTGGGCTTCCTTTGCATCTCGGGTTTTGGTCGAATTGGAGTTAGTATTTAGAAGAGACATCGCGTAATCGCAGCTCCAATCCGGTTCGGTTCTGCTTGCTTCAGTCAGTTCGATTCGAATACATCACTCCTAGGCTTCCCGTTCGGTTCAGTGTTGCACTTCAGGTTAGTTCGGTTCGGTAGTCCCTCTTCCATTCAGTCGGTTTGGTTCGGTGCTCATGGATCCTGATCCGGTTCGGTGCTTCAATCCAACTCCAACTCCAAGCTTGGTCCTCCGATCTGATCCAGCTCCCTAGCTCTAGTCCGATCTGATCTCCACGCCCTTGCTTCCGATCTGATCCCCTACTCAGCTCTGATCTGATTTCCAACCCAACTCCAACTCTTTGCAAATGACCCTACTTCTTGTCGAGGCCCAGCTAGTGCCAAGTTCCGATCCGGTTCGTATTCTCCCTTGCCCGGTCCACCGATCCGATCCAAGCCCTATAATCTGATCCGATCCGGTCCGAAACTCAGCACATTTCCTGCAACTTTTCCAGCAACTGTTTTACGCCATACGACAGCGTTTTTGACCATTCTAACTCCTTTAAACAATCACAAATCATTTCAAACAGTCATAGCAACATGTATAATTGACCACAAACACTAAAACAACAATTTGATATGTTAAAACGGATCAAACATAGCCAAAAACCCATATTTTCCCTTAATCATGTTTAAGTAAAACTAATGATAGTATTAGTAAAACTTTACCGAACTAACCAAATTTTCTAATAGAGGCCTAAAATAATATTTCGAAATTTATAAATATTTTTCCAGAAATTTAATCATGTTTAAATTCGCTAATTAACACTAATTACCCTTGATTAACCATGATTAGTGAGGACTATGCAAATCACTCAACTTAGCCAAAAATTAAAACTTTCAAAACTGAAACTCCGCTAATTTGGGCGAATACTGATGTCTAACAGCAGCTCCAATCTTTCTTTGGTGTTATTTCCCTTTGATTTGACATAGATTAGGCTTATACTAGATTAGAAAGTGATTAGAGGTTATTCTAGATGTTAGAGGCCATTGTTAGGGTTCCTAGTATGAAAGTGGCAGCTAGAAAACTGAAATGAAATGAAAACCTAGCTCATTTCAGCCACCTCATAAACCTAATCCCGAAATGGGTTATGGGCCCATTCATTAATCACCACATTTGGCCCGGTTAAGCAGTTTTTCATCTTCCAAACCTTATTTCAGCCATATCTCCCAAACGGTAGTCTGTTTTTCACATATGACCACTCTACGGAAAGGTAAACCATCATCCGGATCTAATGGAAGTGGTTTCAAGTCAAAACTCTTTTCCAATCAAAAGTTATGGCCGAAACAAGATCAGTTAGGGGCAAAACGGTCATTTAAAAATCGGCAAAAATCATGAACATGGGAAATGACCCCAATAGTCGTCTCCCAAAGTTACATGACCATACAACTTCGTATGTGAAAGAAATAAATATCCTACGATCCTTCGATGCGTAGAATACGGGTCGTTACATTCTCCCCCCTTAAGAAATTTCGTCCCCGAAATTCCTTAACCCAAAACATACAAAGGATCCCACATTCCTACCAATCACTTACAAACAATCTATCATGCATAACAAACAAACAAGTCTATCCTAGCATGTGGAAAACTAAATCGTAATTAAAATCTTAACATGCAAAGAGTTCTGGGTACGTCTTCCTAATGCTCTCCTCTGTCTCCGAAGTACAGTCATTCTCATTCTCGCCCCACTGAACTTTGACTAGATTCACCGCTTTCCTTCGAAGTTGCTTCGTATCGTGCTCGACAATACGAATCGGCTTGCGGTTCCCAACCGCCTCGGGTTCTACTTCGATATCATCCAACTGATCAGGTGAAATAGCCATATCGGGTTCGTGCACGAATTTCCTTAACTGGGAAACATGAAATACGTTGTGAACTCCTGCCATCTTCTCTGGTGATTCAACTTTATATGCTAAATTTCCAACTTGCTCGAGAACTGGGAATGAACCAACAAATCTTAGTGTTAACTTGCCTCTCCTGCCAAATCGAATCATGCTCTTTAACGGAGAAATCTTGACAAACACCAAGTCGCCAATGGAGAACTTTAAATCTCTTCTCCTCTTATCAACATAACTCTTCTGTCTATCTTGAGCAGCCTTCATTCGCTATTGGATAATCTTAATCTTAGCTGAAGTTTCTCTTATCACATCTGGTCCAAGCACAAACTTCTCACCGGTTTCTAACCAACATGATAGTGAGTTACATGGTCTTCCATACAAAGCTTCAAATGGATCCATACCAATATTGGATTGATAACTATTATTATATGCGAACTCCACTAGATGAAAATGGTCATCCCATGATCCACCAAAATCTAATATGCAAGCTCTCAAGAGATCTTCTAATACTCGATTCACCCTCTCTGTCTGACCGTCGATTTGAGGATGATACGCGATACTGGGAAATAATTCTGATCCTAATGCCTCTTGTAAGGTCTTCCAAAATCCACTAGTGAACAACGGATCTCAGTCACTCACAATGCCTTTGGGTATTCCGTGAAATGTCACTACCCACTTCATATACAGTTCAGCTAATTTAGCTGCCGTTCTACTCGACTTGATAGGTATAAACCTAGCACTCTTAGTCAATCGGTCCACAATCACCCAAATGCTATCATGGCCCGATCTAGTCCTTGGTAACCCATCAATGAAATCCATTGAGACTTGTTCCCATTTCCATTCTGGAACTTCTAATGGTTGCAACAAACCACTAGGCTTCTTTTGCTCAGCTTTAACTAGCTAGCAATTCATTCATTTGGATATAAACTTCCCAATATCTCTTTTCATCCCTTCCCAGTAGTAGGTCTGCTTCATGTCTCGATACATCTTGTTACCACCGGGGTGTATAGTCAGTTTTAAGTGATGACATTCTCTAAGCACTTCATCTCTCAGTCCATTGACATTGGGCACAACAAGTCTTCCATTTTTTCTAAGCCATCCATCTCGATCAAGCCCATACTTGTTCATCTCCTCGTCGATACCCATCTCTAACTTGGAGATGACTTCCAATAATTTAGGATCGTCCTTCTGACTGGAACCAATCTTCTCAATCATAGGGGGTCTGATCGTCAAACTTGCTAACATTTCTGGATCCAATTCGCACTTTGGTCTGAAATCATACCCAGCAACGTACTCCAGTTGCTTCCATTCTAGAAACATAGCGCCTAGACTGGCATGTCTTCTACTCAATGCATCAGCTATCGAATTTCCCTTTCCTGGTGTGTATACGATATCGAAATCGTAGGAAGCCAAGAATTATAACCATCTTTGCTATCAGAGATTTAGATCCTTCTGAGAGAAAAGATACTTTAACGATTTATGATCGGTAAAAAACTCGAATCTCTCTCCCAAGAGATAATGTCTCCAAATCTTCAATGCGAACATGATCGCTGCCAATTCCAAATCATGGGTAGGATATCTTTTCTCGTGCGGTTTCAATTGTCGACTTGCATAAGCTACAACCATACCCCCTTGCATCAGTACATCACCTAGTCCGGTACGACATGCATCTGTATATACTGTCATCTCTTCATTCCCTTTAGGAATGACTAACACTAGTGCATGTTGGAGTTTATTAATCCCTTTATTATCACAAAACCAATTGGTTATGTGACGAGGAACATCTTAGTTTATATCCAGGATCTTAGTTCAGTATTTCCCGATGTGGGACAACTTTGAAGCACCATTTTAACACACCCTCTTGCTTCAAAGTTGTTGAGATCGAAGCACTTTCTCTTCGATTTTGTGATGCACTTTCTCATCACCTTCAATTGTTGAAGCACTTTCTCTTCAACTCTACTGAAATCCTGAGCTCTGATACCAATGTTAGTTTTTTTTATTTATCCCCTTATTATCACAAAACCAATTGGCTATATGATGGGGAACATCTTAGTTTATATCCAGGATCTTAGTTCAGTATTTCCCGATGTGGGACAACTTTGAAGCACCATTTTAACAGTGCAAATGTCCACTTTTCCTTTAGAATCTTAAATGCATTCTCGCACTTTTCGTCTCATACGAAAGCTTGATTCTTCTTGGTCAACTGAGTCAACGGTGCTGCTATCTTGGAGAAGTCTTGGATAAACATACGATAATATCCAGCCAATCCCAAGAAACTTCTTACGTCTGTTGCATTCTTGGGCGTAGACCAATCTTGTACCGTAGCCACCTTCGCAGGGTCCATGGCAATACCATTGTCTGAAACAACATGGCCCAAGAATCTCACCTCCCTCCTCCAGAAGTGACACTTAGAAAACTTTGCTTTCAATTGGTGTTTTCTCAACACCTCTGTCACTATCCTCAAGTGTTCCTTGTGTTCTTCCTCTGTCCTCGAATAAACAAGTATATCGTCCATGAACACAAGAACAAACTTATTCAACTGATCTTGAATACCCTATTCATAAGATCCACAAAATATGTTGGTGCATTGGTCAACCCGAATGGCATGGCCAACCACTCATAAAATCCAGACGGCGTCCGAAAGGCCGTTTTAGCTATACTCTCAGCTTCCACTCTAAGCTGATGAAAATCTATCGCGAGATCCAACTGGGAGAACACTCTCGAGCCACTTAACTGATCAAACAAATCATCTATCCGCGGTAGAGGATACTTATTCTTCCTCGTCACCTTATTCAATTCGCGGTAGTCCACACACAATCGAAGAGAACCATCTGCCTTGGTAGTAAAAACAACTAGTGCTCCCCACTTAGAGACACTTCTTCTGATAAATCCCTTCTTCAAAAGATCGCTCACTTGCACCCCGAGCTCTCGCTGCTCCCTTGGTTCCATACGACGAAGTGGCATCACTATAGGTCTTGCATCTTTCACTAAATCAATACGGAACTCAATCTCTTGGTGTGGTGGAAGTCCGATCACTTCCTCGAAGACGTTCGGATGCTGGCCAGCCACGGGCACATCTGACAACTCATCATGCAGGATGTCGAGGGAATTTAGAAAACTAGCCATTACCCCATCACTAGGTAGACCACCAAACACTACCCTCCACCCATCATCCGCTCTAACTGCCACCAAAAAGCCCTCACAGTCTACCACCACCCCGTATCTTTGGAGCCAATCGACTCCCAAAATAATGCCAAACCCAGTAAAGCCCAAAACAAAGCAATCACAAACAACCATGCATCCATGACTCGATAAGACCACATTACGACAAATCGTGCTAAGGCTAGTTGAACCACCAATTGGGTTCGTCGCTGCTAAAGGTCTATCGACTATCTCGGGTTCCAATCCCAACCTATCTACCAGGTCACTAGATATGAAGGAATGGGAAGATCCAGTATCAAACAATACTCGAACAGAAACATCATAAACAGAAAGCATACCTTGAATAATAACATTCTTTCCCTTCTCCACCGCAGTTGGGGGCATTCGACGAAGAAGGAACAGCATTGAGAGCATATGCTTTCACAATCTGCTTTTCTTTAGGGGGTTGCAGACACTTATCCTTGTGATGTCCCACTTGTCCACAGTTGAAGCACTTCCTATCCGCTGGCTTGGCCGACATTCTTTGGCATAGTGGCCCTTCTTACCAAAGCTGAAGCACTCCACATCTTTCTTACTCTTTTTCTGGCCATCTTTGGTTTGGTTCTACTTTCTCTTATTCTGAGAACCATTCTTGCCTCCACTGCTTACTTGCGGCTTTGGCTCTTCTACAGATGCAACCTCAGTCTTTGACTTGGGGTATAGACTCTCTGATTTCTAAGCTTTCCCTACAATCGATTCAAACGTCTCATCGATGTGGTTGATAAGCCTTTCCCCTAAGTACTGATCCAAGCATGTTATAAACTTCTCATTCTTCTTCTCAGGAGTGTCAATGAGGGATAATCCATACTTTGATAAAGTATCGAGCTCAGCAATATACTCCGAGACAGCTCTACCATTCTGTTTTAGCTCCAAGAACCTCTTAAACAATACTGATTTCTGAGCAGCTGCAATAAACTTGTCGCTAAAGTGAGTCTTGAACTGATCCCAAGTAACTTGGTTCTCTGGAGTAGTAGCCTTAATAGCATTCCACCAATTCATTGCCCATCCTTACAGCTGACGGGATGCTAGCTTTCTCTTCATCGCTTCCTCGATACCTTAGTCTTCCAAGATACGCTCACAGCTATCTAACCAAACCTGAACATCCGTGGCCGATTCCGTTCCGTGGAACGGTTTCCCACCAAGACTAGTGTAGTCCTTACAGAGCTTGGCGAAATCGGCCCTAGGCACCTCCACCTCTGCACCATCACCATTTGCAGCATTGGGAACTGCTCCTTGCACATTTCTAAGCGTCTCTCTCATGAAGTCAGTGAACATAGCCCTCATGTCAAGAGCATTCTCATTATTGGGTCCTCTACCAGCACCCCTCGTATATCGACTCATCGTTCAATCTATAAAGAGAAACGATTAACCATCCTCTTTGTGGTGTCAGTGCATTGCGACTTCATCCTTAGCTATACTAATAGTATATATATATAGCTTTTGAAAACCAAAATAATCACAAATACGCGCTCTCCTATACGTATTATCTCTCCCTGGTGTCTTTCCCTAGGTTAACTACGCAACCTATAGCTCTGATACCAAGTGTGACGGCCCGCCCCGCACCAGCCGACATTTCAAAGAAAGTGCGTTGTGCCAATGTCCAACCAACACGGGACGGTCGCCAAAGAAAGGAATAAGAAGAGAACTTACCGGTGAACTAACAAAGAACCTGAAGAATATCTCACAGCGCATGGAATAAAATATAATAAATACATACTTTGACATAAAATAGGAGAGACAGTGCATAAGCTGAAAACTAAACATCATAGCAGCGGAAAATCCAAATACAGCTTATGTTCCACATCATCATTATTACAACTTTAAAACTGTCTCTAAAGAAAAAGAAAGGGAAGGTACACTACTAATGCCCAAATTAGTGACTAGCAGCGGCACAGGGGGGAATATCTATACATATCATACGTGGGAGCCTCCTGCTCATCTCCGGTATAGCTACCCGTGCATACCACCTAACCTGTCTCTAGTCTGCCCGTTTAAGAGCACCCAGAGTAATAAGAAGACACATAAAACTATGGGTCATACAAAAGTCTGGTATGAGCGATAAGCAGCAAAACAGAACAATAACAGGTATACTAAACCATACCTAAACCTGGACCTGCAACCAAAGAGTTAGCACTACATACTGTACAATACTCTAAGGTGCTACTAGCATATGGTGTAAAGAATACGGGGGTGGAGGAGTGCATGTCATAGTGATGGAAAACAATCAAGCATAACAACCATCCTTACATCTCTCACTCAGTGCGTAAAGCATACGATATCCACCAATTTGATCACTAGACCCATCGAGGTAGTGATGGAGTCCGACTTGTATAATTATTGCTACCACCAAGCTTGCCCCATGGAGTCATGACTAAATCCTTACAAATGGCCCCACCTCATTGGTCCATAGCCAATAGTCCTACCTAGGCCACCGTGGCCCTGAATCCGTCCACATACCCCCTACCCCATAGTGATCCAAAGTTATAGACATCGATAACCCCTTTGCACACGTCCCGCCGCAAAGCCCAACTCATGAAGATAACTCATTGGTTCCCAACTGGATTTTGAGTTCTACTTCCTATTTGGGCTTCCTTTGCATCTCGGGTTTTGGTCGAATTAGAGTTGGTCTTCAGAAGAGTCATCACGTAATCGCAGCTCCAATCCAGTTCGGTTCGGCTTGCTTTAGTCAGTTCGATTCGAATACATCGCTCCTAGGCTTCCCGTTCGGTTCGGTGTTCCACTTCAGTTTGGTTCGGTTCGGTTCGGTATCCCCCCTTCCATCCAGTTGGTTTGGTTCGGTGCTCATGGATCTCGACCCGGTTTGGTGCTTCACTTCAACTCTAGCTCGAAGCTTGGTCCTCCGATCCGATTCCGCTCCCTAGCTCTAGTCCGATCCGATCTCCACGGCCTTGCTTCTCAGCTCTGATCTGATTCCCAACCCAACTCCAACTCTTTGCAAATGGCCCTTCTTCTTGCCGAGGCCTAGCTAGTACCAAGTTCGGATCCGGTTCGTATTCCCCTTGCCCGGTCCAGCGATCCAATCCGAGCCCTATAATTCGATCTGATCCGGTCCGAAACTCTGCACATTTCCTGCAACTTTTCCAGCGACTGTTTTACGCCGTACGACGGCGTTTTCGACCATTCTAACTCCTCTAAACAATCAAAAATCATTCCAACTAGTCATAGCAACATGTATAATTGACCACAAACACTAGAACAACAATTTGATATGTTAAAACGGATCAAACATAGCCAAAAACCCATATTTTTCCTTAATCATGTTTAAGAAAAACTAATGATAGGATTAGTAAAACTTAACCAAACTAACCAAATTTTCTAACAGAGGCCTAAAACAATATTTTGAAATTTATAAATATTTTTCCAGAATTTAATCATCATTAAATTCACTAATTACCCTTGATTAACCATGATTAGTGAGGAACTATGCAAATCACTCACCTTAGCCAAAAATTAAAACTTTCAAAACTGAAACTCCGCTGATTTGGGCGAATACCGATGTCTAACAGCAGTTCCAACCTTTCTTTGATGTATTTTCCTTTGATTTGACGTAGATTAGGCTAATACTTGATTAGAAAGTGATTAGAGGTGATTCTAGATGTTGGAGGCCATTGTTAGGGTTCCTATAATGAAAGTGGAAGCTAGAAAACTGAAATGAAATGAAAACCTACCTTATTTCAGCCTCCTCATAACCCTAATCCCGAAATGGGTTATGGGCCCATTCACTAATCACCTCGTTTGGCCCGGTTAAGCAATTTTTCATCTTCCAAACCTTATTTCAGTCATATATCCCAAATGGTAAGTCTGTTTTTCACATATGACCACTCTACGGAAAGGTAAACCATCATCTGAATCTAATAGAAGTGGTTTCAGTTCAAAACTCCTTTCCAATCAAAAGTTATGGCCGAAATAAGACCAGCTAGGGGCAAAACGGTCATTTAAAAATCGGTAAAAATCATGAACATGGGAAATGACCCCAATAGTCGTCTCATAAAGTTACATGACCATACGGCTTCGTATGTAAAAGAAATAAATATCCTACGATCCTTCGATGCGTAGAATACGGGTCGTTACAAAATGTTTGGTTAAATATGAATTAGAAAACAATAATATTTTTGATTAAAACTAATTTTTTTAAACCCGTGTTCGTTTTGTAAAACAATAAACGGTTTGTAATATAGTGCTGAAACGATCTGTGTTCGAAAACAAATTATAACTAAATATCAGTTTAGAATAATAGTTCAGTTTCTATACGCGCCATCCTGAAATATTTTATAGAATTTTACTGTAATTTTTAATTCGGAAAATAAGCGAATATTTGTTTTTTACGTATTTTAGTGTAACTGTTGTCCTTTTGTTGCTTTACAAAACTAATCAACCGATCTATTTTATTTTTGTTTTAGGATTGTAGTACGTTGATGTACATGATTTTATTATTAGCTATGGTCATTCATCGTCTATAATCGAAAATAAAATAAAACTATAACATGGTACATTGCGAACTATAAGATGATTGCTGGAACACGACACAAGTTCTTTTCTTAAGGCAAGGCATAATAAAACATGAGTGCACCGTTGAGAAGCTTGGATACTTGTAAATTTGGTATAAACTTTCCACCATGTGTTCATGTTGTTGACACTTGTTAAGTCCTACCTGAAGGATACCTTGAAACTACATTTATCTGCCTCTTCTTTACGTTCCCCTTCCATCGTCCTCCAGCCACTCTCGGAAAAAAAAGAATGAAAATAAACCAAGGAGAAGAAGAAACTGCACGAACAACTTTACCTCAGACAAACACTTCATCACCCTTCTCTCCTGTGTAAATTCCTCTTAACTTCGGTTATCACTTCACCATGCTTATGCAAGCACCAAACAGCTCCATGATTTTCCCTTCCACTGTCAATTGCATGATCATGTCCATCCACCACCTTGGCCATCTCTGGTGAATGGCAACCACTCCAGACCGTCGCACCTCCCACTGACTCCTCTCCTTTCTTTCCCTTAAAAGCAACATGACCCATTTTGTCCACTTTCCTCCATTCAAACTCACGCCTGCTCTCTCGCTTTTGATTAGTCAGGAAAAACCACCACCAAATCGCCCCCGCCACCAAACCCCATCGCATCCATCACCTGTGCAACCGCCAGTCCCCATAGTCGCCAGCCAACTCCTCCTTAACCACTTAACCGCTGCACTCCATCAGACCCTGCTCCACTCCTCAAACCACGTGACCTGACCTCCCCTCAAGCAAACAAAACCCCACCAGGACCTTCCACCTCTGGAAACTTGTTAGATTGATATAGGGTTGAGAGTAGGAGGATGTAAGAAAATAGTTGGGAAGTTTAAAAGAGGAGAGGACTAGGTAGGAAAGGTTTGGTGTAACACCCCGTATTTTCTGAGAATATTAAAATAACAAATTAAAGAATAATTTATTTGAAAAAGAGGAATGAGAAAAGAATGATGTTTAGCATTGTTCTAAGGTTTGTAAGCAAAAGACTTAGTAGCTCATTTGGTTAGAACATGTGACTTGCATACAAGAGGTACAAAGTTCGATCCCCGCTAGCGCCATATTTTTGTTTTAGGGGAATGGCTGAAAACTGGCTTAGTGTGAACGCAAAAAAGAGGTTTAGTGTGAAAATGGTTAATTATGAAGAAGTTATTTAGCCATGAAGTTTGTATGCATATGAGAGAAATATATATATATATATATATATATATATATATATATATATAAATTAAATAAATATTCAAAAAAAGTTCAAAACAGCGAATCGGGAGGGGGAATAGCCGAACCGCACCATTTTTGGAGTCGACCCAAGCCCCGCTGGGTCGACTAGAGGTCAATCCAGGGTGTTTGGCTGCCAACCCGTGGCCCGATTCGCCCTAAGGGCTGATATGGCATCTGAGTGGTTCAAATCATTTCTATGGTTAATCCTAAGGCCTAAATAACTTCCTACACCTACATATACACCCTAAGACCTAACCCTAATTTATAAATATTATCTATGGCACCATTATGCTGTCAAATTCTCTCTTAAACCCTAGCCGCCGCCTCTAAATCAAATCTCAAGTGTTCAACTTCAACTCAAATTAAAGATTAGAGCTTCTACAACAATTCAAGAAGATAAATCAGCAACACCGCAACGTTTCTACACCAATTTCAGTTCATAATTCTTTTCTTTAACCATGAAAGGTGAGTACGGTGATTTTCACAATATAATGGGATTAAAAGTAACATGATGAAGTTTTAAAAAGGATTCATATGTATGTAATTTAAATCTCATCCAAGTCTTCACCTTTTTGATTCATGTCATCATATGCCTATGTTTCTATGTAAAGTTCATACCTTTATCAGTTTATTCATGTTGAATCTGTCATTATGCCTCTATGCCAGTTTACATGCCCCTTTATTTCATGATGATGTGTTAATTCCAATTTTCTGTGATTTGATTCTCTCTTCTTATCCCTATTCCTTTTATTTTTGGATCTAAGCTACCTTCGAGCCTATGTTAAAAATACGCGCGAATGCAAATACGTGGGAATGATGGGAATATGTGAAATATGGAAAATTGGATATTATTGGATATTTTGGATAATTGGATAATATGTGAAATTGACATATTTGGGTATGAATTACATGGAATTGATGAAATTGCCTATAATTGTAAATTTATAATTGAGGCTAATTAATATGTAATTAGTGACAATTTGGAATAGGCAATTTTATAAACATAATTATATGCTTAATTGGATATACATGACATGAAAATTGGGCATGGGTGAAATACGATTATTAATAAACCTTTGACACAAGGTTAAGTGCAATTGTGATGTAAGACTGCCCGGAACCGCCCGGCAAGTCTAGCTGCCATAATTGGACGTCTAATGTGAGAGGTCAAAGGAATGAATTGTAGGCGCAATGGTTAATGACACAAGGTTAGACCCGGTTTGTGGCGTAAGACTGCCCGAAACCGCCCGGCAAATCCAGCGGCCGCAAATCTTTCGGTCTAATGTGGGAGGTCATGCACCGTTCGTCATAAGGAATGAATTAAGGAATACTAACCATAATAAGACATGGGTATGGTTAGAGGGTTAAGTGGGGTGACATGTAAATTATTAAATGTAAATATGGACTTAACCGGAATAAGATAAGACATGTAAATTATGACATGTAAGTATGGACTTAACCATAGCATGTGTAAGACATGGACATTTAAATTAAAATGGTTAAGTGGGAGAAAAACCTAGTGGGGACCAAGCATAGGTGGGAGGCTTGTGTCGGATGGGGGACCCGTTTCAACCAGTAACCCGTTTGAGTATCTAATTGGGCCCGATACTAGGCCGGGGTTGGGGCATGCTTACTGGACTTGAATGTAAGAGGTCAAAACGTGAATAGCGGTGGCAACGCGAGTCCAACAGGTTCATGTGTGTGCATGGGTCCAGGATGGTATGTAAGACGTTGTTGCATCGTGTAGATATGGCCGTGCATTTTATGTTGGTATCGGGGTTGCCACTTTGGGGAGTGATACACCCCATTGTGGGGCCAACACGGGTGCCTACGGGGTTTAGGGAGCCGATCGAATGGGTAGGGTAAGGGTACCTTAGCGGTGGTAGGAGCAAGCCGGCACCTACGATAGTAGCTAGGTACAAGTAACTACCAAGTTTGTCATGTGGGTATAGTTAGTGGGAAGGGATCAATCTTTAGTAAATAGAGACTACTAGATGTGCGGTGTAATTAAGTAATGTGGTGTAACTTAGCAAAACTGCGGTGTAACGAAATACATGTTGGTTGAGTTGGATAGTCCTTTGGGTGCTAGTCTGATGTTGACTTCGGTCTTTGGGGTTAGTACTTGTAGGGTTGTTCGCTTAGCCAAGGTGTAGGATTGTCTTAGTACTTAGGAACGAAATCATCTTGTCCATCCTTTTTATCTACCTTATCTATATTACAACCATATTATGATGCCTATTTATGTCTTGATCATTTACCTTACCTATTATTTGTTAAAATTACTGGACTCGCCAGACTTTATGCCTGACCTGTTTTGTTTCAACCTCTTTTCTTTCCTTCCCCCCCTCAGGTTTGCAAGGAGGGAATACTACAGCTTAGTGCCGATTTCTTTCAGTTGCTTGAAGAGAGTAGATGTATCACTTTGGACTCTCTCATCTTTACGGCTTTGCTTATGCTCAGTGGGGATTTATGCATTTATGTTATTTAAGTATTTGCTTCTTTATGTACTTTGAAGTTTTTGGAAAAGACAATTGACCATGTTGTAATGGTTTTTGGAGACTACTTATGTAAGCTTGTTTTGAAGTTATGATGCTATGAAATAAGTTTTATTTTTCACTGTGTTTTATTTATTTATTCTTGTAATTTATCTGTTCTATACTACTATAACGCTTCATGACATTATGCATTTCCTTTGTGAGTGACATTAATGGCCATGGGGTGTTACACGTGGTATCAGAGCCAGGTTACAAGAACAGATAAAAAGTTTTGAAAAGTGTTTTCAAAAGTATTATTTTCATAGAAAGTATTTTCAAAAACTTGTTTTAAAGAAGCTATTTTCAAGGAAAGTTTACTTTAAAGAGCATAATTTCCGCAAGCCATACATCTCTCTTTTGCTTCCCTTGTTTTGAAACTCTTTTTTTTTTCTTTTTAGCATGTCTGGAGCATCTGAGATACCAGAGGGTGTTCATGTACCTGGTTGGTTTCGTCAATATCTCGAGGCTAGGGCCGCTGCCGCGGGTCCGGCCGACGTTCCTCCTCCTCCTCCAGCTCTATTCATTCCTCCACGTGGAGATGCTTTCTCCAAGATATGTAAAGACTTTCGTTCGATGGGTGGAAAACCATTTAGTAGGTCTGAAACGTTCGTTGAAGCTAGAAATTGGTTGAAAGAAGTGGAGGATCTATTTGGTATTTTCGATTTGGACGATTGTAGGAAGGTCCAATTGGTTGCTTGGTTAATGAAGGACGAAGCTTCGTTTTGGTGGGAGGTTACTAATGGAGAGCGTGCTGTAGAGACGTGGGCTGATTTTAGGGGAAGGTTTGAGTTAAAATTCCTTTCTCAAGCCGACGAGAGTATGTACATGGAGAGGTTCTTGACATTGAAGCAAAAAAACTTGACCGTGAAGGAGTATGTGACCGAATTTAATAAGTTGGTGAGATTTGGACTAGAGTTGGTGAATAGCCTCACAAGAAGGCCTTGAGGTTTGCAAAGGGCTTAAATGAACCACTTCACAGTTTGGCTATGTCCCACATTCCAATGGGGGCTACGTATGAAAAGCTTGTTGATATCGCATACATGCATGAAGAAGAGAAGGGTGTAATTACTTTTAGGCCGCAAGATAAGAAGGAGGATCCAAAGAAAGCCCAACAACAAAAGAAAGGTGGTAAAGAAAAGAGGAAGTGTCACAACTGTGGGATACCCGGCCATTTGAAGAAAGACTGTAGGAAGGAGAAGAAGTTCGCTTGTTATCATTGTGGTGATCCAGGTCATGCTGTCAAGGACTGTCCTAAGAAGCAAGGGTAGAGGGCATGTTCTACTTCGCGAGGGCAGGTTCATGCTCTCATGGCTCCGGGGCAGGAAGAAGGTAGAAAAATTTCTGTCGAAAGATTGATTTTCTTGTTTGATCATCCTGTCCGTACTTCATTCGATTCTGGCGCATCACATTCGTTTATCTCTACATCATTAGTTGAAACACTGCACTTAAATACTAGTATCGTTGTGGATCCCATTACAGTCTCAAATCCTATTGGTGGGTCGGCTCATTTATCCATGGTTTGTAGGGATTTGAGATTGTCTATCATAGGCGTTGGTTTTGAATGTAATGCTTTTGTGCTTGGTTTCATGGGCTATGGGTTGATTCTAAGGATGGATTGGCTAGCTAGACATGGTGCCATCCTAGATTGTGAATGAAGGGTAGTAAAATTGTTGACTCGTAGTGGAAAGACCCTTGATATTTCTTGTGACCTTAGAGGATTAGTGATGCTTAGTTATTTTGAGTCACTTGACGCATCCAATGATGATTTACATTCTGTTCGTATAGTCCATGAATATGTTGATGTAGGGGTCTACCCCCAAAACGTGAGATAGACTTTCGTATTTATCTTGTAGACAATGCAAACCCCATTTCTCTGCCAGTACGCCACATGGATCCTCGTGGGAGGAGGGAACTCAATAAGCAAGTAGGGGAGTTGCTTGAGAAGGGGTTCATAAGACATAGTATATCGGAGTGGGGTGCTCCAGTAGTATTTTCCACGAAGGCGGATGGGTCCCTTAGACTTTGTGTGGACTATAGAGAACTTAATAAGCTTACTAAGAAGAATAGGCACCCACTGCCGAGGATTGACGATCTCTTCGATCAGTTAGTTGGCGCCTCAGTGTTTTTGCAGTTGGACTTAGCCACTGGTTACCATCAATTGAGAGTAGCTGAGGATAGCATAGACAGGACTGCCTTTAGGACTCTGGACGGTTTCTATGAGTGGCTTGTGATGCCATTCGGTTTGACAAACGCCCCCGCGTACTTTGTTGAGTTGATGAGTAGGGTGTTTAGGGAGTACCTTAATAAATTCGTGGTGGTCTTTGTGGATGACATCTTGATCTTTTCTAAGAGCGAGGAAGAGCATGCCCTACATCTTAGGGAAGTGTTGGTGACCCTTCGAGCGCATAACCTTAAAGCTAAATTTTCTAAATGTCATTTTTGGAGGAAGGAAGTGCGATTCTTAGGGCATGTGGTTTCCAAAGAAGGGATAGCTGTGGATCACGCGAAGGTGGTGACTATCCAAGATTGGAATGTCCCTAAAAATGCTACCGAGGTGAGGAGTTTGTTGGGGTTGGCTGGCTACTAAAGAAAGTTTATCAAGGACTTCGCAAAGATATCAGCCCCATTGACACGCTTGACGAAGAAGAACCTAGTTTTCACGTGGGACGTGGATTGTGATGATGCATTCCAACGTTTAAGGAGAGCTTTGACAACAACCCCAGTCTTAGTGTTGCCAGATGGGAGTAAGCCATTTACCGTTTATACCGATGCTTGTGGGACAGGACTAGGCGCAGTCTTAATGCAAGAGGGGAGGGTAATATCCTATGGAGGAAGGCAGTTGAGAGTGCATGAGAGAAATTACCCTACACATGACCTAGAGTTGGCCGCTATTGTTTTCACACTTAAGTCTTGGCGCCATTATCTTCTTGGCGAGAAATTCGAATTGTTCACAGACCACAAATCGCTAAAATATTTGTTCTCTCAGAAGGACTTGAACTTAAGGCAGCAAAGGTGGATGGAATTCTTAGCATCCTACGATTTTGAGATAGCATATACCCCTGGAAAGGGTAACGTGGTGGCAGACGCCTTGAGTAGGAAAAGGTTGTCCTTGAGTCTGTTGTTTGTTGAGCAGCAAAGCTTAGAGTTCATCTCTACATTTGACTTTAGACCTTCCATTGACTTTGTACCCGGTTTGCTAGCATCCTTAGAGGTCTGACTTACACTTTTGGGACGGATTGGTGGGGCACAGCGAGATGACCCACAATTGGTTGAGTTAGTAGAGAGGCTTATAAGGGGGGAGTCATCGAGCCATCTCAGTAGGTATACCCTAGATGATAAGGGTTGGTTACGTAGGGATGGTAGACTTTGTGTACCATGAGACGAGAACTTGAGGAAGACCATTCTTGATGATGCACATCGTTCGAAGATGACCATTCACCCCGGCGGGGACAAGATGTACATGGACATGAGACGAGTTTACTTTTGGACCAGTATGAAGAGGGATGTGGCCGAGTTTGTCGCTAGATGCTTGGTGTGCCAACAAGTAAAAGCAGAGCAAAAGAAGCCCGGTGGGTTGCTTCACCCATTGGAGGTCCCACAATGGAAGTGGGAGAGTGTCTCGATGAACTTTGTTGATGTGTTACCAAGATCAAGGAAGGGTAATACGGGGATTTGGGTTGCGGTAGACCAACTTACTAAGAGCTCCCATTTCATTCCCGTGAAGAGTAAGAGGACTGCTCCATGGTTAGCCTCCGTATACATTCGAGAGATAGTTCGTTTGCACGGTGTTCCTTCTAGCATAGTGAGTGATCGCGATCCTATCTTTATTAGCGAGTTTTGGAAGAGCTTGCTTAGAGAGGTGGAAATAGAGCGTGATGCGACAATTCGACGAGCTCCTACATGCATTCTTGGGTCAAAGATTAAGAAGTTGAGGAATCGAGAGGTCAAGCTAGTCAAAGTGCAATGGGGAGATGATGAGAGCGATGCTACTTGGGAGACGGAAGAGAAGATGTGTTCATTGTACCCTTTTCTTTTCGAGGGTATGTCTTTTAATTTCTCCTTTATCGCTTAGCTTGTACTTGTTCTATCTTTAGTATGTTCTCTCACTAGTATCTTTGACCTTTAGATAGGGTAGTCCTATGGTTGAAACATGTGTTTGAGACATGTTATGTATGGTGGATGCATGCAGATGTAAGTGTTTGCTAGTGGTTGCTCGTGGATGCATATACACCCACTTTAGGCACTAGATCGGCTCAATCACTTTCATATTGCATATTGCATATAAATGGACGTATTTAGTAAAATGAATGTACGTTGAATGTGTGTATCATATGGATGTTGCATTTAAATGAATGGTTGTGCACACATGTAGTAATGATATGTATAAGGTTCTTTGCATACATGATGGATACATGGCACTATCATTATTTGCATTAAGGAGGTCAATTGAATCAGTGGACCGCCTGATTTTGCATTAGTATATGGACATATACACACACTATGCATATGTACATGAAAAGCATTAGAAATCTTTTAAGGACCATGGTTGCTAGTTGTTGATGGTTGAGTAGATGGGTGATTGGATGGTAGGATACGTTCTTCTTGACATAGAGATTTCGAGGACGAAATCCTTTAAGTAGGGGAGAATGTAACACCCCATATTTTCTGAGAATATTAAAATAACAAATTAAAGAATAATTTATTTGAAAAAGAGGAATGGGAAAAGAATGATGTTTAGTATTGTTCTAAGGTTTGTAAGCAAAAGACTTAGTAGCTCATTTGGTTAGAACATGTGACTTGCATACAAGAGGTACAAAGTTCGATCCCCGCCAGCGCCATATTTTTGTTTTAGGGGAATGGCTCAAAAGTGGCTTAGTGTGAACGTAAAAAAGTGGTTTAGTGTGAAAATGGTTAATTATGAAGAAGTTATTAAGCCATGAAGTTTGTATGCATATGAGATAAATATATATATATATATATAGATATATAAAAATTAAATATATATTCAAAAAAAGTTCAAAACAACGAATCGGGAGGGGGAATAGCCGAACTGCACCATTTTTGGAGTCGACCCAAGCCCCGCTGGGTCGACTAGAGGTCAATCCATGGTGTTTGGATGCCAACCCGTGGCCCGATTCGCCCTAAGGGCTGATATGGCATCTGAGTGGTCCAGATCAATTATAGGGTTAATCCTAAGGCCTAAAAAACTTCCTACACCTATATATACACCCTAAGACCTAACCCTAATTCATAAATATTATCTACGGCACCATTATGCTATCAAATTCTCTCTTGAACCCTAGCCGCCGCCTCTAAATCAAATCTCAAGTGTTCAACTTCAACTCAAATTAAAGATTAGAGCTTCTACAACAATTCAAGAAGATAAATCAGCAACACCGCAACGTTTCTACACTAATTTCAGTGCATAATTCTATTCTTTAACCATGAAAGGTGAGTACAGTGATTTTCACAATATAATGGGATTAAAAGTAACATGATGAAGTTGTAAAGAGGATTCATATGTATGTACGTAATTTAAATCTCATCCAAGTCTTCACCTTTTTGATTCATGTCATTGTATGCCTATGTTTCTATGTAAAGTTCATACCTTTATCAGTTTATTCATGTTGAATCTGTCATTATGCCTCTATGCCAGTTTACATGCCCCTTTATTTCATGATGTTGTGTTAATTCCAATTTTCTGTGATTTGATTCTCTCTTCTTATCCCTATTCCATTTATTTTTGGATCTAGGCTACCTTCGAGCCTATGTTAAAAATACGAGCGAATGCAAATACGTGGGAACGATGGGAATATGTGAAATATGGAAAATTGGATATTTTGGATAATTGGATAATATGTGAAATTGGCATATTTGGGTATGAATTACATGGAATTGATGAAATTGCGTATAATTGTGAATTTGTAATTGAGGCTAGTTAATATGTAATTAGTGACAATTTGCAATAGGCAATATTATAAACATGATTGTATGCTTAATAGGATATACATGACATGAAAATTGGGCATGGGTGAAATACGATTATTAATAAACCTTTGACACGAGGTTAGGTGCAATTGTGGCGTAAGACTGCCCGGAACTTCCCTGCAAATCCAGCTGGCACAATTGGACGTCTAATGTGAGAGGTCAAAGGAATGAATTGTAGACGCAATGGTTAACGACATGAGGTTCGACCCGGTTTGTGGCGTAAGACTGCCCGACAATTCTAGCGGCCACAAAGCGTTCGGTCTAATGTGGGAGGTCATGCACCGTTCGTCATAAGGAATGAATTAAGGAATACTAACCATAATAAGACATGGGTATGGTTAGAGGGTTAAGTGGGGTGACATGTAAATTATGACATGTAAATATGGACTTAACCGGAATAGGATAAGACATGTAAATTATGACATGTAATTATGGACTTAACCATAGCATGTGTAAGACATGGACATTTAAATAAAAATGGTTAAGTGGAAGAAAAACCTAGTGGGGACCAAGCATAGGTGGGAGGCTTGTGTCGGATGGGGGACCCGTTTCAACCAGTAACCCGTTTGAGTATCTAATTGGGCCTGTTACTAGGCCGGGGTTGGGGCATGCTTACTGGACTTGAATGTAAGAGGTCAAAACATGAATAGCGGTGGCAACACGAGTCCAACGGGTTCATGTGCGTGCATGGGTCCGGGCTGGTAGGTAAGACTTTGTTGCATCATGTAGGTATGGCCGTGCATTTTATGTTGGTATCGGGGTTGCCACTTTGGTGAGTGATACACCCCACTGTGGGGCCAGCACGAGTGCCTATGCGGTTTAGGGAGCCGATCGAATGGGTAGGGTAAGGGTACCTTAGCGGTGGTAGGAGCAAGCCAGCACCTACGATAGCAGCTAGGTATGAGTAACTACCAAGTTTGTCATGTGGGTACAGTTAGTGGGAAGGGATCAACCGTTTGTAAATAGAGACTAGTAGATGTGCGGTGTAATTAAGTAATGTGGTGTAACTTAGCAAAAGTGCGGTGTAACGAAATACATGTTGGTTGAGTTGGATACTCCTTTTGGTGCTAGTCTGATGTTGACTTCGGTCTTCGAGGTTAGTACTTAGAGGGTTGTTCGCTTAGCCAAGGTGTAGAATTGTCTTAGTACTTAGGAACGGAATCATCTTGTCCATCCTTTTTATCTACCTTATCTATGTTACAGCCATATCATGATGCCTATTTATGTCTTGATCATTTACCTTACCTATTATTTGTTAAAATTACTGGACTCGCCAGACTTTATGTCTGACCCGTTTTGTTTCCACCTCTTTTCTTTCCTTTCCCCCCTCAGGTTTGCAAGGAGGGAATACTACAGCTTAGTGCCGATTTCTTTCAGTTGCTTGAAGAGAGTAGATGTATTGCTTTGGACTCTCTCATCTTTATGGCTTTGCTTATGCTCAGTGGAGATTTATGCATTTATGTTATTTAAGTATTTGCTTCTTTATGTACTTTGAAGTTTTTGGAAAAGACAATTGATCTTGTTGTAATGGTTTTTGGAGACTACTTATGTAAGCTTTTTTTGAAGTTATGATGCTATGAAATAAGTTTTATCTTCCGCTGTGTTTTATTTATTTATTCTTGTAATTTATCTATTCTATACTACTATAACGCTTCATGACATTAATGCATTCCCTTTGTGAGTGACATTAATGGCCATGGGGTGTTACATTTGGTTTAGGCCAAGAATGTGTGAGAGCTAAAGAATGTATTTGCGACCTTGCATGAGAACGCATGGGATTTTTAATGCAAGTGCGGATGTGTAGCAAGGGAAAGAAGATGGTAAGATGTTAGTGGTCGATCCATGTGGAGGTGAAAGTGAAGAAATAACTGCCCTGGAGCTGTGTGGGTGCATGCACATGGACCTAAACCTGGAGAAGGTTAGAGTGGGCGCATGCAGTACAGTCTGTTTATACATGCGATCGGTCGGAGCAATAGTATCTTGTTCTCGGGCTTAAATGCAGGGATTTGCGACTGTCACTTGGTTGTCTTGCTTTGTTGGAGCGGGATTGCTATCAATTTCGACTTCCTTGTTAGCTCGTTATGAAAGGTGAGAACTCCTATTTTCATTTAATTTAAACTCAATAGAGTAATTATTGACAAATTAGTTTATAATTAAAATGAGTTGATGATTGGTTGTTTGCCGATGTTTGTAGTTAGGTACGTAGTGTGATGTATGATCATCTAGTTAGAATACACTAGACACTAAGCGTTGTGGACCGTAGCGCTTTAATGTGGGTTGATGTTGATTGTATGGATGGATTCGTGTTCATATGGTTGTTTATGATCGTGTTTATGGTTGTGTCACACACACACCGTTGTGTGATTGTATAGATATTCGATTTGAATCTCCTTGCCATGCGAATAATGATTTTATTATTAAAATTAACAACTTGAAATTTAACTTTGAATTTATATTTTTTTGGAAAATCGGTAATAATTAAACAATATTCGCAAAAGACTGTGATTTTGAAAGAATTTAATTTGGTATGCAAATACTGGATTTTTGCAAATAGTTGATTTCATCACAATAATCGAACGAATTTTAAAGAATTATTATTCGTTTTAATTTAAATTGAATATTCGGAAAATTTAAAAATAATGTTTTAAATAAAGTTGTTCTAACCGGGAATATAAAATATTATTTGGATTTTTTTATAGTTTAAAACTTCTAAGAAAATGATAAAATGAATTTTGTAAAGACAAAGCAGTTCCGAAGTATTTCGATGGTTTATATTAATTTGGTCTAGTTATTACAAATAAAAATATTTTTGAATCAGATTTAAAAATGATCAACTGATGTTCAAAAAGAAAAAAAAAAACGATTTTAAATTTGAATTAGTTTTGAAATTAGATCGAACAACAATTTGAAATATGTAACCAGCATTAGTTTGTGAAAACAATGGGAATGATTTGTTTGTGATGAATTGAATGAGATTTGAAAATATTACTGCAAGTTTTGATTTAATTTAAAATAAATATTGAAAATGTGAAATGAAGATTTTTGAAGTAAAGCAATGTTTGAAACTAAAATGTAAATATGAAACACTATCGGAATACGGTTTTAAAAAATAAAATTAAAAGCGATTTGAGTTGAGATATTTGAATACCGAATGATTTTTGTATCCATTTGATTTAAAATGGCTATTTTATAGCATTGCGGTAACGCTGTTAAATGTTATTATAACAGTTCGTTGGAAACAGTCGCGTTTTGGGGTTATAAACTATATGTCATCATTTTAAGCTATTAAAATGGTTTGCATGTATTTTGAAAAATCTTAAGCACTTAAATTATTTCATATGGATTTGTTACTGACTTTTAAGCCAAGTATTTGAAATATGAATTGTTTGAATTACCCTGAATGGAACCTATACCAAATTGAGATTTGGAAATTTTGAAAACTCATGAAAATGATAATGAATAAGAGAATTATGGTCTGAAATGTAAGATTTGAAAATGAGTATTAAATTTCAAGGAATGGTTAAGACGATAATGGGGTTTATGGAAACTGGAATAAATCGAGTCTTGATTTCAGGTGAATTAATAATGATTTGGGAAGGAGATTTAAACGGGAAATCCGAAATGATCCATAACTCTTGTTTTAAATGTGCTTATTACTAGGAAAGACCGGGATTGACTATATGTTCGAAAACCATTCCAAGTAATAATACGACGTTATAAAGGAAACTGAAGACTTGGAAAACCGATAAGTGAAGACCGAGAATTTTTGAATTGTTTAGATTTATTGTTGATGTCTCGATTGGGCCGATCAGCCGATACGAGGTTATAAGTGGCACGAGATCTGAATATGTTTGAATATTTTTGGGTTGTTGTTCCGTTCAGACCCAGAACAGACTTGTATGGATTGTGTGTCTGACATTGAAATTTACCCCATAACACTGATTTTTGTTAATATATATCGGATTTAGGGCAATATATTATCCTCGTCTCTAAGTCGTATGAACTTAGAGGGTATGCATTGACCGAAATCAGTGACATGTTGTGAATTGTCAATGTGGCATACTCGAGTTATGAAATGAGCTAGTGATGATCAAAGCATGGCATTTCGAAGTGTAGTTTTGTGTATATAGTGACCTCGAAGAACCTCACACCCGGAGTGGTGGTAAACTGGCGGTTAGGTTGTATACATAATCTCTAGTGAAAATCGAAGCTGCGGCGGTAGATCTACCTCGAAACCTGAGGGAATAAAGTGTATACTGTAACAACCCGGAAAATCTGGGCCAGTTTAAAATTTTTATTTTGGCAATTTTAGCGAATTTTGAATATTTAAAATGAATTATTTTAAATAATATCGACGTGAAATTTATTTTGAATAGAATTCGACGTATATATTATATACGTCGTCGTTAGAATATAAAATAATTATATATAATTAAAAAAAGGAATTGAAAATGGCGCGGTAGTTCGAAAATTCGATTTCTAATTTCAAATGAATATACAGAATTCGATATAAGTCAGAATTGAACGAAACAAGAAATATTTGAATCTGTATAACTATATCTTTGTAACGAAGTTAACAAACTGAGATTTCATTTTAGAAATGATAAGATATGTCCAGTTTAAAATTAGAAATAGTCGCTGTGGAATTTATATATATTTTTATATATATAAGGCCCTTAAAAATAGCAATTTTGCAAACGACCTCGGATTTCGACGAAACCAGTTTTGTTGGGCCCGGGATGTAAAGTTATTGCTAGGTTTCAAATTTCATAATTTTTCGATTCAATATGTGAGCGTGGTAAAGGAAAACGCGTTTGACCAGTTTCAGTTGATTTTAATCGACTGGAAAATGGCCATTTTTCTAACGGTCTCAGAATTCGACGAAACTAGTTTTGTTAGGACCGTATCGTCAATACGAAGCTAGAAAATATTTTTCTGGAATTTTTCGTGTTCGTATGTGGCCCCGGTAATTTGAAAGGTACGTTTAAAATTCAATATACAGAGTTAAATGAAAATTTAACGGAAACTGATTCAAATGATCGAATCAGCCAACGATGCACATCCCATTATGTTCGGAATGGGGGTAAAATGCTATGGACGATAGGCGGTGGGCCTCGTTTCGAGGTCGTATGTAAAAGTACTTTTTTTTAAAAATTAAATAATTAAATAATAATAAATAATAAAAAAAAGGAATTCCCTCTTTCCCCTTTATTGGTTCTGGCCCCCCCCATCGATTTAATCAGAAATCGTTTTCAGAAAAAAAAAAAAAAAAAAAAGAGAAATGGGAGGGGATCGTTCGTCGCCCTCCTCCTCAGGCGACATCGCCGTCGGCGCAAGGCGCGAGGCGCCCCCCCCACCTCGTCGCCATCCAACCCCATCTCCCCCGCAGCAGTAACGAAGCCTGAACCCCCTCAATCGACGCCTTGCTGTCGCCCACGCCACCAGAACTCCGGCGAGGCCCCCCCTGCTGCTGCGCTTCCACCCTGCGACACCCCTCCCAAATCGCAGCTCTCTCCCCCTTCTCCTCCCCTCCGTTGAAATAAGCGCCCCCCCCTATGTAAGTCGTTTTTTTTATTTATTTATTTTTATTTTATTTAAAACAGAAAATACTGATTTATTTTAAATGATTTAAAAACAGATTTTATTTTATTTTAAGTATAAAAACTGATTTTTATTTTAAGTATAAAAACTGATGTTTTAAAAAGTAAAAACTGATGTTTTAAAAAGTAAAAACTGATGTTTTAAAAAGTAAAAACTGAATTTTTAAAAGTATTCAAAACTGAATTTTTAAAAGTATTCAAAACTGATTTTTAAAAAAGGATTAAAACTGAATTTTTAAAAGTATTCAAAACTGATTTTAAAAAAAGGATTAAAACTGAATTTTTAAAAGTATTCAAAACTGATTTTTAAAAGATGCAAAAACTGATTTTGTTAAGTAGAAAAAAACTGATTTTAAAAGCAAGTAAAAACTGTTTTTAAAAAAAGAAGAGAAAATCAGATTATTTTTATATGTTGAAAGCAGAAATAAAAATTCGATTTTTATATATTGAACTTTGAAGTAAAAATTCGATTTTTATATATTGAACTTTGAAATAAAAATTCGATTTTTATATATTGAACTTTGAAATAAAAATTCGATTTTTATATATTGAACTTTGAAATAAAAATTCGATTTTTATATATTGAACTTTGAAATAAAAATTCGATTTTTATATATTGAACTTTGAAATAAAAATTCGATTTTTATATATTGAACTTTGAAATAAAAATTCGATTTTTATATATTGAACTTTGAAATAAAAATTCGATTTTTATATATTGAACTTTGAAATAAAAATTCGATTTTTATATATTGAACTTTGAAATAAAAATTCGATTTTTATATATTGAATAGCGAAGTAAAAATTCGATTTTTATATATGTAGTGGCTACGGGCGAAAGCGACAAAAAGGCGAGAGCGACGAAGAATTCTGCAAAAGAAGAGTCAAGATGATTGGATAGCTTTCTGTGAGAATTTCTCACCTTTCAATTTACTTTTCTAGTTATATATATATACTAGGATGCAGACGGTGTTTAGTAGCACCCGACACAATCGTCCACAGACCATGGACTTGTTTGTTTGGCTGTTTGGTTATTGATTGTGATATTGGTTTGAATGTGGTTTGTGGTGTGAAAAATCGAATCGATAAATTGGTTAGGATTAGACGTGCGCCGTTATAAGGCGAAGGAGTAAGGCTAGGTTAGACCCTTACTCCAAATTTTGTGGTTTGCATAACGAAAGTGAATTTGATTGATGTGTGAATGGCGTGGGCCTTCACTAGACCGGGGATAAGGCTAGGCCTCGTCCCGTTTCTAGTATCGTGCCGTTATGCCGCCGAAATTTTCTAAAATATGTTAGAAAATAAAAATATCATTTTATTTGTGTAAATGAATAATAGAAATTCATATGTTGAAATAAAATGTTTTATCGTTAAAAATATAATTTTTAACGTGAATATGAATATAGTGAAAGTGAATAAAATAAATATTCATTTACAAACCAGACGGTTTGTTTATGTACACTTATTTGAAGGACATTGATTGGGTCGATAAATTTTACACATCGCCCAACAGCACAAATAAAATATGTGTTTGATTGTTTGAAACCCCACACGGGTGTTGGGATGAAATTTGAAGTTCACTCATCCCAATTGATTGAATATGTCGATCGGTTGATTGACAGGCTGTTTTAAGCGTTGGATATCTAAATTTGATGCTTATACAGTGTAGTGCACTTTGGTTGATGGTTGATTATTTTTCCATGCTATTATATACATGTGTTGTATGAAAATCCATATAATTAACTTTATATGGTAATTGATTGGGCCTCATTCCAGTTTTAAAATAGAAATATTTGAAATAGAAATATTCGAAATGGAATATTTGGAAATATCAATATATGAAGCCGTGTTGATTAGATTGACGCCATTTTGACGTGAACGATATTTATATCGATTTTAAAACGATTTCGAAATGAATTGAATTGAAAACGATTTCGAAATGAAATGAATTGAAAACGATTTCGAAATGAATTGAATTGAAAACGATTTCGAAATGAATTGAATTGAAAACGATTTCGAAATGAAATGAATTGAAAACGATTTCGAAATGAATTGAAAACGATTTCGAAATAAAAGGAATTGAAAACGAATTCAAATTGAATTGAAATTTGAAGTGAATAGAAATGAATTTTAAAACGAATTTATAAAGAAGAATTCAATTGTGATTTGAATCGAAAGGGAAGTTGAAATTGCTTTTGAAACGAATTTAAAACTATTTATATAATTCGTTTTAAATAGAAATCGACGAAATATATTATATATATATTATCTATATAATATAATGGCCTGAATAGAACGCGCCGCGCCGCGGCAGTTCGCGAATTTCGACCATTTATTTCAAACGGGCATTACGGGAGATCCGACCGTCGGATTCTCCTAAAACCGGAACCGTTGGGTTCGTATCGAAAAGAGCTTTCTAATGAATGTTAGAAATTTGAAATCTAACGGTTGGATTTGGAGATACGTCCAAATCAAATTCGAAAAAGGTCGCTGTAAGTGCAGTTCGATGACCGTTGATGGAAATCGACTGTATGGGCCTTGATAAAATTATTAAAAATAGTAATAATTTGTGTAAAATCATAAGAAATGATTTGTGAAAGTTTGGGATGAAAAACTCCATATTTGAAAAGATAAAAATAGATTTTTATCGAAATGAACTAGTTTTGAACTAGAATTATAATTCTATTTATTTTTAAATAAATAAATTGAATTCGAAAAGGGTTTTAAAAAGAACCAAAATTTCCAATGATTGCATTGGAGTGGATTTGAATCGAAATTGTCTTCGGAATATTTCGATGTTGGAATTCGTGATATTACAGGTGTTGTTATGGAAATTTGAAAGATATATATTTGTATCGTTATTTCCAATACGACATTTGTTAGTCGTAGAATTCGATATTGAATATAAGCCGATATATTTTCTATCCAGAGCCTTGTATTGAATATCGAATGTGATTTGGGTTTGTCGTGAATGGTGTCTTCACTAACACTGTTCTTGAACCCAGTTGAGAAAAGATTAAATCTTTTTATTTAGATTTAATGAAGTGTACCAATTAAATAATATTTAATTGGAATTGAATTGATATTGATTTTTGGGTTTATCGTGAACAGTGTTTTAAATAATACTTGTTCTTTAACCCGATAATTAATGAATGTGATTTGGGTTTGTCGTGAATGGTGTCTTCACTAACACTGTTCTTGAACCCAGTTGGGAAAAGATTAAATCTTTTTATTTAGATTTAATGAAGTGTACCAATTAAATGATATTTAATTGGAATTGAATTGATATTGATTTTTGGGTTTATCGTGAACAGTGTTTTAAATAACACTTGTTCTTTAACCCGATAATTAATGGAATGTGATTGTGGGTTTATCGTGAATCGTGTTTTAAATGACACTGATTCTTTAACCCAGATAATGATTAAAACTAAGTGGAGTTTTAATGAATCTTTAATTAGATTGAAAAGATCGAGAATGGAGTATCACCAGTTTTGCTCCAGACGATAGTTAAATCTTTAATTAGATTTGAACGTGAAATTTAGAAACTAACTGTCGGTTAGCCAAGCAGAATGGTTTTCTGGATATTGATCTGATGTTGGTTTCGGCCTTCGGGGTTAATATTTGGGGAATTATTCTCTTGATTAATTTACGGTTAGTGACTAATGAATTGGAATGAGGCGTATGTTGTGTTTGTGTAACACTTATTTAAAATATACGCGGGTTATTCGGAAAGACCGGGTTCATCCCATTCTGAATAACTGATACGACGATAAGTCGAAGATGAAGACGATGGTCGAAGACCGGAGGTCTTCACGTCGTTTGGGTGATAACTGATGATCTTGATTGGGCTGTACACCCAAGAAGATGGAAACAGTTGGTGATCGTCCAGACGTACTTGGAGATCGATGGATATGCGGGGTACTAGGTGCCTCCGGTTTCGTTCAGGCCCAGAACGGACTTGTAAATGGACTGTGTGTCTGACATTGGATTTCATTCTGTGTGACTGATATCGGTTGCATAGAGTGGTTTGCCTGTGTGGCATGCTAAGATGCAAATGATCAAGGCTTCTGTTGAAAAGCAAAGTCTTGTGGTGATGATCAAAGCACGGCCTTTGTGGCGTAGCTTTGTGTAACGTTTACTTCGCGAGTTTCACACCCGGTATGAACCAAAAACGGGAGAGGACATCAGGGGGGACTTGCGTTTCTTTCTAGCTAGAAGTGGCGTCAGTGGTTTTACACGCCCTGACGAGTTTGACTTATGTGGTTGTTGCGGTTGCGAGGCGCCTCGGTTATATCGGTTTCGGCCGAATGCATTCTGGTCGGCTGACGGACCAGACTTACACCCCATAGGGTGGGGAGACGTATTGTTCAGGCATTATAATCCACTTCGTGTGGACCGGCCCTGACGATCCAAGGTACGGTTGCGGCTGTGCCTGAGACACGGGCTAGAGCGTCTCGAATCGGTTGAGGACTATCTTTTGCCTCGGTTCATAGATGGAAATCCAATTTCCAAATACGTGACACTTGCGATTTTGATTGTATAACTTATATCTGGCGACATAGTGGTATGGGGCATTCATGCCGCCTATGATTGATACTTATGATTTGAAGTTGTTTTATACACTATGCACTTATAATAGTATCAAATGATTTGTTTTAAACGTATCAAGCATGCTTTGGCTGTTATAAGGTAAAAACCCTATCCTCCGGCTTGCGTTGCATTGTGTGATGGGACCTGGGTCTTATAACAGCTTCATTTTTCTTTATTTAGCATTGCGCTGTTTGTTTTATGCACTGGTATTCTTGGGAGGAAACCCGTTCCGTGTTATACGGCGTGGTCCCTTGTTTTACCTAATGATTTAAAATAAAGATTAATAACTGTTTTAGTTCTCACACCAGTCCCATGACTGACCTGGAGTTTATTGTTTTAACCTAAACTCTGGGTGCCCTTATTTTGACACGGGCAGCTAGTAGTTTCGGTTTTGCAGATTTATATTCACAGGATCCTGGTTTACAGCTGGAACGATATCCGGAAAGCTTTGTATCCGTATATCTACTTCTAGTCGTGTATTGTATTATTTTCCGCTGCTATGTATTTAAATGTAATTTAAAGCTCTGATATTTCTGTGTAATATTGTTTCATACTCTGTATATTCTTGTAATCTGATGCATTGTTGTAATATACAATGAAATGTTCTTCTGTATGCGTTCTGTTGTGGTTTGTTCTCGAACTATCCGACGCTTTCCTTTACGGGGAAGTTGCGGGTTTTTACATATACGGTGCCCAATGTCTGGATTTTATCGGGGATATATACTTTCGCGCTATGTATTCGGTGTCCGTTGTCTGGATGTTAATCGGGAATACTTAGCTTCGTGTCCTCCAATGATCTTTCGTGCCAGGAACTATCATGTTGGAAACCCAATAACCAATACGAGCCATTCGATTTGTTTGTAAACTATATAGGTGGGCATAGTTACTATACTTGCTAATATTTATATATTATTTGCGAAATGGTTTTCAACACGTTGCACTAATGATAATATTTGAAAGAAGAATTTCATGTATAAAGCATTTTAGGTTATCATAAGACAACACTCGCCTATCTGGTGTGCGTTTGCATTGTGTGATGTGGGAGGAGCTTATGATAGCTTCATTTTCTAAAATCATTGCGGATTTCTGTGCACGGGGAATTCACATGGAGTTAACCCGTTTCACGTTAGCGGCGTGGTCCGGTGAATTTTCCCAACTTTAAAATAAACCCTAAAAATAGTAACTGCCTTGAGTTCTCACACCAGTCCTACGACTGACCTGGAGTTTATTGTTCCCTTTTCTAAACTCTGGGTGCCCGTGTTTTACATGGGCAGCTAGTAGTTTAGTTTGCAGGTTTAGTTTCTGCGCTAGATTCAGTTTGGAGCTAGAGTTCTATTTTGGTTTACTTCTTCCGCTGAGAGAATTTTGTTTCCACTGAGCTTATGGTATACTCTTATTTTATTGTAACTATGATGTTAACATTTCGTAATGAAATAAAAAGTGCTGTTCTTTGTGTTCAAATGTGTTAGTACCCATAACCATCCGTCTTTATGAACGATTTAAGTTGGTTTAATTATCAGCGAGAATCGGGCAAAAAGGCGAGTCGTTACATTAAGGCTTCACAAACCTGAACAACCAACTGTTAAACCTTAAAATAACGATTCTTCCCAAACCGCTGAGCCAAATCTTTAATGTAACCACTCTATGGAAAGGCAATCATCATTTCCTTTCCAATAGCATAGGTCTCACCATCTGATTTGACCTCAGTCAAAAGTTATGCCCTGTACAAGACTGATAGGGGCAAAATGGTCACAAACAAAATTAGTAAAAATATGGACATGTCTCACATTCCCATAAGCAAAATATTAAAATACGAGAATGATCCAACCTTCAGTGAATAAAATAAAAATATTTTACAATCCACCGATACATAAAATGAGGGCTGTTACACAATCAACTAGAAAGGATTTAGGAATGTAGGATTGCGAAACTCTGAATAAAAAGTGTATAGGTCAGGAAAGGGAAATAAATTCTTCCATGGTGTCTTTCCGTACATCCATCACATTTGCTACTAAAAGATGGATCTGCATCCAAGGTTCAGACTTGAGCTGCCTGTATATCAGCCCTCTGTGCTGCACCAATTCTCTGAGGACACTTCCTTTTGATATGTCCAAGCTCCCTACAGTTATAACACTTGCCTTTCAGGGTATCATCCTTCCAATCCATATCATAGTGTTCCATTAAACCATAATTATTCCACCTCTTGTATTTTTGAATCTTCCCCTTCTGCGAACTACCATCATTAAACTTATTCTTTTTATCCTCTCACCATTCCTTAACTTTTCCCTTCAGGATCCCTTAACTTTCCTCTCGTTGCACCCTTCCTTGACTTTTCCCTTGGAATTTGTCATTTCCCATGATATCACAAAAGCTTCTGTCTTTGACCTAGCCCTACCACCAACATGCGCTAAATTCTGCACATTTTCTTGTGGCTCTCTAGTACCTAGCATGAGGGTTTCTATGGTAAGTGCGATACCCTCAAGAGAACTTGGGCCATCTGCCATTCTATGCAAGATAAAAATATAGGAATTAAGATTTGGAGGAGTCAAAGGAAGGTCTTACTGAGTTGTGGGGATAAAACTTTCTATTTTCAAAATACTTTTTCGAAAAAAAATTCTTCAGGAAATCGTTTACTTTTAAAAATAAGTTTTTAGGAATCCTATACCCTTTGGATCCAATACCAAACGAAACACCCCACATCCTTTAGTATTCCCAAGTAGGAACACTAAAGAATGCATATCATTTGTAGGCATAACTAAATAAACATCACAGAGGCTTAAGTGTAAAAGACATGTGAAATAGGTCCAAAAGAAACTTAAAGAAAAGTGAAAATTAGGCACACATCCCTAAAAGCAAACTTAATTAGGTTCACATCCGGTCATAAACTTATTATAAATTAGGTCCCTATTTTTCAAAAGTATTGGCAATACTTACATACATATATGCAACTTTTTATTCTTGGCGTGGACTTCTACTATTGTTTCCATATTTTAGAATTTTTTTACCACCGCCGCACTTTTTTCTAGAAGAAAATGCAGGAGGCGTAACAAAATAAGTAGCAGGTGGGACCATGAAAGTAGGATGTGGATCCTACAAAAAAGGAGGCGGGAATTCAAAAATAGGGGGCTGGTTTATATTACAAACCATGATCAGATGTGAGCCTAATTTTGAAACTTAATAGGGAACTGTAAAAAAGGCACCCTAAAGAAAAATAGTTCATTTTTTATTTCATAAAATATCCTTTACGTAGAAAGTCAAAACGAATCATTATAATACCATGTCATAAACCACATGTCTTGCTCAACCTCTCTAGAAAATCAGAAAACATAACATAAAATACTCTCTCAAATTACAGTCCAAACCAACCAACTAAAAGTCATAAAAGAAAAGGAGATGCATCTGAAATCATAAATGAACTCGAACAATCTTGCTCGTCCAAGAAATCCAAAATAATCAAAATCAACCCTATGGGCCTAAATGAGGGAAAAAGGAAAGAAAGAGGAGTAGATTAGACATAAAATCTGGTAAATAAAGTAATTACTATCATGATAAGTAAGATAAAAGGATAGGCATAATAATAGTTTTGTGTCCGTGCATAAAAGAGATGATTGCTAGTTGTAACACCCCACATCCATTAGTGTCACTCACAAAGGGAATGCACTAAGTTCTGTGGAGCATTTAGGGTAAAAGATGCAGATAAATTACAAGACAGACAGAAATTAAACAGCGGAAAATAAAACTTTGCTTTATTGATAAAATAGTTTGTACAAAGATTTCTTTATAATATCAGAGTGTCATCTGTCTTACAAAATAAAGAAGCATAAAACAACATTTATATTTTAGAGGAGGAGAAGAAGCCATGTCTAACTAGAATCTTCGCAGCATAAGGGTAGAAAAAGAATTGTGAATAGAGAAGAAGACCAGGGCTGCTTATATAGTGCTAGGCGGACGAACCTGGTCAGAAAACGTGACCAAATACAGCAGAACGAACCAGCTACAGAAAGCTGGAAAAAGCGGGCAGGTCGACACCCGTGTCGACTAGGCAGTCGACACAGTGGGGATGGTGTTGACTGTGCAGTCGACACCCCTGTCGACTTGACCTGGGCGGGAATTTTCCCGCCCTGCCCCCTGCGCGTTTGAATTTCGAATTTAACTCTATTTTAAACTGTTTTGAACTTGGAATTTTCTGAAAACTTTGACGGGTCATATCTTGGTCATACGGACTCCGATTTTCGAAAACTCGGACTCTATTTCGCGTATTTTTCCGAGACGAACGTAATGGCGTAGCCCATTTCCCTTGATTTTGATTTTAACTTTTAATTCTTCCTTGATTTGCGAATCTTAGTGTTACAGAATTACGGGGTGTTACATTCTCCCCCACTTAAAAGGATTTCGTCCCCGAAATCTCCAAGTTAGGAAGAATGTGTCCTACCATCCAATCACCCATCTACTCAACCATTCAGTCACAGGCATCCATTGTCCTTAAAAGATTTCTAATGCCTACATGTTCATATGCATAGTGTGTGTATATGTCTTTATCTAATGCAAAATCAGGCGGTCTACTGATTCAGTTGACCTCCTTAATGCGAATCATGTCAGTGCCATGCGTCCAATCATGTATGCAAGCATCCCCAGTGATGTAAATACTACATGCGTGCACAGCCATTCATCCATATGCAACATCCATATGATAACATATCAAGTTCAACTTACAAACAAATACATATCAGTAAATGCAATATGAAAGCGTCCGAACTTGATCTAGTGTCTAATAAGTATGCATATGCATTCACGAGCAACCATTTGCAACCACTTGCAACCATTCAACCATAACATGTTTCAAATACATGTTTACGTCCATTGGCCTTTACCTAAAGATCGATGATACGTCCTAGAGGATATACTTTGGAAAGAGAGAAACAATTATGCGTAAAGCTCCTACAAACAAAAGAAATCAAGGATGCACCCTTAAGAAAAAGGGTATGACGCTAGTATCTAGCCTTCTTGAGCTTTACTCCACTGTATCCTAACCCATTTAACTTTACGATTGTGAAGTTTCTGACCTCCATTTCCAAAATAAACAGATGTCAACCAAGTGTATATACTAGGATGATCAGAGATCTCTCCTCCTAGCTTATCCATCATGCCATAACTATAAGGGTCAAAAGGTCGCTACGTGCTTTTTGAAGTGCCTGCCACAACTATTCATCTCTCACGCAAACTATCCTAGTCGAACTCGATATTCCCCAAGTACAAGCCCTAAAGGCCTAAACCAATATCAGACAAGCATCCAAGGAATATCTCCTTCGAATTTAGACGACCTACGTGAGATGATATAAGCAAACTCGATAGCTATTCTCAAATCCTACTAACCAAAAATAAGCTGGTCGGACCACCAATTGGATTTGAGGCTCTAGAGGGATCTTTCTACTATACAAGTACTATGGTGCAGAGACCCAACTAGGGGAGTGGATATAAACAAATGCGAAGTGCTAAATCCAAAGGAAAGAGTACGAACAACTAGACTCTGCCAACAGAACTTTACTACCTTTCTCCTAGGTACGCTTGGTGGTGAAAGTATGTACTTGCCCTTATGAAAATCTTGTTCCTCATTCTTGCCCTTGTCCCTAATTATATGCCCTATCATACCCTAGCAAAGATACTTCCTCTTGTCTTAGGTTTTACGATTTCTTTCTCCTTCGTGAGCTAAATCTACATCCATGAATTCCTCATCCTCGGGTTGTGCTCCTTAGCCAAACTCCTCATCCCTTTCTGTGTGTAGTCATGTTGACAATCCCTCGAAAGCTGCCTCCATCGTACGGAAAATCCTACTAAGCTTGGAAGAAAACTAACCGCAGGTGAAACTACTACGGTTATAGATGGAGGTCGGGCACTACTTCGCTTATCGATGAGGTTAACTCCCAGAAAGTCAGGAGCCCCAAAGACTCAAGAAAGAAGGAGACAAGAATTCAAACAGAGGAAGAGAAGACAATGCGTATGGCTTTGGGGAATATGCCTTTAAAACAAATCTTTTCTCTTGAAAATGCTTCTTTAAAAACTGTTTTGAAAAATAATTTTTCAAATCTTTTATCTGATCCGGTAACCTTCAGCTCTGATACCACGTGTAACACCCCACGTCCGTTAGTGTCACTCACAAAGGGAATGCACTAAGTTCTGTGGAGCATTTAGAGTAAAAGATGCAGATAAATTACAAGACAGACAGAAATTAAACAGCGGAAAATAAAACTTTGCTTTATTGATAAAATAGTTTGTACAAAGATTTCTTTACAATATCAGAGTGTCATCTGTCTTACAAAATAAAGAAGCATAAAGCAACATTTATATTTTAGAGGAGGAGAAGAAGCCATGTCTAACTAGAATCTTCGCAGCATAAGGGTAGAAAAAGAATTGTGAATAGAGAAGAAGACCAAGGCTGCTTATATAGTGCTAGGCGGACGAACCTAGTCAGAAAACGTGACCAAATACAGCAGAATGAACCAGCTACAGAAAACTGGAAAAGCGGGAAGGTCGACACCCGTGTCGACTGGGAAGTCGACACGGTAGGGGTGGTGTCGACTATGCAGTCGACACCCCTGTCGACTTGACCTGGGCGGGAATTTTCCCGCCCTGCCCCCTGCGCGTTTGAATTTCGAATTTAACTCTATTTTAAACTGTTTTGAACTTGGAATTTTCTGAAAACTTTGACGGGCCATATCTTGGTCATACGGACTCCGATTTTCGAAAACTCGAACTCTATTTCGCGTATTTTTCTGAGACGAACGCAATGGCGCAGACCGTTTCCCTTGATTTTGATTTTAACTTTTAATTCTTTCTTGATTTGTGAATCTTAGTGTTATAGAATTACGGGGTGTTACACTAGCAATACGTCTTATAAATGTATTCCTTCTTTGATTGTTTGCACTTTTACTTATTTTGGTTTGAATAGGTTTTCCTACTTCTACCCTTTGATTGGATCTTACCCTCTTTTGTTGCCATCATGTGGCCTCTACCATCCTTTGATAACATGCTACTAGTAGGTCATGCCTACTTGCAAAAAGAAACGTAAACTAGCGCATGTCATAGTAGTCTCCGATCGAAATCCGCACACTCAGAAAACATCAAATGCCCTACTAATCAAACTCTATCGATCTCTTATACCGCTGTTCCACTTAAGCATTCCCAATTTTCCTAAAACCATCGTTTCCTGTCTAAAAGGGAAGTTGGTCGGACTGGTTCTCTCTATCAAACAAACTATGGTTTTGCGCCCCAACCTAAATTTATTCTATTGATCACTTACAACCGATGTTCTACCTTAGTGTGCCTAGTCTACCTGAGACCATCAGATCCTTCCCGAAATGGAAAGTGGTCGAAATAGGTCCTAACTGCCAATCTGAATTTTCATTTATTCTTAGCCCAATCCTAGATCCGATCCCACTTATTGACCTAGTTCCAGACTGAGTAATAATAAAAGGTTTTGTTCCTTTCTCTTTATTATGTTTTTTCTATTCTTTTATTATCATAATAACCTACTTACTTTTTCTATGTCTTATGAATTATAATACTGTTCATAATTCATTACAAGTTTTTATAAATCTGCATAATTTAGCCTAATTCCTTTTAAATTTAAATCTGCAATTTATACATGTAACTATAACAATCTGAATTTCGACAAACCAATTTTTTTTTTGAAAATCGCAATCTATCGAAGCTTGAGTCTGCTTATTTTGTAATGTCCCAGATTTTTGACCAACTTTTTAGTATATACATTTTAGATTATGCTAGAAATCAAAATCAATTAAATAATTTTTAAATTTGAATATTTTAGATAATTTGGAATAATCATTTGTCTAAAATCCTTTGTGTATATTTTTAGCCTATAATTTATATATACACAAGTAAATGGTGTTTTAACATTTTTATTTGTCATTTTAAACTTATTTTAATTCATGTAAAAATATATATCCTTAAGTAAACTTAGAGTTTCAATATTTGAGAGAATTTAAATTTTATTCTTTTTATAAAATCTTAAATGTGTACACGAGTACATATATTCTTATGTGTATATATATATGTATATATATATATGAATCAATAGACACAGTGACTTTTGTTTTACACAAATTTTTTTATGTACACATATGATGGTAGATTAGAACATACCATTTAAATGGGAGTAATCAAATTAATAAGAATATATATTGTTTATACATTAACTTGCCATGCAGTACAAACATTGAATGTTCAAATCAAACATTACATTACTAATTTCTTATAAATGAAGAACTTATACTAGTCAACAATGGCCTGAAAGCCTATAAATCTAAACATTTGATATAAAAACATATTGTACCATGAAGTGAAATGGGAAACATAATGCATGTGAGCATTGGAGTTTGAGTTATGTTAGACCAAAAAATGGCACTAACACCCAAATGCAGATCATAGATCACAAAAATGCAGAAAATAGTAAATAAGAGGGAACACACGAGATTTTTACAGTGGTTCGGCTGTAGATGTAGCCTACGTCCACTTTATAATCTTATTGTTATACTGACAGATTACAAGAATCAGTTACATGTAGCCACCCAATCTATGTGTTAATTGAGATTACAAGAGAAGAAATTAGATGTAGAAAAATGCAAGTCCTTGCACACAGTACTGGTGGTAGACATGTAGAAGAATGGCCCCAAAAGATCCTTGAAAATCCTCCAAAGGGTGTATTTATAGGCATTTCCTGATAGCAGTTCGTGAAACTCGTGGCACGCGTCCCAAGAATCTCAAAATGTGGTGCAAAACGTCCAGAAATCCTCTCTAAGCCGTTGTATGCCAGCTATAATCAGATCCATGCAAGTTGGAGTGAAAATAGCCTTTGGAATAGGTCAAAACAGTGCGAGGCTGCAGGCGGTTCGTGGTCATGGTTCGCGGTGCCTACTTGCGAGCTGGATGTGGGTCGTGACGGCGGGTCGTGACGACCATGTGCACCACGAGCGGTTCGTGACCACATGCCCATCACGAGCCGGGTGAGGGGTGAGCTGAGCCCATGCTCACGAACTAGGGGGCGACCCGGATGATTGTTGATTGATGCTAGGCTGCACCCGTTCACGGAAACGAGCGTAACTTTCAAACCGTAAGTCTGTTTTAGGCAAACGAAAGCTCTACTTGAAGCTAATTCAGAGGGCTACAAGAGTTACGAAGCCCCTTAATTGATGTTTTCGGGCCTAAAAGAGGTCGTCTGATAGTAGTTTCGGACCATATTACGTTGATGATGAGATTTCGACCAAATCGTTCTACGTCTTCTGACGTCGTTTCCACCACTTAAGCATGTTATCATTCAGGAATTCCATGTGTAACATCTTTGACCAAAAACTGTTTCAACAAGTTTGCCCCCCAGAACATATCTTGTTGGTTGAAGGAAGATATGTTCTAGATGATCTATGAAATCCATAATTCGTACCTGCAAAAAGATAAGACAAATTATACAAGAATGGTTCCGAGACAGCCATACCGGAGTAAGACGACCAAGGAAGTGCTAGCAGGTTCCAAGACAGCTTTACATGGGTAAGACGACCAAGGAGATGCTGGGAGGTTCCAAGACGACCTTACCAGAGTAAGACGACCGAGGAAAAGCTAATGAGATTCCAAGACAGCCTTACCGGGGTAAGACGACCAAGAAAATGCTAATGCGGTTTGTTTATACTGGACGGATCCAGTTCGAAGCCAGATCTCATGTCTGTTTATACTGGATGGATCCAGTTGGGAGCCGGAGCCCAGTGCCTATTACTAATTCATGAAAATGCAGTGGTCGTTAGCCGAACACGATTGGAGACCACAAGCCGGTTTTGTGCGTGTGGGCTGATTTAGCCACTTTTATTACTTGCAGAGAAAACAAAGAATGGCGAGAAGTTGCCTGAAAGCCTAAAAACATGAACTACAGACCGGGGTCCAGCAAACTGATGTGATCCACTGAATGGAATCAGTTAATGATAATCCCGTGATAGCTCGATCTAGGATCATTCCCTCTCCGGGGAATAGGTGGTGGCAGCGCAGGTGTAGGCGCTGTTGGTTGAGTTACATACTCGGGGAGCATTCCTTGTTTGACCCGGTCCTGAATAAGGTATCGCAAAGGTCTGCAGTCATCAGTGTTATGACCATCTATGTCATAAAATATGCAATGTGTTCCAGAGTTACACTGTGCTAGCAATGGCTCCATCCTGGGAGGCCTCGGATAGGAGGCCGAACCCCTTGTATCCATGTAGATGTTGCTCAGAGTGTCGTTCAGTTCAGTGTATCTTTCATATTTGGGCCCTCTCCGGGGATGAGGGTTGCGGTCATTCTTGACATCGGCTTTTCCTTTGCCTTTCCCAAAATCAAATGGTTCTCCGTCTTTAAGCATACTGACATCGAGAATGCGCTTCTCGGAAGTTGCATCTTCTTACCGCAGAAATCTATCTGCTTCAAGGTAGAATTCGCCGAGATTTCGTGGTGGATCTCGGTACAAGGATTTTTTTGTACTCTGAGTTATCTAAATGCCGGATACCGCTGCCATCAATACCATGGATGGTTCAGGGCGATGAACTAATGTTGTTGCAACGTTGAATCTTTCCAGGAATGAACGTAGAGTTTCTCTGGGCCTCTGCTTGATTGCAGTGAGTGACATGACGTTCTATGGTCATGCAATGTGAACCCAAAATTGTTCAATGAAGCGTGCGACCAACATGTTCCAACTACTGATCGATTCTGTTTCTAGCTGCCGAATCCACATAGCGGCTATATCGGTCATAAAGAGAGGAAAGCACTTTGCTATGACATTTTCTGACGCCGATTGAACATCCATATGCCATTTGTAGCGCATCAGGTGCACGATAGGATCTGTCATGCCGTTGTAGGGCTCCAATTGTGGAAGATTGAAATTCGGGGGATTGCGGAAATTCCCGATTTCCTGAGTAAAAGGAGTGTGGTTGACATCATCCATGTCATTCTGATAAGCGCGGCCTCTCGAAAGGCGCTCATTCTGATCTGCTAGTCAATTTCCATCAAAAAGCTGTTGCAAATTACCGATACCAGAGCTGGTGCCCCCAGTGTTGAGTGCGGTATAAGTAGGAAGCTATTGGTGGGCTGCTGGGAGCGGGTCGCGGCTCGCGGTTCGATGGGAGCGACCCGGCCTGCTCGTGAGTCATGGCGGTTGGATCGTGAGGCAGGAGTGACGAGCCGATCAGGTCACTAGGGTACGTCACGAGCCATTTCCTGCTGTGGAGTGTGACTTTGCATTCTAATATCCATTTGAATCGAGGCGAAAATCGGTCGCCGCACATTTCCAATAGGGATTGGGTTGCCCCCCAGTCCAAGTGATGCACGAGCTGCTTCTAGGGCCTCATTTCCAATGTGTTGTTCATTGCTCGGCCTTCGATCCATCCGAGCAAAGAATCCATCGATCATCTCCTATTGTTTCCTGAGGAGGTCATCTTTCCTTGCCATCTGATCTCTCAGTTCAGTGAGAACGCCATCCATCTCTTCTCTGGTCAAGTATGTAGAAGGACCTCCATGAGAGGATGCTCCCTGACTATCCTCGTTTCTAGTTCCTTCAGCGTCAGCATACGTAACATGGGAGGAAGTTCCCGCTTTCTTCCTTTTGATTGCCACTGGTCCAATAGCCAAATAATCTAATAAGAAAGTTGATGCAGTATCGTGTGCCCTCTTCCAGGCGCGCCAAAATGTTAGACCAAAAATGGCACTAACACCCAAATGCAGATCACAGATCACAAAAATGTAGAAAATAGTAAATAAGAGGGAACACATGAGATTTTATAGTGGTTTGGCTGTAGATGAAGCCTACGTCCACTTTATAATCTTATTGTTATATTGACAGATTACAAGAATCAGTTACATGTAGCCACACAATCCGTGTGTTAATTGAGATTACAAGAGAAGAGATTAGATGTAGAAAAATGCAAAGTCCTTGCACTCAGTAATGATGGTAGCTGTGTAGAAGAATGGCCCCAAAAGATCCTTGAAAATCCTCCAAATGGTGTATTTATAGGCATTTCCTGATAGCGGTTCGTGAGACATGTGGCACGCATCCCAAGATTCTCAAAATGTGGTGGAAAACATCCAGAAATCCCCTCTAAGCCGTTGTATGCCAGCTGTAATCAGATTCACGCAAGTTGGAGTGAAAATACCCTTAAGAATAGGTCAAAACAGTGCGAGGCTGCAATTGGTTCGTGGTCATGGTTCGTGGTGCCTGCTTGCGAGCTGGATGAGGGTCATGACGGCGGGTCGTGGTGGCGGGTTGTGATGGCCATGTGCACCATGAGCGTTTCGTGACCACTATGCCCATCATGAGCTTGGTGAGGTGGCGAGCTGAGCCCATGCTCACGAACCGGGGGCGACCCAGATGTTTGCTGATTGATGCCAGGCTGCACCCATTCACGGAAACGCGTAACTTTCAAACCGTAAGTCCATTTTAGCCAAACGAAAGCTTTACTTGAGTCTAATTCAGAGGGCTATAAGAGTTACAAAGCTCTGTAATTAATTTTTTCGGGCCTAAAAGAGGTCGTTTGATAAGATTTTCGGGTAATTTTACGTTGATGTTATGATTTCGACCAAATCGTTCTACGTCTTCTGACTGTTTCCACCGCTTGAGTTTGTTATCATTCAGGAATTCCATGTGTGGCAGCTTTAACCAAAAAGTATGTCAACAAGTTTGCCCCTCAGAACATATCTTGCTGGTTGAAGGACGATATGTTTTGGATAATCTATGAAATCCATAATTCGTACATGCAAAAAGATAAGACAAGCAATGAAAAAATGGTTCCGAGAAGGCCTTACTGGAGTAAGACGACCAAGGAAGTACTAGGGGTTCCAAGACAGCCTTACCGAGGTAAGACGACCAAGGAGATGCCGTGAGTTTCCAAGACGGCCTTACTAGAGTAAGACGACCAAGGAAAAGCTAATGAGGTTCCATGACGGCCTTACCGGGGTAAGATGACCAAGGAAATGCTAATGTGGTTTGTTTATACTGGACGGATCCAGTTCGGAGCCGGAGCTCATGTCTTTTTATACTGGATGGATCCAGTTGGGAGTCGGAGCCCAATGCTTATTACTACTTCATGAAAATGCAGTGGTCATTAGCTAAACACGACTAGAGACCACAAGCCGGTTCCGTGCGTGTGGGCCGATGTGGACACTTTTATTACATGTAGAGAAAACAAAGAAGGGCGAGAAGTCGCCTGAAAGCCTAAGAACATAAACTATGGACCGGAGTTCGGCAAACTGAAAATATCCATTGAGTGGAATCAGTTAATGATAATCCCGTGATTGCTCGATCCAGGATCGTTCCCTCTCTGGCGAATAGGTGGTGGCAGCGCAGGTGTAGGCGATGTTGGTTGAGTTACATACTCGGGGAGCTTTCCTCGTCTGACCCGATCCTCAATAAGGTCTCACAAATGTCTGCAGTGATCAGTGTTATGACAGTCTATGTCATGAAATATGCAATATCTTCCAGAGTTACGCTGTGCTAGATTTGGATCCCTCTTGGGAGGCCTCGGAATGGAGGCAGAACCCCCTGTTTCCATGTAGATGTTTCTCAGAGTGTCATTTAATTCAGTGTATCTTTCATATTTGGGCCCTCTCTGGGGCTGAGGGTTGCTGTCATTCTTGACATCGGCTTTTCCTTTGCCTTTGTAGATTCATACGGTTCTCTGTCTTTCAGCATATTGACATCGAGAATGCACTTCTTGGAAGTTGCATCTTCTTCCCATAGAAATCTATCTGCTTCAAGGTAGAATTCGTCGAGATTTCGTGGTGGATCTCGGTATAAGGATTTTTCGAACTTTGAGTTATCTAGAACGCCAGATACCGCTGCCATCAATACCATGGATGGTTTAGGGAAATAAACTGATGCTTTTGCAACGTTGAGTCTTTCCAGGAATGAACGCAGAGTTTCTCTGGGCCTCTGCTTGATTGTAGTGAGTGACATGACGTTCTTTGGTGATGCAATGTGAACCCGAAATTGTTCAATGAAGCATGCGACCAACATGTTCCAACTTCTGATCGATTCTGTTTCTAGCTGCCTAATCCACATAGCAGCTATATCGGTCAGAAAGAGAGTAAAGCATTTTGCCATGACATTTTCTGATGCCGATTGAACTTCCATATGCCGTTTGTAGCGCATCAAGTGCATGGTAGGATCTATCCTACCGATGTAGGGCTCCAATTGTGGAAGTTTGAAATCTGGGGGATTGCGGGAATTCCTGATTTCCCGAGTAAAAGGAGTGTGGTTGACGTCATCCACGTCATTCTGATAAGTGCGGCCTCTCGAGAGGCGCTCAATCAGATCTGCTAGCCGATTTCCTTCAAAAAGCTGTTGCAAATTGCCGATATCAGAGCTGGTGCCCCCAGTGTTGGATGTGGGATAAGTAGGAAGCCGTTGGTGGGCTGTTGGGAGCGGGTCGGGGGTCGGGCTTGCGGTTCGGGGGCGCGACCCAACCCGTTCCTGAGTCATGGAGGTCGGTTCATGAGGCAGGAGTGGAGAGTCGATCGGGTCGCTGGGGTAGGTCATGAACCGGGTCTCCGTCCAGAGGTGCGTCACGAGCCGTTTCCTTCTGTGGAGTGTGACATTGCGTTCTGATATCCATTTGAACCGGGGCGGAAATCGGTCGCTGTGCATTTCCAATAGGGATTGGGTTGCCCCCGAGTCCAAGTGATGCACGAGCCGCTTCTAGGGCCACATTTCCAATGTGTTGATCATTGCTCGGCCTTCCATCCATCCGAGCAAATAATCCATCGATCATCTCCTGTTGTTTTCTTAGGAGGTCATCTTGCCTTGCCATCTGATCTCTCAGTTCGGTGAGAACGCCGTCCATCTCTTCTCTAGTCAAGTATGCAGAAGGATCTCCATGAGAGGATGTTCCCTGACTATCCTCGTTTCTTGTACCTTTAGAGTTAGCATCCTCGGCATAGGAGGAAGTTCCAGCTTTCTTCCTTTTGACTGCCACTGATCCAATAGCCAAATAATCAAAGCAGAAAGTTTAAGTAGTATCATGTGCCTCCTTCCCGGCGTGCCAAAATGTTAGACCAAAAAATGGCACTAGCACCCAAATGTAGATCACAGATCAAAAATGCATAAAATAGTAAATAAGAGGGAACACATGAGATTTTTATAGTGGTTCAGCTGTAGTTGTAGCCTACGTCCACTTTATAATCTTACTGTTATACTAACAGATTACAAGAATCAATTACATGTAGCCACACAATCCGTGTGTTAATTGAGATTACAAGAGAATAAATTAGATGTAAAAAAATGCAAAGTCCTTGCACCCAGTAATGGTGGTAGCCGTGTAGAAGAATGGCCCCAAAAGATCCTTGAAAATCCTCCAAAGAGTGTATTTATAGGCATTTCCTGATAGCAGTTTGTGAGACACGTGGCACACGTCCCAAGATTTTGGAAATGTGGTGGAAAACGCCCAAAAATCCTCTCTAAGCCGTTGTATGCCAGTTGTAATTAGATCTGTGCAAGTTAGTGTGAAAATAGCCTTTAGAATAGGTCAAAACAGTGCGAGGCTGCAGGCGGTTCGTGGTCATGGTTCGTGGTGCCTATTTGCGAGCTGGATGAGGGTCGTGACTGCGGGTCGTGATGGCGGATCGTAACGGCCATGTGCACCACGAGCGATTCGTGACCACTATGCCTATCACGAACCATGTGAGGGGGGCGAACTAGGCCCATGCTCACGAACCAGGGGGCGACCCGGATGATTGCTGATTGATGCCAGGCTGCACCCGTTCATGGAAACGAGCGTAACTTTCAAACCGTAAGTCCGTTTTAGCCAAACGAAAGCTCTACTTGAAGCCAATTCAGAGGGCTACAAGAGTTACAAAGCTCCATAATTGATGTTTTCGGGCCTAAAAGAGGTCGTCTGATAGGAGTTTCGGACCATTTTACGTTGATGATGTGATTTCGACCAAATCGTTCTATGTCTTCTGACGTTATTTCCACCGCTTGAGCGTGTTATCATTCAGGAATTCCATGTGTGACATTTTGACCAAAATGTGTGACAACAAGTTTGCCCCCTAGAACATATCTTGCTGGTTGAAGGAAGATATGTTCTTGATAATCAATGAAATCCATAATTCGTACCAGCAGAAAGATAAGAAAAACAATGCAAAAATGGTTCTGAGACGGCCTTACGGAGTAAGACAACCAAGGAAGTGCTAAAGGTTCTAAGACGGCCATACCGGGGTAGGACGACCAAGGAGACGCCGTGAGGTTCCAAGACGACCTTACCAGAGTAAGACGACCGAGGAAAAGCTAATGAGGTTCCAAGACGGCCTTACTGGGGTAAGACGACCAAGGAAATGCTAATGCGGTTTGTTTATACTACATGGATCTAGTTCGGAGCCGGGGCTCATGTCCGTTTATACTGGACGGATCCAGTTGGGAGTCGGATCCCAATGCTTATTAATTGATGAAAAATGCAGTGGTCGTTAGCTGAACAGGATTAGAGACCATAAGCCGGTTCCATGCGTGTGGGCTGATGTGGCCACTTTTATTACATGCAGATAAAACAAAGAAGGGCGAGAAGTCGCCTGAAAGCTTAAAAACATGAACTGCGGACCAAAGTCCCGCAAACTGAAGAGATCCAATGAGTGGAATCAGTTAAATCCCGTGATTGCTCGATCCAGGATCGTTCCCTCTCCGGGGAATTGGTGGCGGCAGCGCAGGTGTAGGCGTTGTTGTTTGAGTTACATACTCGGGGAGCTCTCCTCGTCTGACTCGGTCCTTAATAAGGTCTCACAAATGTCTGTAGTCATCAGTGTTATGACCGTCCATGTCATGAAATATGCAACGTCTTCCAGAGTTATGTTGTGCAAGCATTGGCTCCCTCTTGGGAGGCCTCGGATAGGAGGCAGAACCCCTTGTATCCATGTAGATGTTTCTCAGAGTGTCATTCAGTTCAGTGTATCTTTCATATTTGGGCCCTCTTCGGGGCAGAGGGTTGCGGTCAAGAATGACATCGGCTTTTCCTTTGCCTTTTCCAGAAACAGACTGTTCTCCGTCTTTAAGCATATTGACAACGAGAATGCGGTTGTCGGAAGTTGCATCTTCTTCCCGTCGAAATCTATCTGCTTTAAGGTAGATTTCGCCGAGATTTCGTGGTGGATCTCTGTACAAGAATTTTTTGAACTCTGAGTCATCTAGAACGCCGGATACCGCTGCCATCAATACCATGGATGGTTTAGGGCAATCAACTGATGTTGTGTCAACGTCGAATCTTTCTAGGAATGAATACAGAGTTTCTCTCGGCCTCTGCTTGATTGTAGTGAGTGACATGACGTTCTTTGGTCGTGCAATGTGAACCCGAAATTGTTCAATGAAGCGTGCAACCAACATGTTCCAACTGCTGATCGATTCTGTTTCTAGCTGCCGAAATCACATAGCAGCTATATCGGTCAGAAAGAGAGGAAAGCACTTTTCCGTGACATTTTCTGATGTCGATTGAACTTCCATATGTCGTATGTAGCGCATCAGGTGCATGGTAGGATATGTCCTACCGTTGCAGGGCTCCAATCTTGGAAGTTTGAAATCCAGGGGATTTCGGGAATTCCTGATTTCCTGAGTGAAATGAGTGTGGTTGATGTCATCCATGTCATTCTGACAAGTGCAGCCTCTCGAGAGGCGCTCAATCAGTCTGCTAGGCGATTTCCTTCACAAAGCTGTTGCAAATTGCCGATATCAGAGCTGGAGCCTCTAGTGTTGAGTGCGAGATAAGTATGAAGCTGTTGGTGGGCTGCTGGGAGCAAGTCGCGGGTCGTGGCTTGCGGTTCGAGGGGGCTGGCCTGACCCGTTCGTGAGTCATGGAGATCGGTTCGTGAGGCAGGAGTGGGGAGTCGATCGGGTAGCTGGGGCATGTCACGAACCGGGTCTCCATGCAAAGGTGCGTCACGAGCCGTTTCTTGCTGTGGAGTGTAACTTTGCGTTCTGATATCCATATGAGCCAGGGCGGAAATCGGATGCTGCGCATTTCCAATAGAGATTGGGTTGCCCCCGAGTCCAAGTGATGCATGAGCCGCTTCTAGGGCCTCATTTCCAATGTGTTGATCGTTGCTCGGCCTTCCATCTGTTTGAGCAAAGAATCCATTGATCATCTCCTGTTGTTTGCTGAGGAGGTCATCTTTCCTTGCCGTCTGATCTCTCAGTTCAGTGAGAACGCCATCCATCTCTTCTCTGGTCAAGTATGCAGAAGGATCTCCATGAGAGGATGCTCCCTGACTATCCTCGTTTCTAGTAGCTTCAGCGTCAGCATCCTCAGCATGGGAGGAAGTTCCAGCTTTCTTCCTTTTGATTGCCACTGATCCAATAGCTAAATAATCTAAGTAGAAAGTTGAAGTAGCATCGTGTGCCCCCTTCCTGGTGCGCCAAAATGTTAGATCAAAAAATGGCACTAACACCCAAATGCAAATCACAGATCACAAAAATGCAGAAAATAGTAAATATGAGGGAACACACGAGATTTTTATAGTGGTTCGGCTGTAGGTGTAGCTACGTCCACTTTATAATCTTATTGTTATACTGACAGATTACAAGAATCAGCTACATGTAGCTACACAATCCGTGTATTAATTGAGATTACAAGAGAAGAAATTAGATATAGAAAAATGCAAAGTCCTTGCACTTAGTAATGGTGGTAACCGTGTAGAAGAATGGCCCCAAAAGATCCTTGAAAATCCTCCAAAGGGTGTATTTATAGGCATTTCCTGATAGCGGTTCGTGAGACACGTGGCACGCATACTAAGATTCTCGAAACATGATGGAAAATGTCCAGAAATCCTCTCTAAGCCATTATACGCTAGCTATAATCAGATCCATGCAAGTTGGAGTGAAAATAGCTTTTAGAATAGGCCAAAAATCTGCGAGGCTACAGGCGGTTCGTGGTCATGGTTTGTGGTGCCTGCTTCCGAGCTGGATGAGGGTCGTGGAGGCGGGTCGTGATGGCAGGTTGTGACGGCCATGTGCACCACGAGCTGTTCATGACCATTATGCCCATCACGAGTCGGGTGAGTGGGTGAGCTGAGCCCATGCGCATGAACCAGGGGGCGACCCGGATGATTGCTGATTGATGCCAGTCTGCACCCATTCATGGAAACGAGCATAACTTTCAAACCGTAAGTCTGTTTTAGCCAAAAGAAAGCTCTACTTGAAGCTAATTCATAGGGCTACAAGAGTTACAAAGCTCCATTATTGATGTTTTCGGGCCCAAAAGAGGTCGTTTGATAGGTGTTTCGGGCCATTTTACACTGATGACATGATTTCAACCAAATCGTTTTATGTCTTCTAACGTTGTTTCCACCGCTTGAGCGTGTTATCATTCAGGAATTCCATGTGTGACAGCTTTGACCAAAAAGTGTGTCAACAAGTTTGCCCCCCATAACATATCTTGCTGGTTGAAGGAAGATATGTTTTGGATAATCTATGAAATCCATAATTCGTAGCTGTTAAAAGATAAGACAAACAATGCAAAAATGGTTCCGAGATGGATTTGCTAGAGTAAGACAACCAAGGAAGTGCTAAGGTTTCCAAGACGGCCTTACAGGGGTAAGACGACCAAGGAGATGCCGTGAGGTTCCAAACTAGCCTTACCAGAGTAAGACGACCGAGGAAAAGGTAATGAGGTTCCAAGACGGCCTTACTGGGGTAAGACGACCAAGGAAATGCTAATGCAGTTTGTTTATACTGGACAGATCCTGTTCGAAGCTGGAGCTCATGTCTGTTTATACTGGATGGATCCAATTGGGGGTCGGAGCCCAATGCTTATTACTAATTCATGAAAATGTAGTGGTCGTTAGCCGAACACGACTGGAGACCACAAGCAGGTTCCCTACATGTGGGCTGATGTGGCCACTTTTATTACATACAGAGAAAACAAAGAAGGGCGAGAAGTCGCCTGAAAGCCTAAAAACATGAACTGCGGACCAGAGTCCGGCAAACTGAAGAGATCCACTGAGTCAAATCAGTTTGTGATAATCCCGTGATCGCTCGATCCAGGATCGTTCCCTCTCTAGGGAATAGGTGGTGGCAGCACAGGTGTTGGCGCTGTTGGTTGAGTTACATACTCGGGGAGCTCTCCTCGTCTGACCCGTTCCTCAATAAGGTATGGCAAATGTCTACAGTCATCAGTGTTATGACCGTCTATGTCATGAAATATGCAATGTCTTCCAGAGTCACGCTGTGCTAGCATTGGCTCCCTCTTGGGAGGCCTCAGATAGGAGCCAGAACCCCCTGTATCCATGTAGATGTTGCTCAGAGTGTCGTTCAGTTCAGTGTATCCTTCATATTTAGGCCCTCTCCGGGGCTGAGGGTTGCGGTCATTCTTGACATCGGCTTTTCCTTTGCCTTTTCCAGAATCAGACGGTTCTCCGTCTTTAAGCATATTGACATTGAAAATGCGCTTCTCGGAAGTTGCATCTTCTTCCTGCAGAAATCTATCTGCTTCAAGGTAGAGTTCACCGAGATTTCGTGGTGGATCCTGGTACAAGGATTTTTTGAACTTTGAGTTATCTAGAATGCCGGATACCACTGCCATCAATACCATGGATGGTTCAGGGCGATCAATTGATGTTGTTGCTACGTTGAATCATTCCAGGAATGAACACAGAGTTTCTCTGGGCCCCCGCTTGATTGTAGTGAGTGACATGACATTCGTTGGTCGTGCAATGTGAACCCGAAATTGTTCAATTAAGCGTGCGACCAACATGTTTCAACTGCTTATTGATTCTGTTTCTAGCTGCAGAATCCTCATAGCGGCTATATCGGTCAGAAAGAGAGTGAAGCACTTTTCCATGACGTTTTCTGATGCCGATTGAACTTCCATATGTCGTTTGTAGAACATTAGGTGCATAGTAGGATCTGTCCTGCTGTTGTGTGGTTCCAATTGTGGAAGTTTGAAATCCGGGGGATTGCGGGAATTCCTGATTTCCTGATTGAAAGGAGTGTGATTGACGCCATCCATGTCATTCTGATAAGTGCGGCCTCTCGGGAGGCGCTCAATCAGATCTGCTAGCATATTTCCTTAAAAAAAACTATTGCAAATTGCAGATATCAGAGCTGGTTCCCCCAGTGTTAGTGGGGGATAAGAAGGAAGCTGTTGGTGGGCTGCTGGGAGCAGGTCGTGGGTCGCAGCTCGCGGTTCAAGGGCGACCCGATCCCATTCGTGAGTCATGGATGTCGGTTCGTAAGGCAGGAGTGGCCATAAAATCGGGTCGCTGGGTAGGTCACGAACTGGGTCTCCATCCAGTGGTGCGTCACGAGCCATTTCCTGCTGTGGAGTGTGACTTTGCGTTCTGATATCCATCTGAACTGGGGCAGAAATCGGTCGTTGCGCATTTCCAATGGGGATTGGGTTGCCCCCGAGTCCAAATAATGCACGAGCCCCTTCTAGGGCCTCATTTCAAATGTCTTTATCGTTGCTCGGCCTTCCATCCATCTGAGCAAAGAATCCATCAATCATCTCCTGTTGTTTTCTGAGGAGGTCATCTTGCATTGCCATCTGATCTCTCAGTTCAGTGAGAATGCCATCCATCTCTTTTCTGGTCATGTATGCAGAAGGATCTCCATGAGAGGACGCTCCCTGACTATCCTCGTTTCGAGTACCTTCAGCGTCAGCATCCTCAGCATGGGAGGAAGTTCCAGCTTTCTTCCTTATGATTGCCACTAACCCAATAGCCAAATAATCTAAGCAGAAAGTTGAAGTAGTATCGTGTGCCCCCTTCCTGACGCGCCAAAATGTTAGACCAAAAAATGGCACTAACACCCAAATGCAGATCACAGATCACAAAAATGAAGAAAATAGTATAAGAGGGAACACAAGATTTTTATAGTGGTTCGAGTGTAGATGTAGCCTACATCCACTTTATAATCTTATTGTTATACTGACAGATTACAAGAATCAGTTACATGTAACCACACAATCCGTGTGTTAATTGAGATTACAGGTGAAGAAATTAGATGTAGAAAAATGCAAAGTCCTTGCACTCAGTAATGGTGGTAGCCTTGTAGAAGAATGGCCCCAAAAGATCCTTGAAAATCCTCCAAAAGGTGTATTTATTGGCATTTCCTGATAGTGGTTCGTTAAACACATGGCACGCATCCCCAGATTCTCAAAATGTGGTGGAAAACATCTAGAAATCATCTCTGAGCCGTTGTATGCCAGCTGTAATCAGATCCGTGCAAGTTGGAGTAAAATAGCTTTTAAAATAGGTCAAAACGGTGTGAGGCTGCAGGCGGTTCGCGGTGCCTGCTTACGAGCTGGATGAGGGTCGTGACGGCGGGTCATGACGGCCATGTGCACCACGAGCGGTTCGTGACCACTATGCCTTTCACGAGCCGGGTGAGGGGCCAAGCTGAGACCATGCTCACGAACCAGTGGGTGACCCGGATGTTTGCTGGTTGATGCCAGGCTGCACCCGTTCACGAAAACGAGCGTAAATTTCAAACCATAAGTCCGTTTTAGCCAAATGAAATCTCTACTTGAAGCTAATTCAGCGGGCTACAAGAGTTACAAAGCCCTGTAATTGATGTTTTCGGGCCCAAAAGAGGTCGCATGATAGGAGTATCGGGCCATATTACGTTGATGATGAGATTTCGACCAAATCGTTCTATGTCTTCTGACGTAGTTTCCACCGCTTGAGCGTGTTATCATTCAAGAATTCCATGTGTGACAGCTTTGACCAAGAAGTGTGTCAATAAGTTTGCCCCTCAGAACATATCTTGCTAGTTGAAGGAAGATATGTTCTGGATAATCTATGAAATCCATAATTCGTACTTCTAAAAAGATAAGACAAACAATGCAAAAATGGTTCCGAGATGGCCTTACCGATGTAATACGACCAAGGAAGTGCTAGGGGGTTCTAAGACGGCCTTACCGGGGTAAGACGACCAAGGAGGTGCCATGAGGTTCCAATTACTAAGACGACCAAGGAAAATCTAATGAGGTTCAAAGACGGCCTTACCGGGGTAAGACGACCAAGGAAATGCTAATGCGGTTTGTTTATACTGGGCGGATCCAGTTCGGAGCCGGAGCTCATGGCTGTTTGTAATGGATGGATCCAGTTGGGAGTCAGAGCCCAATGCTTATTACTAATTCATGAAAATACAGTGGTCGTTAGCCGAACACGGTTGGAGACAACAAGCCGGTTTCGTGCGTGTGGGCTGATGTGGCCACATTTATTACATGCACGGAAAACAAAGAAGGGCGAGAAGTCGCCTGAAATCCTAAAAACATGAACTGCGGACCAGAATCTGGCAAACTGAAGAGATCCACTGAGTGGAATCAGTTAATGATAATCCCATGATTGCTCGATCCTGGATCGTTCCCTCTCTGAGGAATAGGTGGTGGCAGCGCATGTGTAGGCGCTGTTGGTTGAGTTACATACTTAGGGATGTAACACCCCGTATTTTCTGTGAATGTATAAGTAACAAATTAAAGTATACTTAATTTTTAGGAGAAGAATTAAGGGAAACGGGTTGCGCCATTGCGTTCGTCTCAAAATTCTTCTTGAGATAGAGTCCGAGTTTGCGTAAAACGGATAACGTATGAAGGAGATATGGACGAACGAAGTTAGGCAGAAAAACCGGAAACAGACCAGAAATGCACTGGCGCACTTGTGAAGTGCGCCAGCACAAAAATACACTGGCGCACTTGGGACGTGCGCCCATGTCGAGCCAGAAACCTGCACAGGGTTCTAGAGAGTTCTAATGACAATTTTTGATGTGCTGGACGGACCTGATGGTTTCTAGGGTGATCTAATGGTTCTGAAACGCTCTCTACTCCTATAAATATGTGATTAACCTAACCCTAATTCATAGAATATTGTCTATGACACCATTATGCTACCAATCTCTCTCTTAAACCCTAGCCACCGCCTCTAAATCTAATCTCAAGTGTTCATTCACAACTCAAATTAAAGTTTAGAGCTGCAACAACAATCGAAGAAGATTAATCAGTGTTTTTGCATCAAATTCGATTTATAATCCTTTTCTTTAGCCACGGAAGCCATGTACAGTTATTTTTCGATATAAACGTTAATTATGATTGTGGCATGAATTGTAAATCTGAATCTGAGGTTATGTCTGTTCTGTTCTGTTTAGATCTATCTTATTCTGTATCTCTTTCTTCTTTCTGTTCTATAGCCAGGCTACTACGAGCCTGCGCCGAATCTCATAAGAGATTAATGCACGAACGCTAAATTTTGGGACAAATAATGGACATGAAACTGTTGCCTATGAGACTATTTCCCTATGACTATGATTCACGCCTATGAGACTATTGCCTATGACATTGAATAAGAAACTATTGTGATTTGTCGCCCATGACTATTGTAGTTAGTTTCTTACGCCTAGTCCCTTAATGATACTAGATCTCATATTTAGTATGTAACTTTGCTAGTTTATTCCCATTCACCGTTATGTACACCGAGCCTAGTGGGGCCATTATCATTGTATTTGGTTCATTATTTCATGCCTATTCTTTCTTGTGATTATCTCCTATTCCTTTTGCTAGGGCCATTTCATGAGTACTTAGAGAACTTGTTGAAACATTGGGCGTAGCTTAATTAAGTTAATAAATATGTTGGCATAATTTGAATTGTCTATGATAGAGAATGATATACATGCATATTAGTCTTGGACAAAAATGGTAAACTAGAATATTAAATCTAGTTTTGACATGAACTTTAAATGGGAATATTAAGGCTAAGATTTGGGGCATATATTGTATTATGAATTATGACCTTGATTTAGGCATGTAAGTTTAAGCTAAATCTATGATTAGGCAAGATAGGTAAATAGAGTTTTAGATATATATAATCTGCTAAATCTGTTATCTGCTAAATCCGTTAAATTGCCTAATCCGTTATCTGCTAAATCTATTACATTGCCTAATTTGCTAGTTCTGCTATATTGCCTAATCTGCTATATCTGTTCATCTGCTAAATCTGTCATCCGCTAAGTCTGCTGAAAATGCCTAATTCGTTATATGCTAAATCTGCTAAATCTGTTAAGTCGCCTAATATGCGAAATCTGTTATCTGCTGAGTTGATATATTTTGTCTGTTATTGACATAATCTGAATTGGCTATAGTTATGAATAATTGACATGTATATTATGCATGGGTAAATGGTAAATTATTAATTAATTCGCCGCAAAGATAAACATGGCTAACTCGAGGTTATAATGAGTTTGCGGCGTAATCCTGCCTGGAATCGCCCGGCACATCCAGTGGCCGCAAACAATAGGTTCTAATGTGAGAAGTTAGTCATAACATGCTTGAAACCCGAGGTTAGACTCAGTTTGTGGTAGGAATCTGCCCGGAAACAACCGGCCTAACCAGTAGCCGCAAACTGTCAGTCTAATGTGAGAGGTCTGGGCATTAATATTTAATTAATGAAAATCTGATATAAATATGATGCCTAAAACGTGTTGGGTGGAAAGGTTAAAACTAACTGGACTAATGAAATTAATAAACCCGTTTCATGAATCTGTAGGCCCAGTACAAAGTTAGACAAGTCTGTAAATTTGTTAAATCTGTATGTCTGATCCATTAGTCTGAAAACTTATTAACTTGATTTTCTGATCTGTGAACTAGTTGACCTAAACTCTGTATGTCTGAACTTGTAAACGAGTTAATCTAAAATCTTTTAGTCTGGAGGCACAAGGTTAGGAGGGAAAATACTTGTGTCATCTGTTGTTTGAGACCCATATTAGTCAGTAACCCTTTCTGGTATCAAAACTTTGACCCAACAGTAGGTAGGGTTCGGGCACGCTTACTGAACTAATTATAAGCGGTTCATTCTGATAATGGCGAGGGGTGTTGATGGTGCGTTCCAACCGGGTCATGTGCGTGCATGGATCCCGGTCTGCCTCTGAGGATGTAAGACGCCGTGACATCTATAAATAGGTCTGTGTCATTCAAAGGTTGCCACTTTAGGGAATGATACACCCTTTTGTGGGGTTGGCACAGGGTATTTATGTATTAGGGAGCCAATCGCGTGGGGTAGGATTTAGGGTACACTTAGTTCTGTCTGTTCTGTGGGGTACCGTCTGTTTCTGTTAGGTGGTAACACCTGTCTGTTTCTGCGTGGTACCGTATGTTGGGGTGGTAAAGGCCCATTTACTAGTGTACACCTAATTCTAACATTCTGTTTCCGTAGGGATTATTCTGTTTTCGTTTCTGTCTCTGTTCGGGTGGTAAAGGCCCATTACTAGCATTCCATTTCTGTACTTTCTGTTCGGGTGGTAAAGGCCCATTATTAGCATTATGTTTCTGTACCTTCTGTTAGGTTGGTAAAGGCCCATTATTCTGTTTCTGTTTAGACATTAGGGTAACACCTAATCCTGTTATACTAGTATTAGTGCAGAGAAGTGAAATGTAATATCATCATGTTTCTTCTGTTTAACCTAAGTATATCTGTTATTCCCGTTTCCTGTTATCTCTCATCCAGTTTTATTTGCATGCCATGACATTATTATATGTTCATAACTGAAAGTCACTGGACTTGCCAGACTTTATGTCTGACCCTTGTTGTTTCGCCTCTTTTTTTCCGTTCCCCCTAGGTTTTCAAGGAGGGAATACTCTAGCTTGATCCGGATCTTTCTTCCTGCTTGGAGTGCTTGAAGTGCTTAAAGTATGGCTTGTCTTTTTCTGGCATCTTTGGTGGGGATTATGATTTTAAAGTTTTGTACTCTGATGGCTTTTGGACAAGGCTGATATATATGTACTTTAGTTTTTGGTAAAGTTGTAACCAAACTGATTTCTGTCCGCTGCAATAAAGTTATAAAGTTTTTCAAGTATTATTTTTATATCTGTCTTGTAATATTCTGTTCTGTTTACTAAAATGCTCCAGCAAAGTTAAGGCATTCCCTTTGTGAGTGACCTTAACGGAGGTGGGGTGTTACACTTGGTATCAGAGCTGAAGGTTACCAGATTAGATAGAAGTTTTTGAAAACTATTTTCAAAAAGGTTTTAAAAGGAAGTATTTTCAAAAGTAAAGCTTATTTTGAAAAACATAATCCCCAAGAGCCATATATCTTTCCTTCGGTCCTTTTTGTATTGAATCTTTCCTTTTTCGTTTCAGCATGTCTGAAGCATCTGAGATACCAGAGGGTGTTCATGTACCCCGTTGGTTTCGTCAATACCTTAAGGCTAGGACCGCCGCCGCAGGTCCAGCAAATGATCCCCCTCCTCTGCCCCCTCCTTGTGCAATTGCTTTCTCAAAGATCTGTAAAGACTTTAGGGCCATGGGTGGAAAGGATTACAAGGGAACTGAATCATTCGTAGAAGCGAGGAACTGGCTTAAAGAAACTGAGGATCTGTTCGTTATCTTCGAGGTGGACGATAGGCAAAAGGTACAGTTGGCGGTATGGTTGCTCAAAGATGAAGCTTCTGTCTGGTGGGAAGTCACTAACGCCGAGAGGCCGGTTGAAACATGGATGGATTTCAGAACAAGGTTTGAGACGAAATTCCTCTCGCAAGCCGAACGAAGTCTACAATTGGAAAAGTTCTTATCTCTTAAGCAAGGAAGTATGACTGTCAAGGAATACGTCAACCAGTTCAACCAACTGGCTAGGTTCGGACTGGATTTAGTCAACACTTAGCATAAAAAGGCTCTCCGCTTTGTTAAAGGATTGAACGAGCCACTACACAGCCTAGCCATGACCCATATACCCATGGGAGCGACTTACGAGAAATTGGTGGACATGGCACTACTGCACGAGGAAGACAAGGGCCAGAAAGAGACAAAGAAGGAAGAACCACAGAATAAGAAAGCAAGGCCCAAAAAGGAAACACAAAAGAAGGATGAGAAGTCTGAAGATAAGAAGGAGAAAAGTGCTTTACTTGTGGAAGCTCAACTCATCTGAACAAGGATTGCAGAAAAAGGAAGGGCACTTGCTTCAACTGTGGTGAGATGGGACACTTCACTAGGGACTGCCCGAAGAAACGAGGGAAAGGGCAGAGGGCAGAACCCACTTCTGGAGGACAGGCGAATGCTCAAGTGACTGGTAGATAGGGTAGAAATAAGAAAATTTATGTAGAAGGTTTAATTTTCTTATCTGATTTTTGAGTTAAAACTCTTTCTGATTCTGGCATTTTGATTCTGTAATCGATACTCTGCACTTTAATACTAGTATTGTTTCTGATTCCGCTGTAGACTCAAACCCCTAAGGGTTAGGACTCATCTGTTTGTGATAGATTGGGGTTGAGAGATATATGTGTTAGGCGTCAAGTAGGACGCATACATTCTGGTTTTTATCATGCTTAGTTCGGTAATCTGATCTGTACCAGTAATTTGTTTATATCTGAATATTTCTGATAAGGTTAAGATTTCCAGTTTTGACATTGTCTAAAGAGGGTAATCCTCTGGTTGTCAATCTGATGTTGGTTTCGGTCTTCGGGCCGATACTTAGGGAAATTATTCCCTCAACCATGGTCTAATGGAAACCAAGTTTTTGTTTCATCTGTACTTGCTTCCATCATTCGACTGTATCCTATCGATCGAATCTTCGAACTTTAGGTAGAAACCAATGGGTGTAAACATGTGTTTGAGACATGTTATGTTTGATGGTTGCCAGTGGATGCAAGTGGTTGCTAGTGGTTGCTCGTGGATGCATATACACACACTAGGCACTAGATCGGCTCGAAAACACTCTCATACTGCATATGGATGTGTGTGCATTTTCAATTTTGTGGATGCAAAATGATTGATTCATCACATGGATGTAGCATTTGGATGAATGATTGCGCACACATATAGAAATGATGTGTATCAAATAGGATTTCTTGCATACATAATTGGACTCATGGTACCAACATGGTTCGCATTGAGGAGGTCAACTGAATCAGTAGACCGCCTAATCTTTGCATTAGATAGGAGACATATACACACACTTTTGCATATGTTCATATAACATTTGAAGTTTTCTAAGGAAAATGGATGCTTATGGACGATGGTTGAGTAGATGGATGATTGGATGGTAGGACACATTCTTCTTAACTTGAAGATTTTGGAGACGAAATCCTTTAAGGAGGGGAGAATGTAACACCCCGTATTTTCTGTGAACGTATAAGTAACAAATTAAAGTATACTTAATTTTTAGGAGAAGAATTAAGGGAAACGGGTTACGCCATTGCGTTCGTCTCAAAATTCTTCTTGAGATAGAGTCCGAGTTTGCGTAAAACGGATACCGTATGAAGGAGATATGGACGAATGAAGTTAGGCAGAAAAACCGGAAACAAGCCAGAAATGCACTGGCGCACTTGTTAAGTGCGCCAGCACAAAAATACACTGGCGCACTTGGGAAGTGCGCCCATGTCGAGCCAGAAACCCGCACAGGGTTCTAGAGAGTTCTAATGACGATTTTTGATGTGCTGGACGGACCTGATGGCTTCTAGGGTGATCTAATGATTCTGAAATGCTCTCTACTCCTATAAATATGTGATTAACCTAACCCTAATTCATAGAATATTGTCTATGACACCATTATGCTACCAAACTCTCTCTTAAACCCTAGCCTCCGCCTCTAAATCTAATCTCAAGTGTTTATTCACAATTCAAATTAAAGTTTAGAGCTGCAACAACAATCGAAAAAGATTAATCAGCGTTTCTGCATCAAATTCGATTTATAATCCTTTTCTTTAGCCACGGAAGGCAAGTACAGTTATTTTCCGATATAAACGTTAATTATGATTGTGGCATGAATTGTAAATCTGAATCTGAGGTTATGTCTGTTCTGTTCTGTTTAGATCTATCTTATTCTGTATCTCTTTCTTCTTTCTGTTCTATAGCCAGGCTACTACGAGCCTGGGCCGAATCTCATAAGAGATTAACGCACGAACGCAAAATTTTGGGACAAATAATGAATAATGCATAATTGGACATGAAACTTTTGCCTATGAGACTATTGCCTATGGCTATGATTCACGCCTATGAGACTATTGCCTATGACATTGAATAAGAAACTATTGTGATTTGTCGCCCATGACTATTGTAGTTAGTTTCTTACGCCTATTCCCTTAATGATAATAGATCTCATATTTAGGATGTAACTTTGCTAGTTTATTCCCATTCACTGTTATGTACACCGAGCCTAGTGGGGGCCATTATCATTGTATTTGGTTCATTATTTCATGCCTACTCTTTCTTGTGCTTATCTCCTATTCCTTTTGCTAGGGCCATTTCATGAGTACTTAGAGAACTTGTTGAAACATTGGGCGTAGCTTAATTAAGTTAATAAATATGTTGGGATAATTTGAATTGGCTATGATAGAGAATGATTTACATGCATATTAGTCTTGGACAAAAATGGTAAACTAAAATATTACATCTAGTTTTGACATGAACTTTAAATGGGAATATTAAGGCTAAGATTTGTGGCATATATTGTATTATGAATTATGACCTTGATTTAGGCATGTAAGTTTAAGCTAAATCTATGATTTGGCAAGATAGGTAAATAGAGTTTTAGATATATATAATCTGCTAAATCTGTTATCTGTTAAATCCGTTAAATTGCCTAATCCGTTATCTGCTAAATCTGTTATATTGCCTAATTTGCTAGTTCTGCTATATTCCCTAATCTGCTAGATCTGGTCATCTGCTAAATCTGTCATCTGCTAAGTCTGCTGAAAATGCCTAATCCGTTATATGCTAAATCTGCTAAATCTGTTAAGTCGCCTAATCTGCGAAATCAGTTATCTGCTGAGTTGATATATTTAGTCTGTTATTGACATAATCTGAATTGGCTATAGTTATGAATAATTGACATGTATATTAGGCATAGGCATAAATGGTAAATTATTAATTAATTGGCCGCAAAGATAAGCATGGTTAACTCGAGGTTAGAATGAGTTTGCGGCGTAATCCTGCCCGGAACCGCCCGGCACATCCAGTGGCCGCAAACAATTGGTTCTAATGTGAGAAGTTAGTCATAGCATGCTTGAAATCCGAGGTTAGACTCAGTTTGGGGCAGAAATCTGCCCGGAACCAACCGGCCTAACCAGTAGCCGCAAACTGTCAGTCTAATGTGAGAGGTCTGGGCATTAATATTTAATTAATGAAAATCTGAGATAAATATGATGTCTAAAACGTGTTGGGTGGATACAGTTAAACCAACTGGACTTATGAAATTAATAAACCCGTTTCATGAATCTGTAGGCCTAGTACAAAGTTAGACAAGTCTGTAAATCTGTTAAATCTGTATGTCTGATCCGTTAGTCTGAAAACTTATTAACTTGATTTTCTGATCTGTGAACTAGTTGACCTGAACTCTGTATGTCTGAACTTGTAAACAAGTTAGTCTGAAATCTGTTAGTCCGGGGGCACAAGGTTAGGGGGGAAAAATACTTGAGTCATCTGTTGTTTGGGACCCATATTAGTCAGTAACCCTTTCTGGTATCAAAACTTTGACCCAACAGTAGGTAGGGTCCGGGCACTCTTACTGAACTAATTATAAGCTGTTCATTCTGATAATGGCGAGGGGTGTTGATGGTGCGTTCCAACCGGGTCATGTGCGTGCATGGATCCCGGTCTGCCTCTGAGGATGTAAGACGCTGTGATATCTATAAATAGGTCTGTGTCATTCAAAGGTTGCCACTTTAGGGAATGATACACCCTTTTGTGGGGCTAGCACAGGGTATTATGTATTAGGGAGATGATCGCGTGGGGTAGAATTTAGGGTACACTTAGTTCTGTCTGTTCTGTGGGGTACCGTCTGTTTCTGTTGGGTGGTAACACCTGTCTGTTTCTGTGTGGTACCGTCTGTTGGGGTGGTAAAGGCCCATTTACTAGTGTACACCTAATTCTAACATTCTGTTTCCGTAGGGATTATTTTGTTTCCGTTTCTATCTCTGTTCGGGTGGTAAGGGCCCATTACTAGCATTTCGTTTCTATACTTTCTGTTCAGGTGGTAAAGGCCCATTATTAGCATTATGTTTCTGTACCTTCTGTTAGGGTGGTATCTGTTTCTGTTTAGACATTAGGGTAACACCTAATCATGTTATACTAGTATTAGTGCAGAGAAGTGAAAAGTAATATCATCATGTTTCTTCTGTTTAACCTAAGTATTTATGTTATTCCTGTTTCTTGTTATCTCTCATCCAGTTTTATTTGCATGCCATGACATTATTATCTGTTCATAACTGAAAGTCACTGGACTTGCCAGACTTTATGTCTGACCCTTATTGTTTTGCCTTTTTTCTTCCGTTTCCCCTCTAGGTTTTCAAGGAGGGAATACTCTATCTTGATCCGGATCTTTCTTCCTGCTTGGAGTGCTTGAAGTGCTTAAAGTATGGCTTATCTTTTTCTGGCATCTTTGGTGGGGATTATTATTTTAAAGTTTTGTACTATGACGGCTTTTGAACAAGGCTGATATATATGTACTTGAGTTTTTGGTAAAGTTGTAACCAAACTGATTTCTGTCCATTGCAATAAAGTTATAAAGTTTTTCAAGTATTATTTTTATATCTATCTTGTAATATTCTGTTCTGTTTACTAAAATTCTCCATCAAAGTTAAGGCATTCCCTTTGTGAGTGACCTTAACGGAGGTGGGGTGTTACAAGGGAGCTCTCCTCGTCTGACCCGGTCCTCAATAAGGTATCGCAAATGTTTCCAGTCATCAGTGTTATGACCGCCAATGTCATGAAATATGCAATGTCTTCCAGAGTTATGCTGTGCTAGCGTTGGCTCTCTCTTGGGAGGCCTCAGATAGGAGGCAGAACCCCCTGTATCCATGTAGATGTTGCTCAAAGTGTCATTCAGTTCAGTGTATCTTTCATATATGGGCCCTCTCCGGGGCTAAAGGTTGCAGTCATTCTTGACATCGGCTTTTCCTTTGCGTTTTCCAAAATCAGACGGTTCTCCGTCTTCAAGCATATTGACATCAAGAATACGCTTCTCGGGAGTTGCATCTTCTTCCCGTAGAAATCTACTTGCTTCAAGGTAGAATTCGCCGAGATTTCGTGGTGGATCTCGGTACAAAGATTTTTTGAACTCTGATTTATCTAGAACACCGAATACCACTTCCAACAATACCATGGATGGTTCAGGGCGATCAACTGATGCTGTTGCAACGTTGAATCTTTCTAGGAATGAACGTAGAGTTTCTCTGGGCCTCTACTTGATTGTTGTGAGTGACACGACGTTCATCGATCGTGCAATGTGAACCTGAAATTATTCAATGAAGCGTGCGACCAACACATTCCAACTGCTGATCGATTCTGTTTCTAGCTGCCAAATCCACATAGCGGCTATATCGGTCAGAAAGAGAGGAAAGCACTTTGCCATGACGTTTTCAGATGGCGATTGAACTTCCATATGCCATTTGTAGTGCATCAGGTGCACGGTAGGATCTGTCCTGCCGTTGTAGGGCTCCAATTGTGGAAGTTTGAAATCCGAGAGATTGCGGGAATTCCTGATTTCCTGAGTGAAAGGAATGTGGTAGACGTCATCCATGTCATTCTGATAAGTGTGGCCTCTCAAGAGGTGCTCAATCAAATCCGCTAGCCGATTTCCTTCAAAAAGCTGTTGCAAATTGCCGATATCAGTGCTAGTGCCCCTAGTATTGAGTGCAGGATAAGTAGGAAGCTGTTGGTGTGCTGCTGGGAGTGGGTCACAGGTCATGGCTCTCGGTTTGAGGGGGGCGACCCGACCCGTTCGTGGGTCATGGAGGTTGGTTCGTGAGGCAGGAGTGGCGATCAGATCGGGTCGCTGGGGTAGGTCACGAGCCGGGTCTCCATCCAGAGGTGCATCACGAGCTGTTTCCTGCTGTGTAGTGTGGCTTTGCGTTCTGATATCCATCTAAACCGGGGCGGAAATTGGTCACTGCGCATTTCCAATAGGGATTGGGTTGCCCCCGAGTCCAAGTGATGCACGAGCTGCTTCTAGGGCCTCGTTTCCAATGTGTTGATCGTTGCTCGGCCTTCCATCCATCTGAGCAAAGAATACATCGATCATCTCCTATTATTTCCTGAGGAGGTCATCTTTCCTTGCCATTTGATCTCTCAGTTCAGTGAGAATGAATTCCGTCTCTTCTCTGGTCAAGTACGCAGAAGGATCTCCATGAGAGGATGCTCCCTGACTATCCTCGTTTCTAGTACCTTCAGCGTCAGCATCCTCAGCATGGGAGGAAGTTCCACCTTTTTTCTTTTTGATTGCCACTGATCCAATAGCCAAATAATCTAAGCAGAAAGTTGAAGTAGTATCGTATGCCCCCTTCCTGGCGGGCCAAAATGTTAGATCAAAAAATGGTGCTAACACCCAAATGCAGATCACAGATCACAAAAGTGCAGAAAATAGTAAATAAGAGTTAACACACGAGATTTTTATAGTGGTTCGGCTGTAGATGTAGCCTACGTCCACTTTATAATCTTATAGTTATACTGACATATTACAAGAATCAGTTATGTAGCCACACAATCCATGTGTTAATTGAGATTACAAGAGAAGAAATTAGATGTAGAAAAATGCAAAGTCCTTGCACTTAGTAATGGTGGTAGACGTGTAGAAGAATTGCCCCCAAAGATCCTTGAAAATCCTCCAAAGGGTGTATTTATAGGAATTTTCTGATAGCGGCTCGTGAGACACGTGGCACGCGTCCCAAGATTCTCGAATTGTGTTGGAAAACGTCCAGAAATCCCCTTTAATCCGTTGTATGCCAGCTGTAATCAGATCCGTGCAAGTTGGAGTGAAAATAGCCTTTAGAATAGGTCAAAACAGTGCGAGGCTACAGGCGGTTCGTGGTCATGTTTCGTGGTGCCTGCTTGCGAGCTGGATGAGGGTCATGACGGTGGGCCGTGTCGGTAGGTCGTGATGGCCGTGTGCACCACGATAGGTTCGTGACCACTATGCCCATCACGAGCCGGGTGAGGGGGCGAGCTGAGTCCATGCTCACGAACCAGGGGGCGACCCGGATGATTGCTGATTGATGCCAGGCTGCGCCCATTCATGGAAACGAGCGTAACTTTCAAACTGTCAGTCCGTTTTAGCCAAACGAAAGCTCTACTTAAATATAATTCATCGGGCTACAAGAGTTACAAAGCAAAGCCCTGTAATTGATGTTTTCAAGCCCAAAAGAGGTCGTCTGATAGGAGTTTCGGGCCATTTTACATTGATGATGTTATTTCGACCAAATCGTTCAATATCTTCTGACGTTGTTTCCACAACTTGAGCGTGTTATCATTTGGGAATTCCATGTGTGGCAGCTTTTCAAAGTATGTTAACAAGTTACTTACTAGGTAAGCATTAAACATAGATCGGCACATGTTAATTTCTACTCCAAAACTAGACTCAGCCGTATCTTCTTTAGCATCAACAGTTAGGCATTGTCAACAACATCCACTCCTCAGCAACTAGAGCCTATAAGCCTCTACATTTTTCACACCAATATACACAGAGCAAGTACATTAAATGGCCTGTTATGCTGATGCACCTAGACTAGCTAAGACAACACTCTCTTTTCCATCAATCAAATACACACCCTGAATCTATATGGTTTTTTCATAGGTGCACAACCATGTTAAGTTGCTTTTCATTCAGCTAATTCACAGCTAAACACTAGCTGCATTTGTACTTCTAATCAAATCACATTGCTAGAATTCGAGTCATCTTAAGGAGGTAGACTGTTGAAACATTCCATCTAACGCATTTTTTCCCTGGTAACAATAAATGAGAAACAATAATATTTTAATCATTGATGCACCTATATAAACAAACTAGCTGCTACGTTTACTAACATCTCATTCGAACCAAACTTGAATTAAAATGGAAGCTGAATGAGATAAGGGTCGAGAACAGTATGCTAGAAGCAGAGATGAGAAACCTATAATGGCAAGAGCAATTCAAGTGAGTAAACCCACCATTTTTGTTTACTATTTTCTAAGAATTGTTTCAGGGTAATGTAAGACTGCATGTGAATCATTTTACACATGAATTATTAATTAAACATGGGTGGTTATTGAAGAATAATGACTAAAACTGTTGAAAATTGTTGAATGTTGGATGGCTTAGACAGGGTACAGTTTTAAGGGTGAACTTCTCTTAAAATTCCAATACTGAACTATGATCTGATCATGTATGAGGTCAGTAAATATATTAACAAACTTAGAGGACTTTTTATATAATTTTAAAATACCACAAAATGATGTAGGAATTTAATATATAAAACTTGGAAAGAACAATTGATAGTATATGTTTTTTTTGCAAGGCAAGCGGGGTTGAGGACCCCTACCACATTTATTGAAACACAGAATAACACACATACAAACAAGAGCTCAGCAGAACGCCAAGCAAGAAGACAAGACAGAAAGAGAACAAACACAAAAGACTACAACAACAAGACGAACCAAGAAATCAAGAAAGCACTGTCAAATGGAAACAAAGAAGCAGACAAATCCCTTCGGATACGAAGCTTCAACAATCTCCAAAGCTCAGCAGAACACCGCCTTTCTGATTTGAATGCTCGCGAGTTTCTTTCTTCCCAAAGCATTCTCACAAGCTTTTTGATGCAGAGAATGAAGAGAATGTGCTCTTGCTTTCTCCAACGAGAAGACATACGGATGAAATGCCACTGCTCGTCAGACGTCAAGGGATGCACAAGATTACCAAATAACATTACAACATTTGTCCAAAAAGCACCAGAAAAACCGCATTCAAAATAAATATGTTCGATTGTTTCATCTTGATGGTCACAAAGAAGGCAAGAAGCACCGACACTCATCCCCATCTGAAGTAATCTGGACTTGGTTAGTAAAGCACCCTTAACAGCCTTCCAAAACATGAAATTCTCCCCCGGCACCGAAAATTTGGTCCACACAATCTTATGCCAATTCCAATCCGGTAAAAGCTTGTACCCAATTAACAAATAGTATACATGTTTGATGCTATGACTGACACCATCCCAACATATATTATTCTCAGTGCTGTATGAAGCGGACCGGGACGCATTACCTAAAATGTTTCTCAGCAAGGCATTAGACACAAAAGGCAGCGCCACTTTGCCATTCACCAAAAAGCTTGACACTGTTGCATCCATATGAATATTCGTCTGCATAATAACATTGTAGTCCACCACCTTCGATAAAATAATCCCCTTTTCTATCCACGGATCATCCCAGAAGGATACACGAAATCCCGGTGAAATATTGTACTGAACATGCGGAAGAAACTTTTGTCTCGATGCCAAAATACAGCGCCAGCCCCAACTACAAGACTGCGGAGCATCCATAGACCAGAATTTACCATTGCGAACATTGTGATTCCAGTTCCATCTAACCCAAAGGTTGTCCTTTCGTCCAATAAAGTTGTTGAATTGCGAGCTCAAAGCCGCCACATTCCACTGTTGAAGAGCGTACAGTCCAAGGCCACCTTTGTTTTTCGGTAAGTGCATTTTTTTAACAGAGCATGGTATCGGCTTCCGACCAAACACACTACCAGTCCACAAGAACCTTAACATAGCCGCCGTGATCATTGACAAAAGCTTTTTGGGGAGCAAAAACGCCCGCGTCCAATACACAGTGATGGAGAAACCGATACTTTGTACGAGCATGAGACGACCAGCTTGAGACAAAAACCTGTTAGCCCAATTATTTAAAGTCGATGTTATTTTGTCATACAACTGCATGCAACTGGCTTTGGTGATCCTTGCTGTACATAACGGCAAACCGAGGTAGCTGGTACCCTGAATGAGTGGTTGCATTTGAATTAGAGAATAAAGCCTTACAGATGTGCTTTCATCAATGCCTGCAAACATAACGCTTGACTTGTTGGCATTTAGCTTCAACCCAGTCATAAAGTAAAAAGTATTCAGCGTTTGAATAATAGTCCGGAGGGAACAGTCCTCAGGCTTTGAAAAAACGAGAATGTCATCCGCGAATAAAAGCGTGGAGATAGCATCTTGATTACACTTCGGGTGATAGCGAATTAACCCGCGCGCGAAGCTGTCTTTGAACAAGGTAGTTAGAACCTCCATGACAATTAAAAAGATATAAGAGGAAATCGGATCTCCCTGACGGATCCCCTGGCTGCTTTTAAAGTAACCCGAGTTGCGACCATTATACACAAGAGAGAAATGCGGGGTGGAAATGCAGTTGTACATCCAAGCAACAAAAACCTTTGGAAAGTTCATATTAGCTAGAATGCGAACGATTGCCGACCAATGGATGGAATCATAAGCTTTACTTAAATCCAGTTTCAGTAAGGCCGCAGGTGTTGTGTTAGCACATGAATACCCCTTAATTAACTCATGTGTTAATAAAACATTATCGATAATGTTCCTTTTTGGGAGGAATGCCGACTGGTTTGCTAAGATAAGAGTCGGAAGTGCAGCAAGAAGCCTGCTGGATAATAATTTAGAAATGCACTTGTAGGTGACATTGCAGCAGGATATTGGACGAAAAGAGGTTACGGAACTCGGATGCTTAACCTTGGGAATCAGGACGAGGTTAGTGCTGTTAACTTCCGAGAGCATCCTAAACTTATCAAAGAAATTATGAATAGCTTTGCAAAAATCAACAGAGATAATGTCCCATGACGCAATAAAGAAATTGACGTTGAAACCATTCGGACCGCCACAAGATTTTCTATTCAATGAAAACAAAGCCTCCTTTATCTCAAGATCAGTAACTCTACTGACAAGACTATCCGCCTGTGCAGTTGTAATTTTGGGAAGATTGACATTGTCAATTAGATGCAAGTCATGCGAGAAATTACCTCTATTACCGAGAAGGTCAGAGAAGAATTTGAGCATAGCATCGTCAACAGTTTCGGGGGTATCGCAGAAGGTACCAGCCTCATCAAGAATATTATGAATTTGCTCCGTCGCCTGCTTCACTTAAACTTCCAAATATTAAATACAATAAGAATTATATAATAAAATGTGAATTTTACCATGTTTATATGGCTCAGTTTTATATTTTAAATGATTAAAGGCATTATGTGAAAATCTGGAGAAGGGCACAGTTAGAACTGAGGAAAACCGTTAATGTGAGTAAACAATTTCTGTTAAAAATCCATTTCTGGTTGTAGCAGGATGTAATTAATTAGAGATGTATTTATATATGAGTATACTCCCGATTGTGTGAACTGAATCTAAATGATAGATTTAGGAATGAAATTGAAATCTGGAAATAGACAGGTTCTGTTAGTTTATAAAACAAGTACCATGTTATTCAAAAACAGAATACATCATATGAAAATGTTTCAAAGATCGACCAGAAACAAAAATAATTGTATTATTTGCACCATTTTTTCTAAAATTTTGTATCATCAGAAAATGAAGCATAGAAAATAGGAAATTTGGATTTGCAGTAAGCAATCCTACTATCATGAAAACCCAACTTTAAACAAACTGGAAATCTGAATTTATAATGATGTTAAGGATCTCAAATCATGATTTTTAAAAGAGAAATGAGGATTTTTTGTTGCCTGGATCTTTGGGAATCGGGGAATGGTCGTATTTTGAACATGAAGCTTTTCCGATCGCTGGACATGACTGGAGGCCATGCAATTGAAGGTGGACCAGTGTTAGAGGATGGAGATTCAAGGAAAAATACACATGGAAATTCTATAACATTGGATTTCACAGTGGAGCTCGAAGTGAAGATTGTTTTGTCAAAATGATAGCCATGAGTTGGGGTCGAACTGCGTCGATGTGGTGGCGATATAGTTGATCACACCCGAGGGAAATAGAAGACGGAGGGGGTGATTAGCTTTGACCCAAGTCTGGTGGCGACTGGCCTGAAGATGTGCCGTGGCGAGGTAAGTTTGTAGGATCAATTTTTGGTTAGCCTAGGGTCAGAGTTCCAGTTTTTGACTGGGAAGGAAGTAGGATTTCTAGTGTTGGGAATGTGTCTAGATAGAGAGTTAGGGCTTGCGGAAAGAGTTGCGGTGGCACGGTGGTAAGTACAATGGTGGTGCACGTGCCTGTGTATGTTGTACACAGGAGAAAATGAAAAAAAAAACAGAGAATAAAGAAGAAGAATGGCCCGAGGTAGGAGAGGGGTTGAATACCATGGTTCGATGCGTGTATCAAGAATGTTTTGGGGTCATTACGCGATACTATGTGCTGAAATTTTTGGCATGAATGTAAACTCATACATGATTATAAGTTTGGGGAAGAGAAAGGGGGAATCAACAGATTAGAGACTGTATTAGGTTGCACGAGTTGCATTGGCCTGACTAATTTAAGTAAAATAAAGAAAAAAAGGGAAGGGGCAATGTGTATGGGCCTGGAGAAATATTGGGCCGATGGGCTGGTAGATAATGTAACGAGGAACATAGAGTAAAAGAGAAATAGAAAAAGGAAATAAATTAAAGGAAGAGGAATAACAAGTAGAAAAAAGAAATATATTGCATTTCTTTTAAGTTATAAATTTAAATATTAAAGGTATATAAATATGTGTGTACGTCTAAAAGAAATAAAAAGAGAATGGTTGGTATGGAGACTAAAAATCCGAAATGGAGATTACAGTAACTAATCATAAAAGGATCATTGTAAACAAAGTGGAGCGTGGTAGGAAATATATAAAGTTAATATATAAGTAGGTTAAATTTATTTCTTCTCGAATTAATATAAATAAATAATTTACGGATTCACTTAAATCTAAAGTCCAGTTAATTATTAATTCAAGGCAGATTAATTGAACTATAATTGATGAGACATAGTGATTACTAGATGGGGAATGATTGAAACAAATTATTATGTTATAATGAACTCAAATATTTTAGGGAGAAATATTATTTTAATTTTAATCGGCCTGGGTTGACAAATATAATCAAGAAATGATTTAAACGTTGAATTAATGGTGATTGAACCAAATATTGAAATTTATGTGAAATCATGTAGTAACTAGATAAACAGTATTGATCCTATACTAATATTTATTAGTGAGTTCAAGTTGATGTGATTAAAATGAGTCCAGGAGAAAGGATATTCAAATCGAAAGTGAATATCTAATGAAATAAATGTTTGACAGATAAGAATGGTTGTAAGGTATAATCGGTAAGATATTTTGGTTAAACGATAATGATGAGTTCATCCTGAAGTTCGGAAATTAAATGGAATGGAGATAGTCCGAAAAAGATGTCGCATTAGAAATCGGTTAAGTTGAATTTACGGAAAGTATCATCTGCTTTCCATTTTAAATAAACTATTTAAACTAATATAGTGCATTAGTTATTCATCTAAGGTAATAAAATATTAATTTTATATATATTGAATTTTAGATGATAACAATACTGTTATGCTCAATAAATGGGATTCCTAAGCTAAATTAAACCTTAAATAGATATGATTTGAAAATTACCATTATCCAAGATCTACCAATGATGAACGATGTTTATTTGAATTGTTAAACTGTGGTAGACCAGATTTATTGTGATAATTGATTTGTTAATTTGATTGATCGAATTGATATGTCATGACCCAATTAACCTATTAGTTAAATCATTTACATGTTCGATTTAGATAATACCCAACTACTGTTAAAAAATCTAGAATGTGTGTATGTTAAATAACTTTTGTAGATAAGTTATGATAATCAACTAGGATGTGGAAACACATATGAAATATATTTATTTGATTCCTTTGAATATCACTTGACCCAAAAAGATATTAACGTTCATCGATTCAAAGAGACAAGGATTGGTTTTCTAAATGGAATCCAAATACCACTTTGCTTCGACCTAGGCGTTGATTAATTAAAAATCAAATCAAAGACAATTGAAGACGGAGTTTATGGAAGGACTTATCTGTTTACAGAATAGTTCCTTCGGTTTGTCCAGACCCAAGACAAACTTGTATGGATGAATGTCTAATAGAGTGTACCTAGCAGATCGCTTAAGTTGATCACTTCAAAACTATGTTTGGTGGGGAAGGAATTCGTTTCTATTTTCTTTTTACCCGTGGTTTTGTGGAAGACAATTTGTGATTTGATAGGTTTGGCAATGTGGCATTCAAAGTGAATGAAGACATGATATATCTAACGGTAAGTTTTGACCTCAAGCTTCACAACTGGAAAATGACAAAAATCGGGCAGGCAGCATGGCTATGTGGGTCTCTCCCATTAGGGAGTATTATCACCATCTAGAGAATATTCATTTTGTTACTTCTTTCGCTTCTGTATCTCCCGTGAATGGTTATGTTGCTAGCAACCGCAAGGTGACAATATATTTGATACACTCAAGAGAAATGAGTGGTCGGTCATGTGTGGGCCGGGTTACAAGATGTTCTTGTTGAACCCAGTGTATTCCTCTCTAGAGATACACTATCGGAAGGTGGTTCCATACCTTATCATAGTCGAAAATCCATTATCCTTACGCGCTAAGCGGTTTTGTTTGTATATTATATATGTGGAGCGTGAGATGCAAGCGTTCCGCTAGATTCCAATTTATTTGTGGAAAAACCTAGACATTACTATAATATCAGTATAGTTATGATTTCAAAATGGTTTGGGTTATCGTATGGTAAAAACCATCCGTGTTTATTTGTGGACCAGTCTTATAATTATCTTTTCTTTCTAAAGTAATTTTCCAAGTTAAGCAAACTGTTTAAAATCGTTTGCTCACACCAGTCCTATGACTGACCCAGAGTTTATTTTTCTATATTTTCCCTAAACTCTTGGGTGCCCAAATTTGTATAGGCAGACAAGTAGTTCAGGAATTTTCAGATAATCTGGAAGGAGCTTGGAACGAGGCTTCAGCATTAGATGTTTATAAATTTTATTTTCGTTGTAATGTATATTATACTCTGATGTTGTATCTAAGTTCATATACAGTTTTGTATTTTCCAAAGCATATATATATTGTTCCGCTGCGATTATGAGATTCTGTATTGTTCACTTCTTTTTTCTATCTTGTTCTTCTATTATAATTTTCTATCTTTTCTGTTTCTCACCCTCTAACTTCTTTCTATTAATGGCTCATATTTTCATGCAATTTGGGTTGGACTTGTATGATATTTGTTCGACTCAAAGGGCTCGAATTTGCGGGTCGTTACATTTGGTATTAGAGTTGAAGGATGAGAATAACCTTGGCTCTGTGGTGTGACTTGATAGAGATAGGGTTAGTAATACCCTAGATTGAGTTTGGGCATATATATATGAGCGCGTATTTGTTAATTAATATAAAAATTGTTTTATATTGTGTTGGTTGGTTTATTGAGTGGTTTAAGAATTCTGGTCGATACAGGAGTCGACACTGTATCGAAAAGTATTTTTAAACTCTTGAATAGAGTAATTCGACACAATAGTGTTTTAAAAGATGGGTAGATAAAATAATTTTGCCCAAAATTTTATTTTGATATAAAGGATAATTTTCTTAAAATATTATAAATAGCTGTGTTGATTATAATTATATTCTGATTATCATATTATAATATTGATATGATTATATAAAACCAAATTAAATTTGTATAAGTGTAAAATATACCAATAAGACAACCTAGAAATGGAATTTTGAATTTCTAAGAAATTTGAATGAATTTTGAATAAATAAAATTTGGAATTACACCAAATAAATTAAAGACTGAATAATTAACTGGAAATGAACTCACGTGACTTGAACTGATTGATTTTTGGAATTGTAATTGTTTTGGAACCTAACTAAAGATTGGTTACGTTAAATAATTTTCTAAGTGTTGATCAGATGTTGATTTCGGTTTTCGGGATTGATATTAGGAGGATTATTTCCTTATCGATATATGGTTAGGGACCAATAAATAATGAAGAATAGTAATGGGTTAATAAGAATGGGAATGTTTTCCAATTTAATAATAGATAATTCAAGTTATACAAATGAATATGTTTGGATTGATGGATTCTTATTAATGAAAGTGCATAAGGATAAAAGTTGAGTACCGACAGAGGATTCAAGTTGGTACTCTAATTGGATTTGATAAGGCTATTTGGAAAACCAGTGGGTTTTATGCATTCTCTAATGATTAGAGAAAGCCTAAGCAGGAAATTTTTGGGAGTTATACAATGAAGCTGTAACAACCCGTATTTTTATAACATGTTAAAACAAGAAATCAAGGCAGAATTAAATTTTAAACTCAGACTCAGGGCAAACGGGTTACGCCATTGCGTTCGTCTTGAAATTTTACATGAAATAGAGTCCGAGTTTTCAAAAATCGGAGTCCGGATGAAGAAGTTATGGCCTGTACAAGTTTCAGCAGTTTTCATGCAGCACTGGACCAGGGGGTCGACCATAGGGTCGACCTACCCCCCAGGTCGACCATAGTGTCAACCTCTCGCCTTATAGGTCGACCTGGTCGGCCTGTTTTGACCCAGAACTCATTTTTGAAGCCTGAGACATGTTTTGATGGTCCAGATTGATTCTAGGGTTAATCTAAGGGCCTAAACTTGTTGCTACCCCTATAAATACATCCTAAGACCTAGCCTAATTCATACAAATCATTCTTACACTGCTATGCTGCTAATTCACCTCTTGAACCATGGCCGCCGCATCCAAATTTAAGCTTAAGCATTCAAACTCGATTCAAATCAAAGATCAACGCTTCTACAACAATTCAAGAGAATAGATCAGCGACACCACAACAATTCGATGACTAATTTCTAGACTTGACTTCTAAATTTCTTAGACCACGATTTGTAAGTTCCAGTTACTTTTAGACAAAAACTATAAATCTAATATGGGCATGTTTTAAATTGGAATTGATTTATGTATGATTCATATCTATTCTTATTTTCTTCTTGGATCTTGACTATTGGGAATATTGCCTACGACGTTGAAACTATTGTTAGTGGCCTAAGACTATGACTATGCCTATGACTGTGGACATAATATTTTGCCTATGCCTATGACTATGACGATGAACATGAGACTATGCTTATGACTATGACGGTGAACATAAGACTATGCCTATGACTATGACGGTGAACATAAGACCGCCTATGACTATGAACAATAAGACTATGCCTATGACTGACAAGGACAATTATGACTAATTACCTAAGATTCATGACCATGAGGTTATTGCCTAGTATTATAACTTTGAAATTGGATCTAAGCTTGATTTTATTTGGATCTTGATTTTGGGGATTTTTCTATTCTAGATCTATCCATGTTCTTGAAACTAGATTATTATTCAAACCTTTTCATGATCAATAATGTTATCAGATCTATATGCCTGCGATGTTTTAGTCAATTTAGTTATGTTATGCCTTGAAAATAGATTGATAATAGAATAATGTTTATTATGTTATATGTGGAATTGAATGATATTGATCTATGCCTGTGGTTCTATTTTATTATCATGTTGAATTGGGAATTAATGAACAAGTCTATTCATATGTATATGAACTTGAAATATAACCCATGATGACAAGTTGTGCAGTTTATTATGTTATGCAAGTTTTAGATTGTGAAATCATATCATATATGTGACCAAATGTTAGATCTACATGTTTATGTGTATATGTTAAACCTATGTCATATTTCAAGTTCACACTTATTCATATGTTCGTGATTGATTTGCAAGTTCACATACATGTAAGTTAATTTAGTCTATGTTACAAATTCACATATATGTACGTTGGTTCAGTCTATGCTGCAAGATCACACCTATAATATTCATGTTGATTATTTTGCAAGTTCACACCTATGATGTTCATATTGACTATGCCGATAATGCCAAGTTTACGCCTATGTCATGCTTATGTTAATAAATTGCTTTATGCCAATTTTGTGTACGTTAAATTAGGCTAAGTTTTTAGCCTAATATTATATGCCAAAAATCATGCGAACGAAAAATTAGGCTAAGATTGTTAGCCTAATATTTAGACGGGGTAACGTTGGGAAAAATTGGAAATTGTAGGAGACTTGGCATGAAACTTGCCTTGAAAACTTGACACGAACTTGACATGAAAACGTGAACATGGACATGACACTAGAATGAACTTGAAAATGGCCAACTCGAGGTTGGGTTGAGTTTGCAGTGTAAATCTGCCCGTAACCGCCCGGCAAATCCAGTTACTGCAAACAGTAGGATCCAATGTGGGTAGTTGGTCATAACGCACTTGAAAACCCGAGGTCAGACTGAGTTGTGGTGTAATTCTTCCCGGAATCGCCCGGCATATCCAGTGACCACAACAACAGGTCTGATGTGAGAGTTGGGGTGCATTAATGAATTAATGCCACATGATAAGGTTAAGTCATGAACATGAAAGACAATACTCAACCAACTTGAGACATGATTTGATAGGGTTAAGTCATGAACCGCTTGAATATACTTAACGAATTTGACACGATGATTTGGTAGGGTTAAGTCATGAACCGCTTGAATATACTTAACCAATTTGACACGATGATTTGGTAGGGTTAAGTCATGAACCGCTTGAACATACTTAACCAACTTGACACATGATTTGTAGGGCTAAGTCATGAACTTGAACGACAACACTTAGCCAATTTGACATGACACGTAGACGGGTTAAGTCTCAAATTTAAATGACAACACTTAACCAGCTGGACAGAAACCCTAGTTACGCGGTCCTTTTCAGCAGTAACCCACTAGATGTATCATGGTACCCTGGAACTAGGCAGGGTGGGGCACGATTACTGGGCTGATTGTAAGCGACCAGAACGACGTCTGTGTGGGTGCACCAGTGTAGGTTCCGACGGGCTATGGTCGTGCACGTGGTCCGGAGTTGAAAAAGCAGGCATTGGGCATCAGTAGGTTTATCTGTGCATGCTTGATTCGTGTTGGTGGCTGGCACCATAGGGCTTGATACACCCTATGGTGGACCTAGCATAGGTGACTACATTTCGTGATTGGGCCGTATGACACAGACACATGAACGAGCTAGGACTTGTAGGGAGCCGATCGATTAATAGATCGTTACGTGGAAAAAGGTGTTTTTCGTTAGGTAGCATAATCCCTAGTGGTTCTAGGTGGCATAAACTGTAATCAAATCTAGGAAACGTTCAATAGGTAGCATAATCCCTAGTGGTCCTAGGTGGCATAAACCGTAATCAAATCTAGGAAACGTTCAATAGGTAGCATAATCCCTAGTGGTCCTAGGTGGCATAAGTCCTAGTTGAACACGCGATAGTTCATGATAAGGAAACCTAGCCAGAACAAGGGTGGCAGTCCAAATGATTTCAAGAATGGTGGCACTACGTTGAAGTAGTATAAAAATACGTGATGAAACCCGTACGATATACGGCAAGGGACTGTACATATACATGGAAAGGATGATACGGGTTGGGGTACTAGTACAGTTGGTGCAGAGAATTTAGGAAATCAAAGAAAATAGTGGAATGGTGAAGCTTAGAAATCTTGCGATGTTATACTTAATAGAAACCTTGCAATGTGATACTTGGTAGGAACCTTGTGATGATACTCTTGATAGGAAGCATGGAATGTTATACTTGATTCATCGTGCATGTAGCTTACCTTGTCATCATGCTTATGTTTACTTTCAGTTTATTTATGCCATATTATCTTCACCTGTTTTTATGCTGAAAGCCACTAGAACTTACTCAGTCTTTATAACTGACCCATTTTGTTTCGCCTCTTTTTCTTTCGTTTCCCCCCCGGTTCGGAGGGTGGGAATACAACTTAGTTCGGATCTTACCAAGCTCCAAGACTCTTTCATGTACTGCTTGGATTTCTCTTGGCTATGGCTTGCTTTGCTTTATTGGGTAATACTACAATTTATTTTCATGCTTCTTTGTTTTTGAGCAAGACAGATATTTTAGCTATGTAATTGGGTATTAGAAGTTGATGGGCTTTTATCGTAAACAATTATATTTAATAAATGATTTGAAGTACTTCCACTTTACTTTCCGTTGTTTTATGTATGTCTGTCTTGTAATATTTCTGTTCCAGTACCCATAATGCTCCACTGAAGTTAAGGCATTCCCTTTGTGAGTCACCCTAGCGGAGGTGGGGTGTTACAGAAGCCTTATGAGAGAGATGCTATCGAATTTCTCAAAAATTTAAAAGAGAATTGTGATACCTGAGAATTGATTTACTGAGAACCAGATAAATTAAACAGAGGGTAGTAAATTGATTGAATTATCAGCAATTTATCGAGAATGAGGAAAGGAAACGAAGGAGGTTGACATGAGTGGCTGGGGATAGTATATGAGGAGTCTAGCCGGAGTTTTATTTGATAGCTGGTTGTTGATGTATATTGAATGCTTCAATTGTTGTGAAATGTTTGATAATTAATCAACGTGAATCATATGCCTTGTTTGTTGTGATTTCTTGAGGATGATCCATGTATGTGTGTTAATATAAGTCTATGATTATAGTTATAACTGAAAATTTTCCGCTACTCTTTAATTTCGGGGACGAAATTCTTTTAAGGGAGGTAGATTGCAATGTCCCGGATTTTTAACCAAATTTTTAATCTATACATTTTAGATTATGCTGGAAATAAAATTCAATTAAATAATTTTTGAATTTGAATATTTTAGATATTTGGAATAATCATTTGTCTAAAATCCTTTGTGTATATTATTAGCCTGTAATTTATATATACACAGGTAAATGGTGTTTTAACTTTTTTATTTTTTATTTTTAAACTTATTTTAATTCATGTAGAAAAATATTTGCTTAAGTAAAGTTAGAGTTCTAATGGTTGAGAGAATTTAAATATTATTCATTTTATAAAATCTTAAATGTGTACATGAGTACGTATATTCTTATAGTGTTTAATATATATATATATATATATATATATATATATATGTGTGTGTGTGTGTGTGTGTGTGTGTATATATATATATGAATCAAGAGATATAGTGAATTTTGTTTTACACTAAATATTTTATGTACACATGTGATGGTAGATTAGAACATGACATTTAAATGGGAGTAATGAAATTAATAAGAATATATATTGTTTATACATTAACTTGCCATGTAGTACAAACATTGAATGTTCAAATCAAATATTACATTTCTAATTGCCTATAAATGAAGAACAAGTACTAGTGACCAATGGCCTGAAAGCCTATAAATCTAAACAATTGATATAAAATTATATTGTACCATGAAGTGAAATGGGAAATAGAATGCATGTGAGCATTGGGGTTTGAGTTACTTACTAGTTAAGCATTACACATAGATCTGCATATGTCAATTTCTACCCCAAAACCGGACACAGCCGTATCTTCACTAGCATCAACAGTTAGGCATTGTCAACAACATCCACTCCTCAGCAACTAGAGCCTATAAGCCTCTACATTTTTCACACCAATATACATAGAGCAAGTAGATTAAATGGCCTGTTATGTTGAATCACCTAGACTAGCTAAGACAGCACTCTCTTTTCCATCAATCAAATACACACCCTGAATCTATATTGTTTTTTTCATAGGTGCACAACCAGGTTAAGTTGCTTTTCATTCAGCTAATTCATAGCTAAACACTAGTTATATTTGTCCTTCTAATCAAATCACACAGCTAGAATTCAAGTCATCTTAAGGAAGCAGACCGTTGAAACATTCCATCTATTGCATTTTTTTCCCTGCCAACAATAAATGAGAAACACTAATATTTTAATCATCGATGCACCTACATAAACACACTAGATGCTACATTTACTAACATCTCATTTGAACAAATCTTGAATTAAAATGGAAGCTGAATGAGATAAGGGCCGAGAACAGTATACTGGAAGCAGAGATGAGAAATCTATAATGGCAAGAGTAATTCAAGTGAGTAAACCCACCATTTTTGTTTACTATTTTCTAGGCATTGTTTCAGGGTAATGTAAGACTACATATGAATCATTTTGCACATGAATTGTTAATTAAGCATGGGTGGTTACTGAAGAATAATGACTAAAAGTGTTGAAAATTGTTGAATGTTGGATGGCTTAGACAGGGGACCGTTTTAAGGGTGAACTTCTCTTCAAATTCCAATACTGAACTATGATCTGATCATGTATGAGGTCAGTAAACATATTAAAAAAAAAACTTATAGGACTTCTTATATGATTTTAAAGTACCACAAAATGATGCAGGAATTTAATATATAAAACCTAGAAAGAACAAATGATAGTATATGTTAAAGTAACTTCACTTAAACTGCCAAATCTTAACTACAATCGGAATTATATAATAAAATGTGAATTTTCCCATGTTTATATGCCTCAGTTGCATGTTTTAAATGATTAAAGGCATTATGTAAAAATTTGGAGAAGGGGACAGTTAGAACTGAGGAAAACCATTAATGTGAGTAAACAATTTCTGTTAAAAATCCATTTCTGGTTGTAGCAGGATGTAATTAATTATAGATGTATTTATATATGAGTATACTCCCGAATGTGTGAACAGAATTTAAATGTTATATTGGGGAATGAAATTGAAATATGGAAATAGACAGGTTCTGTTAGTTTATAAAACAAGTACCATGTTATTCAAAAACAAAATACATCAAATGAAAATGTTTCAGAGATCGACCAGAAACAAAAGTAGTTGTATTATTTGCACTATTTATTCTAAAATCTGGCATCATCAGAAAATGAAGCATAGAAAGTAGGAAATTTGGATTTACAGTAAGCAATCCTACTATCATGAAAACCCAACTTTAAACAAACTAGAAATCTAAATTTATAATGATGTTAAGGTCTCAAATCATGATTTTTAAAAGAGAAATGAGGATCTTTAGTTACCTGGATCTTTGGGAATCGGGGAATGGTCGGATTTTGAACATGAAGCTTTTCCGTTCACTGGATATGACCGGAGGCCATGCAGTTGAAGGTGGAGCACTGTTAGAGGATGTAGATTCAAGGAAAAATTCACGTGGGAATTCTAGAACATTGTATTTCAAAGTGGAGCTCGAAGTGAAGATTTGTTTTTGTCAAAAATGGTAGTCGTGAGTTGGGGTCGAACTGGGTCGACATGGTGGCGATATAGTTGATCACACCTGGGGGAAATAGAAGATGGAGGGGATGACTAGCTTTGACCCAAGTCTGGTGGTGACTGGCCTGAAGATGTGAAATAGCGAGGTGAGTTTGTAGGATCGGTTTATGGTAAGCCTAGGGTTAGAGTTCTAGTTTTTGATTGGGAAGTTAGTAGGATTTCTGGTGTTGGGAATGAGTCTGGATAGAGAGTTAGGGTTTGCGGAAAGAGTCGCGGTGGCACGGTGATAAGTACAGTGGTGGTGCACGTGCATCGTGTATGTTGTACATAGGAGAAACTGAAAAAAAAACAGAGAAGAAAGAAGACGAATGGGCTGAGGAAGGAGAGGGGTTGAGTACCATGGTTTGATCCGTGTATGAGGAAAGTTTTGGGGTCATAACGCGATATTGTGTGCTGAAATTTTTGGCATGAATGTAAACTCGTACATGAGAATAAGTTTGGGGAAGAGAAAGGGAGAATCAATAAGTTGGAGGTTGTATTAGGTTGCACGAGCTGGATTGGGCCTGAGGAATTAAAGTAAAATAAAGAAAAAAGGGAAGGGGCAAAGTGTATGGGCCTGGAGAAATATTGGGCCGATGGGCTGGTAGATAAAGTAAAGAGATATGTATAGTAAAAGAGAAATAGAAAAAGGAAATAGGAAATCAATTAAAAGAGAAGGAATAACAAGTTGAAAAAAGAAATATAATGCATTTCTTTTAAGGTATAAATTTAAATATTAAAGATATATAAATATGTGTACGTCTAAAAGAAATAAAAAGAGAACGGTTGGTATGGAGACTAAAAATCCGGAATGGAGATGTCAGTAACTGATCATACAAGGATCATTGTAAACAAAGTGGAGCGTGGTTGGAAATATATAAAGTAAAATTATAAATAGAGTTAAATTTATTTCTTCTCGAATTAATATAAATAAATAATTTATGGATTCACTTAAATCTAAAGTCCAGTTAATTAATTCAAGACAGATTAGTTGAACTATAATTGGCGAGACATAGTGATTAATAGATGGGGAATGATTGAAAAAAAATGTTGTATTATGATGAACTCAAATATTTTAAAGCGAAATATTATTTTAATTTTAATCGGCCTAGGTTGACAAATATAAACAAGAAATGATTTAAATGTTGAATTAACGGTGATTAAACCGAATATTGAAATTCGTGTGAAATCATGTAATGACCAGATAAACAGTATTGATCCTATACTAATATTTATTAGTGAGTTCAAGTTGATGTGATTAAAACGAGTCCAGGAGAAGGATATTCAAATCCAAAGTGAATATCCTATGAATCAAATGTTTGACAGACAAGAATTGTTGTAAGGAATAATAATCGGTAAGATATATTGGTTAACGGATAACAATGAGTTTATTCTGAAGTTCAGTAATTAAATGGAATGGAGATAGTCCGAAAGAGATGTCGCATTGGAAATCGGTTAAGTTGAATTTACGTAAAGTACCGTTTGCTTTCCATTTTAAATAAATATTTAAACTAATATTGTGAATTAATTATTCATCTAAGGTAATAAAATAGTAATTTTTTATATATTGAATTTTAGATGATAACAATACTGTTATGCTCAATAAATGGGATTCCTAATCTGAATTAAATCTTAAATAGATATGATTTGAAAATTATCATTGTCCAAGATCAACCAATGATGAACGATGTTTATTTGAATTGTCAAATTGTGGAAGACCAGATTTGTTGTGATAATTGATTTGTTAATTTGATTGATTGAATTGATATGTCATGACCCAATTAACCTGTAAGTAAAATCATTTACATGTCCGATTTAGATAATACCCAACTACTGTTAAAATTTTAGAATGTGATTATGTTAAATAACTTTTGTAGATAAGTTATGATAATCATCTAGGATGTGGAAACACATATGAAATATATTGATTTGATTCCTTTAAGTATCAACTGACCCTAAAAGATATTAACGTTCATCGATTCAAAGAGATAGGGATTTGTTTTCTAAATGGAATCCAAATACCACTTTGTTTCGACCTAGGCGTTGATTAATTAAAAATCAAATCAAAGACCATTGAAGACAGAGTTTATGCAAGGACTATTTTGTTTACAGAATAGTGCCTTCGGCTTGTCTAGACCCAGGACAACTTGTATAGACGAATGTCTAATAGAGTATACCTAACAGATCGCTTAAGTTGATCTTTTCAAAACTATGTTCGGTGGCGGAGGAATTCGTTTCTCTTTGATTTTTACTCGTGGTTTTGGGAAAGTCAATTTGTGATTTGATAGGTTTGGCAATGTGGCATTCAAAGTGAATGAAGACATGATATATCTAATGGTAAGTTTTGAGCTCAAGCCTCATAATCGGAAAATGACAAAAATCGGCCAAGCAACATGGCTATATGGGTCGCTCCCATTAGGGTGTATTGTCACTATCTAGAGAATATTCATTTTGTTACTCTTTCGCTTCTGTATCTCCCGCGAACGGTTAGGTTGCTAGCAACCATAAGGTGACAATATATTCGATACACTCAAGAGAAATGAGTGGTCTAATCATGTGTGGGCCGGGTTGCAAGATGTTCTTGTTGAACCCGTGTATTCCTCTCTAGAGATACACTATCGAAAGGTGGTTCCATACATTGTCATAGTCGTAAACCAATTATCCTTTCGCGCCAAGCGATTTTATTTGTATACTATATATGTGGAGCATGAGATGCAAGCGTTCTGCTAGATTCCGATTTATTTGTGGAAAAACCCTAGACATTACTATAATTTCAGTATAGTTATGAATTCAAAATGGTTTGGGTTATCGTAAGGTAAAAACCATCCGTGTTTGTGTATGGATCGGTCTTACGATTATCTTTTCTTTCTAAAGTATTTTCCAAGTTAAGCAAACTGTTTAAAATCGTTTACTCTCACAGTCCTATGACTGACCTAGAGTTTATTCTTCTATGTTTTCCCTAAACTCTTGGGTACCCAAATTTGTACGAGCCAACAAGTAGTTCAGAAATTTTCAGATAATCTGGAAGGAGCTTGGAACAGGAGGCTTCAACATTAAATGTTTATAGAGTTTATTTTCGCTGGAAAGTATATTGTACTCTGACGTTGTATCTAAGCTTAGATACTATTTTGTATTTTCCAAAGCATATATATATATATGTAAATTTTGTTCCGCTGCGATTGTGAGATTCTGTATTGTCCACTTCTTTCTTTTACCTTGTTCTTCTATTCTAATTTTCTATCTTTTCTATTTCTCATCCTCTAACTTCTTTCTATTAACGGCTCGTATTTTCATGCAATTTGGGTTGGACTTGTATGATATTTTGTCGACTCAAAGAGCTCGAATTTGCGGGTCATTACATATTTGGTATTATGCAAAAAAAGACAGAGATAATAAATATATCAGAGTTCAGTAAACATCTCACGATGAAATGGATAAAATATAATATAATCAAATATAGCCTTACCAAGGTAATAATATTGTCTAACTTGTTTCCAAAGCTATTGTATCTCTGCCACAAACCTAACCTGTGAGTGTGTTAGGAGGGGGTCAGAACACAAAGTTCTGATGACTGGAAAAATTATACATTCTGAAATAACCCTACATATACCGTTCAGTTATGTTTTCTTATTTATTAGGTTGTTTGGGTTAACAACACTCAAGGGTCTATACTCATGTCGTACTATCTACTGCCCAGTAGATTAACCTAATATAATATATATGTAGCTACCCCCAACTTATCAAGGTACTCCTCATAGTATCCTCCTCGCACAATCTCCATCGCCATACCACAGAAGTTTATCCTACACCAAACGACGTATGGAAATCCAAATCAATATCGCACAGAACCATTATCGCTATGCCAAGCAAGCGTACAGATTGTCATATCCAAACTCCTCAATCGAATCAAGCATCAACACGGAGTAAAGCCCTAACTCCTACGATACACCACCCAATGCGTGTATCTACACCCTCACACATACGTACTATCTACTATACCCTGAGTCCTGTAATAAGGCTACATCCAATGCACAGAGCTCGATAGGTAGCTTTCCATATTTGTATTGGTTCGCTCAAAGGACCTATAGTACAAGTATGGTTTACATTTTTATAGTGGTTATGGCCCCGCCCTAACCCCTCCGTCAACTAGTGAAAGACTACATCAAGTGCTAAGTGACGTGCCCTTAGCAAACAATCTAACATCCAATTTGGCGTGCCCCTCAACCAACGTCTCGATAGTGAAAGATCGATGGTCTCTCGGTTTCGCTCTAGTCTTTCGCATCCCACTAATTGTCGATGATAGGCACTCAACGATTACTATCCTTAATTTGGTCCTGACCAACCTCTCCCGAGACCAATTGCCGAATCACCTAACGCAATCCGCCAAAGCCTTCTAACTGCCAAACCATCATCATAGTCAAGGTATACTCACCGGGTGGTACCGCGCAAACCCAACCGTTACGAGTACATTCTTAGCGTGCACCATAATAAAGAACCACCATGGAGTACCCTACCACATCCCTCGGATGCCGCATGCTCCCTTTTGGTCTCGCAGAGCAAGCAAGTAGAATAATTAGCATAATAACCAAGAAGAATAATCAGATGGATGTGCTCATCCCTTGTCTCAAGACACTCTGATGATCTACCCCATTATGTTCTTCACCTTCATACATGCGGACTGGTCCAAGAGCATCATGTAATCATGTTATTACCCTATGTCTAATCTTTTATTCAAGAGCTTGCTTTATCTTATCAAATTACTAATTAACTTGATTACCCAAATATTCCCATTTTATTCAAGTTACAAGGTTTCCCTAAGCCCCTTATAACCCTGAGGAATGAGCCCTTCTCGCTTATTAATTATACAGGTTTAATTTAATCATGTCTAAATTCATTAATAAGCCCATGGCATGTTATTCCCTAGATTGTAATCAACGAAAGTATTCTACAATCTTTTTACATTATTACCATGTCATTTACTATCCAATTACATGTTTTCAAGCTAAATTACATGTTTTACTTAATGTATAATATAGTATATCCTTTTCCTATCCTCACGTTTTCTTATGACAAGTCTACTTAACGTATATTTAAGTAAAACTTATTTCAATTTTATAATCTCGTCTTATAATGTCATCATAACTTGTCGTCATCGTTTAGTTATTAACATAGTTCTCTTTTTCATTTATTATAACCTATGCTATAATTCCATTTACCCCTAGGTCAAGCCTACCTATTATATTACATTCTCATTCGCATAATTAATTATAATAGGTTATATTCCCTGTTCATCGCATTTTACTTGGTTCTTTAGCATCAACCAAAATTTCACTATTGTAACATTAATTTATTTACCATCTTGTATATTTTCATTATTTAAGGAAAATATTTCATACACCTCACTAGATTGATTAATGGAAAGATATAAAGACTGATTTCCATAACACACATAAGTCAAGGTCCGTAGTTGCAAGCTATTTCTTTTACTTTCGTCGTGGACATACATGTATGTTTTTATTTGCCTAGTGTGTAATACGGTAAAAGAATCCCTATCTCACACTAATACATTTTTCCTTTCTTTTATTGCAACTACATCTTTGTAGTTTTACCATTATGGAAATGTGTCATAACTTAGTCCACTATAAATTTCCCCTTTTTATTTTTTGAGATAGATGTTAATTCATGCTTTCATTTACCAATTCCAAACCACTGCAAATTTTCCATTAAAATTAGGCACATCTATTCTTTTTCCCATTATTCCCAAATCCCACTATAATTCGATTAAAATATATCCAATTTGTCATTAACAACTTCTTAAGTAACATCTTCATATTTATTGTACAACGAAATATTCTTAACATAACAGAAAATTAATAATATCTCATTTACCCCAATTTAAAGTTAATTAAAATGTTAAAAATAACGGGGAATGTAAATGGTAAATGTACCATTACTTAAAAGGTATAATTCTAAATCCACTCACCTGACAACTTTCCAATCCTTGAATCTGATTTAGATCTGTGATTCTGTGGTCTTCCTAACTGAATTTAGAAATTAAAAAAACATGGATTTACAAACCTGATACTAAAAGAAGAGGGAAAGAAGGAAAGAAACCTAAATAAATTAGATACCCAAGATTTACCTCACGTTGATTAGAAATATGAACACCTATGTTGTAGATTTACATTGTTTTTCTTGATATCTTGAATCAGAATTTCCTAAATCTATTTTTTTAAATTTCTAGAATTTTTGAAGAGGAAAAAAATTGTAGGGCCTCGGCGTCGTCTCAAAAAATATGAGTTGAAAGCTAGGCCTTGTTAGCTATTTATAGGTGTACAGGAAATTCTTGTCCATTGGATTCAATAATATAAAATCTAAACTGTATAAATCAGAAAAAAAACGTTAGCCAACAAAATAGATCTGTCTCGAGTGGGTCGATCCCCGTGTCAACCCATCGTAGAGGCAGGTCAACCCTGATGTCGATACATGGGTCGACCCATGTGAAGCCTGGTTCAACCCATCCCTGGGTTTAAACGTTCATTTCTGCCGATTTTAATTTCTGCTTTAAAGTTAATTCTAACATTTAACTTATTTCTTAATATAACTCATCTGAATTATTATTTTCCATTTATACCTCATATATAATTTCAAATTTCAAATTTGTATGTGTGTATATACATACAACTTTTTTAAAACTTCACTCATTAATAACTTTCCCATATGAACTCCGTTTGGGACAAGTCATACATCAAACTGAACCAGAAAATTGCCACGAACACAATAGTATATGTTCCGAGGCTAAATTCTGAAACTGTAAATTATTGATATTTTCATTTAATATTTAAATAAAATACGAGGTGTCACATTTGCCCACCCTTAGGAAATTTCATCCATGAAATTTGTTAGAGGTAAAATTAAGTAATTCCTCGTATAGTTTACAACCATCATGTGTACATCCAATTCTTCAACCATTTATGCGCTAGTGAAAAGTGTAAGATATCATAATAATTCATGAATGTAACGAATGCCTAAGTGGTACCTCCTATATGAATGCAAATTTTCTCGAATTTTTTTGGAAACACGATGCACACATCCTAAATATACTAGCAATTTCTATATGAATTGTAACGACCCGGCAGGAATTCGACTCCCGAATTCCGACAATAATACACAAACCGTATAACTTGACAAAACTCAAGTATGGAAAACACCAGATAGTTATTAGAAAGAAATTAGAGGGTGAGATAAGAAAGAAAGAAATATTAGAATAGAAGAAGAAGAAGAACCAACACAACACAAAGTCTCACATCGCAGTGGAACAAAATATAATATAGAAATAAATCTTTATTGAGAGCTTTAAAAAAAATACTTACAATCATCAGAGTACATCAACACATCTGGACAGTTAATATAACCCGTCCTCACATATAACACACAGCAGAACTATATCTATGTAATATCATACGTCTGGACTCTTCCAGCTCTTATCTTCATAGCATCCGATAACCTGAACCTGCAAAACCTGATCTAACCCGAGCATTTACAAAACGCCGGATTAGTCTGGTAAACCAGAGTGAGAAAAACACATTAAGTTTAAAGGTATCATCCAACTTGATTTTAACGTCAAAATCTATTCAAAAGGAAAGGAAAATCGTAAGACCAAGTCCATACATAAATGTGGATAGTTTTTACCTTACGAAAACCCAAATCATTTTTGGCAATCATATCTTCTCTGATATTATAATAATGTCTAAATACAAATAAATATCAATCTAACAGAACGCTTTCATCTCACGCTCAACACATATAGTATAAAATCAAATTCCGCAGGTACTTATTGGATAATGGATTCCAACTAGCAAGGTATGGGACCACCTTTCGACAGTGTATCTCTAGAGACGAAGACACCGGGTTCAACAAGAACATCTTGCAGCCCAGGCTAAACATAACCGGCCCCTCATTTCGCTTGAGTGGACTGAATGTTTTGTCACCTTATGGATTTTTGTCGTGACCACCATAGTTCCCGGGAGATACAGAATTAAAAAGAAGTAACAAATATGAATATTCTCTAGATGGTGACAATACACCCTTTTGATGGGTGCGAACCACATAGCCATGCGACCTACCCGATTTTTGCCATTTACCAGTTGAAGAGACTTAAGTTTTAACACTACCTTTAGAACATAACAACACCATTCACTTTGAATGCCACATTCTCAGATCTACCAAATCACTTATTGACGTCCACAAAAATATTCTGGGTGTTAACGCCATCAACAGAAATACGCTTGTAAAAATTAATGTACGTGATTCTTCAAGTAATACTCTGTCAGACAACCGTCCATACATGTCATCCAGGAACAGGATAAAAACCAAAGGCACTCTTCTACTGCATCCTTGAATTACCCTATGGATCGGTAGCGAGTAGCCCTTGCAATCCGAAGATTTCCAATCACGACAGAATCACTGTCGAAATATCTCTAGGAGCTAATCGGAAAAATTCAACAAGTAGCCCTTCCGCTCTTGAAGATCCACCGTCTTCAATTTCTCCGTCTTCAGTCAGCATCTTCCATCTCTTCCACGTATTTGCTGGTCAGAATGGTTTTCGAATATAAATTCGATCCCGAACTTTCCGTACCAATAATCGTATTGGTCAGGTTTGATAGTCGGTTATTTAACTATCAAATAAACAACCATTCATGCATAAAAATAAAATGAATTCACTGATTCAATACCAAGCATCATTTAGCCTCTTTAATTAATCCGTCATTAATTAAATATTAAAACTGTTGATTTAGAAAAACATTTCCCTTTCTTATTAGAAATAAGAAAATTCCATTATCAATTCACTTATACTCATTAGACCCTCACTGTAAATTGGTAAGTGAATAAATCTCTCAGTATCAATCCTGAAGGCTGAAACCAACATCAGATTGATACCTCGAAAATTACTCACTCCACTAGCGTACAACAAGTTCCAATTTGGTAAGACCCTATCATATTCGTTTTAACATTTTTAAAGCGGTTATATTATTATAATTTCACAAATCATTTCCAATATTATTTCACAAAATTAATTAAAATATCTCAAGTTAACTTCTGTAGATAATACTACAGATTCAATTTCAAAACCCATCACATTTTCTTTACAAAATCATTTACCTTTCATTTACGGATTCCTTTATCTTTCAATTACAGATCCATTTCCTTTCGCTCTATAAGTCCATTTCTATTCACTTTATATACCATTTTCCATTCACTTTATAAACCCATTATCCGTTCACTTTATAAACCATTATCCATTCGCTTTATAAACCATATACCATTCGTTGTATAAATTATTACCATTCGCTATATAAATTATTACCATTCGCTATATAAATCATTAACCATTCACTGTATAAATCATTAACCATTCGCTATATAAATCATTAACTATTCGCTGTATAAATCATTAACCATTCGCTGTATAAATCATTAAGTATTCACTTTATAAATCATTAAGTATTCACTTTATAAATCATTAATCATTCACTTTAGTAAATCACTAATCATTCGCTGTATAAATCATTAACTATTCGCTTTACTAAATCATTAACATTCGCTTTACTAAATCATTAACATTCGTTGTATAAACCATTACCATTCGCTGTATAAACCATTACCATTCGTTGTATAAACCATTACATTTGTTTTATAAATCATTAACCATTCGTTTTATAAACCATTACCTTTGTTTTATAAATCATTAACCATTCGTTTTATGAATCATATTTCAAAAATGTATATGAATACATCTTTGAAAAACGTTATAAATCGATTAAATATCGATTTCACAAATCATTTCTTTATCGACGGTACTAAAGAGGTAAATATCTGCTCAAGTACCAAACTGTGATATATAAAACCATTTCACATCCAAATGGACACAACAAATCATATTGATAAACATTATCAATATTTTTGAGAAATCCTGTTGGATTTCTCCAACCTGTCCATCCCAACATCACAATTCCATACCATTCAACATATATATAATATAATAAAATTTAACAACTACTGTGAGGAATCCAATTGGATCCCTCCAACATGTTTTCCATGCATCAAATACGTTACCTCAATATAATCATTCAATTCAATAATCAGCCAATAACAACAATTTAATATCAACCATTAGCAAACCATAGCGCACACAAATAAAAAACCCAACTTATATAAAATATAAATGGGATTGAGTGAGTTTAACTCACTTTGATTTTATTCCGTTGTCAACGACTCGTTTCAGTTGATTTCAATTCTATCCAGGTATATTCCATGCCATAGTGCTCATTAGTAGAAGTCCAACGTACTTTGTTTTAAATGAATTCTGATAGTTAATAACAAGTTATAAATATCCTTAATCAATATATTAGTGATTTAATTAAGTGTTATACAATTAACTGATCGATACATTTACATCTATTTAATTAAACACGTGCTATGTTCTACTGTTTTCTTACATCAGCTATGCTCGAAAAATTGTTTAATTTATTACTAAATTTATTTATTTTCTTAATAACTCTGTTATAACTTAACTACATTAAATAGAATCTGAACCGATCCTTTGATTTCAATTACTGGTCCAACATTGTTCTAGAAACAATAGCCGAACTTTATATCCCTAATCACCAGCTAATATACTAATTATGTGTATTAAAAACTTGGGCCCGATAAATATACTTCTCTACAACTTTTGTTTAAAACACCCAGAACCTAATGTTTGATATAACTAACTATTAAATTTTTTAATTAACTAGCTTATTGAACTAAAATCAACATTAAGCAATTACGTTTCAAACTTATGGTTTGATCCTTGTTAATCCTTGCAAACAGACCACCTTCTCCCACAGGCCAACCTTTTTCTTTCCTCCTCGTTCAGACTATTCCTTTATGCTGGCTTTAACTCACTCACCTCGCCAACACAGATCGCCGGAACACCCTCCAAGCCCATCACCTCGATCACCATCAACCTAACATCCATTGCCCAATGTACTATGAAGCTCGATCTACCCAACATCTTCAAGTAACTACACCTGTTCAACCTCAGTAATCATGTCGCAACCCCCCTACAGTCCGCCAGAGGATGATCAGGCTTCACCCTCGCCTGCGCCACAGCCGTGCCACCTTAGGACCTGAACCCCATGCCACTCGACATCCAACTCCACCGCCAGTTCAACTTTGAAACTGCTTCCACTCTCCGTTCCTTTTTGAAATTGCACAGCCAAACAAAACCATGCGTGCTTCAAAACATCAGCTATTGCGTCGATCACCGATGATCATACCACCATTGAAGACCGCCAGAGTGTGCGCCCCTCCCCTATGGACCCTCAGCTCCAGTGGCTTACCACTCGATGCTTTCCACCTCTCGTAAACCCTCACGCAATGACCTCACCTTCTGGTCAATTTCTGATCAGTCTAGGCAACTATATTCGATCATCTCCGTTCAACATAAAGAGCTCACCAACCTTGACATTTTTGTTGTTAAAGGTGTTGGCTAAAGGTGCGTGGATTTAAACTAAGATGGAGGAGAGTGTTCAAAGATTTCTGGCCTTAGTAAAAGGTGGAGGCGCAGACATTATTTCCAGTTGACCATTAAATAATGTTTTAACCAATCATAGGGTTAAACGTATGGCAAGTATTTATAGGGTATGATTTAAAATAAAATATTATTATTATTACTTAGGCATGAAGTAACATTTTAAAACCGTCACATACGATGTCTGATTAAGATGAAAATTTGCACCTTAGCATAAAATGACATTCCAAACACGATGGGAAAGGTTTCATCGAAATCTGAGGTCGTCTGCATATCCGTTATTCAGTTTTATGCGTAAAACAACGATATTTTAGATACCAAAAATACCCGATCTTCAAAAATAAAAACAATATATTTATCCTGACTCTAAACGTCAATACAAATTCAACGAATTTTTATGTGTGGCTTAATTCGATCATTATCTTGAGTTATGGTCAAAAACCGCTTTTAAATCAAATTAAATTATTTAATTAATCGCTATTATTTATAAATAATTCCATAGCGACTATTTTAAAATTTGAATTGGACATAACTAACAAACTATAAATTGAAATCCCGATTTTTCTCTATCATTAGAATAATCAACAAGATTCCAACGTTTCTTGTTTCAGAGAAAACCCGACTTATATCGAATCCTGTATATTCAATTGAAGTTCAAAATTCAATATTACGAACTACCATGCGATTTGGAGCTCGATTTATATTATATATAAATTAAACGTTTAAACTTCATTTTATAAACGAACTAAATATTTAAAAACCATAAATATTCCAATTAAAATATTTAAAATAATAATTTAAATTAAATATTCGAATTTAAATACCCGAAAAATCTGGTTCGTTACATCCTTCCCGCTTAAAAGAATTTCGTCCTCGAAATTACTAAAGTGAGAAGAATGTTACAAACCCGATTAGTTTCAAAATAATCGTTTTAGAATTATTACCAAAAATATTCTAACTCTTTAACTTTTCAAAAAATTTCTCCAGCACCTCCTTTGCGCGGCTCGATTGGTACAACTACAATTTCCACTCTGGGCCTCAACTTCACCAAAAGGGAAACGAAAGCGAAGCGGCTACCCAACTCAAGGGAAAAATCAGTCGCTCAAATCAATAATATAAAGGTTTACTAGTTTATCGGGCAACTCAAATCTCCGATTACGAAGCAAATAAACTACTGATCTTCTCCCTTCTTCCAATCTGTATTTCAATCTCTACAACCAGATCTACTACCATAGCCCTTTTGGAATTTGTATTTAGCTCAATATATAATACAGGTAACATATATAGGGTTAACTCATTCAATTTCATGATTCTATTCAATATATTCTCCATTCAAATCCCAAATTTATTTAATTTGATTTCCATTTCCATACTCATTTCTTAATTCATCTCACTTAACCAAGATAATCTTAATTTAACTAAATAATATTATAACCAATTCAATTTCATTTTACTATTCATTCCGAATTTCAACCAGATCAATCAGACAATCAATACTACCATAATTTGAGAAAATTATTTTTTTTCTATATAAAATATAGCCTGGGCAAAATTATTTCATTTGCCCTCTTTACAAAACAATATCGTGTCAATTTCAGTTCATTGCTTTTCAACACTTGAACCAATCAAACAACACAATACAAAACATTTGTATATAAAATCTACAAATACGCTCTCATATATATACACTCAATTCAATCTAAGGTATTACTAACCCCATCTCTATCGAGTTACGCAACAGAGCCAAGGTTATTACTAAACCAATAACTATGATACCACTATAACGACCCGGCAGGAATTCGACTCCTGAATTCCGACAATAATACACAAACCGTATTACTTGCCAAAACTCAAATATCGAAAACACCAGATAGTTATTAGAAAGAAATTAGAGGGTTAGATAAGAAAGAAAGAAATATTAGAATGGAAGAAGAAGAAGAACCAACACAACACAAAGTCTCACATCGCAGCGGAACAAAATATAATATAGAAATAAATCTTTACTGAGAACTTTAAAAAAATACTTACAATCATCAGAGTACATCAACACATATGGACAGTTAATATAACTTGTCCTCACATATAACACACAGCGGAACAATATCTATGTAATATCATACATCTGGACTCTTCCAGCTCGTATCTTCACAGCATCCGATAACCTGAACCTGTACAACCCAGTATAACCCGAGCATTTACAAAACGCCAAATCAGTCTGGTGAACCAGAGTGAGAAAAACACACTAAGCTTAAAGGTATCATCCAACTTGATTTTAACGTCAAAATCTTTTCAAAAGGAAAGGAAAATCGTAAGACCGAATCCATACATAAATACAGATGGTTTTTACCTTATGATAACCCAAAGCATTTTTGGCAATCATATATTCTTTGATATTATAATAATGTCTAAATACAAATAAATATAAATCTAGCAGAACGCTTTCATCTCACGCTCTACATATATAGTATAAAATCAAATTCCGTGGGTACTTATTGGATAATGGATTCTAACTAGCAAGGTATAGGACCACCTTCTGACAGTGTATCGCTAGAGACGAATACACCGGGTTCAACAAGAACATATTGCAACCCAGGCCAAACATGACCGGGCCCTCATTTCGCTTGAGATAACCGAATGTATTGTCACCTTATGGCTTTTTGCCGTGACCACTGTAGTTCCCGGGAGATACAAATTGAAAAGAAGTAACAAATATGAATATTCTCTAGATAGTGACAATAAACCCTCTTGATGGGTGCGACCCACAAAGCCATGCGACCTACCCGATTTTTTCCATTTACCAGTTGAAAAGGCTTGAGTTTTAACACTACCGTTAGAACATAACATCACCATTCACTTTGAATGCCACATTGTCAGATCCGCCAAATCACTGATTGACGTCCACAAAATATTCTGAGTGTTAACGCCCCCAACAGAAATACGCTTGTAAAAATCAATGTACGTGATTCTTTAACAAATACTCTGTCAGACACCCATCCATACATGTCATTTAGGAATAGGATGAACCGAAGGCACTCTCCTACTGCATCCATGAATTACCCAATGGATCGGTAGCGAGTAGTCCTTGCAATCCAAAGATTTCCAATCATGACATAATCACTGCCGAAATATCTCTAGAAGCTAACCAAAGAAATTCAACAAGTTGCCCTTTCGCTCTTGAAGATCCACGGTCTTCAATTTCTCCATCTTCAGTCGGCATCTTCCATCTTCCACGTATTTGCTGGTCGGAATGGTTTTCGAATATAAATTCGATCCCAGACTTTCCGTACCAACAATCTTATTGGTCAGGTTTGATAGTCGGTTATTTAACTATCAAATAAACAACCATTCATGCATAAAAATAAAATGAACTCACTGATTCAATACCTAGCATCATTTAGCCTCTTTAATTAATCCGTAATTAATTAAATATTAAAGCTGTTAATTCAGAAAAACATTTCCCTTTCTTATTAGAAATAAGAAAATTCCATTATCAATTCACTTCTACGCATTAGACCCTCCCTATACATTGGTAAGTGAATAAATCTCTCGGTATCAATCTCGAAGGCCGAAACCAACATCAGATTGATACCTTGAAAATTACTCACTCCACCAGCGTACAACAAGTTCTAATTTCGTAAAACCCTATCATATTCCTTTTAACATTTTTAAAGCGATTATATTATTATAATTTCACAAATCATTTCCAATATTATTTAAATATTATTTCACAAAATTAATTAAAATATCTCAAATTAACTTCTGTAAATAATACTACAGATTCTATTTCAAAACCCTTCACCTTTTCTTTTACAAAACCATTACCTTTCATTTACGAATTCCTTTATCTTTCACTTAGAAATCATTTCCTTTCACACTATAAGTCCCTTTCTATTCAATTTATAAACCATTTTCCATTCGCTTTATAAACCCATTATCCGTTCGCTTTATAAACCATTATCCATTCGCTTTATAAACTATATACCATTCGCTGTATAAATTATTACCATTCGCTGTATAAATTATTACCATTCGCTGTATAAATCATTAACCATTCGCTGTATAAATCATTAACGATGCACTGTATAAATCATTAACTATTAGCTGTATGAATCATTAACCATTCGCTGTATAAATCATTAACCATTCGCTTTATAAATCATTAACCATTCGCTGTATAAATCATTAACCATTCGCTGTATAAATCATTAACCATTCGTTGTATAAATCATTAACTATTCACTGTATAAATCATTAACTATTCACTTTATAAATCATTAATCATTCGCTTTAGTAAATGATTAACTATTCGCTGAATAAACCATTAACTATTCACTTTACTAAATCATTAACATTCGCTTTACTAAATCATTAACATTCACTTTACTAAATCATTAACATTCGCAGTATAAACCATTACCATTCGCTATATAAACCATTACCATTCGCTGTATAAACCATTACCATTCGCTATATAAACCATTGCATTTGTTTTATAAATCATTAACCATTCGTTTTATAAACCATTACCTTTGTTTTATAAATCATCAACCATTCGTTTTATAAATCATATTTCAAAACAGTATATGAATACATCTTTGAAAAATGTTATAAATCGATTAAATATCAATTTCACAAATCATTTCTTTATCGATGGTACTAAAGAGGTAAATATATGCTCAGGTACCAAACCGTGAAATATAAACCCATTTCACATCCAAATGGACACAACAAATCATATTGATAAACATTACCAGTATTTTTGAGAAATCCTGTTGGATTTCTCCAACCTGTCCATCCCAGCATCACAATTCCATACCATTCAACATATATTATAATATAATGAAATTTGACAATCCCTCCAACTTGTTTTCCCTGCATCAAATACATTACCTCAATATAATCATTCAATTCAATAATCAGCCAATAACAGCAATTTAATATCAACCATTAACAACCATAGCGCACACAAATAAAAACCCTAACTTATATAAAATATAAGTGGGATTGAGTGAGCTTAACTCACTTTGATTTTATTCCATTGTCAACGATTCGTTTCAGTTGATTCCAATTCTGTCCAAATATAATCCATGCCATAGCGCTCGTCAGTAGAAGTCCAATGTTCTTTGTTTTAAATGAATTCTGATAGTTAATAACAGGTTATAAATATCCTTAATCAATATATTAGTAATTGAATTAAGTGTTATACAATTAACAGATCGATCCATTTACATCTATTTAATTAAACACGTGCTACGTTCTACTATTTTCTTACATCAACTATGCTCGAGAAATTGTTTAATTAATTACTAAGTTAATTTTCTTAACAACTCCGTTAAATAGAATCTTAACCGATCCTTTGATTTCAATTACTGGTCCAACATTGTTCTAGAAACAATAGCCGAACTCTATATCCCTAATCACTAGCTAATATACTAATTATGTGTATTAAAAACTTGGGCCCGATAAATATACTTCTCCGCAACTTTTGTTTAAAACACCCAGAACCCAATGTTTGATATAACTAACTATTAAATTTCTAATTAACTAGCTTATTGAACTAAAATTAATACTAAGCAATTACGTTTTAAACTTAGGGTCTAATCCTTGTTAATCCTTGCAAACAGATCGCCTTCTACCACAAGCTGACCTTTATTTCTTTCCTCCTCGTTCAAACCGTTCCTCTACGCTGGCTTCAACTCACTCACCTCGCCAACACATATCGCTGGAACACCCTCCAAGCCCATCACCCCGATCACCATCAACCTAACATCCATTGCCCAATATACTATGAAATTCGATCTACCCAACGTCTTCAAGTAACTTCACCTGTTCGACCTCAGTAATCATGTTGCAACCCCTTACAGTCTTCCAGAGGTTGATCAGGCTTCACCCTCACCTACGCCACAACCGCACCACCCTAGGTCCTGAACCCCGTGCCACTCGACGTCCTACTCCACCGCCATTTCAACTTTGAAACTATTTTCACTCTCCGTCCCGTTTTGAAATCACACAACCAAACAGAACCACGCGCGCTTCAAAACATCAGCTGTTCCGTCGATCACCGATGACTGGACCACCATTGAAGACTGCTAGAGTGTGCGCCTCTCCCCTATGGATCCTCAACTCTAGTAGATTACCACTCGACGCTTTCCACCTTCGGTAAACCCTCACGCAACGACCTCCCCTTCTGATCAATTTCCGATCAGTCTAGGCTACTATATTCGATCATCTCCATTCAGCATAAAGAGCTCACCAACCCCGACATTTTTGTTGTTAAAGGTTTTGGTTAAAGGTGTGTGGATTTGAACTAAGATGGAGGAGAGTGTTTGAAGATTTCTAGCCTTAGAAAAAGGTGGAGGCGCAGACATTATTTCTAGTTGAACATGAAATAATGCTTTGACCAATCCTAGGGTTAAACGTATGGCTAGTAATTATAGGGTATGATTTAAAATAAAATATTATTATTATTACTTAGGCATGAAGTAACATTTTAAAACCATCACATACGATGTCTGATTAAGATGAAAATTTGCACCTTAGCATAAAATGACATTCCGGACATGATGGAAAAGATTTCATCAAAATTCGAGGAAGTCTGCATATCCGTTATTTAGTTTTACGCGTAAAACAACGATATTTTAGATACCAAAAATAACAGATCTTCAAAAATAATAAACAATATATTTGTCCTGACTCTAAACGTCAATACGAATTCAACAGAATTTGTTTTGTGGTTTAGTTCGATCATTATCTCGATTTATGGTCAAAAACCCCTTTTAAACCGAATTAAATTATTTAATTAATCGCTATTATTTATAAATAATTCCATAGCGACTATTTTAAAATTTGAATTGGACATAACTAACAAACTATAAACTGAAATCCCGATTTTTCTCTTTCATTAGAAAATTATAATCAACAAGATTCCAACGTTTCTCGTTTCAGAGAAATCTGATTTATATCGGACCCTGTATATTCAATTGAAGTTCAAAATTCAATATTACGAACTACCGCTCCATTTGGAGCTCGATTTATATTATATATAAATTAAACGTTTAAACTTCATTTTATAAACGAACTAAATATTTAAAACCCATAAATATTCCAATTAAAATATTTAAAATAATAAATTAAATTAAATATTCAAATTTAAATACTCGAAAAATCTGGGTCGTTACATGAATGGAGTATTTTGAAAATCAAAGTACTTTTTTCATCCAAATTTTCCTACACTCTTATAGAGCAAGAGCATAGTTCATCCAATTTTTGCATTCAAACCCTACCAGCCAAATTTAACTTTGCGAATTATAGAAAAGTCTAATTGTTTGAATTCGATTTCTTGTGTTACAAAAAGGTAGAATACATAAAACTTCGTATCTCCCCTTTTTCTTTTATGTACTTTTTTTTACCTGTACTTGGATTTTATGCCACTATTATATATAAATTCCTTGTCCCCCTACCCAAGCACAGTTTTCATAAGAAAAATTTTCTTTGTGATAAATATTATTTTCCAACTTATTTTAGATTTTTTTTCTATTTCTCGAAGTTTCCTTTTACCTTCATTTGTTATATTCATTTCTTTATTTTTGCAGTTGTCATCATTGTTTGTCCTCTTTTAGTTATGCCATTACCTTTTTCCTTAGCTTATTTAACTTAATTCATTGATCTAAGTTTGATTTTAAATAGGTCTTTTAATTCTTTCAAAACTAAATAGGAAAACAAGCACACTACACAACTACTATCAAGGGCTAGAAATCAAAGGACTATGTCCTCGTTGACAAAGAAAAGTCCAAACCACATGATCCAAACAACTCACTTACCCACTTCCCTCTGCTCGTTAAAACTAGTTCTTTCTCTGTACTAACTGTATTTTCCAAGCAACAACCTAGGCCCTAAATTACTTATGCACGTTACGGGAATTTAATATTATTCCAAAAAAATCCTTGCTATCTACTCAATAGCCTTAAAATATTCCCCCGTCTTTCCAGGGTGCTAATCCTTACCTACTCCATCACTTAAAAAAACATGGTTTGTCCCTGTCACTTTTCCTTTCAAAACTTAAAAGCTTCAAAACTTTATTTTACTCCATTGAAACTTATTTTTGCCAAACCATAAAATGATATCTCATAAGAAGAAACACAAAAACTCTTTTTTGTTCAAATCATAAAAACTGCAGTAGATGAGGACAACTATTTCTTAGTTAATTCCACAACCGTTGACTCTTACAATGATAGTTCAATTACTTACAATCAAGGTGTAAATTTCTAAACTTATCCCAAAACAACTACTCTATTCTAAAAACCATTATGTTATACCAGCTCTATAATTTTCACAATTTTATGAAAGAATTTATCTTTGAAAATAATTTCATAAGAAATCAACGTTTCCAAAAGTACAACCTATTTTCCCCAAAACCCAATACGTAATTTTCAATTTTATTACTTACATTTTTTTTTCAAATGTTAAAAATATCTCCTTTTGTTTCAAAAATTGTTTCTCCACAATTTAGCTAGTACATACTTAAAATTGTAAACTTTTAAGGTCAAAACTTGAAAAGCACCACAAACTACCACCCAAAAAGCTTTTGAAATTTCAAGTTCTAAACAGTGGGACTAGACTCAAAGTGGGTTTCTAACATACTTAGACCTTCCTAAATATTCCAATAAAATCATTTCTCTTAAATACATTTATATTCCTAATTTATTTCTTTTGACCCTTTTCCAATTTATAAGGCCCAACTGCCAAAACCACTAATCCGAAATACCGACATTTCAGATACTAATATATGAGATACCACTTTTTCATTACAAAATACCTTGTACATTTTTCACCAAAAACACCGAAGGGTCTCTAAATCTCAAATTTCCAAAACCATTTCTTTAGTGTACATATCTAATATCCCAATTCTTTCCACATGCCGCTCTTCTGATTTAGTGGGTTCTTTTATGGATCTTGGGGGGTGTGTGTATATATATATAATATTCATATTTTAAATATACAAATACGTTCACTTACTATATATATAGGAATCTTAAACCTAAGCTCATATACCAGATGTAACAACTCGAATTCTGACAGATCGATTTTTTTCCAAAAATCCCAATCTTTCGAAGCTCAAGCCGGCTTGTCTTGTATCCTACAGAAAAAGACGAAGATAATAAATATATCAGAGCTCAGTAAACATCTCATAGCGGAATGGATAGAATATAATATAATCAAATACAGCCTTGCCGAGGTAACATATTGTCTAACCAGTATCCAAGCTATTATATCTCTTCCATAAACCTAGCCTGCGAGTGCGTTATCAAAAGGGGTCAGAACACAAAGTTCTGGTGACTGGACAAAATATACATTCTGAAATAACCCTACATATAATGTCCAGTTATGTTTTCTTATTTATTAGGTTGTTTGGGTTAACAACACTTGAGGGTCTATAATCACTTCATACCCATCTACATACCAGTAGATTAACCTAATATAGTATATTTACAGCTACCCCCAACATATCAAGGTACTCCCCATAGTACCCTCCTCGTACGATCTCCACCATTATGCCACAAAAGCGTATCCTATGCTGAACAACATATGGAAATCCAAATCATTACGCCACATTACCGCACAGAACCGTCATCGCTATGCCACGTAAGCGTACAGATCGTCATATCCAAACTCCTCGGTCGAATCAAGCCTCGACATAGAGTAATACCCTAATGTCTACGATACACCACCCGATGCATGTATCTAGACCCTCACATGTACACATAGTCTACTATACCGTGAGTCTCATAATAGGGCTGCATCCAATGCATGGAACTCGGTCGGGTGCTTTTCATATCTATATAGGTCCGTTCAAAAGACCTACAGTACAGATATCCTGTGACGACCGCCCTTAACCCTGATTCTGATGCTCGACCCTCCTTGCTTGAGCCCATACACTGCTCGACCCGTACATGAGTTTCATGACCAAAACCTGCTCGAACAAATATTGCTCGACTAGACCCTGCTCGACCAAATATTGCTCGACTAGACCCTGCTCGACCCTACATGTATGACAGACCCACTCCAGACCGACCGACAAGAACATGGTTTTGGCTTGTTCTCCAAGACATGATTTAGGCTCGACTGACCCACCATGTTCGACCCACCGTGTTCGACCAAAACTTTGCCAAATCAATAAATTCGACGAATCCAACTCATCCGATTCATCCAATATGACCACAAGCATGATATGAAGTTAACAACAACTCCAATATGGCAATTCCATCAATAATTGTGTAAAATTCACCAAAATCACCATAAATGTGCATATGAACAAATTTATGGATCTAACTTGCACACTCACATGAAGTATCACCGAAATTACTTATCTAAACTTGCTAAATAAGATCATAAGGTGATTTATATGAAAATGGTCTTATCATGGTATAGATCTAAGGGAAATTGATCAATTTTGATGAAAAACATGATCAAACATTCATATACTTCATTGAATCCATGTGAGAGATGTAAATCACTTACTGATTCTCCAAAACAAGCTAAAATGGTATAAATAAGAATCCGGACAGCAAGCACTCACACCAAACCCCTTGATCCAATGAATCCTTGCCTCAATTGATGTAGACCATGCCTCCAATGGTACAGATCTATGATTTCCCTCCTTGGATTATGATTTTTAATGGTGGAAAGGTGTTAGAGGAAGAAGGAGCACAAGACGCCAAATGAGAGAATGGAAAACTAAAACTGTTTCCCATATCCCTTACCCCCTATTTATACACTTCCAATAGCCCACCAATGGGCCTTCCCAATTTCAGCCCATTATGGCTCTCCAAACCTGAACAACCAATTGAAAAACCTTAAAAAAATGATTTCTCCCAAACTGCTGAGCCAAATCTTGAATGTAACCACTCTACGAAAAGACAAACATAAATTCCTTTCCAATGGCATAGGCCTCACCCTCTGATTCGACCTGAGTCAAAAATTATGCCCTTACAAGACTAACAGGGCAAAATGGTCGCAAACAAAATCGGTAAAAATTATGGACATGTCTCACATTCCCATATGCAACATATTAAAAGGTGAGAATGATCCAACCCTCAGGGAATAAAAAAATATATTTTACGATCCTTCGATACATAAAATGCGTGCTGTTACATTTTTCCCTCCTTAAGAATTTTGCCTCGAAATTCCAAGCAAACACAAGAAATAACAACATTTTCGCATGCCTATCATCCATGAGAAGCCAATTCTATCATCCAAACTAGCAACCATCAAGCCATGCATCCATAGCCTTATCTTAGCACATAGAATTTTATCAAGCAATAACAAGATACAACGATATAACGATGATACGATCAAGGGGTCCTACCGACGAAGAGCTCTGGATGAGTCTCTCTCACGCTCTCTTCCATCTCCCACGTACAATTGTCGCCATCTTCATTCCATTGTACCTTGACTAGCTTAACCGTCTTCCTCCTAAGCTGTTTCATTTCACCCCCCATAACACGAAGTGGCTTACAAGGTCTCGTAACTATGGTCTCCACTTAAATGTCTTCTTACTGCTCTAGAGGTGCCACCACATTCGAATCATGCACGAACTTCTGTAGAAACGACACATGGAACACATTATGCACACTCGACATCTTCGGGTAACTCCAATCTATATGCAAGCTTCCAAAATCGCTCGACTATCGGAAACGGTCAAACGTACCTCGGAGCTAACTTTCCTTTATTTCCAAATCAAACCACATTCTTCAATAGCAAAATTTTCATAAAAACCATATCGCCAACATCGAATTTCAAATCTTTTCAATGCTTATCAGCATAACTCTTTTGATGATCTTGGGCTGCCTTCATTCGTTGCCGAACGATCTCAATACAATCCAAGGTTTCTCAAATCATCTTTGGCCCAAGTATAAACTCATCTCTAGTTTCTGACCAACAAGCTGGAGAATTGTACGGTCTCCCATACATCGCCACGTATGGTGTCATCTCAATGCTGGATTAGTAGCTATTATTTTATGCAAACTCAACCAGATGCAGATGGCCTTCCCATGATCCTCCGAAGTCTAACACACAAGCCTTTAGGAGATCTTCCAAAACTTGGTTAACCCTATAGGTTTGACCATCCATTTGGGGATGATAAGTCATACTCAAGCACAACTCCGTTCCCAAAGCTTCTTGCAAACTTCTCCAAAATCCACTCGTAAATAATGGAACTCGGTCACTCACTATACTTTTTGGGACTCCATGGAATCGAACTATCCATTTCACATAAAGTTCAGCCAGTTTCGACGCCGTCCTAGTCGACTTGACAGGAATGAACTTTGCAGTTGTGGTCAAGCGATCCACAATGACCCAAATTCCTTCATTTCCTGCCCTGGTTCTAGGTAGTCCATTGATAAAATCCATCGATATCTGCTTCTACTTCCATGTAGGAACTTCTAGTGGCTGAAGCAAACCTCTCGTTTTCTTCTGTTTAGCTTTCACAAATTGACAGTTCATGTACTTGGATATGAACTTTCCAATATCTCGCTTCATCCCCTCCCAGTAGTAGACTCGCTTCATGTCCCGATACATCTTATTACCACCGGGTTGAATCGTTAACTTCGAGTGATGACATTCTCTCAGAACCTCATCTCTCAATCCATCAATATCAGGAACAAATAATCGCCCTTTCTTTCGAAGCCAACCTTCTCGATTGACTTCGAACTCTTTATCTTCTGGTCCTAGTTTCTGGATAAACTCGACAAGCTTTGAATCTTGCTTTTGGCTCTCACCAATCCTTTCGATAAGATAGGCCTTATCGATAAGCTTGCCAACATTTCAGGTTCCAATTCACACCTTGGCCTGAAATTGAATCTTTCCAAATACTCGAGGCTCTTCCATTCCAAAAACATCACTCCTAAACATGCGTGTCTCCGACTCAATGCATCACCACTGCGTTGCCCTTGCCCGGAGTATAAGCTATACCAAAATCATATGACGCCAGAAACTATAACCATCATGGCTGCAAAAGAGTCAAATCCTTTTGGGAGAAAAGATATTTCAACGACTTGTGATCCGTAAACAACTCGAATTGAACACCCAATAGGTAATGTCCCCACATCTTCAGAGAAAACACAATCGCCGCCAATTAAAAATCATGAGTTGGGTAATTCTTGTCATATGGCTTCAACTGTCGACTCGCATAAGCCACCACCTTATCCTTTTGCATTAGCACTGCTCCAAGTCCAGTACCACATGCATCAGTGTACACCACCATCTCTTCATTCCCACTTGGAATGGTCAACATAGGTGCATTCGTCAATCTCTCTTTCAGGATCCCGAATGCTTGTTCACACTTTGCATCCCATGTGAAAACTTGATTCCTTTTCGTCAATCCTGTCAATGGTGCAGCTACCTTGGAGAAATCCTTGATAAACCGTTGGTAATAGCCTGCCAACCCAAGGAAATGCCGAACATCTGTCGCATTCTTAGGCTTATCCCAGCCCTGGATTGCCGCTACTTTAGTGGGGTCAACAACTATCCCATTTCCAGAAGAAACATGGCCTAAGAACCTCATTTCACTCTTCCAGAAGTGACACTTTGAAAACTTAGCTCTCAGCTAATGCTTTCGCAAGATTTCTAACGCAACTCTCAAGTGCGTCATTGTGCACTTCCTCATTCCGAGAGTTAACCAGAATATCATCCAAGAACACAAGCATGAACTTGTTCAATTGATCTCTGAAAACCCTATTCACAAGATCCACAAAATACGCTGGCGCGTTAGTCAGCCCGAATGGCATTACCAACCATTCAAAGAAACCGGATGGTGTCCTAAAAGCAGTCTTTGGCACACTATCCTTTGCCACCCTCAACTAGTGAAATCCCGTTGCCAAATCCATCTGAGAAAACACTTTGGCATCGTGAAGCTGATCGAACAAGTCATCTATCCTTGGCAACAGATACTTGTTCTTTTTAGTCACCTTGTTCAGTTCATAATAGTCCACATACAATCTTAACGAGCCATCTGCCTTGGTTGCAAACATGACCGGTGCACCCCATTCAGATACACTCCTCCGAACGAATCCTTTTCCCAAAAGGTCACGAACTTGCACCTCCAATTCTCGCTGTTCCTTAGGCGCCATCCGCCTGATAGGCATAACGATTGGTCTAGCACCCTCGACCAAATCAATCCTAAACTCGATCTCATGATGCGGCGACAACCCTTTGACCTTGTCAAAGACATCCTTGTGCTCATTAGTGATCAATACAAATGAAAAGTCTTCTGGTGGAATTCCAATCGAATATAAATAGCTCACGAAGACACCCTCTTCGTGCTTACATCTAATCAATACCTTTCGCCCTTCCACATCCCTGACCCTCACCTCTAGCTTCTCGCAATTCACCCTTGCCGCATACCTCTTGAGCCATTCCATGCCCAAGATGATCCCAAACACATCGAAGTTAAGAACAAAGCAATCACACACAAAAGAGAAATCATGGCTCGACAAAACTAGACCAAGAAAAATCATGCAAAGATTGGACGAACCCCCATCTGGATTAGTCACAATTAATGGTCTATAACAAATCTCGGGTTCCAAACCCAAGCGACACACAAGCTCATTGCAAATGAATGAATGCGATGCTCCAGTATCAAAAAGCACGCGAACTGAAACACCATTAACAGAAAAAATACCTTGGACGACGACACCCTTTCCCTTCTCCTCTGTAGTATGTGCTCTTGAAGATGTTGGCACGACTTCCAAAGCATATGCCTTCACAACCTGCTTGCCCTTAGCTGATTCTGGACGGTCTTTCTTGTCATGCCCAGGCTTCCCACACTTGAAGCACTTCTTCTCAGCTTTAGGATTCTTGCACTCATTAGAAAAATCGCCTTTCTATTGGCAATTAAAGCAAACTACCTCACTCTTAGGCTTTTTTGGCCATCCTTTCCTTTCTGCTGTTGCTGCTTCCTCTTCTTGTTATTACCACCCTACTGTGATTTCTTTTCCTCCTTAGGTGCACCAATAGACATCTTCTTAGGAAACAAACTTTCATGCCTCAAAGCCTTCTCGATGATCTTCTCAAAACTATCATCGAGGTGATCCACAAGCTGATTTCTAAGATATTTATTCAACCCCAAGGCAAACTTCTCATTCTTTTGATAAGAAGTAACCACATATGAAAGAGCATACTTCTACAAAGCCTCGAAGTCAAAAATATATCAATAATTGGTCAACCATTCTGCTTAAGCTCCACGAATCTCTTGAACAAAATTGACTTTTGTACGGTGGAGATGAACTTTGCTTCAAACTTAACTTGGAACGACTCCCACGAAATATCCTCTTCAGGGGTCTCAATTGTGCCAGAGTTCCACCAGTCCATTGCTCTGCCCTCTAACTGCCTTGATGCAAGCTTCCTCTTTGTTGCATCATCAATGCCCAGGTCCTTGAATATCTGAACACAAGTATCCAACCACCTATGAATCTCTTCAACTGGTTCAGTACACTTGAACTGTTTCTCCCATAATGATGTAAATTCTTTGCATAGCTTTGCAAATTCCATAGCTCTAGGCACTGGAGCGGGAGCCCTTCGTAGGCATGCTTCTATCATAGCTTCAAACATGGTCGGGTAATTAGGTTCCCCGCTGTTCCCCCTCCAGGCCCAAATTATTCCCTAGCAGAATGTCTCATATAACAACGACTCATTCTAAATACGCAAATTACAATGATTAGCCATCTACAAAATAAACTGCTAAAGAAGTACAAAATCTACTATACTATATAGTATCATATAGTATACATCCAACTAAAATCTATAAGTATGTCTCTCATACGTGATTACGTCTTAGAACTTTGGCTAAAGTCGATAACTAGAGCTCTGATACCAAATGTGGCGATCGCCCATAACTCTGGTTTTGACGCTCGACCCTCCTTGCTCGAGCCCTTACACTGCTCGACCCGTACACGAGTTGTGAAACATCCCACCTCCGTTAAGGTCACTCACAGAGGGAATGCCTTAACTTCGGTGGAGCATTATAGGTAAAAGATGCAGATAAATTACAAGACAGAAAAATAAAGTAGCGGAAAATAAAGTCATTTTATAAACAACTTAATTCAGTCAAGATTTTACAACAATTTCCTCAATCATACTTAAATGTAATACATAGAAATTCTGTCTTGATTTAAAAACTTCCAAGATTAAAAGAAGCATAAAAACAATGATATTCCCCGATAATGCATGAACCAGCCAAAGCAGTGGAAGAGAGAGAGAGTCCAAAGCGATAGACCAACTACTCTTCAACCTTGGAAAGAGAAGAGGTCCAAGTTAGGCTGAGCTATTCCCTCCCTGATTACCTGGGGAGAAACAGAAGAAAAGAGGCGAAAAACAAACTAGGTTAGACATAAGTCTGGTAAGTCCAGTGATCTTTTAGCATGCAAACAAGATAAAGGATCATGACAAGAGTAAACCGAAAATAGGACAATACCATAAAAACAAGGTAACTAAAGACAAGATAAGTGCAAGGTGAACTGAATGTGCTTCTAATTTTTCTCTACTTCGCTACTACTCTGTTAATCTGATTTCTATATTTATCTCTGCACCACCTAACTAGTGTCCCAACTAGTAATCTGTATAAAATGATAATCGTGATCCCAACCCCGTAATTGTGGTAGCCTTCAGGTGTACATCTATCGTGAGGATTCCACCTCAATCAGCCTAATTGCCATAAACATGTTAGATGTACCCTTACTACCCTATCGATCGGCTTCCTACTGGTATTCATGTTCCATGTGTCTGTGTCAATCGGCCCTCTCTTGCGTGTAGATACCCGTGCTGGTCCCACCATAAGGTGTATCAATCCTTATGATAGCAACCCGACACGATACAAGATGCACCGTGTATAACTAATGGTACCCAGGGCCTGCTTTTTCCCACTCCAGAGTACGTGTATGCCCGTAAACCGTCGGAACCTACACTGACGTATACCCTACCGCTGTTTTGACCGCTTATAATCAGCCTAGTAATTGTTCCCCACCCTGCCTAGTTTAGGGTACCGTGATACATCCATATGGGTTACTGTTGAAATGGGTCCCCGTTATTAGGGTTTCCTATTGGTTAAGTTGGTGCACCTATATTTACTAATATTACCTACCAACCCGACATGTACTTAACCCTTCCATCGATTCAAGCATTTTGAATAAATGGTTAAGTTTTGTGGGCCTATACGTACTAATATTACCCACCTACACGATATGTACTTAACCCTCCCATCGATTCAAGCATGTTTATTTAATAGTTAAATTTTGTGGGCCTATATTTACTAATATTACCCACCAACCTGATATGTACTTAACCCTTCCATTGATTCAAGCATGTTTATTTAATGGTTAAGTTTTGTGGGCCTATATTTACTAATATTACCCACCAACCCGATATGTACTTAACCCTTCCACTAATTCAAGCATGTTTATTTAATGGTTAAGTTTTGTGGGCCAATATTTACTAATATTACCAACCAATCCGATATGTACTTAACCCTCTAGCACATTACGTCATATTGGTTAAGTGTTTTCCGCTCATGTTAAGTTAACCCACTCATTCATCATGTCATGTTAGTTAAGCATTTCTTATTAACTTGACCCTCCTTACTTATCATGGTGGATCGGTTAAGTGTTTCCTATTAACTTAACCCCGTTCTTTCATCAAGTTATATTGGTCAAGTGCTTCTTGTTAACTTAACCCCACGTATTCATCTTGTTGTATTGGTTAAGTGTCATCAATCAATTCAAGTTAACTTAACCCACCTACGTATCACGTTACTTTGGTTAAGTGTGGCCTTCTTGTGTTAACTTAACCCTACTACAAATCAATTTATATTGGTTATGTGTTGCCCTCTAATTAGAACTTTACCTTTCCATAAATCAAGTTATATTGGTTAAGTGTTTCTAAATTTACTTAACCTCACCCACTTGTCTAATTAACATGTTATAAAGGTTAAGTGTTCTAAATTTACTTAACCTCATCCACTTGTCTAATTAACATGTTATAACGGTTAAGTGTTCTAAATTTACTTAACCTCACCCACATGTCTAATTAACATGTTATAACAGTTAAGTGTTCTAAATTTACTTAACCTCCCCCACTTGTCTAATTAACATGTTATAACGGTTAAGTGTTCTAAATTTACTTAACCTCACCCATTAGTTTAGTTAACATGTTGAATTAGTTAAGTTTTTCCTTAATTGACTTAACCCTACCAATCTTGACTTAGCTTTATTAAAGCACCAACCACTCACATTAGACAGGTATTGTTGTGGTCACTGGATGTGCCGGTCGCTTCCGGACAATTTTACACCACAACTTAGTCTAACCTCGGGTCCTTTTTGGGCTCAATGCGCTAACCACCCACATTAGATAGGTATTTTTGTGATCACTGGATGTGCCAGTCGGTTCTGGGCAGTTTTACACGACAACTCAGTCTAACCTCGTGTTAGGCATATTCGTCTTTTCTAAATTTACATATTTATCCTTTTATGCTTATATGTAAATTTGTCAACAATTTATTGTCATGGCCCACTTTTCCTCTAATTCAAGTTCATGGTTTTTGGCATAAAAACTATACCATTTTTATACCACTCATTAATTACATGACTATGAGCCAAATATGTCAGTCATGTGTAATTTCTTAGTTTTTACCAATGTTACTCCCCGTTGTACGTTCGCATTAATCACATAAAGTCATTGGGCCCGCAAATTGGCCCAATTTATAAACAAGAGGTAAAAGAAGGGAACATTTAATCAAACATATGTCACGTAAATTTAAATTAACATGTCTCACGAAACTTGCAATTAGATTGGATAGAACTAGCATAAGCCTAAGCATGTGAACATGTAGATCTAGGCATATGTGCACACAACTTGGTTTATAAACTAGCATAATGTAGGAGAATCATGACATGTACATTCCAGAGCATGTATAAGTTTAACTTTAACATGTAGATGTGAACTAGATCTAACAATAATGATCATATGAACTTGCAAGAATCCACTTTACAAACTTGCATATAAATACAGATCTAATTTTTGGATCTAACACAGAACATGAAACTTGCATATGAACACACACACACACACATATATATAGATCTTGACTTGGGTCTAACATAAAACATGTATCTTGCATATGAACATATATATATATATATATATATATATATATCTTGACTAACATAAAACATGTATCTTGCATATGAACATATATATAGATCTTGACTAACATAAAACATGTATCTTGCATATGAACATATTTATAGATCTTGACTAACATAAAACATGTATCTTGCATATGACACAACATGAAAGGATTGTCAAACTTATATGTGGTATGATGGTTTCGTTCCCCAAATCATAATAAGTTTATCACCAATTTCCACACGATACAATAAGTTCAAATAAACCACAATCATTCCAAGACATTCATGACCAAATTATCGCAAGAATTAGACATGAATTCACATCATCAGTCACATACAACTTGGTTCAAATTCTATTTTCCAATTCATTACAAATCACGTCTTTAATTTATTCACATCTGAAAGGTAACTATACTTACAAACAAAAAGGAATTCTTGAGTTCTAGGATCTGTATTCTGAAATTGAATTGCTCGCTTTTGATGTAGATCGTTGAATTCTCTTAGTTGAATTAGATTAGATTTAATTTGATTTAGGTTTTAGTGGCGGCTAGGTTTAGATGAGAGTGAATAATATAACTAGGTTTTAGGTTTAGGGTCCTTATATAGTTGTAGAGAGTGTTTTAGGACCATTAGATTAACCCTGAACCATGAGAACCAATCAGATGCCATATCTACCTTAGAGCGAATCGGCCCATGGGTTGACAGCCAAACACCCTGAATCAACCCCTAGTCGACCCAGCAGGGCTCAGGTCGACCTCAAAAATGGGTCGGTTCGGTTATTCCCCCTACCGATTCGCTGTTTTGAACTTTTTTGCATATTTATTTATTTAATTTTTATACATATCTATATATATGTATATATATATATATTTCTCATATGCATACAAACTTCAAGGCTTAATAACTTCTTCATAAGGTATCGGTTTTATGCAAACCAAATGTCTGTCTTGACAAAAATTTTGAGACGAACATAATAGCACAACCCATTTCACTTAATTCTTCTTCTAAAAATTAAGTGTTCTAGAATTTATTAATTTTAATATTCTCAGAAAATACGGGGGGTTACATTCTCCCCTTCTTAAAGGATTTCGTCCCCGAAATCTTCAAGCTAAGAAGAACGTATATCCTACCATCCAATCATCCATCCACTCAACCATTCAATCACAGGCGTCCATTGTCCTTAAAAAGATTTCTAATGCTTTCATGATCATATGCATAGTGTGTGTACATGTCCTTATCTAATGCAAAATTCGGCGGTCTACTGATTCAGTTGACCTCCTTAATGCAAATCATGAGAGTGTCAAACGTCCAATATGTATGCAAATATCCCTAATCATGTAAATACTATATGTGTGTATATTCACTCATCTATATGCAACATCCATATGATAACACATCAAGTTTCAATCCATATACAAATACATTCATATGCATATGCAATATGAAAGTGATTGAGCCGATCTAGTGCCTAATGTGTGTATATGCATCCACGAGCAACCACTAGCAAACACTTGCAACCACTTGCAACCATCAATCATAACATGTCTCAAACACACGTTTTCATCCATTGGCTTCTACCTAAGGATCGAGGATAGGACCGAGAGGATATACTTAAGAGATAAAGACTAGCATGCAAATAAATATTACAGAAAAAAGAGGAATCAAGGATATTCCCTCAAAAAGAGTTTGATGCGCATATCCAATCATCAGTCTTCTAAGTCCCATCTTCTTTGAGCTTCACTCCACTGTACCTTAACTAATTTAACTTCACGATTGTGAAGCTTCTTGACCTCCATTTCCAGAACCCACTAGTAAAGATAGGACCTCGATCAATTACTATGCTAGAGGGTATCCAATGTTGTCGAACTATCTTTCCATGATAAACAGAAGTTAACCATGATACCAAGTGTATATCCCAAGATGATTAAAGATCTCTCTTCTACTAAGCTTATCCCTCATGTCACAAATCTTAGGGTCGATATCTCTCACGCAAACCATCCTAGTCGAACTTGGCATCCCTCAAGTACAATCCCCAAAGGCGTAAACCAATATCAGACAAGCACCCAAGGAATACCTCCTCCGAATTTGGACGATTTTGTGAGATGATACTAGTAAAACAACCAAACAATTGAGCACTTAACCGACTCTGGCTATCCTTGCTAATCCTGCTCCAAAACTATCGTTGATCGCATAACTGGCTTTGCATTGTCATCTAGATATATGTGGAAGTCTATCTCGAGTTAATAGGGGGAAAACTCCTAACCTTAATCAAAAAACATCAACGTACTCATGGACTACTCTAACGGATCGAAAATCGTTGATAAATACATAAAGTGATTCTAGGTAGCTAAGACAAACTGATCCCTTAGGATTGCACGAAATTTCGAGGGTACTCCCGAGGCAAGTCGAAAATCTAACTATCCTCCTTTCACAATTACTAGCTAACTAATCCATGCCTAGAATCAAAGCATAGCCCATGAAACCAAAAACATAAGTATCTCAAATCCTTACAAACCAAAGATAAATGAGCCGAACCACAAACTGGACTTGAGACAATAATGGGATCCTCTACTATACAAGCTCTAGGGTGGAGAGACTCAACTATGGAAGCAAATATAAACGAATGTGAAGCGCAAAAACCAAAAAGAGTACTAGCAGGATGAGCAAGAAGAAAAACTAAACTTTTCAACAGAAACCTTACTACCTCTCTCTCAGGTATGCTGGTGGTGAGAGCATGCACTTGCCTTCCAGAAAATCCTATCTTTTGTTCTTGCCCTTGCCCTTAATTATACGACCCGTGATACCACAATAAAGATACTTCCTCTTGTTTTAAGATTTACTATTCTTTCCTCCCCTCCTTTGTGAACCAAGTCCATATCCATGAGTTCTTCATCCTTGTGTTGTGCTCCGTAGCCAAACTCCCTCATTCTCGTCTTTGCCATCCTTGTGTAACTTGTTGGCAGGTCTCTCGAAAGCTGCCTCCATCGCACAGAGACTCCTATAAAGCTCAAAAGAAAATTAGCCGTAGGTGAAACTACTACGGCTATAGATGGAAGTTGGGCAATTGTTTGCCCTTTGACAAGTGTCATAGTCTCGTCGAGCCTACGGAACCATGCCGCAATGAGGTTACCTCACAGAAAGCCAGGAGCCCCAGAGACTCAGGAAAGAAGGAAACATGGATTCAAACAGAGGATCAAAAGATAGTGCATATGGCTTTAGGGAATATGCCTTTAAAACAGAACTTTTCTTTTGAAAATGCTTCCTTTAAAACAGTTTTGAAAATAATTTTTCAAATCTTTTATCTGATCTGGTAACCTTCCGCTCTGATACCAAGTGAAACACCCCACCTCTGTTAAGCTCACTCACAGAGGGAATGCCTTAACTTCATTGGAGCATTATAGGTAAAAGATGCAGATAAATTACAAGACAGACAAATAAAGTAGTGGAAAATAAAGTCATTTTATAAACAACTTAATTCAGTCAAGCTTTTACAACAATTTCCTCAATCATACTTAAATGTAATACATAGAACTTCTATCTTGATTTAAAAACTACCAAGAATAAAAGAAGCATAAAAACAATGATATTTCCCAATAAAGCATGAACCAGCCATAGCAGTGGAAGAGAGAGAGTCCAGAGTGATACACCAACTAATCTTCAAGCTTGGAAAGAGAAGAGGTCCAAGTTAGGCTGAGCTATTCCCTACCTGACTACCTGGGGTGGGGGGGGGGAACGGAAGAAAAGAGGTGAAAAACAAACTAGGTCAGACATAAGTCTGGTAAGTCTAGTGATCTTTCAGCAGGCAAACAAGATAAAGGATCATGACATGAATAAACTAAAAATAGGATAATACCATATAAACAAGGTAACTAAAGACAAGATAAGTGCAAGGTGAACTGAATGCGCTTCTACTTTTTCTCTACTTCGCTACTACTCTGTTAATCTGATTTCTATATTTATCTATGCCCCACCTAACTAGTGTCCCAACTAGTAATCTGTATAAAATGATAATCGTGATCCCAACCCCCGTAATTGTGGTAGCCTTCAGGTGTACATCTATCATGAGGATTCCACCTCAATCAGCCTAATTGCCATGAACATGTTAGATGTACCCTTACTACCCTATTGATCGGCTCCCTACTTGTATTCATGTTCCATGTGTCTATGTGAATCGACCCTCTCTTGCGTGTAGATACCCGTGCTGGTCCCACCATAAGGTGTATCAATCCTTATGATAGCGACCCGACACGATTCAAGATGCACAGTGTATAACTACTGGTACCCAGTGCCTTCTTTTTCCCACTTCGGAGTACGTGTACGCCCGTAAACCGTCGGAACCTACACTGACGTGCCCCCCGCCGCTGTTTTGACCGCTTATAATCAGCCCAGTAATCGTGCCCCACCCTGCCTAGTTCAGGGTACCGTGTTACATCCATGTGGGTTACTACTGAAATGGGTCCCGTTACTAGGTTTTCCTATTGGTTAAGTTTGTGGGCCTATATTTACTAATATTACCCACCAACCCGATATGTACTTAACCCTCTCATCGATTCAAGCATTTTTAATAAACGGTTAAGTTTTGTGGGCCTATTTGTACTAATATTACCCACCTATACGAGATGTACTTAACCCTCCCATCGATTCAAGCATGTTTATTTAATAGTTAAATTTTGTGGGCCTATATTTACTAATATTACCCACCAACCGATATGTACTTAACCCTTCCACTGATTCAAGCATGTTTATTTAATGGTTAAGTTTTGTGGGCCTATATTTACTAATATTACCCACCAACCCGATATGTACTTAACCCTTCCACTGATTCAAGCATGTTTGTTTAATGGTTAAGTTTTGTAGGCCTGTATTTACTAATATTACCCACCAATCTGATATGTACTTAACCCTCCAACACATTACGTCATATTGGTTAAGTGTTGTCCGCTTATGTTAACTTAACCCACTCATTCATCATGTCATGTTGGTTAAGTGTTTCTTATTAACTTGACCCTCCTTACTTATCATGTTGGATCAGTTAAGTGTTTCCTATTAACTTAACCCCGTTCATTCATCAAGTAATATTGGTCAAGTGTTTCTTGTTAACTTAACTTCACGTATTCATCTTGTTGTATTAGTTAAGTGTCATCAATCAATTCAAGTTAATTTAACCCACCTACGTATCATGTTACTTTGGTTATGTGTTGCCTTCTTGTGTTAACTTAACCCTACTACAAATCAATTTATATTGGTTAAGTGTTTCCCTCTTATTTTAACTTAACCTTTACATAAATCAAGTTATATTGGTTAAGTGTTTCTAAATTTACTTAACCTCGCCCACTTGTCTAATTAACATGTTATAAAGGTTAAGTGTTCTAAATTTACTTAACCTCACCCACTAGTATAATTAACATGTTATAACGGTTAAGTTTTCTAAATTTACTTAATCTCACCCACTTGTCTAATTAACATGTTATAACGGTTAATTGTTCTAAATTTACTTAACCTCACCCACTTGTCTAATTAACATGTTATAACGGTTAAGTGTTCTAAATTTACTTAACCTCACCCATCAGTTTAGTTAACATGTTGAATTGGTTAAGTGTTTCCTTAACTGACTTAACCCTACTATTCTTGTCTTAGCTTTATTAAAGCACCAACCACTCACATTAGATAGGTATTGTTGTGGTCACTAGATGTGCTGGTAGGTTCCGGGCAGTTTTACACCACAACTCAGCCTAACCTCGGGTCCTTTTTGGGCTCAATGCACTAACCACCCACATTAGACAAGTATTGTTGTGGTCACTGGATGTGCCGGTTGGTTCCGGGCAGTTTTACACCACAACTCAGTCTAACCTCGTGTTAGGCATATTCGTATTTTCTAAATTTACATATTTATCCTTTTATGCTTATACGTAAATTTGTCAAAAATATATTGTCATGGCCCACTTTCCCTCTAATTCAAGTTCACGGTTTTTGGCATAAAAACTATACCATTTTTATGCCACTCGTTAATTACATGACTATGAACCAAATATGTCAGTTATGTGTAATTTATAAGTTTTTCCCAATGTTACCCCCGTTGTACGTTCGCATTAATCACATAAAGTCATTGGGCCATCAAATTAGCCCAATTTATAAACAAGAGGTAAAAGAAGGGAACATTTAATCAAACATATGTCACGTAAATTTAAATTAACATGTCTCATGAAACTTTCAATTAGATTGGATAGAACTAGCACAAGCCTAAGAATTTGAACATGTAGATCTAGGCATAGGTGAACACAACTTGGTTTATAAACTAGCATAATTTAGGAGAATCATGACATGTACATTCCAGAGCATGTATAAGTTTAACTTTAACATGTAGATGTGAACTAGATCTAACAATAATGATCATATGAACTTGCATGAATCCACTTTAAAAACTTGCATATAAATATAGATCTAATTTTTGGATCTAACACAGAACATGAAACTTGCATATGGACACACACACACACACACACACATATATATTTATCTTGACTTGGGTCTAACATAAAACATGTATCTTGCATATGAACATATATATAGATCTTGACTAACATAAAACATGTTTCTTGCATATGAACATATTTATTGATCTTGACTAACATAAAACATGTGTCTTGCATATGACACATCATGAAAGGATTGTCAAACTTATATGTGGTATGATGGTTTCGTTCCCCAAATCATAATAAGTTTATCACCAATTTCCACATGATACAATAAGTTCAAATAAACTACAATCATTCCAAGACATTCATGACCAAATTATCGCAAGAATTAGACATGAATTCGCATCATCAATCACATACAGCTTGGTTCAAATTCTATTTTCCAATTCATTACAAATCACGTCTTTAATTTATTCACATCTGAAAGGTAACTATACTTACAAACAAAAAGGAATTCTTGAGTTCTAGGATCTGTATTCTGAAATTGAATTGCTCGCCTTTGATGTAGATCGTTGAATTCTCTTAGTTGAATTAGATTAGATTTAATTTGATTTAGGTTTTAGTGGCGGCTAGGTTTAGATGAGAGTGAATAATAGAATTTGGTTTTAGGTTTAGGGTCCTTATATAGTTGTAGAGAGTATTTTAGGACCATTAGATTAACCCTGAACCATGAGAACCAATCATATGCCACATCTGCCTTAGAGCGAATCGGCCCACGGGTTGACAGCCAAACACCCTGAATCAACCCCTAGTCGACCCAGCGGAGCTCAGGTCGACCTCAAAAATGGGCCGGTTCAGTTATTCCCCCTCCTGATTCGCTGTTTTAAACTTCTTTATATATTTATTTATTTAATTTATATATATATATATATTTCTCATATGCATACAAACTTGAAGGCTTAATAACTTCTTCATAAGGTATCCATTTTATGCAAACCAAATATCTATCTTGACCAAAATTTTGAGACGAACGTAATCGCGCAACCCATTTCAATTAATTCTTCTTCTAAAAATTAAGTGTTATAGAATTTGTTAATTTTAATATTCTCAGAAAATACGGGGTGTTACATTCTCCCCTCTTTAAAGGATTTCGTCCCCGAAATCTTCAAGTTAAGAAGAATGTATATCATACCATCCAATCACCCATCTACTCAACCATTCAATCACAGGCGTCCATTGTCCTTAAAATGATTTCTAATGATTTCATAATCATATGCATAGTGCGTGTACATGTCCTTATCTAATGCAAAATCATGCGGTCTACTGATTCAGTTGACCTCCTTAATGCAAATCATGAGAGTGTCATACGTCCAATATGTATGCAAATATCCCTAATCATGTAAATACCATATGTGTGCATATTCACTCATCCATATGCAACATCATATAATAACACATCAAGTTCCAGTCCATATACAAATACAGTCATATGCATATGCAATATGAAAGAGACTGAGCTGATCTATTGCCTAATGTGTGTATATGCATCCACGAGCAACCACTAGCAAACACTTGCAACCACTTGCAGCCATCAATCATAACATGTCTCAAACACACGTTTTCATCCATTGGCTTCTACCTAAGGATCGAGGATAGGACCGAGAGGATATACTTAAAAGATAAAGACTAGCATTCAAATAAATATTACAGAAAAAAGAGGAATCAAGGATATTCCCTCAAAAAGGGTATGATGCGCATATCCAGTCTTCAGTCTTCTAAGTTGCATCTTCTTTGAGCTTCACTCCACTTTACCTTAACTAATTTAACTTTACGATTGTGAAGCTTCTTGACCTCCATTTCCAAAACCCACTAGTAAATATAGGACCTCGATCATTTACTATGCTAGAGGGTATCCAGTGTTGTCGAACTATCTTTCCAAGATAAATAGAAGTTAACCATGATATCAAGTGTATATACTAAGATGATTAAAGGTCTCTCTTCTACTTAGGTTATCCCTCATGTCACAAATCTGAGGGTCGATATCTCTCATGCAAACCATCCTAGTCGAACTTATCATCCCTCAAGTACAAGCCCCAAAGGTCTAAACCAATATTAGACAAGCACCTAAGGAATACCTCCTCCGAATTTGGACAATTTATGTGAGGTGATACTAGTAAAACAACCAAACAATTGAGCACCTAACTGACTCTGGCTATCCTCACCAATCCTGCTCAAAACTATCATTGATTGCGTATCTGGCTTTGCATTGTCAACTAGATATGTACGAAAGTCTATCTCGAGTTTTTAGTGGGAAAACTCCTAACTTAATCAAAGAAACCTCTATGTACTCGTATCACACGAAATTTCGAGGGTATTCCCGAGGCAAGTCGAAAGTCTAACTATCCTCCTTTCACAATTACTAGCTAACTAATCCATGCCTAGAATCAACCTAAAGCCCATGAAACCAAAAACATAAGTATCTCAAATCCTTACAAACCAATGATAAATGAGCTGAACCACAAATTGGACTTGAGACAATAATGGGATCCTCTACTATACAAGCTCTAGGGTGGAGAGACTCAACTATGGAAGCAGATATAAACGAATGTGAAGCGAAAAAATCAAAAAGAGTACTAGCAGGATGATCAAGAAGAAAAACTAAACTTTTCAACAGAAACCTTACTACCTCTCTCCCAGGTATGCTGGTGGTGAGAGCATGCACTTGCCTTCCGGAAAATCCTGTCTTTTGTTCTTGCCCTTAATTATACGACCTGTTATACCAAAATAAAGATACTTCCTCTTGTTTAAGGTTTTACTATTCTTTCCTTCCCTCCTTTGTGAACTAAGTCCATATCCATGAGTTCTTTATCCTTGTGTTGTGCTCCTTAGCCAAACTCCCTCATTCTCATCTTTGCCATCCTTGTGTAACTTGTTGACAGGTCTCTCGAAAGCTTCCTCCATCACATGGAGAATCCTACAAAGATCAGAAGAAAATTAGCCGCAGGTGAAACTACTACGAATATAGATGGAAGTTGGGCACTTGTTTGCCCTTTGACAAGTGTCGTAGCCTCGTCGAGCCTACGGAACCATGCCGCGATGAGGTTACCTTCTAGAAAGCTAGGAGCCCCAGTGACTCAGGATAGAAGGAAACAAGGATTCAAATAGAGGATCAAAAGATAGTGCATATGGCTTTGGGGAATACGCCTTTAAAACAAAACTTTTCTTTTGAAAATGCTTCATTTAAAACCATTTTGAGAATAATTTTTCAAATCTTTTATCTGATCCGGTAACCTTCAGCTCTGATACCAAGTGAAACACCCTACCTCCGTTAAGGTCACTCACAGAGGGAATGCCTCAACTTCGGTGGAGCATTATAGGTAAAAGATGCAGATAAATTACAAGATAAACAAATAAAGCAGCGGAAAATAAAGTCATTTTATAAACAACTTAATTCAGTCAAGCTTTTACAACAATTTCCTCAATTTTACTTAAATGTAATACATAGAACTTTTGTCTTAGTATAAAAACTTCCAAGAATAAAAGAAGCATAAAAATAACGATATTCCCGATAAATCATGAACCAGCCATAGCAGTGGAAGAGATAGAGATTCCAAAACGATACACCAACTAATCTTCAAGCTTGGAAAGAGAAAAGGTCCAAGTTAGGCTGAGCTATTCCCTCTCTGACTACCTTCGGGGAACCAGAAGAAAAGAGGCGAAAAACAAACTAGGTCAGACATAAGTCTGGTAAGTCCGGTGATCTTTCATCATGCAAACAAGATAAAGGATCATGACATGAATAAACCGAAAATAGAACAATACCATAAAAACAAGGTAACTACAGACAAGATAAGTGCAAGGTGAACTGAATGCGCTTCTACTTTTTCTCTGCTTCGCTACTACTCTATTAATCTGAATTCTATATTTATCTCTGCACCACCTAACTAGTGTCCCAACCAATAATCTGTATAAAATGATAATCGTGATCCCAACCCCCGTAATTGTGGTAGCCTTCAGGTGTACATATATCGTGAGGATTCCACCTCAATCAGCCTAATTGCCATGAACATGTTATATGTACCCATGCTACCCTATCGATCGACTCCCTACTTGTATTCATATTCCATGTGTCTGTGTCAATCGGCCCTCTCTTGCGTGTAGATACCCTGTGTTGGTCCCACCATAAGGTGTATCAATCCTTATGATTGCGACCCGACACGATTCAAGATGTACAGTGTATAACTACTGGTACCCAGTGCCTGCTTTTTCCCACTCCAGAGTACGTGCACGCCCGTAAACCGTCTAACCTACACTAAAGTACCATTGCTTCTGTATTGACCGCTTATAATCATCCCAGTAATCGTGCCCCACCCTGCCTAGTTCAGTGTACCGTGATACATCCATGTGGGTTACTACAGAAATGGGTCCCCGTTACTAGGGTTTCCTATTGGTTAAGTTTGTGGGCCTATATTTACTAATATTACCCACCAACCCGATTTGTATTTAACCCTCTGATCGATTCAAGCATTTTTAATAATCGGTTAAGTTTTATGGGCTTATGTGTACTAATATTACCCACCGACACGAGATGTACTTAACCCTTCCATCGATTCAAGCATGTTTATTTAATAGTTAAATTTTGTGGGCCTATATTTACTAATATGACCTATCAACCCGATATGTACTTAACCCTTCCACTGTTTCAAGCATGTTTATTTAGTGGTTAAGTTTTATGGGCCTATATTTACTAATATTACCCACCAACCCGATGTGTACTTAACCCTTCCACTGATTCAAGCATGTTTATTTAATGGTTAATTTTTATGGGCCTATATTTACTAATATTACCCACTAATCCGATATGTACTTAACCCTCCAGCACATTACGTCATATTGGTTAAGTGTTGTCCGCTCATGTTAACTTAACCCACTCATTCATCATGTCATGTTGGTTAAGCGTTTCTTATTAACTTGACCCTCCTCACTTATCATGTTGGATCGGTCAAGTGTTTCTTGTTAACTTAACCCCAGTATTCATCTTGTTGTATTGGTTAAGTGTAATCAATCAATTCAAGTAAACTTAACCCACCTACATATCATGTTACTTTGGTTAAGTGTTGCTTTCTTGTGTAAACTTAACCCTACTACAAATCAATTTATATTGGTTAAGTGTTTCCCTCTTATTTTAACTTAACCTTTCCATAAATCAAGTTATATTGGTTAAGTGTTTCTAAATTTACTTAACCTCACCCACTTGTCCAATTAACATGTTATAAAGGTTAAGTGTTCTAAATTTAATTAACCTCATCCACTTGTCTAATTAACATGTTATAATGGTTAAGTGTTCTAAATTTACTTAACCTCACCCATTTGTCTAATTAACATGTTATAACTGTTAAGTGTTCTAAATTTACTTAACCTCACCCACTTGTCTAATTAACATGTTATAACGGTTAAGTGTTCTAAATTTACTTAACCTCACCCATCAGTTTAGTTAACATGTTGAGTTGGTTAAGTGTTTCCTTAATTGAATTAACCCTACCAATCTTGACTTAGCTTTATTAAAGCACCAACCACTCACATTAGACAGGTATTGTTGCGGTCACTGGATGTGCCGGTCGGTTCTGGGCAGTTTTACACCACAATTCAGTCTAACCTCGGGTCTTTTTTGGGCTCAATGCACTAACCACCTACATTAGACAGGTATTGTTGTGGTCATTGGATGTGCCGGTCGGTTCCGGGCAGTTCTACACCACAACTCAGTCTAACCTCGTGTTAGGCATATTCGTATTTTCTAAATTTACATATTTATCCTTTTATGCTTATACGTAAATTTGTCAACAATTTATTGTCATGGCCCACTTTCCGTCTAATTCAAGTTCATGGTTTTTGGCATAAAAACTATACCATTTTTATGCCACTCGTTAATTACATGACTATGAGCCAAATATGTCAGTTATGTGTAATTTCTAAGTTTTTCCCAACGTTACCCCCGTTGTACGTTCGCATTAATCACATAAAGTCATTGGGCCCGCAAACTAGCCCAATTTATAAACAAGAGGTAAAGGATGGGAACATTTAATCAAACATATGTCATGTAAATTTAAATTAACATGTCTCACAAAACTTGCAATTAGATTGGATAGAACTGGCATAAGCCTACGCATGTGAACATGTAGATCTAGGCATAGGTGAACACACCTTGGTTTATAAACTAGCATAATTTTGGAGAATCATGACATGTACATTCCAGAGCACGTATAAGTTTAACTTTAACATGTAGATGTGAACTAGATCTAACAATAATGATCGTATGAACTTGCATGAATCCACTTTACAAACTTGCATATAAATATAGATCTAATTTTTGGATCTAACACAGAACATGAAACTTCCATATGAACATATATATATACATATAGATCTTGACTTGGGTTTATCATAAAACATGTATCTTACATATGAACATATATATAGATCTTGACTAACATAAAACAAGTATCTTGCATATGAACATATATATAGATCTTGACTAACATAAAACATGTATCTTGCATATGACACAACATGAAAGGATAGTCAAACATATATGTGGTATGACAGTTTCGTTCCCCAAATCATAATAAGTTTATCACCAATTTCCACATGATACAATAAGTTCAAATAAACCACAATCATTCCAAGACATTCATGACCAAATTATCGCAAGAATTAGACATGAATTCGCATCGTCAATCACATACAACTTGGTTCAAATTCTATTTTCCAATTCATCACAAATCACGTCTTTAATTTATTCACATCTGAAAGGTAACTATACTTACAAACAAAAAGGAATTCTTGAGTTCTGGGATCTGTATTCTGAAATTGAATTGCTCGCCTTTGATGTAGACCGTTGAATTCTCTTAGTTGAATTAGATTAGATTTAATTTGATTTAGGTTTTAGTTGCGGCTAGGTTTAGATGAGAGTGAATAATAGAATTAGGTTTTAGGTTTAAGGTCCTTATATAGTTATAGAGAGCGTTTTATGACCATAGATTAACCCTGAACCATGAGAACCGATCAGATGCCACATCTTCCTTAGAGTGAATCGGCCCATGGGTTGATAGCCAAACACCCTGAATCAACCCCTAGTCGACCCAGCGTGGCTAGGGTCGACCTCAAAAATGGGTCTGTTCGGTTATTCCCCTCCCGATTCGCTGTTTTGAACTTTTTTGCATATTTATTTAATATATATATATATATATATATATATATATATATATATATTTCTCATATGCATACAAACTTCAAGGCTTAATAACTTCTTCATAAGGTATCTGTTTTATGCGAACCAAATGTCTATCTTGACCAAAATTTTGAGACGAATGTAATAGCGCAACCCATTTCACTTAATTCTTCTTCTAAAAATTAAGTGTTCAGAAAATACGGGGTATTACAATTTGCATGACCAGTGTAACACCCCACGTCCGTTAATGTCACTCACAAAGGGAATGAATTAAGTTTCATGGAATGTTATAAGTAAACATAACAAAATATTACAAGACAGATAAAGTAGTACTTTAAAAATTTATAACTTTATTGCAGCAGTAACAGAAATAGGCTTGGTTACATCTTCAAAATAACAAAACCAAGTACATAATATTAGTCTTGTACAAAAACCTTCAGAGTACATAATTTTAAAGCCATAATCCCCAACAGAAAATGCCATAAATAAGCAGAATCAAATCCAAGCGATACATCTTTCAACTTCAAGCTGGAAGAAAGAGATATCTAAACTAAGCTTACGTATTTCCTCCCTGAGAACCTGGGGGGAAACAGAAGAAAAGAGGCGAAACAAACTAGGTCAGACATAAGTCTGGTGAGTCCAGTGACTTTCAGCATATAAATAGATAGTATCATGACATTAAAATAAAACTGGATGAGAGATAACAGGAACCAAAATAACAGGTATAAACGAGATAAACGGAATAGAGAAGAATAATTTAGACCAAGCCATGCCTCTCACTTACTTTTCCCTGCATGAATACTAGTATAGCAGAATTAGGTGTTGTCCTAATGTCTAAACAGAAACAGAACGATCTCTTCAAAAACAGGATGCTGGTAATGGGCCTTTACCACCCCAATAGAGACAGAGGTACAGAAACAAAATGCTAGTAATAGGCCTTTAACACCTTAACCGAGACATACGACATAGACACGAATGCTAGTAATTAGGTGCACACTAATGACGGGCCTTTACCGCCCCAACAGACGGTACCACCCAGAAACAAACATGTGTTGCCTCCCAACCGGAACAGATGGTACCCTACAGAAACAGACAGTACTATTTGTACCCAAAATTCTACCGTAAGCGATTGGCTCCCTAATCCATAAATACCCTGTGTCAGCCCCACAGAAGGGTGTATCACTCCCTAAAGTGGCAACCTACAGAAAGACACAGACCGATTTACAGATGTCATGGCGTCTTAACTTCCCTAGAGCAGACCTGATCCATGCACGCACATGACCTGGTTGGAACGCGCCATCAACATCCCTCGCCATTATCAGAATGAACCACTAATAATTAATTCAGTAAGCGTGCCCTGACCCCTACCTAGTGTTTGGTCACCGTTTGATACCAGAAAGGGTTACTGACTAATATGGGTCCCACACAATAGATGACACAAGTAAATACCCCTCCTAACCTTGTGTCCCCAAACTAACAGATTTCAGATGTACAGATTTCAGATAAACTAGTTTACAGATCAGACATACAGATTAATAGGTTACAGATTAATAGATTAGATTTACGGATTAACAGACTTTCATATTAACATATCAGATGTACGGATTAACAGACTTACAGATTAACATGTTTCACTTAATCTTGCATTAAGCCCACAAATTTACAAAAATGGGTTTGTCAGATTCATTTGCCCAGTTGACTTAACCCCATCCACTTTTCAAATCAATATGTATTATTGGTTAATCTTGCCTTAACCCTATCCACTTATTCATGTAATATTGGTTAAGTTGTCATCTTACTCAAATTAACTTAACCCCACCCACCTAACATGTTTTAGGTATCATATTCATCTTTGATCAGCATTAATTAGTTATTAATGCACAGACCTCTCACATTAAGTCGATAGCTTGTGGCCGCTGATGTGCCGGGCGGTTCCAGGCAGACTTATTCCACAAGCCAAACTTAACCTCATGTCTAAGCATCTTTTTGTTATGCCTACGACCTCTCACATTAGACTGACCGTTTTCGGTTACTGGTTAGGCCAGTTGGTTCAGGCTTCTACCGCAAACGGAGTCTAACATCGTGTCTCAACATGCTTATCTTAGCTAATTTATTCATATACATTGTAAGCTTTCCAATTATCGTATTCAGTTTCAACAGATTAAACAGGCTCGACAGACTCTTTCACTGTTCCATTAACATATTTCTCTTAATCATAAATTACACCTACAAATTTGCATGCCCAAATTATAGTCATAATTCATAATATAACATTTGCCCCATGTTTTAGTTAAATTGCATAGTACAGGTTATGCCCCAAAAACGCCAGTCATGATTCATAATACAAGTTATGCCAAATTATCGGCTTTGATTACAGTGTATGCCAATTAACCAGAATCCTAATTTAGGTGTGTTCATGTTTAACCATTATCCCTATTTCAATATAGGTTTTTACTGCCTAAGTCATATATCACTATACAAAATAATCCCCTTCCTCCAAATTATAAACCATCATATAAAGTATGCCCAAAATTTAGGTCTTAAATTACAACATGTGTTATGCCCCCAAATCAATTACATGTTTACAATTCAATTTATACCCCATTTGCATATCATTCAATATTTTCCCAAACTTTTCCCACGTCATTTGTACGTCTAATTCAACGTAAAATATAATTAGGCTCAAAGTTAGCCTAATCTCATAAATAAAAGGAAAAGAAGAGAAGGGAAGAGAATCATCAAAATTGGCATAAAATAGACATATGAAGTATGAGCGGGCAGAGCAAGAAAATAGATCTAATGGGTATAAAATGACAGATCTAAGCAGAAATAGCCATAATCTCAGATTCAGATATATTAACAATGTCAGGATCACAATTAAATTTCATTTCTGAAAGTAACATGAACTCACCTTGGCTGCATCTAAATGAAGAGAAATAGGTATTATAGTTGTAGATCTATTCTAATCTTCCAATATGAATACTCCTATTCTGATTTTCTTTAGCGTAGAAGAAAGACTAATTTAGATTTTTTTTCCAGCATGGAGGCTCCATGAATTAGTGTATTATGAATTAGGTTTAGGCCTTGGTATGTTTACATAGGTGTATGTGATGAATAAAGGCCTTTAGATCTGACTAGGATTCATCTAAACCATTCAGATTAAAAAGCACATCACTTAGCCAACCAGAAGAGGCCACGTCAGCCCTAAAACTCAAAAATCGTCATTAACCAATAAAAATGTGCCATGTGTGCAACATGATGCGCAACAGCAGGGGTGTTGACACCCATACGTCATATGTATATATATATATATCATTTTTATTTTTATTATATATATATATATATTTCTTTTTAACTATCTTTTTATTTTTAATTAATCCTCCAATTGGCCCTTTTCACACTAAACCGCTTTTTAATTGAACTGCGTTCACACTAGGCCACTTTTTAGCCATTCCCTTAAAACAAAAATATGCCATTGGCAGGGATTGAACTCAAAACCTCTTGCATACAAGTCACATGTACTAACCAAATAAGCTACCTAGTCTTTTGCTAAGAAGACTTAGGACAATGCTACACATTATTCTCTCATTCCTATTTTTCATGTTTATTACAATATTTAATTTAAAGATATCTTCTTCATTTTAAATCAGTTTTCTACAAAGTATAGGTCTAATTTGACTAGAAAATCGCCACGAACGCAATGACGTTAATTTCATGACCATATTCTGGAGGCTCTTCAAATTATCCTTTTTATTTCTTTTTTTTAAATGTTCGCATGCATTTCTTCGCACTTCATGTATTGCATATAATTTCTTTTATTTGTCTTTTTCTTCATTTCACTGCATTAACTTATTACATGCAATTTTATTGTCATTATTTAATTTCTCTCTCAAATATATCTATGCATACAATATATATATATATATATATATATATATATATATATATATATATACATATTTCCACACTTTTAATTTCATTAAAAATGCGGGGTGTTACATTCTCCCCTCCTTAAAGGATTTCGTCCCCGAAATCTTCAAGTTAAGAAGAATGTATCCTACCATCTATCTTCCATCTACTCATCCATCATCCACAAGCATTCATTGTCCTTAAAAGATTTCTAATTCCATATGAACTTATGCATAAGTGTGTGTACATGTCCCCTATCTAATGCAAAAGATCAGGCGGTCTACTGATTCACTTGACCTCCTTAATTTGAATTATGTTAGCGCCATGCGTCCAACATGTATGAAATTATTCCTAATGCACTTTATAACTTCTATATGAGTGCACAACCGTTCATTCATATGCAAAATCCATGTGATGAGTCAACAATTTTGCATCCATAAAAATTGAAAATGCACACACATCCATATGCAGTATGAGAGTGTTTTTGAGCTGATCTAGTGCCTAGTGTGTGTATATGCATCCACGAGCAACCACTTGCATCCACTTGCAACCATCAAACATAACATATCTTAAAAACATGTTTACACCCATTAGTTTCTACCTAAAGGTCGAAGACTCGATCAATAGGATACAGTCGAGTGATAGAAGCAAGTACAAATAAAAGAAAAACTTTGTTCCTATGAGGCAATGTCAAAACTAGAAATCTATCTCACGCCTCAAGGTAAGCACCTAGCTTTGTCAAGAACACTCGGACACTTACAGATTACGGGTATTGATTGCAGATTATCGATTGATTCTAGGAAACTAAGCATGATAGGCCCTTTTGGGTTATAAGAAATCCCTTTTTAAAACCAAGCCATATCCCACAAAGCTCGGAACGTACGTGTCACAATCAACTCAACGCCTAACAAAGATACCCTCAAACCCCAACCTATCACAAACAGATGAGCCTTAACCCTTATGGGGTTTGAGACTATAACGGGATCAGAAACAAGACTAGTATTATGGTGAAGAGACACAACTACAGAATCAAAATGCCAAAATAAAAAAGAGCTCTAACTCAACAATCAGATAAGGAAATTAAACCTTCTACAGAAGTTTTCCTACCTCTATCCTGTCTACGAGCCACGAGAGCATTCACCTGCCTCCAGAAAATCCTGCCCTTTGCCCTTGTCCTCATTTCTTTGGGCAGTCCTTAGTGAAGTGTCCCATTTCACCACAGTTGAAGCAAGCGCCCTTCCTCTTTCTGTAATCCTCGTTTAGATGAATCAAGCTACCACAAGTAAAGCACTTTTTCTCCTTCTTATTCTCAGGCTTTTCATCCTTCTTTTGTTGTTGCTGTTCTTTCTTTGGATCCCCTTTCTTATCCTGTGCCTTGTGTTACGTCCCAAATTTTTGAATGTTAAATACAAATATTGATTTGGTGATACGAATGGATTTAATATATTAAATTTATTTAATAAAATGAATTTTAAATGTTTAAATTTATATTATAATTAAAACAAGCTCGAAACGCCGCGGTAGTTCGTAATTTTCGATTTGAACTTTAATTGAATATACAGGATCCGATATAAGTCGGATTTCCGTGAAACAAGAAACGTTTGAATCTATTTGATTATATTTTTCTAACGAAAGAGAAAAATCGAGATTTCACCGTATAGATTGTAAGATATGTTCAATTCAAAATTTCAAATAGTCTATGGAATTTCGATAATAAACGATAGCGTTTATTTAATAAAAATAAAAGGTATTTCTATATATTTGGATACCGTTTTAACCCGAAATTTCGAATATTGAGTTTAAAATATATATTGTTTTATTTTAAAACTGTATAATATTTCATTTGGAGAAATAATAATTTATTTTTTTATCTAAACAGAATTTTTTTTGGATTTAATTATATTTTTATCAATATTATATAGGCATTAAAAATATAAATTTTCAAACGACCTTCATTTTCGATGAAACGAGTTTTATTGGAATGCATATAATTTATTTTTGTCATATTTCTAGTTTTGGGCCAATCGGAGTTGTTTTATCGGTAAGCGATATTTAAAGGTGAACCGACAAATTAAAATAACGTCGTTGTGCTAACGGAGTCCATTTTCAGCGAAATCAGTTTCATTGGGACCGGAACGTGGAGACGTAGCGGTATGTCCATTTTCATTGTGTTTGAAGTTTAGGTATGACGATGCGTATTTTAACGGTTAGCAGTAATTAGCGAACCCTATTAAAATATGGGAACCTTAATGCCTAAACTAAAACTTAATATATATATATATATATAGAAATATGAAACGGAACCTTCAACCATACTTCCATTTGTATTTATACAACACGCAACTCATTTAGATCAAAACAAACTACAAAGAATATCACGAGATTTGAGAAAAACTACATGGAGTTACTACATACCCTATACATGCCTAAACCATGCTGTTATCGTATTCTATGGGTACGGAGCTATATGAAAAGACTTTTATTTTATCTATATTTTTCTTCAATTTATAAATTGTTGTACTCAGCCAACGAAATAAACATCAACATGCCTGCAGATCTTTTGACAACGCGCCGACCAAGGAAATAAAGTAAGAATGGCATGCTTTGTAATATACAAACCGTGCCAGTCAAGGAATCGAAATAAAATATGGTTTTTCCAGTTGTGAGTTCCTCACACCTCTATCCCTATAAATAACAATGTCTGCCACTTCTCTCTTCATTCAAACACGAATACAAGCCTCCCCATATTTTCCTCCTCAGTTTTTGAAAACAAAACTCCTCTCTGTTGAATATAAAACCACGAAACCATTAGTTTAGAAAACCAAATAAGTGAAAATTCCTTCCATTTAAACGCAATCACTCTTAATCTAGTAGAAACGAAAGTTGTTAGCAGAGCAGCAAGGGGTGTGGCTCTGACGAAAGCACAACAACATGTGTGTCGGAAGGGCCGTTTTACGGATAGTGCGAGGTGGCCGCTGGCGAATCAGGTGCGGAGCTTGCGAGTTCTAGACCAAGAACGTGTAAGAATGTGGAAACCCGCAACCTCCCCGTTAAGGAAAGCGTCGGATAGTTCGAGAACAAGCCACAACAGAACGCATATAAAAGAACATTTCATTGTATATTACAACAATGCATCAGATTACAAGAATATACAGAGTATAAATGAATATTACACAGAAATATCAGAGATTTAAATACATCGCAGTGGAAAATAATACAATACACAACTAGAATGGGATATACGGATACAAAGCTTTCCGGATATCGTTCCAGCTGTAAACCAGGATCCTGTGAATATAAATCTGCAAAACCAAAACTACTAGCTGCCCGTGTCAAAATAAGGGCACCCAGAGTTTAGGTTAAAACAATAAACTCCAGGTCAGTCATGTGACTGGTGTGAGAACTAAAACAGTTATTAATTCTTTATTTTAAAGTTAGGTAAATCAAGGGACCACGCCGTATAACACGGAACGGGTTTCCTCCCAAGAATACCAGTGCATAAAACGAACAGCGCAATGCTAAATAAAGAAAAATGAAGCTGTTATAAGACCCAGGTCCCATCACACAATGCAACGCAGTCGAGGATAGGGTTTTCCCTTATAACAGCCAAAGAATGCTTGATACGTTTAAAACAAATCATTTGATACTATTATAAGTGCATAGTGTATAAAACACTTCAAATCATAAGTATCAATCATAGGCGGCATGAATGCCCCATACCACTATGTCGCCATATATAGGTTATACAATCAAAATCGCAAAGTCACGTATTTGGAAATTGGGTTTCCATCTATGAACCGAGGCAAAAGATAGTCCTCAACCGATTCGAGACGCTCTAGCCCGCCCCTCAGGACCCAGACTCAGGTGGGCCCTTGGATCGTCAGGGCCGGTCCACCGATGTGGATTAAAATGCCTGAACACTACGTTTCCCCACCCTATGGGGTGTAAGTCTGGTCCGTCAGCCGACCAGAATGCATCGGCCGAAACCGATATAACCGAGGCGCCTCGCAACAGCAACAACCACATAAGTCAAACTCGTCAGGGCGTGTAAAACCACTGACGCCACTTCTAACTAGAAAGAAACGCAAGTCCTCCCTGAGGTCCGTCTCCCGTTTTTGGTTCATACCTGGTGTGAAACACGTGAGGTAAACGTTACACAAAGCTACGCCACAAAGGCCGTGCTTTGATCATCACCACAAGACTTTGCTTTTCAACAGAAGCCTTGATCATTTGCATCTTAGCATGCCACACAGGCAAACCATCCTATGCAACCGATATCAGTCACACAGCATGAAATCCGATGTCAGACACACAGTCCATTTACAAGTCCGTTCTGGGTCTGAACGAAACCGGAGGCACCTAGTACCCCGCATATCCATCGATCTCCAAGTACGTCTGGACGATCACTAACTGTTTCCATCTTCTTGGGTGTACAGCCCAATCAAGATCATCAGTTATCACCCAAACAACGTGAAGACTTCCGGTCTTCGACCATCGTCTTCATCTTCGACTTATCGTCGTATCAGTTATTCAGAATGGGATAAACCCGGTCTTCCCGAATAACTCGCGTATATTTTATAAAAGTGTTACACAAACACAACATACGCCTCATTCCAATTCATTAGTCACTAACCATAAATTAATCAAGAGAATAATTCCCCAAATATTAACCCCGAAGGCCGAAACCAACATCAGATCAATATTCAGAAAACCATTCTGCTTGGCTAACCGACAGTTAGTTTCTAAATTTCACGTTCAAATCTAATTAAAGATTTAACTATCGCCTGGAGCGAAACTGGTGATACTCCATTCTCGATCTTCTCAATCTAATTAAAGATTCATTAAAACTCCACTTAGTTTTAATCATTATCTGGGTTAAAGAATCAGTGTCATTTAAAACACGGTTCACGATAAACCCAAAATCACATTCATTAATTATCGGGTTAAAGAACGAGTGTTATTTAAAACACTGTTCACGATAAACCCAAAAATCAATATCAATTCAATTCCAATTAAATATCATTTAATTGGTACACTTCGTTAAATCTAAATAAAAAGATTTAATCTTTTCTCAACTGGGTCCAAGAACAGTGTTAGTGAAGACACCATTCACGACAAACCCAAATCACATTCATTAATTATCGGGTTAAAGAACAAGTGTTATTTAAAACACTGTTCACGATAAACCCAAAAATCAATATCAATTCAATTCCAATTAAATATCATTTAATTGGTACACTTCATTAAATCTAAATAAAAAGATTTAATCTTTTCTCAACTGGGTTCAAGAACGGTGTTAGTGAAGACACCATTCACGACAAACCCAAATCACATTTGATATTAAATACAAGGCTCTGAATAGAAAATATATCGGCCTATATTCAATACCAAATTCTACGATTTACAAATGTCGTATTGGAAATAACGATATAAAAATATATCTTTCAAATTTCCATAACAACACCTGTACAATCACGAATTCCAACATCGAAATATTCCGAAGACAATTTCGATTCAAATCCACTCCAATGCAATCATTGGAAATTTTGGTTATTTTCAAAACCCTTTTCGAATTCAATTTATTTATTTAAAAATAAATAGAATTATAATTCTAGTTCAAAACTAGTTCATTTCGATAAAAATCTATTTTTATCTTTTCAAATATGGAGTTTTTCATCCCAAATCTTCACAAATCATTTCTTATGATTTTACATAAATTATTACTATTTTTAATAATTTTATCAAGGCCCGTACAGTCGATTTCCATCAACGGCCATCGAACTGCACTTACAGCGACCTTTTTCGAATTTGATTTGGACGTATCTCCAAATCCAACCGTTAGATTTCAAATTTCTAACCCTCTTTAGAAAGCTCTTTTCGATACGAACCCAACGGTTCCGGTTTTAGGAGAATCCGACGGTCGGATCTCCCGTAATGTCCGTTTGAAATAAATGGTCGAAATTCGCGAACTGCCGCGGCGCGGCGCGTTCTATTCAGGCCATTATATTATATATATAATATATATAATATATATTTCGTCGATTTCTATTTAAAATGAATTATATAAATAGTTTTAAATTCGTTTCAAATTCTATTTCAACTTCTATTTCAATTCAAAGCAAAATTGAATTCTTCTTTATAAATTCGTTTAAAAATTCATTTCTATTCAATTCGAATTTCAATTCAATTTGAATTCATTTCAATTCGCTTTCTATTCCATTCGAATTCGTTTTCAATTCAATTCATTTCGAAATCGTTTTCAATTCAATTCATTTCGAAATCGTTTTCAATTCATTTTGAATTCGTTTTCAATTCAATTCATTTTGAATTCGTTTTCAATTCAATTCATTTCGAAATCGTTTTCAATTCAATTCATTTCGAAATCGTTTTCAATTCATTTTGAATTCGTTTTCAATTCAATTCATTTTGAATTCGTTTTCAATTCATTTTGAATTCGTTTCCAATTCAATTCATTTTGAATTCGTTTTCAATTCATTTCATTTCGAAATCGTTTTCAATTCAATTCATTTTGAATTCGTTAAAATCGATATAAATATCGTTCACGTCAAAATGGCGTCAATCTAATCAACACGGCTTCATAAAGTTCTATTTTCAAATATTCTATTTCAAATATTTCTATTTTAAAACTGGAATGAGGCCCAATCAATTACCATATAAAGTTAATTATATGGATTTTCATACAACACATGTATAATAGCCTTGAAAAATAATCAACCATCAACCAAAGTGCACTACACTGTATAAGCATCAAATATAGACATTTAACGCTTATAGCAGCTTGTCAATCAATCGATCGACATATTTAATCAATCAGGATGAGTGAACTTCAAATTTCATCCTAACACCCGTGTGGGGTTTCAAACAATCAAACACATATTTTATTTGTGCAGTTAGGCGATGTGTAAAATTTATCGACCCAATCAACGTCATTCAAATAGGTGTACATAAACAAACCGTCTGGTTTGTAAATGAATATTTATTTATTCACATTCACGTTAAAAATTATATTTTTAACGATAACACATTTTATTTTAACATATGAATTTCTATTCAGTTCATTCGTTAAATAAAATGCTATTTTTATTTTTCTAACTTATTTTAGAAAATTTCGGCGGCATAACGGCACGATACTAGAAACGGGACAAGGCCTAGCCTTATCCCCGGTCTAGTGAAGGCCCACGCCATTCACACATCAATCAAATCAATTCGTTATGCAAACCCCAAACTTTGAAGTAAGGATCTAACCTAGCCTTACTCCTTCGCCTTATAACGGCGCACGTCTAATCCTAACCAATTTATCGATTCGATTTTTCACACCACAAACCACATTCAAACCAATATCGCAATCAATCACCAAACAGTCAAACAAACAAGTCCATGGTCTGTGGACGATTGTGTCGGGTGCTACTAAGCACCGTCTGCATCCTAGTATATATATATAACTAGAAAAGGAGAATTAAGAGTGAGAAGTTCTCACCTATAGCTATCCTAGCTCCACGGCTCTTCTTTTGCAGAAGTCTTCGTCGTTTCGCCTTTTTGTCACCTTCGTTGCCCAAGGCCACTATATATATAAAAATCGAATTTTTATTTCTAAGTTCAATATATAAAAATCGAATTTTTATTTCAAAGTTCAATATATAAAAATCGAATTTTTATTTCAAAGTTCAATATATAAAAATCGAATTTTTATTTCAAAGTTCAATACATAAAAATCGAATTTTTATTTCAAAGTTCAATATATAAAAATCGAATTTTTATTTCAAAGTTTCCGCCTTTTCCATTTCAAAGATCTAATCTTTTCTTTTACTTTTTAAAGTTCAAATCCTTTTACCTTTTAAAAATTCAAATCTTTTACCTTTTAAAAATTCAAATCTTTTTAAACCTCTTAAAAACAAAAATCTTCTTAAACCTTTTAAATTTCTTTACAATCACAGAAACTTATTTTTCCAAAAATCAAAAATCATATATGTAAAATTCATATTTTTATATTTCTATTAATCATATAAAAATCATATTTTTATATGTTAGAAACCATGCTATTCTTATTTTAAAACCAAATCAGTTTTTATTTTTATAATTTTACAAAATCAGTTTTAAATTACTTTAAAAAAAATTAGTTTTAAATTACTAAAAAAAACAGAAAAAGTAAATAATAAAAATAAAAAAAACAGAAAGGGGACTTACAGGGGGGAGGCTTCTCCGTTCGTCAGTGGGGGGGGCTCGTGGCGGAGGGTGGTCGGAGCAGCTCCTGGGGGGGGCGGTTGTGGGTTTCGCGGCGCCTGGCGCCTGGAGGGGGGGGGTCGGGCTTGAGGGTCTCGCGTCGGAGCAGGGCGGAGATGAAGGGGGGGGGAACTGTGCGAGAGGGAGGCGGCGCGGTGGATGGTGGGGCGGCGCTCCGCCCCCCTGTCGCCCTTTCTTTTTTTTTTTTTTCTTTTTTTTTTTTCTGTTCTGTTTGAAATGAATGGACGGGGGGGGGGGCCAGAGTGTTTTAAGGAGGGAGAAGTTTGTTTTTTTTTTTTTTTATTATTATTATTATTATTATTATTATTTAATTCATTAAAGTAGGTTTTTGCGTATGAACTCGAAACCAAACCCAATGACTGTCGCCCCTAGCTAATTACCCCCATCCCAGACACAATGGAATATGTTTCGTTAGCCAATTCGACTGTTTCAGTCAGTTATCCCGCAAATTAAAGTATAAAACATTTAATTTTCAAATTTGAACGTACATTTCAAATTACCGGGGTCACATACTAACTAGAAAAATTTCAGAAAAATATTTTCTAGCTTCGTATTGACTATACGGTCCTAACAAAACTAGTTTCGTCGAATTCTGAGACCGTTAGAAAAATGGCCAATTTCCAGTCGATTAAAATCAACTGAAACTGGTCAAACGCGTTTTTCTTTGCCACGCTCAAATATTGATTCGAAAAATTATGAAATTTGGAATCTAGCAATAACCTGACATCACGGACCCAACAAAACTGGTTTCGTCGAAATCCGAGGTCATTTGCAAAATGTCCATTTTTAAGGGCCTGAATTCCATAGCGACTATTCAGAATTTTCAACTGGACATATCTTTCGATTCCTGATATGAAATCTTGATTTTTCGGATTCGTTGGAAAGATATTATCAATCAGATCCTAATGTTTTTGGTTTCACTAAAATCCGGATTGTTTTGCACCCGGTACATTCAATTGAAGTTTGAAATCGAATTATCGAACTACCGCGCCATTTTCAATTCTATTTATAATTATATATAAATATTTATATTCTAACGACGACGCGTATAAATATATACGTTCGAATTATATTCAAAATAAATTTCTCGTCGTTATTATTTAAAATAATTCATTTTAAATAATCTGAATTCGCTAAAATTGCCAAAATAAAAATTTCAAACTGGCTCGCATTTTCCGGGTTGTTACAATCTCCCCCACTTAAAACTTTTCGTCCCCGAAAAGGAACAAAGTCGAAAGTGGTTTGATCATTCAACTCTACGCTCGTTCAGGCTTCCATTCTCCAACTCTTTAGTTTCTGAGAATTTTCTAAATTTCAAAAATTTGGCTAACACCCTAAATTTTTGAAAAATTTCGCCATAACCTCCCCTGCACCGGGAGCATCGGGGAATTTCAAATAGCTTCCCCGGTCCTTCAGATCTCAAAAAGAAAAAGAAAAAGCCAAGCGGCTAGCCAATAGGCTCATAAAATCATCATCACCCAAACAAAACAGGAAATTATGTAGTAAACATGTACCTATTTGTCGGGCAAACAAATTTTATTCTCTGGCTCTAGCCTCCTTGCTATGACCTGTTCAATGTAAGTACAAGTATATGCAAGCAAATGCAACCAAATTTCAATACAACACAATATTCGGTTCAATTAGGCTAAATGGTTCAAAATTAGCAAACAAATGAACAAACTACACAAACATCAATCAATTAGTGAATTAGAGCTTCAAATTCATAATTTTGATACATATACAAAAATCAGATTTTTTTTGATGCCAAATCACAACAATAAGCCCTATCTAATTTTGGTTCTCACACCAATCAATAGGAAATATATAAATATCACATCTTCAAAACACGAACATAGATTCTGATGATGATCGATCAATCATCAGAACCATCTCCGGGTGTCTAGAATGTGATTCTATATCTATCCAGTATATTAAAATTTCAAATACACGTTTGCAAGGCGTATATGCAAAATCTTTATATACTGGACTGTCCAACTCAATATAAATAGATAATCAAATACGAATAATTGATTTAAATTTTCAAAACAAAAATTTGTTTTCACTTTAAAAATTTACTCTTCACACTCGTTCTAGGATACTACTGATCCCATCTCTAACGAGTCATTCCCATTGGATTTTACTAATCCAATATCTGATGAATTCTTTCGTATGGTTCTAATGTGTCTTGTTCTCTGAGCTTTGTAAACCAAAGCTCTGATACCAACTGTGGAGACCCGCAACCTCCCCGTTAAGGAAAGCGTCGGATAGTTCGAGAACAAGCCACAACAGAACGCATATAAAAGAACATTTCATTGTATATTACAACAATGCATCAGATTACAAGAATATACAGAGTATAAATGAATATTACACAGAAATATCAGAGATTTAAATACATCGCAGTGGAAAATAATACAATACACAACTAGAATGGGATATACGGATACAAAGCTTTCCGGATATCGTTCCAGCTGTAAACCAGGATCCTGTGAATATAAATCTGCAAAACCAAAACTACTAGCTGCCCGTGTCAAAATAAGGGCACCCAGAGTTTAGGTTAAAACAATAAACTCCAGGTCAGTCATGTGACTGGTGTGAGAACTAAAACAGTTATTAATTCTTTATTTTAAAGTTAGGTAAATCAAGGGACCACGCCGTATAACACGGAACGGGTTTCCTCCCAAGAATACCAGTGCATAAAACGAACAGCGCAATGCTAAATAAAGAAAAATGAAGCTGTTATAAGACCCAGGTCCCATCACACAATGCAACGCAGTCGAGGATAGGGTTTTCCCTTATAACAGCCAAAGAATGCTTGATACGTTTAAAACAAATCATTTGATACTATTATAAGTGCATAGTGTATAAAACACTTCAAATCATAAGTATCAATCATAGGCGGCATGAATGCCCCATACCACTATGTCGCCATATATAGGTTATACAATCAAAATCGCAAAGTCACGTATTTGGAAATTGGGTTTCCATCTATGAACCGAGGCAAAAGATAGTCCTCAACCGATTCGAGACGCTCTAGCCCGCCCCTCAGGACCCAGACTCAGGTGGGCCCTTGGATCGTCAGGGCCGGTCCACCGATGTGGATTAAAATGCCTGAACACTACGTTTCCCCACCCTATGGGGTGTAAGTCTGGTCCGTCAGCCAACCAGAATGCATCGGCCGAAACCGATATAACCGAGGCGCCTCGCAACAGCAACAACCACATAAGTCAAACTCGTCAGGGCGTGTAAAACCACTGACGCCACTTCTAACTAGAAAGAAACGCAAGTCCTCCCTGAGGTCCGTCTCCCGTTTTTGGTTCATACCTGGTGTGAAACACGTGAGGTAAACGTTACACAAAGCTACGCCACAAAGGCCGTGCTTTGATCATCACCACAAGACTTTGCTTTTCAACAGAAGCCTTGATCATTTGCATCTTAGCATGCCACACAGGCAAACCATCCTATGCAACCGATATCAGTCACACAGCATGAAATCCGATGTCAGACACACAGTCCATTTACAAGTCCGTTCTGGGTCTGAACGAAACCGGAGGCACCTAGTACCCCGCATATCCATCGATCTCCAAGTACGTCTGGACGATCACTAACTGTTTCCATCTTCTTGGGTGTACAGCCCAATCAAGATCATCAGTTATCACCCAAACAACGTGAAGACTTCCGGTCTTCGACCATCGTCTTCATCTTCGACTTATCGTCGTATCAGTTATTCAGAATGGGATAAACCCGGTCTTCCCGAATAACTCGCGTATATTTTATAAAAGTGTTACACAAACACAACATACGCCTCATTCCAATTCATTAGTCACTAACCATAAATTAATCAAGAGAATAATTCCCCAAATATTAACCCCGAAGGCCGAAACCAACATCAGATCAATATTCAGAAAACCATTCTGCTTGGCTAACCGACAGTTAGTTTCTAAATTTCACGTTCAAATCTAATTAAAGATTTAACTATCGCCTGGAGCGAAACTGGTGATACTCCATTCTCGATCTTCTCAATCTAATTAAAGATTCATTAAAACTCCACTTAGTTTTAATCATTATCTGGGTTAAAGAATCAGTGTCATTTAAAACACGGTTCACGATAAACCCAAAATCACATTCATTAATTATCGGGTTAAAGAACGAGTGTTATTTAAAACACTGTTCACGATAAACCCAAAAATCAATATCAATTCAATTCCAATTAAATATCATTTAATTGGTACACTTCGTTAAATCTAAATAAAAAGATTTAATCTTTTCTCAACTGGGTCCAAGAACAGTGTTAGTGAAGACACCATTCACGACAAACCCAAATCACATTCATTAATTATCGGGTTAAAGAACAAGTGTTATTTAAAACACTGTTCACGATAAACCCAAAAATCAATATCAATTCAATTCCAATTAAATATCATTTAATTGGTACACTTCATTAAATCTAAATAAAAAGATTTAATCTTTTCTCAACTGGGTTCAAGAACGGTGTTAGTGAAGACACCATTCACGACAAACCCAAATCACATTTGATATTAAATACAAGGCTCTGAATAGAAAATATATCGGCCTATATTCAATACCAAATTCTACGATTTACAAATGTCGTATTGGAAATAACGATATAAAAATATATCTTTCAAATTTCCATAACAACACCTGTACAATCACGAATTCCAACATCGAAATATTCCGAAGACAATTTCGATTCAAATCCACTCCAATGCAATCATTGGAAATTTTGGTTATTTTCAAAACCCTTTTCGAATTCAATTTATTTATTTAAAAATAAATAGAATTATAATTCTAGTTCAAAACTAGTTCATTTCGATAAAAATCTATTTTTATCTTTTCAAATATGGAGTTTTTCATCCCAAATCTTCACAAATCATTTCTTATGATTTTACATAAATTATTACTATTTTTAATAATTTTATCAAGGCCCGTACAGTCGATTTCCATCAACGGCCATCGAACTGCACTTACAGCGACCTTTTTCGAATTTGATTTGGACGTATCTCCAAATCCAACCGTTAGATTTCAAATTTCTAACCCTCTTTAGAAAGCTCTTTTCGATACGAACCCAACGGTTCCGGTTTTAGGAGAATCCGACGGTCGGATCTCCCGTAATGTCCGTTTGAAATAAATGGTCGAAATTCGCGAACTGCCGCGGCGCGGCGCGTTCTATTCAGGCCATTATATTATATATATAATATATATAATATATATTTCGTCGATTTCTATTTAAAATGAATTATATAAATAGTTTTAAATTCGTTTCAAATTCTATTTCAACTTCTATTTCAATTCAAAGCAAAATTGAATTCTTCTTTATAAATTCGTTTAAAAATTCATTTCTATTCAATTCGAATTTCAATTCAATTTGAATTCATTTCAATTCGCTTTCTATTCCATTCGAATTCGTTTTCAATTCAATTCATTTCGAAATCGTTTTCAATTCAATTCATTTCGAAATCGTTTTCAATTCATTTTGAATTCGTTTTCAATTCAATTCATTTTGAATTCGTTTTCAATTCAATTCATTTCGAAATCGTTTTCAATTCAATTCATTTCGAAATCGTTTTCAATTCATTTTGAATTCGTTTTCAATTCAATTCATTTTGAATTCGTTTTCAATTCATTTTGAATTCGTTTCCAATTCAATTCATTTTGAATTCGTTTTCAATTCATTTCATTTCGAAATCGTTTTCAATTCAATTCATTTTGAATTCGTTAAAATCGATATAAATATCGTTCACGTCAAAATGGCGTCAATCTAATCAACACGGCTTCATAAAGTTCTATTTTCAAATATTCTATTTCAAATATTTCTATTTTAAAACTGGAATGAGGCCCAATCAATTACCATATAAAGTTAATTATATGGATTTTCATACAACACATGTATAATAGCCTTGAAAAATAATCAACCATCAACCAAAGTGCACTACACTGTATAAGCATCAAATATAGACATTTAACGCTTATAGCAGCTTGTCAATCAATCGATCGACATATTTAATCAATCAGGATGAGTGAACTTCAAATTTCATCCTAACACCCGTGTGGGGTTTCAAACAATCAAACACATATTTTATTTGTGCAGTTAGGCGATGTGTAAAATTTATCGACCCAATCAACGTCATTCAAATAGGTGTACATAAACAAACCGTCTGGTTTGTAAATGAATATTTATTTATTCACATTCACGTTAAAAATTATATTTTTAACGATAACACATTTTATTTTAACATATGAATTTCTATTCAGTTCATTCGTTAAATAAAATGCTATTTTTATTTTTCTAACTTATTTTAGAAAATTTCGGCGGCATAACGGCACGATACTAGAAACGGGACAAGGCCTAGCCTTATCCCCGGTCTAGTGAAGGCCCACGCCATTCACACATCAATCAAATCAATTCGTTATGCAAACCCCAAACTTTGAAGTAAGGATCTAACCTAGCCTTACTCCTTCGCCTTATAACGGCGCACGTCTAATCCTAACCAATTTATCGATTCGATTTTTCACACCACAAACCACATTCAAACCAATATCGCAATCAATCACCAAACAGTCAAACAAACAAGTCCATGGTCTGTGGACGATTGTGTCGGGTGCTACTAAGCACCGTCTGCATCCTAGTATATATATATAACTAGAAAAGGAGAATTAAGAGTGAGAAGTTCTCACCTATAGCTATCCTAGCTCCACGGCTCTTCTTTTGCAGAAGTCTTCGTCGTTTCGCCTTTTTGTCACCTTCGTTGCCCAAGGCCACTATATATATAAAAATCGAATTTTTATTTCTAAGTTCAATATATAAAAATCGAATTTTTATTTCAAAGTTCAATATATAAAAATCGAATTTTTATTTCAAAGTTCAATATATAAAAATCGAATTTTTATTTCAAAGTTCAATACATAAAAATCGAATTTTTATTTCAAAGTTCAATATATAAAAATCGAATTTTTATTTCAAAGTTTCCGCCTTTTCCATTTCAAAGATCTAATCTTTTCTTTTACTTTTTAAAGTTCAAATCCTTTTACCTTTTAAAAATTCAAATCTTTTACCTTTTAAAAATTCAAATCTTTTTAAACCTCTTAAAAACAAAAATCTTCTTAAACCTTTTAAATTTCTTTACAATCACAGAAACTTATTTTTCCAAAAATCAAAAATCATATATGTAAAATTCATATTTTTATATTTCTATTAATCATATAAAAATCATATTTTTATATGTTAGAAACCATGCTATTCTTATTTTAAAACCAAATCAGTTTTTATTTTTATAATTTTACAAAATCAGTTTTAAATTACTTTAAAAAAAATTAGTTTTAAATTACTAAAAAAAACAGAAAAAGTAAATAATAAAAATAAAAAAAACAGAAAGGGGACTTACAGGGGGGAGGCTTCTCCGTTCGTCAGTGGGGGGGGCTCGTGGCGGAGGGTGGTCGGAGCAGCTCCTGGGGGGGGCGGTTGTGGGTTTCGCGGCGCCTGGCGCCTGGAGGGGGGGGGTCGGGCTTGAGGGTCTCGCGTCGGAGCAGGGCGGAGATGAAGGGGGGGGAACTGTGCGAGAGGGAGGCGGCGCGGTGGATGGTGGGGCGGCGCTCCGCCCCCCTGTCGCCCTTTCTTTTTTTTTTTTTTCTTTTTTTTTTTTCTGTTCTGTTTGAAATGAATGGACGGGGGGGGGGCCAGAGTGTTTTAAGGAGGGAGAAGTTTGTTTTTTTTTTTTTTATTATTATTATTATTATTATTATTATTTAATTCATTAAAGTAGGTTTTTGCGTATGAACTCGAAACCAAACCCAATGACTGTCGCCCCTAGCTAATTACCCCCATCCCAGACACAATGGAATATGTTTCGTTAGCCAATTCGACTGTTTCAGTCAGTTATCCCGCAAATTAAAGTATAAAACATTTAATTTTCAAATTTGAACGTACATTTCAAATTACCGGGGTCACATACTAACTAGAAAAATTTCAGAAAAATATTTTCTAGCTTCGTATTGACTATACGGTCCTAACAAAACTAGTTTCGTCGAATTCTGAGACCGTTAGAAAAATGGCCAATTTCCAGTCGATTAAAATCAACTGAAACTGGTCAAACGCGTTTTTCTTTGCCACGCTCAAATATTGATTCGAAAAATTATGAAATTTGGAATCTAGCAATAACCTGACATCACGGACCCAACAAAACTGGTTTCGTCGAAATCCGAGGTCATTTGCAAAATGTCCATTTTTAAGGGCCTGAATTCCATAGCGACTATTCAGAATTTTCAACTGGACATATCTTTCGATTCCTGATATGAAATCTTGATTTTTCGGATTCGTTGGAAAGATATTATCAATCAGATCCTAATGTTTTTGGTTTCACTAAAATCCGGATTGTTTTGCACCCGGTACATTCAATTGAAGTTTGAAATCGAATTATCGAACTACCGCGCCATTTTCAATTCTATTTATAATTATATATAAATATTTATATTCTAACGACGACGCGTATAAATATATACGTTCGAATTATATTCAAAATAAATTTCTCGTCGTTATTATTTAAAATAATTCATTTTAAATAATCTGAATTCGCTAAAATTGCCAAAATAAAAATTTCAAACTGGCTCGCATTTTCCGGGTTGTTACAAAGAAGAAATAACAAGAAGAGAATGATGAGTGAGCAACAAAAGAACATAAAGGTGGACTGGAAAAAATGTTTTGAACGTTGACAAGTAGCTGCAGTATGGTGCTAAAGGAACCGTGAGCGGTTTGGAAGTAATATGGGAAGGATTGTTTAATAAAGTGGTGGAGTCTTCAGTGGTGGACTATATAATGATGTGGAACGGTGCATGGGAATGGTGGACTGGGTGATGAGGACTGCGACATCTTTCTATTTGCATGCGAATTAAAGAAGGGAGAAAGGAGGTGTAGCAGCTAAAGAAGTACAGAGGGGTGAGGCGCAAGATAATATTTGAAGGTAAGTTTTACATGAGGAAAGAGAAGGAGTAACAGTGGAGAGGAGGAAGGAGCGAACCGTGAAGGGGGGACCGTGGGTGAGTGAGATTGGATCTGCGTTGGACAAAGGAGAAAACTGTAGGGTCAGAGAACGTAGCAGCATGGGAACTGAGAAAAGGGGATGGACGTGTTGGGATAGTTTGGTGAGGTGTGGCTGTTGACAACCATATAGGGAAAAGATGAAAGTGTTGAGGGAGTTTCCTGGCTATGAGTTGTGAAGAGAAGTGAAGGAATAGGTTGCGAGAAACATGAGGAGTAAGTCTACTGTAGCTGCAACGAGACTGACTTGTTGCGGACTGAATGCGTCTTTGGATTTTTGATTAGAGAGATCAAGGACATGAAAAAGTAATGCAGTAAGTCGAGGGGAGGTGCAGATCCTTGTTGATGTTAGCATGGGTCTCTTGAGCTGTGGATGCGAGAATGGGTACAGGTGATCCCAGCTATGGGTGCAACGTGGAAGGTGAAGAAATAAAAGGTGATGTGAAGCATTTTGGAAGGGATGGGAAGTAATGCAAGTGGGTTTGTGGTGAAGGGTCGAAAAAAAGGAGGCTTTCAGAAATGAAGGGAGGAACAGTTGAGGAAGGAAAGCACCTGCGTGGGGAAGAAGAGATGATGGAAAGCGGATGGGTGGAAATAGCGGGTTACGTATATATAGGTAAGGCCCAAAAACTAAATTAGTTATTTAACATGATTTATATTTTCCTTACCTTGTTTATATGTGACATAGAAGAGAACATACAACATGCCTGTATGGGTCTAATTTGGATTTCTAGGTATGCTTAAATTAGTATAGTAGTTCCTACCTAATCTATTAGTTTAACAGGCCTCATTATATTATATTTGTATAAGTGTATAGCGTATCTGGTTATCTCGATGTGCCCAATAAGGATTAAAACATACCTAAATAATTTATGTAAGTATAAGGTGACGTAGCGTATTTGAAAGGTTCGTTGTTCAAGTAATACATAAGCAGGTTTTAAAACCAACAAAGGGATTGATTATAATAATAATTATTAAGTTTTAATAATATCACTTAAATAGGCAAATAACATATAAATTTATAACCGTTGTCATACAGTGAAAAAATTGAATGAAGCAGATGACGTCCGGTCCACACTGGCGAGGGTAACATTTTGAAGCTGGTTTGGAAAAAAAGGAGACAGTTGAAATTTACGGTAATTGTAGCCGAATAGTTTCAACAAATGAGAAATTCAAGGTGAGTTCAACTCACTCAGTTTATCCTGTTTATATTTTATAAATTAGGTTTTTATTTTGTGTGCACTATTTGTTAATTGTTGATGATTAGATGACTGTTTGTTTATACGTTAAATATTATTTAATATTCATGAATTAAATTAGGCGTTTGTTCAATTTAATCGAATTAAATCGTTATTTTAATGACTAGATTCCAAACAAGGTAACTTATCTTGTTGGTTGCGTTTATAATAGTATAAACGTATCAAATAAATGATTGAATGCTTGGTTGGATATTATAAATCGTCCATTGGCTGATATTAATATAACTGTTATTTTTTTCCATCATAATGAATAAATATATTGTCATATTGAGGTAACCCATTATGATCCAGAGAAGGAAAAGTTGGAGGGATCCAACCGGATCCCTCAAATATGTTGTTTACTTTCATATTATATGAACTGTTAGTCTGATTGATTGTTGATTATTGAACCCAAACCTAACAGTTGCTTGATATCAACCAATGGGTGATATTGGTTGAGTGATTATCGGCAGATGGCCTATAAATAAATCATTTTACAGAATTTGACATACCGTCAGGTAAATTAATGGAAAGAAAGTTATAAATTTGTTTTAAAACTAAAGATAGATTTGTAAATCTATTTTATATAGAATATTTTAAAATGAAATTATTAAAGGAAAATAATAATTATATATTTATCATGTAATTACAAAACGAGTATATAAAAGAAGATTTGAATGTTAATGAGTTTGTAAGCAAATGAGCAGTGATTAATCAAATGGTTAAGAGTTGGATTAATTGTTTCCAATAAACAATTAAATGAGATTATTTTATTTAATTAGATTGTTAATTAAATTAAATGGAATTATTTAAATTAATTTATTAATTTAAAAGAAATAATCAAGTGGAAATGGTTAACAAAGTAGCCTTGTTTGAGATAACCAAGTCGACTACTTGAATGGGAATTGATTATTAAAAACAATTATTATATTGTTGATTATTATTGGAATTAAGTATCATTTTAAAATAACCATTTAAGGGAGATTAATTATTTTGTAATAAGGTAAACTATTTGGCTTAAAGTATGTTATATTATTAATAGGAAGTTGATTTGTAAACGAGATTTTTAAAATGTAATATGAATTCGTAAGGTAACTCGGTAGAAAAGGTTTCAATATATGATAAAGTTTTCAAATGAAATCGAGTTGGTTTGAATCGAGTCTAGACTTCTATGAGAAGTATAATGTTAACTTTTAAAGTAAATAGTGGTTGAAAGAAACCATGTTGAAATGGAAATGGTGATAAAGGGAATTTGTCGAGTGAGACCTTGTTTATATCTAAAAAGGTTTTTTTTTTTAAAAACTTTACTCATATTTATATGAGTCAGAATTTTTCTCTATTCCCTGGAAGGAATTTTATTAAAAGGGAAGTTTTCTAACAAGGGTTGGAAGTGAATGAAAGCTTAAGTGGATGGAAATTGATAATTAAAGTGAAAATCTAATGATAATATCTAAGGACAAGTATCCTAATGTGAAATAGGGTTATTTAATTCAAAACTAAGAATAGTAGTTATAAATGGGATTCTATAGTAAATAGAAGTGAGGGAATAATTACTGGAATGTGATTTCGTTGATAAACTTATATCTATTCTGAAGATAAGAATGTTGTAGTCTCAAGGTCTAAGAGGTAAATAAAATACCCCAACTTGTAACGACTTCATGATTATCCAAGGATGATATTAGTTTAGAAATGAGGATAGTGGAAGTGATTAAAATAAGTATTTCCATAAAGAACATCATGAACGATATTCGAAGGATTTTAAGTTTTCTGGGAATAAGTGAATGAGTATAATTTATTTCTATTCTATGATCTTTAACCAACAGGAAAGGTATATGACTATATTGTTTAAACCCAAAGGTTTTGTTATCTTTTATAAATGAATAACTAAAGTATGTGCGTCGCACATGGTAAATTATTCAGTTGTGACTGCCTTTTGTAAATGAACAATTAAAGCATGTGCGTTGCACACGGTATTTTACTCCAATTGTCAGTTTGTTTATTTGCAATTTATAACCTTTGTCACACTTTGTAAATTATCGTTTTATTTATAAGTATATGCAATTCTATACTTACGTGAATTAAAAATATGTTTGAAATGAAAATTTCAAATGTTAAGCACCATTACTTGTATGAATATAACAAGATAAAATATGCAAATAAGATTTCCAACTTATATTGTCCATTTTCTATTTCAGAAAATATCATTGATTATATTTGGAGAATAATTCCGAAATCATTTACTTCGTTAATTTGAATTAAACCTCTTTAAACATATTATAAGTTGAAAAAAAATTGGAAAGGCGATAATCAAAATGTTGAAAGTTTTTTTGGAAATCAAATTAACGACTATTTAACTAAAGAGGCCAACTAACACTGTATACTGGACCAGTTAATCCATTTTTCTCTATGGATGACGATGATTGTTTATTCTGATAGTTAAAACACCAACTATCAAAATCTGACCAAATCGATTATTGGTTTGGAAAGACCGGGATCGAATATATATTCGAAAACCATTCTGACCAATAAATACGTAAACGTTGAAGATATCAGGAGATGGTCGAGATGGAGCATTGAAGACCGTGGATCTTTAGAAGCGGAAGGATTACGGTTGAATTTCTCTGGCTAGCTACTAGAGGTTTTTAAACTGTGATTCGGTCGTGGTTGGGATTTTGCGGGATGCAAGGATTTCTCGCTACTGATCCTTTGAATGCGGTAGGAGGGTGCCTTCGGTTCATCCTGTTCCTAGATGACTTGTATAGACGATGTGAATGGTGGCCAGATGTTCCAAAAGTCGATTATAACCTCAAGCCTCATCAACCGGGAAATGAAAAAAATCGGGCAGGCAGCATGGCTATGTGGGTCACTCCCATTAGGGTGTATAATCACCTATCTAGAGAAAATCCATTTCATTCTTTAATCTATTTTCGATGCTGTCCCTTTTCGGGAAATGGTTGCTGATCCCAACCGTTGGTGATATACATTCGATACACTCAAGAGAAATGAGTGGTCGGTCATGTGTGGGCCGGGTTGCAAGACATTCTTGTTGAACCCAGTGTATTCGCCTCTAGAGATACACTATCGGCAGGTGGTTCCAAACCTTGTCATAGCCGGAATCCAATCACCAATAAGAGCCCGCGTTTTGATTGTACACTATATTTGTGGAACGTGAGATGCAAGCATTCCGCTAGATTGATACTTAATTGTATTTAGACACTATTATAATATCAGATGATATATATGATTTCAAAATGTTTTGGATTATAGTAAGGTAAAAACCGTCCGTTTTTATGTGTGGGCTGGTCTTACTATTATCTTTTTCCTTCAAAAAGATTTTTAACCTTAAAATCAAGTTGGATGATTCCCCTTAAATTTTGCGAGGTTTTCTCACTCTGGTTCACCAGTCTGACCTGGTATTTATAAATGCTCGGGTTAGACTGGGTTGTACAGATTCAGGTTACTAGATACTACGAAGTCCAGAAGATGTGCTGAAGGAGTTTCAGACATGATGTTATTATTCCGCTGTGTGTTGTATTTAAGAACAGGTTGTTATAACTTCCCATATGTGTTTGTTGTACTCTGATATATGTAAGTATATTATTTAAGCTTTCAATAAAGTTATTTATGTATTATATTTTGTTCCGCTGTGTTGTGAGATTCTGATTGTGTTGTGTTTTCTTCTTCTTATTTCTTCTATTCTAAAATTTCTTTCTTTCTTATCTCATCCTCTAAATTCTTTCTGTTGGCATCTGGATTTCCAGTATAGTTTGGGTTGGACTGGTGCTGTTTAGTCAGCTCAAAAGGTACCGGAAATTTGGGTCGTCACACCTTGTCTACATTAGCACCTTTCTCCTCTTCATGCATCAGCGCCATGTCAACAAGATTCTCGAAAGTAGCCCCCATAGTAATATGGGACATAGCCAACCCGTGTAATGGTTCATTCAGACCCTTGGCAAATCTCAAGGACTTCTTATGTGGTTTATTAACTAATTCCATACCAAACCTTGCTAACTGGTTAAACTTATTAACGTACTCCTACATAGACAAACTCCCTTGTTTCAAAGCCAAGAACCTCTCCATGTATAAACTCTCTTCTGCTTGTGAAAGAAATTTCAACTCGAGCCTTTGTCTAAAATCCATCCACGTCTCCACAGCATGTCCCCCATTAGTCACTTCCCACCAAAATGCAGCTTCATCCTTCATCGACCAAGCAGCTAGCTGAACTTTTCTTCCATCATCTATCTCAATGATACCAAACAAATCCGCCACTTCCTTGAGCCAGTTCCGAGCCTCAACAAACGTCTTAGTCCCATGAAAAAGTTTTCCGCCCATCGCACGGAAGTCTTTGCATATCTTAGAAAAAGTGTCTACATGGGGAGGAGGAGGAGCGGCTGTAGCTTTGGGCGGAGGAACGTCTGCTGGGCCTGCGGCAGTAGCCCTAGCCTTCAGATACCTTGTGAACCAGGCTAGTATTGGTATGCCCTCGGGTACATTGGGTTCCCAAGACATGTTAAAAGGAAAAAGGAAGAGATTTAGAATAGAGAACCGGAAGATAGATATATGGCTTTTAGGGATTAAGTTTTTCAAAATAAAATTTCCTTTTGAAAATACTTACTTTTTAAAATAGTTTTGAAAATGGTTTTCAAAAACTTTTACCCAATCTGGTAACCTTCAACTCTGATACCACGTGTAACACCCCACGTCCGTTAATTTCACTCACAAAGGGAATGCATTAAGTTTCGTGGAATGTTATATGTAAACAGAATAGAATATTACAAGATAGATAAAGTAGTACTTGAAAAATTTATAACTTTATTGCAGTGGTAATAGAAATGAGCTTGGTTAAATCTTCAAAACAACAAAACCAAGTACATAATATCAGTCTTGTACAAAAGCCTTCAGAGTACATAATTTTAAAGACATAATCCCCAACAGAAAATGCCATAAATAAGCAGAATCAAAGTCAAGCAATACACTTCCAACTTCAAGCTGGAAGAAAGAGATATCTGAACTAAGCTTGCGTATTTCTTCCCTGAGAATCTGGGAGGAAACGGAAGAAAAGAGGAGAAACAAAATAGGTCAGACATAAGTCTGGCGAGTCAGTGACTTTCAGCATATAAACAGATAATAGTATCATGACATGAAAATAAAACTAGATGAGAGATAGTAGGAACCAGAATAACAGGTATAAATGAGATAAACGGAACAAAGCAGAATAATCCAGACCAAGTTATGCTTCTCACTTACTTTTCCCTGCACCAATACTAGTATAACAGAATTAGGTGTTGTCCTAATGTCTAAACAGAAACAAAAACAGAACGATCTCGTCAGAAACAGGATGCTAGTAATGGACTTTACCACCTTAACAGAGATAGAAGGTACAAAAACAGAATGCTAGTAATGGGCCTTTAACGCCCTAAGAGAGACAGACGGTACAGAAACAAAATGCTAGTAATTGGGTGTACACTAGTGACGGGCCTTTACCACCCCAACAGACGGTACCGCACAAAAACATACAAGTGTTACCACAAAACAGGAACAGATGGTACCCCACGGAAACAGACAGAACTAGTTGTACCATAGATTCTACCCCAAACGATCAACGCCCTAATACATAAATACCCTGTGTCGGCCCCACAGAAGGGTGTATCACTTCCTAAAGTGGCAACCTACAGAAAGACAAAGACCTATTTACAGATGTCACGACGTCTTAACTTACCCAGAGCAGACCAGAACCATGCACGCACATGACCCAGTTGGAACGCGCCATCAACACCCCTCGCCATTATCAGAATGTACCTCTTATAATTAGTTCAGTAAGCTTGCCCTGACCCCTACCTAGTGTTGTGTAACAACCCGGAAATGTGAGCCAGTTTAAAATTTTTATTTTGGCTATTTTAGCGAATTTTGAATATTTAAAATAGATTATTTTAAATAATATCGATGAGAAAATTTATTTTGAATATAATTCGAACGTATATATTATATACGCCGTCGTTAGAATATAAATATTTATATATAATTATAAATAGAATTGAAAATGGCACGGTAGTTCGATAATTCGATTTCAAACTTCAATTGAATGTACCGGGTGCAAAACAATCCAGATTTTAGTGAAACCAAAAATAATAGGATCTATTCGTGAATATCTTTCCAACGAATCCGAAAAATCAAATTTTCATAGCGGGAATCAAAAGATATGTCCAGTTGAAAATTCTGAATAGTCGCTATGGAATTCAGGCCCTTAAAAAGGGAAATTTTGCAAACGACCTCGGATTTCGACGAAACCACTTTTGTTGAATCCGTGATGTCAAATTATTGCTAGATTCCAAATTTCATAATTTTTCGAATCAATATGTGAGCGTGACGAAGGAAAACGTGTTTGACCATTTCAATTGAATTTAATCGACTAGAAAATGGCCATTTTTCCAACGGTCTCAGAATTCGACGAAACTAGTTTTGTTAGGACCGTATCGTCAATACGAAGCTAGAAAATATTTTTCTGCAATTTTTCGAGTTCGTATGTGACCCCGGTAAATTGAAATGCGCGTTCGAATTCAGTATATAGAGTTATATGTTGATTTTAACGGAAACTGATCGAAACGATCGAATTAGCTTACGATACATATCCCATTGTGTTCGGAATGGGGGTAAAACGCTATGGACGACACGCGGTGGGCCTCGTTTAGAGGTCATATGTAAAAGTCAACTTTTTCATAATTAAAATAATTAAAAATTAAAAATCTCTTCCTTTCCTCTCTCTTCCCCCTTATTTTTCTCTGCCCCCCTTTTATACATCAGTTCGATCAAAACGAAAGAAAAAAAAGGGAGAATGAAAGCGGAGAGGAGCATCGGTGCCCCCCCCCAGGGCAGCGCCGCCCACCGCCGTGCCCCAGGTGGCGGCGCGCCACCTCCGAAGCCCCCCTTTTCTGCCTCGCGCCGACCCCCTCCCCCCCCCCCCCCGAAACCCCCTGTCTCGGGACACAGCCCCCCCCCCGCCACCCGAAAACCGATGCGAGCTACCCCCTCCCCCCCTCTGCCTCGACCACAGCGACACCCCCCTCTCCGACAGTGAACACTGCTCTTCCCCCTTCTATTTCTATGTAAGTCTTTATTTTATTTTTCTATTTTCAGTTACCATTTTATTTGATTTTAGAACTGAATTTATTCGATAGGAAAATTAGAGATAGAATTTTTATTCGATCGGAGAGTTAATAATATGATTTTTATATATTAATATAGCATAGAAAATATGATTTTTATATATTCGTATAGCATAGAAAAATATGATTTTTATATATTCATATAGCATAGAAAATATGATTTTTATATATTCGTATAGCATAGAAAAATATGATTTTTATATATTCATATAGCATAGAAAAATATGATTTTTATATATTCGTATAGCATAGAAAAATTCGATTTTTATATATTGAATAGCGAAGTAAAAATTCGATTTTTATATATTGAATAGCGAAGTAAAAATTCGATTTTTATTTATTGAATAGCAAAGTAAAAATTCGATTTTTATATATTGAATAGCAAAGTAAAAATTCGATTTTTATATATTGAATAGCAAAGTAAAAATTCGATTTTTATATATTGAATAGCAAAGTAAAAATTCGATTTTTATATATTGAATAGCAAAGTAAAAATTCGATTTTTATATATTGAATAGCAAAGTAAAAATTCGATTTTTATATACGTAGTGGCTACGGGCAACGAAAGTGACGAAAGGCGAAAAAGATGAAGATTTCTCTAAAAGAAGGGTCGTGGTATTGGATAGCTATTGGTGAGAATTTCTCACTCTTCAATTTCTTTTCTAGTTAAATATATATACTAGGATGCAGACGGTGCTTAGCAGCACCCGACACCCGTCATCCACAGACCATGGATGGCTTGTTTGTTTAATTGTTTGGTTGTGTAGTTGGTTAGATTATTTGGTTTGAATTGAATTGTTTGGTGAAATGGAATGGATTTGATTGATGTGTGAATGGCGTGGGCCTTCACTAGACCGGGGATAAGGCTAGGCCTTGTCCCGTTTCTAGTATCGTGCCGTTATGCCGCCGAAATTTTCTAAAATAAGTTAGAAAAATAAAAATATCATTTATTATTTTGTAAATGAACTGACTAAGAATTCATGTGTTAAAATAAAATATTTTATCGTTAAAAAATATAATTTTTAACGTGAATGTGAATAAATAAATATTCATTTACAAACCGGACGGTTTGTTTATGTACACCTATTTGAAGGACATTGATTGGGACGATAAATTTTACACATCGCCCAACTGCACAAATAAAATCTGTGTTTGATTGTTTGAAACCCCACACGGGTATTGGGATAATTCATGACATACACTAATCCCAAAAATCAGTTGTATGTCGATCGATTGATTGACAGGTTGTTATAAGCGTTAGATATCTATATTTGATGCTTATACAGTATAGTGCACTTTGGATGATGGTTGATTATTTATTGTTGCTATTATATACATGTGTTGTATGGAATCCATATAATTAACTTTATATGGTAATTGATTGGGCCTCATTCCAATTTAGAAGATGAAGAATATTATAAAATAAAGGTTCATGTGTTGACTGTACTCATCCGTTGAGATTAGTCATGTGTTGAACGAAGTATTTTAACAATAAAATTTATATCTTTATCACTATAAGGTAAAGGTTCATGTGTTGACTGTACTCATCCGTTGAGATTAGTCATCCGTTGAGATTATATATATAATATAATGGCCTGAAAAGAACACGCCGCGCCGCGGCAGTTCGCGAATTTCGACCATTAACTTCGAACGGACATTACGGGAGATCCGACCGTCAGATTCTCCTAAAACTGGAACCGTTGGGTTCGTATCGAAAAGAGCTTTCTAAAGAATATTAGAAATTTGAAATCAAACGGTTGGATTTGGAGATACGTCCAAATCAAATTTGAAAAAGTCGCTGTAAGTTCAGTTCGATGGCCGTTGATGGAAATCAACTGTACGGGCCTTGATAAAATTATTAAAAATAGTAATAATTTGTCTAAAATCATAAGAAATGATTTGGGAAAAATTAGGATGAAAAACTCCATATTTGAAAAGATAAAAACAGATTTTTATCGAAATGAACTAGTTTTGAACTGAAATTAAAACCCATTTATTTTTAAATAAATAAATTGAATTTGAAATGGGTTTAAATAGGATTGATTTGCGGGTTTATCGTGAAAGGTGTTTTAAATGACACTTGTTCTTTAACCCGGTATTAAATAGAGATGATTTGGGTTTGTCGTGAACTGTGTTTTAAATGACATTAGTTCTTTAACCCAGTAAAAGGAGTTCTAATGAATCTGCAATTAGATTGAAATGTGAATTGATAATCTAAATTATCAAATTTAGAAATTGAGCGAGAATGGAGTATCACCAGTTTTTCTCCAAAGCGATAGTTAAATCTTTAATTAGATTTGAACGTGAAATGGTAATTAATTTTACCGACAACACTGTGGTGTTAGATATGGAGTATTACCAGTTTTGCTTCATGGGATGAATAGGTTGGGATTGGGAAATAAAACAAATAATTACTTCGATGTGGTTCGCTAATCTCGACTAGTATTGAAAAACCATAATTTGGTTTGAAATGTCATCCAAAGGAAGATTAAAGGGTAAATTTTAAAGAATTTATCTTGGATAAAATTAATGGGAACCTTTCCCTAAAAATGTGATTTTGTGAATAAAAGAATATTGTGAATTGGAATAAGGCGTATGTTGTGTTTGTGTAACATTTGTTTTTAATATACGTGGGTTGTTCGGAAAGCCCGGGTTTATACCCATTCTGAATAACCGATTCGACGATATGTCGAAGATGAAGATGGTGGTCGAAGACCGGAAGTCATCACATCATTTGGATAATTACTGACGATCTTGATTGGGCTGTACACCCAAGATGAGGGAATCAGTTAGTGGTCGTCCAGACGTACTTGGAGATCGATGGATATGCGAGGAAAGAGCCTCCGGTTTCGTTCAGACCCAGAATGAACTTGTAAATGGATTGTGTGTCTGACATTGGATTTTATTCTGTGTTGATTGAGTTCTATTAAATATATATCTGTTTGGCGGCGGAGAATTTATTCTCTTGCTTAACGCCCTTCTCTGAAACGTACGAGCTTAGAGGTTATATATCGATAGATATCAATCGCATGGCATGAATTGCCTGTGTGGCACACTGAGTTGCATGGATCAAGGCTTCTGTTGAAAAGCAAAGTCTTGTGGTTGATGATCAAAGCACGGCCTACGTGGCGTAGCTTTGTGTATAACGTGGATTCGCGAGCCTCACACCTCGGTATGAGTCAAAAACGGGATACGGACCGTTGGGAAAACACGACATTTCTTCTAGCTTTGGTGGTGTCAATGACTTACCAGCCCTGACATTTATATACTTTTCACCTTTGTGGTTGTTGGAATGAGGCGCCTCGATTATAGGTCTGTAAGGACCGGGAAACGTGTGTTCAGGCATAACTAATCCTCTAACGTAAGTGAGGACCGACCCAACCGATCCAGGATTGCCCAGAGTGTGTAGTCCTGAGACATTTGCTAGAGTGTCTCGAGCGCGGAGAGGCGCTTGCCCCTTGCCTCGGCTCGTGACGGAATCCAATTTCCAATACGTGATATTGCGGTTTTAATTGTAGAACTAGTATGGTGACATAGTAGATGGTAGCTATGCCGCCTATGATTGATATTTATGATTGAAATTTTTGACACTATACACTTATTATAGTATCAAATGATTTGTTTTAAACGTACCAAGCATGTTTGGCTATTATAAGGGAAAACCCTATCCTCCGGCTTGCGTTGCATTGTGTGATGGGACCTGGGTCTTATAATAGCTTCATTTTTTGAAAAAGCATTGCGCTGTTTATTCTATGCACTGGTATTCTTGGGAGGAAACCCGTTCCGTGTTATACGGCGTGGTCCCTTGAATTACTCTCTTTTAAAGTAAAGTCTTTAAATAACCGTTTTAGTTCTCACACCAGTCACATGACTGACCTGGAGTTTATTGTTTTAACCTAAACTCTGGGTGCCCCTATTTTCCGCACGGGTAGCTAGTAGTTTTGGTTTTGCAGATTTATATTCACAGGATCCTGGTTTACAGCTGGAATGATATCCGGAAAGCTCTGTATCCATGTATCACCTTCAGTTGTGCTTTGTATTATTTCCCGCTGCTATGTAATTTATTGTAATCTCTGATATTTTTCTGTTGTATAATATTCAGTTATACTCTGTGTATTCTTGTATCTGATGGAATTGTTGTAATAGCAATGAAATGTTCTTCTGTTTGTGTTCTGATTTGTCCTGTTCTCAAAACGATCAGGGGTTTCGAACGGTCTAGATCGGTTTAACGACTGATTCGGATCGATCGAAATTCCCGGCCGTCACATTTGGTATCAGAGCTTTGGTTTACAGAGCTCGAGAACAAAACACATTAGAACCATACGAAAGAATTCATCAGATATTGGATTAGTAATATCCAATTAGAATGACTCGTTAGAGATAGGATCAGTAGTATCCTAGAACGAGTGTGAAGATTATATTTTTCAAATGAAAACAATTTTGTTTTGAAATTTAAATCGTTTTATACGTATTTGATTATTTATTTATTTTGAATTTGGACAATCGAGTATATAAAGATTTTGCATATACGCGTCATGAACGTATATTCGAAGTTTTAATATACTGGATAGATATAGGATCACATTCTAGACACCCGGAGATGATTCTGATAATTGATATATCATCATCAGAATTTGTGTTCGTGTTTTGAAGGTGTGATATCTATATATTTCAATTAGACTGGTGTGAGAACCAAAACTTATATAGATAGTTTTATTTGTTGTGATTGGGCGCCAAAACAAGATTTTCAGTGTATATATCAAAATTATGAATTTGAAACGTTAATTCACTAATTGATTGATGTTTGTGTTGTTTGTTTATTTGTTTGATAATTTTGAACCATTATGCCTAATTGAACCGAATATTGAATTATATTGAAAATTAGTCGCCTTTGCTTGCATATACATATACTTACATTGAACAGGTCATAGCAAGGAGGCTAAAGCAGAGAATAAAATTTGTTTGCCCGACAAATAGGTACATGTTTACTATAATTTACTGTTTTGTTTGGGTGATGATGATTTTATGAGCCGACTGGCTAGCCGCTTGGCTAGCCGCTTGGCTTTTTCTTTTTCTTTTTGAGATCAGAAGGCCTATATGGCAATTTCGGGATTTTCCCGTGGCTCCCGGTGCAGGGGATGTTATGGCGAAATTTTTCGAAAATTTAGGGTGTTAGCCAAATTTTTGAAGAATTTGAAAATTCTCAGAAACTGAAAAGTTGGAGAATAGAAGCCAGAATGAACGTAGAGTTGATTAATCAAACCACTTTCGACTTTGTTCCTTTTCGAGGACGAAAAGTTTTAAGTGGGGGAGATTGTAACAACCCGGAAATGCGAGCCAGTTTAAAATTTTTATTTTGGCTATTTTAGCGAATTTTGAATATTTAAAATAGATTATTTTAAATAATATCGACGAGAAAATTTATTTTGAATATAATTCGAACGTATATATTATATACGTCGTCGTTAGAATATAAATATTTATATATAATTATAAATAGAATTGAAAATGGCGCGGTAGTTCGATAATTCGATTTCAAACTTCAATTGAATGTACCGGGTGCAAAACAATCCGGATTTTAGTGAAACCAAAAATAATAGGATCTATTCGTGAATATCTTTCCAACGAATCCGAAAAATCAAATTTTCATAGCGGGAATCAAAAGATATGTCCAGTTGAAAATTCTGAATAGTCGCTATGGAATTCAGGCCCTTAAAAAGGGAAATTTTGCAAACGACCTCGGATTTCGACGAAACCAGTTTTGTTGGATCCGTGATGTCAAATTATTGCTAGATTCCAAATTTCATAATTTTTTGAATCAATATGTGAGTGTGGCGAAGGAAAACGTGTTTGACCATTTTAGTTGAATTTAATCGACTGGAAAATGGCCATTTTTCCAACGGTCTCAGAATTCGACGAAACTAGTTTTGTTAGGACCGTATCATCAATACGAAGCTAGAAAATATTTTTCTGTAATTTTTCGAGTTCGTATGTGACCCCGGTAAATTGAAATGCGCGTTCGAATTTAATATATAGAGTTATATGTTGATTTTAACGGAAACTGATCGAAACGATCGAATCAGCTTACGATACATATCTCATTGTGTTCGGAATGGGGGTAAAACGCTATTGATGACATGCGGTGGGCCTCGTTTAGAGGTCATATGTAAAAGTCAACTTTTTCATAATTAAAATAATTAAAAATTAAAAATCTCTTCCTTTCCTCTCTCTTCCCCCTTATTTTTCTATGGCCCCCCTTTTATACATCAGTTCGATCAGAACGAAAGAAAAAAAGGGGGAACGAAAGCGGAGAGGAGCATCGCCCCCCCAGGGCAGCGCCGCCTACCGCCGTGCCCCAGGTGGCGGCGCGCCACCTCCGAAGCCCCCCCTTTTCTGCCTCGCGCCGACCCCCTTCCCCCCCCCCCCCCCCGAAACCCCCTGCCTCGCGACACAGCCCCCCCCACCCAAAAACCGACGCGAGCTACCCATCCCCCCCTCTGCCTCGACCACAACGACACCCCCCCCTCCGACAGTGAACGCTGCTCTTCCCCCTTCTATTTCTATGTAAGTCTTTATTTTATTTTTCTATTTTCAGTTACCATTTTATTTGATTTTAGAACTGAATTTATTCGATAGGAAAATTAGAGATAGAATTTTTATTCGATCGGAGAGTTAAAAATATGATTTTTATATATTCATATAACATAGAAAATATGATTTTTATATATTCGTATAGCATAGAAAAATACGATTTTTATATATTCATATAGCATAGAAAATATGATTTTTATATATTCGTATAGCATAGAAAAATATGATTTTTATATATTCATATAGCATAGAAAAATATGATTTTTATATATTGAATAGCGAAGTAAAAATTCGATTTTTATATATTGAATAGCAAAGTAAAAATTCGATTTTTATATATTGAATAGCAAAGTAAAAATTCGATTTTTATATATTGAATAGCAAAGTAAAAATTCGATTTTTATATATTTAATAGCAAAGTAAAAAATCGATTTTTATATATTGAATAGCAAAGTAAAAATTCGATTTTTATATATTGAATAGCAAAGTAAAAATTCGATTTTTATATATTGAATAGCAAAGTAAAAATTCGATTTTTATATATTGAATAGCAAAGTAAAAATTCGATTTTTATATATTGAATAGCAAAGTAAAAATTCGATTTTTATATATTGAATAGCAATGTAAAAATTCGATTTTTATATATTGAATAGTAAAGTAAAAATTCGATTTTTATATATGTAGTGGCTACGGGCAACGAAAGTGACGAAAGGCGAAAAAGATGAAGATTTCTCTAAAAGAAGGGTCGTGGTATTGGATAGCTATTGGTGATAATTTCTCACTCTTCAATTTCTTTTCTAGTTATATATATATATATATATATATATATATATATATATATATATATATATATATATATATATACTAGGATGCAGACGGTGCTTAGCAGCACCCGACACCCGTCATCCACAGACCATGGATGGCTTGTTTGTTTAATTGTTTGGTTGTGTAGTTGGTTAGATTATTTGGTTTGAATTGAATTGTTTGGTGAAATGGAATGGATTTGATTGATGTGTGAATGGCATGGGCCTTCACTAGACCGGGGATAAGGCTAGGCCTTGTCCCGTTTCTAGTATCGTGCCGTTATGCCGCCGAAATTTTCTAAAATAAGTTAGAAAAATAAAAATATCATTTTTATTTTGTAAATGAACTGAATAAGAATTCATGTGTTAAAATAAAATATTTTATCGTTAAAAAATATAATTTTTAACGTGAATGTGAATAAATAAATATTCATTTACAAACCGGATGGTTTGTTTATGTGCACCTATTTGAAGGACATTGATTGGGACGATAAATTTTACACATCGCGCAACTGCACAAATAAAATCTGTGTTTGATTGTTTGAAACCCCACACGGGTATTGGGATAATTCATGACATACACTAATCCCAAAAATTAGTTGTATGTTGATCGATTGATTGACAGGCTGTTATAAGCGTTAGATATCTATATTTGATGCTTATACAGTATAGTGCACTTTGGATGATGGTTGATTATTTATTGTTGCTATTATATACATGTGTTGTATGGAATCCATAAAATTAACTTTATATGGTAATTGATTGGGCCTCATTCCAATTTAGAAGATGAAGAATATTATAAAATAAAGGTTCATGTGTTGACTGTACTCATCCGTTGAGATTAGTCATGTGTTGAACGAAGTATTTTAACAATAAAATTTATATCTTTATCACTATAAGGTAAAGGTTCATGTGTTGACTGTACTCATCCGTTGAGATTAGTCATGTGTTGAACGAAGTATTTTAACAATAAAATTTATATCTTTATCACTATAAGGTAAAGGTTCATGTGTTGACTGTACTCATCCGTTGAGATTAGTCATGTGTTGAACAAAGTAATTTAACAATAAAATTTATATCTTTATCACTATAAGGTAAAGGTTCATGTGTTGACTGTACTCATCCGTTGAGATTAGTCATGTGTTGAACAAAATATTTTAACAATAAAATCTACATCTTTATCATATATAAAATTTGAAACTAACTGGAAAATAGATGAGATGAATGGTCTACTGGATATTGATCTGATGTTGGTTTCGGCCTTCGGGGTTAATATTTAGGGAATCGTTCTCTTACTAATTTACGGTTGGAGTCTGATTTTAAATCAAATGATAGATACCATAATTTTTATAAAATATATTAAATAACAAAAATAGTCACATATGGACAGTACTCATTCGTTGAGATTAGTCGTTTGTTGGCAAAAATATAGATTCAGGTATTGAATAGAATAAATATTCATTTGTTGAATAGAATAACGGAATTATTGAAATATCACTACGCCATAGATGAGCTATGACAACGAAAATACAAGGTGTTGCTAGTTATAATGTCACCATAGCTATGCTGATTTTTGTCTATTGCAACACATGCTTCAGGGTGTTAGTGTAGATATACCACTGTGTTGCATAGCTCTAGATATATTCGAATTAAAAAAATTAAAAGAATTGTCAATCCACGTGAAAAATAATCCAACGGTCTACACTAGCAATCCATGTCAGTCTGATTTCCCCCCAAAATTTCATTTTCCCGCTGTAAGATAATTCCCAAAATTTCATTTCCCCGCTGCAAGATAATTCATGCGATCTGATTTTCATTTTCCTTAGCTCGATGTTTCTTCTATCTCCATCCCAAATACTAACCCTAATCTCGATATTTCGCTCCTTGCTTCTCCCAAATTTTCTCTGAATTCCCCGATTTGATTTCCACAAAATAAAACTGCGCCCATCTCCTTACCTCCTCCGATCCTCCACATAAAGTCCAAAGAATCTTCCAGAGTTATCGGCGAATCTTCTAGAGATATGTTGGCGGGCCCACTTTGGGAACCGGGTACATGTGGAGAAGAGCGAGTCCGGCGATTCAAGGCAGGTGAGCTCTTCGAATTAGTGGGGAACCGGGTACATCGTTGAAGCCATATCTGCATCCGATTTCGGTTCCAGCCCTGAAATTTGGGGAATTATTATTCTTCACCATACAAATTTGGTTTTCTTTCTCCATATACACCGTCAGTCTAATTATTTATGGGTAAGTCTGGTCCTACTTCGGTTTCTGATTACGCTTAAGCAGTGACAAATATGCGGAATCCATGTTTCCGCATTCATTCACAGAACAATGGTCCTACTGTCGAATTTGTTTTATTTGTAGAAGATGTGTATCAGCAAAAGATTAATTTGTGGTCATGTTTTGTTGAAGAGGGATGCTTGATTTCAATGTGATGCATTACATTTAGGCCTACTGTGCTTTCTATAATCACTGCATCCATGCTTAATTTGTGCAACAGCCAAAGGTTATTGTGTCTCTCTTCAAAGGTAGAAATAGATTTATGTCAATTAATTAATGACCGTTCTTGCAATCTTTCTTTCTTTTCTTTCTTCGCTTTTATCCTGTCCTGTATATATTATCCTAGTAAAACTATATTATTGCAAGGCATAGTATAGTGCAAAGTAGAGAAGGAGCACGCCTTAATTTTCCATGTCACATATTGCATTTCCGGTCATGCTACATGCCATGTTTGTGAAGCAACTAATAATTTTATGTTGTGGATGTGGTTTGATGCTCCAAGAAAGGTTTCCTAATTTTTTCTGAAGTTAACATCCCTCTGTTTTTAATTATCTGTCCTAGCTAGTTGATTATAGCATGTGTTTTAATGAATCTTACAATGAATAGTTGATCAACACTATGAACATATATTTTGCATTAAGGGAATGCCAATGGAAAGTTTTTACTGCATACATGCTGTTGTTGCATGCTATATATTAATATGACCACTCTTGATGATTCTATCCTATAATTAAGCAGTCATGTGGGTTTACCATGGGCATCAGAATCTGGATTTCTCTTTCTCCAAATTAATCAGTACACAAGATAGGTCTGACATCTTCTCCTGTAATTTAGGGTCATCTTATTTTTCAACTTTTGATCGACTCGCCATTGTTCGACTAACATGGTTTCTCTCTGAATTTTTCACCTTGCAGCATATGTTATTCTGCTGTGTTCTCTACCATTGTTATATATGCTTTTGCATCCAGATTTATGTAATTTGCAGACGACGTTCATGTTGAAAATGAGATACTCATGTTCAATCATTCAACTCTTCGATCCCAATCTCTGTTGCGGCTAACTCCTCTGATTTAGTGCGACATAATTAAAGAGATAAGTTGCTTCAAAGAGCAACTGTCGATGAAAAACAAACCCGGAATAAGAGCATCACAAGAGATCTGAAATCAATATTGAGCTTGCTCGTTAGGACAGTAAAAAAACTGCAGTTGCCACTACGACATTCTTCTAAGAGAAACATGAAAAACCACATTGCTTGAGAGGAGAATTTGTTCCTGTTCCTTGATATTTGTCCAAATGCATCACTGGTTTTCAGTGTATTCTTTATGCAGTACAAGATTCTTCTTCTTGTGTGTTCATAGCGCAGACTTAACGATCTTGTGTGTGTGATTCATCTTAAGATTACTTGGCGTATTATGTTGTTCATAATGCTTATTTCTATTACCTTCCATGGTTAGATAGATCGTAATGTGAGGACTAAGATGGCTATATACACCAGCATTTCAAGATCATTGTGGTAAGTAGTTTCATTAGGGACGACACGCAGAAGGGGGCTTTTTTCTGCAATATCAGACATGGAATGATATAACTGATTTGGTTCACTCATTGCTTTGTCTTCCAAAACACTTGATGTAGAAAGCGGCGACTCAATTTGCTGAGACATTTGCAGAAAAGAAACGCTCGACAAAAGGTGCTTAGTTTTCTTTATAAATTATTTTGATACATATACTTAAATACAAGTTGCATTACACAGTCTTATTCAGTTCTTTATTCAAATAGAATCAGAACATTGCTATATGCAATATATGAGTCAAAACACTGTTTTTTTTTGTTATTAGCTTGTTTTTTTTCCCTGTTAGTGCATCAAACCAGCTACTGTTGTACACTTCTTTTGGCCATGCACTATTGTTGTTGTTCTTGGTAAGCATAATTCGTTTTTGTCTTCTGTCTAGCATTTCCATGTACACCAATTAACTTGGACTATGTTCATCCATAATTAGATTGGAATATGTAGAAGAAGCAGCAGCAAAAGATCGTCCAACATTTGTTTGCTGCTACACATAATCAGATTGGTATGAATATTGATTTGAAAGTAGTAGTTTATATAATCATTTTCGTGTGTTTTTTCTTGCTTATGGTTTTATGTGTAAGTCTGTATATGAGTGAATCGAGTGTAAATGTAGTGAGGAATGTATGTAAATATGAAATATACCAGTGAATGTACAATGTTGGAGTCCAAAAAATTTGTACCGTTTGAAATGTTGAAATAAAATATTTATTTGAATAAAATATAGTGTTCGAATACTGTGTTATAATAATATTTATTATAATATTACGAAAATTTTGATTAATAGCAATTGAGGTATAATTACTTTTAACAGTTGTAATTTTTTTAACAACTGCTAGAAACAGTTGTAAAAAGCGTTAACTTTATTACGATTGTCAGTAGACATATTACAACTGTTTTTGGCAGTTGTGAAAGGGTATTTTTTTGTTCTAGTGGTACTTGTGGCAACACCTGTACTGATGTTACCGTAGAGTCGCAAAGGTGTTGCCTTTGACTCTAAGGCAACGCGGCAAAAGGCAACCCCGAAAAAGTGTTGCCACAGATCATTTTTTGCCTCCAGCAACACTTTTTGGCATCTACTGCGTCACTTCTCTGGGGTTGCCGTAGGCCATCTATGGCGTAGTGTATATAAAGCCGTGTTGATTAGAGATGCGCCATTTTGACGTGAACGATATTTATATCGATTATATTCGTTTTTATAATTTGAATTGAATTGAAAACGAATTTGAATTGAATCGAATAGAAAACCAATTTGAATTGAATTGAAAATGAAATTGAATCGAATCGAATAGAAAACCAATTTGAATTGAATAGAAAACCAATTTGAATTGAATTGAAAACGAATTTGAATTGAATCGAATAGAAAACCAATTTGAATTGAATCGAATATAAAACCAATTTGAATTGAATCGAATAGAAAACCAATTTGAATTGAATAGAAAACGAATTGAATTCGAATTGAATTGAAAACGAATTGAAATGAATTCAAATTGAATTGAGATTTGAATTGAATAGAAACGAATTTTAAAACGAATTTAGAAGGAGAAATTCAATTTTGATTTGAATTGGAAATAGAAGTTGAAATGTTTTTGAAACGAATTTAAAACTATTTATAAAATTTGTTTTAAATAGAAATCGACGAAATATATATTATATATATTATATATATAATATAATGGCCTGAATAGAACGCGTCGCGCCGTGACAGTTCTTGAATTTCGACCATTGATTTCGAACGGACATTACGGGAGATCCGACCGTCGGATTTTCCTAAAACTGGAACCGTTGGGTTCGTATCGAAAAGAGCTTTCTAACGAATATTAGAAATTTGAAATCTAATGGTTGGATTTGGAGTTACGTCCAAATCAAATTTGAAAAAGGTCGCTGTAAGTGCAGTTCGATGGCCGTTGATGGAAATCGACTGCACGGGCCTGGATAAAATTATTAAAAATAGTAATAATTTGTCTAAAATCATAAGAAATGATTTGGGAAAAATTGGGATGAAAAACTCCATATTTGAAAAGATAAAAATAGATTTTTATCGAAATGAACTAGTTTTGAACTGAAATTAAAACCCATTTATTTTTAAATAAATAAATTGAATTTGAAATGGGTTTAAATAGGATTGATTTGCGGGTTTATCGTGAAAGGTGTTTTAAATGAAACTTGTTCTTTAACCCGGTATTAAATAGAGATGATTTGGGTTTATCGTGAACTGTGTTTTAAATGACATTAGTTCTTTAACCCAGTAAAAGGAGTTCTAATGAATTTGCAATTAGATTGAAATGTGAATTGATAATCTAAATTATCAAATTTAGAAATTGAGCGAGAATGGAGTATCACCAGTTTTTCTCCAAAGCGATAGTTAAATCTTTAATTAGATTTGAACATGAAATGGTAATTAATTTTACCGACAACACTGTGGTGTTAGATATGGAGTATTACCAGTTTTGCTTCATGGGATGAATAGGTTGGGATTGGAAAATAAAACAAATAATTACTTTGATGTGGTTCGCTAATCTCGACTAGTATTGAAAAACCATAATTTGGTTTGAAATGTCATCCAAAGGAAGATTAAAGGGTAAATTTTAAAGAATTTATCTTGGATAAAATTAGTGGGAACCTTTCCCTAAAAATGTGATTTTGTGAATAAAAGAATATTCTGAATTGGAATGAGGCGTATGTTGTTTTTGTGTAACATTTGTTTTTAATATACGCGGGTTGTTCGGAAAGTCCGGGTTTATACCCATTCTGAATAACCGATTCGACGATATGTCGAAGATGAAGACGGTGGTCGAAGACCGGAAGTCTTCACATTGTTTGGATAATCACTGACGATCTTGATTGGGCTGTACACCCAAGATGAGGGAATCAGTTAGTGGTCGTCCAGACGTACTCGGAGATCGATGGATATGCGAGGAAAGAGCCTCCGGTTTCGTTTAGACCCAGAACGAACTTGTAAATGGATTGTGTGTCTGACATTGGATTTTATTCTGTGTTGATTGATTTCTGTTAAATATATATCTGTTTGGCGGCGGAGAATTTATTCTCTTGCTTAACGCCCTTCTCTGAGACGTACGAGCTTGGAGGTTATATATCGATAGATATCAATCGCATGGCATGAATTGCCTGTGTGGCACGCTGAGTTGCATGGATCAAGGCTTCTGTTGAAAAGCAAAGTCTTGCGGTTGATGATCAAAGCACGGCCTTCGTGGCGTAGCTTTGTGTATAACGTGGATTCGCGAGCCTCACACCTCGGTATGAGTCAAAAACGGGATACGGACCGTTGGGAGAACACGACGTTTCTTTCTAGCTTTGGTGGTGTCAGTGACTTATCAGCCCTGAAATTTATATACTTTTCACCTTTGTGGTTGTTGGAATGAGGTGCCTCGATTATAGGTCTGTAAGGACCGGGAAACGTGTGTTCAGGCATAACTAATCCTCTAACGTAAGTGAGGACCGGGCCAACCGATCCAGGATTGCCCAGAGTGTGTAGTCCTGAGACATTTGCTAGAGTGTCTCGAGCGCGGAGAGGAGCTTGCCCCTTGCCTCAGCTCATGACGGAATCCAATTTCCAATACGTGATATTGCGGTTTTAATTGTAGAACTAGTATGGCGACATAGTAGATGGTAGCTATGCCGCCTATGATTGATATTTATGATTGAAATGTTTTGACAATATACACTTATTATAGTATCAAATGATTTGTTTTAAACGTACCAAGCATGTTTGGCTATTATAAGGGAAAACCCTATCCTCCGGCTTGCGTTGCATTGTGTGATGGGACCTGGGTCTTATAATAGCTTCATTTTTCGAAAAAGCATTGCGCTGTTTATTCTATGCACTGGTATTCTTGGGAGGAAACCCGTTCCATGTTATACGGCGTGGTCCCTTGAATTACTCTCTTTTAAAGTAAAGTCTTTAAATAACTGTTTTAGTTCTCACACCAGTCACATGACTGACCTGGAGTTTATTGTTTTAACCTAAACTCTGGGTGCCCTTATTTTCCGCATGGGCAATTAGTAGTTTTGGTTTTACAGATTTATATTCACAGGATCCTAGTTTACAGCTGGAATGATATCCGGAAAGCTCTGTATCCGTGTATCACCTTCAGTTGTGCTTTGTATTATTTCCCGCTTCTATGTAATTTATTGTAATCTCTGATATTTTTCTGTTGTATAATATTCAGTCATACTCTGTATATTCTTGTATTTGATGGAATTGTTGTAATAGCAATGAAATGTTCTTCTGTTTGTGTTCTAATTTTTCCTGTTCTCAAAATGATCAGGGGTTTCGAACGGTCTAGATTCGTTTAACGACTGATTCGGATCGATCGAAATTCCCGGCCGTCACATGTTGGGTCACCGTTTGATACAAGAAAGGGTTACCAACTAATATGGGTCCCACACAACAAATGATACAAGTAAATACCCCTCCTAACCTTGTGTCCCCAGACCAACAGATTTCAGATGTACAGATTTCAGATTAACTAGTTTACAGATCAGACATACAGATTAATAGGTTTACAGATTAACAGATCAGATTTACGGATTAACAGACTTTCAGATTAACAGATCAGATGTACGGATTAACAGACTTACAGATTAACATGTTTCACTTAATCTTGCATTAAGCCCATAGATTTACAAAATGGGTTTGTCAGATTCATCCGCCCAGTTGACTTAACCCATCCACTTATCAAATCAATATGTATTATTGGTTAAGCTTGCCTTAACCTTATCCACTTATTCATGTAATATTGGTTAAGTTGTCATCTTACTCAGGTTAACTTAACCCCACCCACCTAACTTGTTTTAGGTATCATATTCATCTTTGATCAGCATTAATTAGTTATTAATGCACAGACCTCTCACATTAAGTCGATAGCATGTGGCCGCTGGATGTGCTGGGCGGTTCCGGGTAGACTTCTGCCACAAGCCAGACTTAACCTCGTGTCTAAGCATCTTTTATTTATGCCTACGACCTCTCACATTAGACTGAACGTTTGCAGTTGTTGGTTAGGCCGGTTGGTTCCAGGTAGGCTTCTACCGCAAACGGAGTCTAACATCGTATCATAGCATGCTTATCTTACCCAATTTATTCATATACATCGTAGGCTTTCCATTTACTGTATTCAGTTTCAACAGATTAAACAGGCTCCACATACTCTTTTATTGTTCCATTAACATATTTCACTTAATTATAAATAGGCATAATCTCAGACTCAGATTTAAACAATGTCTGGATCACATTAAGGCAAGAAAATATATCCAATTAAATTTCAGACTCAGATTTATTAACAATGTCAGGATCACAATTAAATTTCATTTCTGAAAGAAGGACAGATCTAAATAGATCTAATGGGTATAGAAGGACAGATCTAAACAGAAATAGGCATAATCTCAGACCCAGATTTATTAACAATGTCAGGATCCCAATTAAATTTCAATTCTAAAAGTAACATAAACTCACCTTAGCTAGATCTAAAGGAAGAGAAATAGGTGTTGTAGATCTATTCTTATCTTCCAATATGAATACTTCTATTATGATTTGCTTTAGCATAGAAGAAAGACTAGTTTAGATTTGTCCAGCATGGAGGCTCCATGAATTAGGTTTAGGTCTAGGTATGTTTATATAGGCGTATGTGATGAATAAAGGCCTTTAGATCTGACTAGAATTCATCTAAACCATTCAGATTAAAAAGACACATCACTCAGCCAACCAGAAGAGGCCATGTTAGCCCTAAAATTCAAAAATCATCATTTACCAATAAAAATGCGCCATGTATGCAACATGATGCACAACAGCAGGGGTGTTGACATCCACACGTCATATGTATATTGTATCATTTTTATATATGTGTATATATATATTTTTCTTTTTAACCATCTTTTCAATTAATCCTCCAATTGGCCCTTTTCACACTAAACCACTTTTTAATTGAACTGCGCTCACACTAGGCCACTTTTTAGTCATTCCCCAAAAACAAAAACATGGCACTGGCAGGGATTGAACTTAAAACCTCTTGCGTACAAGTCACTTGTACTAACCAAATGAGCTACTAAGTCTTTTGCTAACAAGACTTAGGACAATGCTACACATTATTCTCTCATTCCTCTTTTTCATATTTTGCTACAATATTTAATTTAAAGATATCTTCTTCATTTTAAATCAGTTTTCTACAAACTATAGGTCTAAATTGACTAGAAAATCGCCATGAACGCAATAATGCTAATTTCATAACCAAATTCTGGAGGCTCTTCAAATTCTCCTTTTTATTTCTTTTTTTTTAAATGTTCGGATGCATTTCTTCGCATTTCATGTATTGCTTGTAATTTCTTTTATTTATCTTTTTCTTCATTTCACTGCATTAACTTATTACATGTAATTTTATTGTCATTATTTAATTTCTCTCTCAAATATATCTATGCATACAATATATATACATATTTCCACATTTTTAATTCTATTAAAAATGCGGGGTGTTACAACCAGACCCTGCTCAACCCTACATGTATGACCGACCCACTCCAGACCGACCGTCCAGAGCATGGTTTCTGGCTTGTTCTCCAAGACATGGTTTAGGCTCGACTGACCCACCATGTTCGACCCACCGTGTTCGACCAAAACTTCCCCAAATCAATACATTCGACGAAACCAACTCATCCGATTTGTCCAATATGACCACAAGCATGATATGAAATCAACAACAACACCAATATGGCAATTCCATCAATAATTGTGTAAAATTTACCAAAATCACCGAAAATGTGCATTTGAACAAATCTATGGATCTAACTTGCACATTCACATGAAATATCATATTAATTACTTATCTAAACTTGCTAAATCAGATCATAAGGTGATTTATATGAAAATAGTCTTATCATGGTATAGATCTAAGGGAAAATGATCGAATTTGATGAAAAACGTGATCAAACATTCATATACTTCATTAAATCCACGTGAGAGATGTAAATCACTCACCGATTCTCCAAAACAAGCTAAAATGGTAGAAATAAGAATCTAGACAGCAAGCACCTCGCACCAAACTCCTTGATTCGATGAATACTTTCCTCAATTGATGTAGATCTAGCCTCCAATGGATAGATCTATGATTTCCCTCCTTGGATTATGATTTTTAATGGTGGGAAGGTGTTAGAGGAAGAAGGAGCACAAGGTACCAAATGAGAGAATGGAAAACTAAAACCATTTCCCATATCCATTTCCCTCTATTTATACCCTTCCAATAGCCCACCAATGGGCCTACCCAAATCAGCCTATTGTGGCTCTCCAAACTTGAACAACCAACTGAAAAACCTTAAAACATTGATTCCTCCCAAACCAATAAGCCAAATCTTTAGTGTAATCACTCTATGGAAAGGCAAACATCAATTCCTTTCCAATGGCACATGTCTCACCCTTTGATTCGACCAGAGTCAAAAGTTATGTCCTCTACAAGACTTATAGCGGCAAAATGGTCACAAACAAAATCAGTAAAAATTATGCACATGTCTCACATTCCCATAAGAAACATATTAAAAGATGAGAATGATCCAACACTCTGGGAATAAAATAAAAATATTTACGATCCTCTAATACGTAAAATGCAGGCTGTTACATATCCAGAGTTTGGTCTGCAATTTCACGGCGACCATGGTCCCACCCCGATCCCTCCCTCAACCAGTGAAAGACTACATCAAGAGCTAAGTGACGTGCCCCTAGCAAACAATCTAGCATCCATTTGGGCGTGTCCCTCAACCAACGTCTCGATAATGAAAGATTGATGATCTCTTGGTTTAGCTCTAGTCTTTTTGCATCCCACCGACTGCCAATGATAGGTACTCGATGATTACTATCCTTAATTTGGTCCTGATCAACCTCTCCCAAGGACAATTGTTGAATCACCAACTGCTATAAGCCACAACCTTCTGCCTGCCGAACTATCGTTGCAGTCAAGGTATACTCATCGGGTGGTACAACGCAGACCCAACCTCTTCGAGTACAGCCTGAGCATGCGCCGCAACAGAGGACCGCCATAGAATACCCTACCATGTCCCTTGGTAGTCGCGTGCTTCCCTCCAGTCCTGCAAAGCAAGCAAGCAGAATAACCAAGCCGAATACTTAGATGGATGTGCTCATCCCGTGTCTTAAGACAGCTCGATGATTTGCACCGTTGGGTTCTTCACCTTCCTACATGCACACTGATCCAAGCGCATCACGTAACCGTGTTATTAGACCCCATATCTAATCTTTTAATCCAATGCTTGCTTTATCTTATCAGATTACTAATTAACGTGATCATCCAATTATTCCCTTTTTATTCAAATTACAAGTGTAACACCCAGGATTTTCGGAGGGTGATAATAATGACTCAAAAATTTAGGTGCTATGAAAACAGAACAAAAATGGCTAATTTAAATTAGAGTTGGTTTTGAAATCAAGTTGTAAGTATAAAATTTAATTTTGTAACTAAGGAGTTACAGAAATTATTTATAGTTTTAGATCTAGTCTATCTTAAACCTGCTTTTGAAAGTAGTATGATTTCAAACGGAATTATATTATTAGAGAACTTATAAATTCTACTTTGAATCTAACTTGATATATATATATGATCTTAAATGTATTTAAATAATTTTGTAGAGTTGGATTGGGTTTTAATTCAAATTTAGATATGTATTTGTAAATATTTAATAAACTAGTAGGGTGTGTAATACATAGAAAAAATGGTATATACACTTTGGAGACATTTATTTAATGTTGATTACCACTTGTAAAATTTGTTCTGATATATTATACATGTCCTCATTTTTATGGGTTCTTCGTGTCCCTTCCTGATGACCTGGCTCCTTTATTTGTTGGGAAACCATGAGCTTCCCTAGAGGAGGATTATTTTATTTTCCTTCCCCAAAAGTGAATTCTACAGAAATCATTTTGGTCCTCCCAAATTGGAGAGAAACAGCGACCAATTGAGATTTTAAATTTCCAAATTGTTAAGCCGTAGTAATCATCTTCGATCATCCGCCTCCTCGTCCGAGCCTCGCTCTGCCGCGTCCCGTCACATCTTCACCCACCCGAGCCCCGTCGTCTCCAGGTCCACACTTCTTCCACCAATGTCATGATGCTTTCATTCTTTCCATAACCGCTCTCCTTCCCATTTAGGTCTGTCAATGTTTGGACATTGTAAGCCTTCCATAGCGGGCTGCCGTGAATCGAGCTCCTCCCTTCGCCAATCTCCTTGCCGCCATCACTGTGGACGCCGTCGTCGAAGACCCAGCCTTGCCTCATGCATCCTAGATTTGTTGCTGCATTATCTGTTGTTTAAGTTTGATTGGGACAGGAATTTATACTGCATGCTTTCAATCGATACTGCTTGGGACTAGATCGACACGAATTTGCAATGCATTGGATCCAATAGTTTTGCATAACCGTTACCGCGGTGAGAATGACTCCTCCATCGTCAACAATGGTAAGTTACCTTACGATTGACCTTATTGCAAGCTATCACACTTCGCTGTTCACTAAGTATAATTAGTGTGGGTTGTTGTTAAATCATCTCATTAGAGGCCTTGATCCGTTACACTGATCCGAATGTGCACATGCCTGTTAACTATTCGAATTCAGTCTTGGATAGGTGTGGTATATACGGACTTTCTTGAACTTGATGTGACATGTTGATCTGATTTTTTTAACCATTTTCTTTAAGATATAAAGTTTGCACTCATATCAGTTGGGCCACTTGCCACTATGATTGTCGATCATCAGGATGCACACGTTGGAGGTCCTTTATCTAGTCTTGTTTTATGCCTAACCCTGGACTGATTTTGTCACCCTTGAACACCACACATATACCTCTTTATGTTGGAAGCAATGGTAGAAACAAATGTTGAGATCCTTTGTTGTTTTGAGTATATTTAGTAGCACGTATGGTTGGATTACATAGCTTGTTGACCCAGCTTATGTCATGAAGCCTTCCCTCTTGTCATTTTGATCAACCCATAAGAAAGGAAAAACTGACAGAAAGGTGTTCACATACATTATGTAATCCAATCTAAATTAGTCAGTATTCACGTACATTCAGTGTCATGCAAATTTCCAAACTTAGAATGTTTAAAAACAATATTATATAAGTCGGCTAAAGTAAATTAAGTAAGTGATATTTGCAATCACCCATTCTTTTTGGCAAACATAAATATATTACCCAGTTTACCGCTAAAGCACAACAATTCACAATGCTTTAATGCATGTCTCGTTAGATTCACTTGGTGATATGTGAAGATTGTTACATGGGTTGATATTGCTTGACAGGCGCATGGCATATAAGTATGGGTGTAGTCAGAACGTTCCCCTACTGTCAAATTTGTTTTAAAATGACCTGTTATGTGAGACAATACAAGGTCAAGCACTAATACATTCACGTTGAAACTACCCTCGTACTTACTAGAACTAAAGAAAATTGCATGTACGGTTCTATGACATATCCGTGTTTCGTCAGCATGTGCATGCATGTCATGCTATTCATTTGTATGTCACCTGCATATGGGCTCATTAGACTTGACAGTATACTTCCATTGAAATCTACGTTTGCCACTAATTTGCTAAGCATGATATTCAGTTAAGTCATCCCTTTGATTTAATATGCAAGTAACATTCTTCTTTGTAGCTATATGTTTTCATGATCCGACGTCAGTGCATGTGACTAGTTAACCGGTTAAACAAACATACTGGCTTATATACATAATGGTCTTGGAAATGTTAGGTTGGGTTTGAAACAGTCATGTATACCTTATTGCATGGATCTCTTTTGTTTAGCTGTGTTCCACACTAGCATGTGTAAGTTTTCCCTTGAAATTTGCGGGTTTAAAGTTATATTTCCCTTTACTATAGCCTATCCACTCGCTGACTTGTTAAATATTGGAACCGCCTTAATTTGTCCTAGTATGTTTAGTTAATTGCCTGCATGTGTTGGTCTAAACTTTTTTTCTGGAAGACTTTTGATTCAATTCAGTAGCATGCATTTCTCTAATTCATTTGCTGTTGAAATTTAAAACATGCGAATTTTAAGGCCATGCATCACCTTTGTTATATCATCTTATTTGATGCATTCGTATATTCGATCCATTACTATAAGTATTTTGACAGTTTCTTGATTTAGATACGTGAATGATTTGTTGGATTTCAAACTAATTACATTTACATAATTATCGAAGTCTGCTAATTTGAAATAAGTTTAATCCTGACTCGAGTGTTTTGTGTTTCTGCAAGGAATGCTCAGGTCAGGTCCTGAGTGTTCCAGGCTTAAAGAATTTAGCTCGCAACAGTCTGGAGAGGCATGTGAGGACGCATGTGTGCGCAATGCTCGACAACAACTGAAATTTATAGACATGTATAAATTTATTTATTTTCTGCTATATAAATATTGTAAAACTCTGATATTGGTACAAAATTTAATTTTACTAATATTGTTGAGTAATGCGATTCTGTGTTATATTCCATTTTAAACCATATAAGCCAATAACAATCCGTTATTTTGAATGCTTCGAGTTGGTTAAATCACCGACTTAGGGCGGTCAAAATGGCGGGCTATTACAACAAGGTTCCCCTAATCCCCTTATATCCCTAAGGAATGGGCCCTTCTCGCTTATTAATCGCACAGGTTTAACTTAATCATGTTTAAGTTCATTGATAAGCCCATGACATGTTATTACCTAGATTGTAATTAACGAAAGTATTCTATGATCTTTTTATATTATTACCATGTCATTTACTATCCAGTTACATGTTTTCAAGCTAAATTACATGTTTTACTTAATGTACACTATAGTATATCCTTTCCCTGTCCTCATGTTTTCTTATGACATGTCTACTTAACATATATTTAAGTACAACTTATTTCAATTTTATAAGTCTTCATTATCCATTCTTATTTAATTACAATCTCGTCTTACACTGTCATCGCAACTTGTTATTGTCATTTACTTATTCACTTAGTTCTCTTAACTAAGGTTCATTAATAAGTTTTATTTTCATTTATTATAACCAATGTTATAATTCCACTTGTCCCTAGGACAGGCCTACCTATTATATTATATTCTCCTTCATATAATTAATTATAATAGGTTATATTCCCTCATTCATCACATTTTCCTTGGTTCTCTAACATCAACCAAACTTTCACAATTATAACATTCATTTATTTACCATCCTGTATATTTTCATTATTACAGGAAAATATTTCACACACGTCGTTAGATTGATTAATTGAAAGATATAAAGATCGATTCCAATAATGCATATAAATCAAGGTCCGTAGTTGCAAGCTACTTCTTTTACTTTCATCGTGGACATACATATATCTTTTTATTTGATTAGTGTGCAATACGGTAAAAGAATTCCTATTTCATACCAATCCCTTTTTCCTTTCTTTTTTTTGCAACTACGTCTTTAGTAGTTTTACTGTTATGGAAATGTATCAATTTTTCCCAAATCCATCTAACTTAGTCCACTACAAATTTCCCTTTTTAATTTCCCACGTTAGATGTTAATTTGTGTTTTCATTCACTGTAAAATTTCCATTCAAATTAGGTACACCTATTCTTTTTCCCATTATTCCCAAATCCCATTGTAATCTGATTTACAATATATCCAATTTGTCATTAACAACATCTTCAGTAACATATTCATGTTTATTATAAATTCCATAATTCTAGTAGTACAGTGATTTTAATTAAAATAGAAGATTAACGGAATAGATTTGTACAATGGTGTATTCTTAACATAACTGGAAATAAATTATATCGCAATTACCACTATCTATACTTTATTAACATGTTAAAAATAATGGGGAACGTAAACGGTAAATGTACCATTGTTCAAAAGGTATAATTCTAAATCCACTCACCTGACCATCATCCAATCCTTGAATTTGATTCAGATATGTGATTCCGTGGTCTTCCTAATTGAATTTAGAAATTAAACAACCACGGATTTACAAATTAGATACTAAAAGAAGAGGGAAAGAAGGAATGAAACCGAAATAAATCAAATTCCTAGGACTTACTTCATGTTGATCTGAAATTTGAACACTTATGTTGTAGATTTACATTCTTTTTCTTCAAATCTTGAATCAGAATTTCCTAAATCTAATTTTTCTAGTTTCTAAAAGATTTGGAGATGAAAAAAAAAATGGTAGAGCCATGGCGTTGTCTCAGAAAATATGAGTTGAAAGCTAGGCCTTCCTAGTCTATTTATAGGTGTATAGGAAATCCTGGCCCATCAGGTTCACTAATTTAAAATCCAAACCATATAAATCAGAAAAACACGTCACCCAGCAAAACAGATCTGGCCCGAGTAGGTCCACCCCTGTGTCGAACCACGGTAAAGGTGGGTCGACCCTGATATCGACCCATGTGAAGCCTGGGTCGACCCATCCCTGGGTTTAAACTTTCGTTTCTACCGACTTTAATTTCTTCTTTAATGTCAATTCTATCATTTGATTTATTTCTTAATATAATTCATCTGAATAATTATTTTCTAGTTATAATTCATATATAATTTAGAATTTCGAATTTGTACGCATATATATGTATACAACTTTTTCAAAACTTCACTCCTTAATAACTTTCCCATACGAACTCTGTTTGGGACAAGTCATATGTCAAGCTAAATCAGAAAATTACCACGAAGACAATGATATATGTTTCAGGGCTGAATTCTAAAACTATAAATTATCGTTTTTTTATTATTTAAATAAAATATGGGTGTTATAGTAACACTATAAATTTGGTTCTTATTATTTAATCTATATTTGCATGGCCCTATGTGATTATCCTAGTCCAAGCATAAAAAAGGACTAAAAACTATGTTTGTAAACTAACATTTACAATTCTAAAAACTGCAAGCTATTGTAGAATGACTAAAATAACTAATAGAAATAACTACTAAGGAATATTTTTTGAAAAAAAGAGATTTACAGGAAAAATTGTAAGAAAATAGAAAAATAAGAATATATAGAACTTAAATGAATAAAAGAAACTGTAAGAAAAATAGTAAACTAGTTTAAAAAAAACTACTAAAACTACTAGAAAAACTGTAAGTAAAACTATTAAAAATCCTAAACTTTTAAACTACCTATAATCTAAATAATTATTGCACTTGCTCATGTTCCTAGGATCTTTCTTCATGGCTACTGCAGATCACGCCTCAATAGGATAATATAAGTACTCTATTTTATATACCCTTTCCCTAGAAACATTTAGGTCAGGTCTGTCTTGGAAGAGAGGAACCAAAGTGGAAAAGATTGTGTTATAAAGGAATATCTTGGTCTATGAGTCTACTTATAGTGTAGCCTAGGGATCTCAGACCATTGGGTTTCTAGATCTAATCTAAGATAACTATTTCAGTGATAGGATTAGGATCACCAGATCTCAAATTTAACGCACAAAAAATAAGCCACATCCATTCAAAAGTCGAAGTAACCATCTTTGGCAAGTTCCTAAATGAAAATTTTTCCAGGGAATTTTGCGGGTCGACTCAACCCTTGCCGGGTCAACTTAAGGGTTTAACCGTATATTAGATATATATATGTATGTAAGTATGTATGTATATAATTTTTGATTTATTCATTTAATTTGTTTCTCTTATATTTTCTGCATACCAGATCAGATTCTAACAAGTTATACATGAAAACTGACCAAAAAAATTCTATTGACATAATGGAAAAGATCCTATAGCCAATTTCAGACCTTTATAAAATTTTGCTTTTAATGTCTTTAAATATTTGTAGTTAATCTCTTTCTATTAAACTTATAACTCGTTCCTCTTCATTAATATTATTTAACTTCTAATAAATTTCATTAATACTTGACTTATTTGCTATTTCATGATAGGCATTACTTCTTCAAATTCAAACAACTCATATTAACATTTGAGAATTAATTTTTTATTGGATTGTAATGTTATGGTCGTAACTTTAGTCTTTAATTCCTCAATTTATTCTTTTATAAGTTTATTGTGAATGTCTCCATTAATTATACTTATTGCTTGTAAATTTTTTTCTTGGCTAGGTTATTACCTAATAACTTTATATTTTCATAGCATTAATTTTTAATATTTGAACATGTTAATTTGTTATTCTTAGATTTTGGGTTGTTACAAAGCGAGTGCTTCAAACATATGACCGGAAATGCAAATCACAATCAATCATTATGGCACAAACGCTATTATCATATGAATTTTAGAAGTATCGATGAATTAGCAAAAAAGTGATTTAGTAAGAGGTCTTCCTAATATAAAGTATAAAGTTTAAAACTTATGTAATGTTTGTTAAATAGGAAAATTTGAAAAGAGGTCTTCCGAATCTAAAAATGAAATTTCATCAGAACGACCACTTGTGTTACTTCATACTAATTTATTTAGGCCAACACAAGTATGTTCAATAAATCGTAGTATGTGTGTTTTTGTTATAATAGATGACTACGCAAGATATACATGAAATTTATTCTTAAAAAATAAAACTTACACTTTTGAAAATGTTTATTTTTTTGCTAAAAGAATTAAAACTTAATAAGTCTAAAAATAGAAAAATATTCGAAGCGAACGTTATGGTGAATTTGAAAATGATTTTATTTTTAAAAAACTGTAATAAAGTGGGAGTTGGATATAATTTATCATTTCCACAAACATCATATTATGCATCGTTGAAAGGAGAAATCGAACATTACAATATGTAAAACTTAATAATAGCAGTTTACCAACATATTTTTGGGCTGATCCAGTAGCTACCGCTTGTTATGCTTTAAATAAAGTTTCTTTAAGGCCATGAACAGAAAGTACTTATTATGAAATATTTTTCGTAAAAAGTCAAAAAATAATCTTGGAAAATTTGATCCTCAAACCGATGAAGGAAACATCGTTGGATATCCGGACTGAAGTAAAGCATATAAAGTTTACAATAAATGAATGGGTATGATTAAAGAAAGTTTTCTTGTTTTATTTGATAAAGATTCAAAATCAACAAAACTTTTAATGATGAAGATGATATAACCGATAACAATAAGGTTACTCAGACTAAAGATAATGGGATTAATTCAAATAAAAAAATAAAAAAATAATGTTGATAATAAAATGAGATCACCACTAAGAATATTCAAAGAACGTCATATTAATAATATTGTTGGGACTTAATCACAAGGGTTTCAAATAGAAGACAACTAAATCAAATGAGTTATGTAAACTTTTACTTCCTCTATGTAATTAAAGAATTACAAAGAAGCTTCAAATGATGATTTTTAGATATTAGCAATGCAAGACGAATCAAATCAATTTGAATGCAATGATGTTTGGAATAGGTAATGAGACCAAATGATCAATTTGTTATTGGAACAAAATTGGTTTATAAAAGTAAACTTGATGAAGATAGAAATATTTTTTATACTAGAGCAAGATTAGTAACATAAGGATATAATAAAAAAGGAATCATTATGAAAACACTTTTTCTTTTGTGGCATGTCTTAAAGATATAAGAACATTATTAGCTTTTGTATGTCATCACTATAAATTATTTCAATTGGATGTCAAAATTTCCTTCTTAAGTGGATTTACAAAAGAAAACATTTATTTTAAACAATTCCCTTTGTTTATTCATGAAAAAAATCCTGACTATATCTTTAAATAAACAAGCTCCTTGTGATTGGTACAAAAAAATTGAAAAAACCATTTACTCACCTAGGGTATTTCAAATTGGTAAAATAGATAAAACTTCGTTTATAAAAAGAGAAAATTATGATATTTTGGTTGTTCAAATATATGTAGATGATATTATTTTTAGTTTAATTAATGAAAAACTATGCAATCATTTTTCAACTATAATGAAAAATGAAATTTTCATATACCAAGATAAATATTGTAAAGTATTATTAAAATATTTTGATATTGATAAAACGTATAGTAAACTAACTCTATACGTGTGTGTCAGCTCGTAAGTGTGTTTTATTTTTTTTCATTGGAACTATTTTGCAACCATGAAGTGTAAGTTGTTGTTTGCAGCAGTGTTTGTGAATTTAGGTGTTGTTGTGCTATAATTGTACATACTAGGAGTATTGTTATGTGAATGTCTCGGAAGCTTGTGATGTAAATGTCTGTATTTCTTTTCTAGCATGAATCTCACCTTGCTTGGCATAGTTTTTCTTTGTCTAGGAAATGTATATAGCAAATAGGCAGTCCACCTATCTCCTGTACTATTTTGTACTCATTATTTGTTGTAATGGGAAAGATGAACTATTGAAAATAAAAATAAACTTATCAAGTAAGAAAATCATCCAAAACAAAAGCAAAAACAAAAATAGACTTTAAAGTCAATCAAAACAAAACATGTTGTTCCATGTATGTCATTTTCTAAAATTACAGAGTAATACGACATTACATGAATAAAATAAAAATAATTTACGATCCTCTAATATATAATATACAAATCATTGTGAACTCCCCTTTGAGGAATTTTGTTCTCAAAATCCCAAAGCAAGATAAAGTATAAATCGCTGTAATACTTTACATGCCTAACAATTATATCCAATCGTCAAACATATCAAGTAAGAAAATGAAGCAATTAATAGTATAGGTGAACCTATCTTAGCATGTGTATTCAGTGGCAAAATAATATGATAAGTGGTAGGCCTTACCATTGAAATGACACTGAATGTGTGGTCCCCGTGCTCTACTATATTTCCCATGTAAATCATTGTCACTTTCATCCCATTGTACCTTTGCTGAATTTACTGGCTTTCTCCTAACCAGTGTTGTATCATTTATATAAAGATGAACTAGCTATGAGTCTGAAAATTTTGGTGCTACTTTAACATCTTCAAGTTGGTCAGGTTTAATAGTTACACTTAAGTCATGCATAATTTTCCATAGGTAGAAGATACGAAAGACGTTGTGCATGCCTGTCATTTACTGAGGTAAGTTCGTCTTATATGTTGGCTTCCCAATCCTCTTTATTATCGGAAAATGACCTATGAATCTTGGTACAAACTTTCTTTTATTACTAAATTTGATAATGTTCTTCAAGGAAGACACCTTCACAAAAACTATATTATCGACAAAGAATTCCAAATCTCTACATCTCTTATCGGCGTAGCCCTTCTATTGATTTTTGGTAGCTTTCATTTGTTGAATGGTTTCGATCTTTTCTAGGATCAAGTATCAGTTTCTCGTCTACCTCCCATCAAAATGAAGGAGTGTTACATGGTCGTTCATACAATGTTTTACATGGAGCCATGATAATACTAGAATGATAACTATTACCATATGCAAACTCTACCAGATGAGAACGATCATCACATGTTCCTCAAAAGTTTGTAATGTAAACTCCTAAGGGATTCTCCAATATATGATTTATTCTCTCGGGCTATCTACCTGTTTGCTAATGGTAAGCTATATCGAGGTGTAGCTCAGTCTCTAATGCCTTCTTTAAGCTATTATGAAACCCAGTAGTGAACAACGGGGTCTCGATCACTCATAATGCACTTTGACACAACATGATACCATACTATCCTCTTTGCTTACAACTAAGCTAATATGGATGACATTCTATGATTTGCTAGGTATAAATTTAGCACTCTGGCTCGGTCGATCAACTACGATCCAAAATCTATAGTACTTTGCTCGAGTCATCGACAATCCATCAACAAAATCCATAATTATTTTCCTCTATTTTCACTCAAGAACATCTAGAGATTGTAATAGTTTACTCGACTTTTTCTGCTCTACTTTTACCAGTTGGCAGTTTATACACATCGAAATGAATACCTCTACATCCCTCTTCATACCTTTCAATAATAAGTCCGCTTCATACCGTAATACATCTTATTACTGCTGGGATGTACAATCAACCTACAATTAATACACTATCGTAACACTTTATCTAGCAATCCATTAATGTTGAGAACAAATATTCTCTCATCCTTACAAAGTCACCTTTCTTAATTGAGTTTGTATTTCTTCATATCCTCAAGCTCTTTTCCTTCTTCTATTTTGGCAGGTCCTTCACTAGCCCGGCATCCCACTTTTGGTTAGTGTCAATCATTCAAATTAGAGTAGGTCTGATTTGGTTCCAACTCGAACGAGGTCACACATAGTAATATGCTTAATCTATTTTCATTCCAGTAGTATTTCTCCTAGATTGGCATTCCTTTTACTTAGTGAATTTATGACCACATTTCCATCACCCAATGTACAGGGAATACTAACAATAGAGCTAATAATTCCAACCACCGTTACTAAGGTTGAGATCCTATTAAGAGAAATGTACTACAAGAATTTGTGGTCCTAAATAACTCAAACTTTCTCTGAAAGATAATGCCTCTGCATCTTCAAAGAAAAAAATATCACAGCCAATTCCAAATCATGATCAGATAATTCATGTCATGCAACTTTATGCCGACTAGCATAAGAGATACCTTTTCCTTTTTACATCGATAGCGCACCCAATCCAATACCACCAGCATATGTATATACTGTTAACTCCTTATTTCTGATTGGAATGGTTAATATCTATGCACTCGTCAACCTCTCTTTCAAACTTATAAAACGCATGCTCGCACTTTGCACTCCAAATAGAAGTATGATCATTTTGTAAAATTTATCAACGCTACTATTATTTTTGAGAATTCCTTGATATAGTGTGGTAACTAAAACTGGCCTGATTTACCCATGCCCGATGGGTTTTGATTTTCAGTAGGATGGGTTTTGTCATGTTCATCCTATACATTTCAAAAACCTAAACCCGACCTGACTTTTGGTTTGGGTTGGGTCTATTTAGGTAATAACATTGAAAATGCATATAGTTCAACGTTTTTTGGTAAGGACTTTCGGGTCGGGTTAGTTCAGTTAGATTTAATAGGGTCTTTATTATTATTTTTCACTACCTTGACTTAACCCGAGACCTATCAAACTCGATTTAGATCTTTTTGGATTAGTTCGATTTTGCAGTTCTCGGTTCTATCTACGAGGCCTACCTTGATGAAATGCCTATAATTTCCAGCCAATCCAAGGAAATTCCTCACATCCATAACATTGTTGGGTTGACTCCATTCATGAGTCGTTTCCACCTTCACATGACCTACTGCAATGCCCTACACAGAGATTATATGACCCAAGAATTTGACTTCTTCTTTCCAAAAACGACATTTTGAAAACTTTACCCTTGACTAGTATTTCCTCAATGCCTCAAGCACAATCCCCAATTGTGTCTTGTGAACCTCTTTGTTACTAGAACAGATTAGAATATCATCCATAAACATTAGAACGAACTTGTTTAGCTTATCTATGAAAATGGTTCATGAGATCTATAGAGTATGCTAAAGTGTTAGTCGATATGAGTGCCCACCACTCATAAAAACTAGATGACATACAAAATGTAGTTACATCCATACTCTTCTTCATTACTCTTAACTAATGAAATATTATTACTAAATCTTGTTGGTTGAAAACCCTCGCATCGTGAAGCTAATCAAACAAGTCATCGATACAGGAAGTGAGTACTTGGCCTTTCTTGTTATCTTATGTAGCTCGCTATAATCCACACAAATCCTTAAAAATCTATCCACTTTGGTGGAGAATACTACTGGTGCACCCTATACTTCTGCAAATGAATCCTCTTCCTAAAAGATCATTCACTTGCATCTCTGATTCCTTTTGCTCTCTTTACGTAATATGCCTCAAAGGAATAACTACCGATCTGACTTCCTTTATAAAGTTTGTTTGAAACTAAATTTCTTGATGTGAAGACAATTCGTTCACCTTCTTAAATACATCTTGATGCTCTCTAATGATAGTCACAAGCAACAACCCATAACGTGGAAGATTAAGAAAATATAGGACGCTAACAATTACCGTATCCTCAGGTAGACATCTAAGCACCTCTGTATGCCCTTCCATATCTTTGATTGTCCCCAATAACTTCTATCAATTCACTATCACCACATACTTTTAAAATGAACAATAGGATTTATTAAAGCATGTATGTATATGGTATGATAAAAACTATGTAAATAATAATTATGCAAAGTAGTCAATAAGGAGTCAGAAACGATCACACTAGAGTTTTTATACTGGTTAATACTTCCTATTCTACCTCCATTTTCAAAGCTCTCCTTGTAACGACCCGGAAAAATGCGTGGTTATCCAATATACGACACATATCGAACATCCAAGGATCGAAAATAACCGAATAGTTAATGAAAGAAATTAGAGGGTGAGGAAAGATAAGATAGAAACTTAGAATAGAAGAAGAAGAGGAACACAACATCAGAGTAACACGAACCTCACAGCGGAACGAATAACATATAATATATATAACATAACTTGAAATATATATCTGTACTTGAATATACATCATTATTAAAGTACAACACTTATAACACAGCGGAAATAAACTATAGCTACATGATCCTGAAGCCTCCTGCTCCAGCTCTTCAAGTATCTGTAAATCCCGACTACTTGACTGCCCGTACAAAATTGGGCACCCAAGAGTTTAGGGAAAACAAAACAAAATAAACTCCGGGTCAGTCACAGGACCGGTATGAGTAAAACAATTTAAAACAGTTCGAACAAGTAAACGATATCTCATAAGACCACGCCGTATAATGGAACGGGTTTTTCCCTTACGAGAATCCAAATTATCTTTATATCAAAAACCTTTTGATATTATAATAAGGTCTATCAACCACAATATAATAATCATCTAGCAAAAACGCTTTCATCTCATGTTCTACATATATAGTATACAATCAAAACCGCAAGCACGTATTGGGTAATGGATTTCCAACTATGACAAGGTATGGAACCACCTTTCGCTAGTGTACCTCTAGAGAGGAATACACTGGGTTCAACAAGAACATCTTGCAACCCGGCCACACATGACCGACCACTCATTTCGCTTGAGTGTATCGAATGTATATCACCAACGGTTGGGATCAACAACCGTTTCCCGAATGGGACAGCATCAGCAATAGATTTTTTGAAGTAAATGAAACTCTAGATCAGGTGATTATACACCCTAATAGGTGCGACCTACATAGCCATGCTACCTGCCCGATTTCTATCATTTACCGGTTGATGAGGCTTGAGGTTACGCCTTATCATCACATCAGATTCACTTCGAATGCCACATTGTCAGATCCATCGAAAATCACTAATTGACGTCTACAATAGTACATTACGTGTTAGCTAAAGAAGTTTCCTTCTCCGCATCCAATCTTGGTACGGTTGAAGAAATCAATGTACGTGACCTTTCTGGAAATACTCTGTCAGACATTCATCCATACAGGTCAGCCAGGAACATGATGAACCAAAGGCGCTATTCAGTACATCCATCTTTGGCACTGTTATCTAAGACTTATACAATAGCCCTTGCACTTTACTCCGTCTTCAATTATCTTTGGCATATATGATTCGCCACGCTTATGCCAATACAGAGTGGTTCTTTGGATAATAATCCAACCGGTCTCTCCATATTAACAACATTAAAATAGTCAGAACTTCGATAGTCTATGATTTAACCATCAAAGAAAACAGGTGTGCAACCAATGATATTATTTCCAAATGGAAATTCTATCAATCAATCATCAATCATATATAGATATATATATTTCCTTATTTTCTATGTTTAGAAAATATATGTTAACGCTGGAAAACATTTCCATAACTTATTTACATATCACTATTCTTCTACAACTTTCGGTCTCTGAGTGTAAACTAGTATAAGAACAATTCCCTAAGTACCAATCCCGAAGGTCGAAACCAACATCAGATAGACACTTAGGAAACCAGTCAACTTAACAAGTCTCCAGTCAAATTCTGATTTAGCTTAAATCCATTTCTTAACTCCTTATACATGAACACTTCCTTTTCTAATTCATATTTCAAATTTCAATATTTAATTACGTTTCTGATTTTATTTGGAAAATATTTCCAATTCTTCTTTACTTGGATTTAAACAGATGTTTAAATCAACATCGCCACGACAACTCAAACCACTATACTGATTTACTAAAATCACGTAACCACTTTCTGTAACACCCCGCCTCCGCTAGGGTCACTCGCAAAGGAATGCACTAGCTTTAGAGGGGCATTATTGGTAAACATACACAGAAATATCACAAGACAGAACATATAAAATAGCGGAAGTAAAATCGAACTTTCATAAACATTAATAATTAAGGTCTAAAGCCTTTTACATCAGAGTACATCAAAACCTGTCTTGCAATAATAAAGAAGCATAAAGACTTTTTCATAAATTATTCCCCAAGATAAAGCAGTAAAGTAGCCATAGCCAAGGGAAGTCCAAGCCATCCATGATGACCTTCAAGCAAAAGAAGTCCGAACTAAACAACAGTATTTCCTCCCTGTAACCTGGGGGGGGGGGGAAACGGAAGAAAAGAGGCGAAACAAAACGGGTCAGTCAAAAAGACTGAGTAAGCCCTATCTACTATTAGCATAAAAACTAGTAAAGTTAACTGACATGAGAAACTGAGATGAACATAAGCATGATAACAAGATAGATAAGCTAAATCAAATTAACCGGATGAACTACTGAACTCAGGTAAACTAAGGTGTCATGATAAATTACGATGTCAAGATAAAACAAGGTATCACATCGTCAGGTTTCTATCAAGTATAATATCCCCAAGATATCTATCACGTATAACTTCCCATGTATCTATCCTGTATGCCTGCTCTGCACCTACCGTACTAGTATCCCAACTGTATTACGTGTTATCCGTGAATGACCCTTACTCAAAAGTCGTGTAATGGTCCATGTCAACCTAATATGCCGCATATATAGGTTACTCAACTCATATGTTTCTTTCCATGTATAAGTTCAGTCCTTTGCCATAGGCTGTACGGGCTTTCCCATGTAAACGGTTTATCCTTGAAGTTGTTTTGGACTGCAACCCTTGATCTAGTTGTGTTTCCTTACCATGAACTATCGCGCGTCCACTTAGGATTTATGCCACCTAGGACCGCTAGGGATTATGCTACCTAATGAACGTTTCCGTGTCTCGGTTTGGGTTTTGGCCACCTAGGACCACTAGGGATTACGCCACCCGTCAACCGCGCCCTTGATCCCACGTATGTATCGTGAATCGTTTTCCATGTCTAGATGCACATGTTCCCCAATGTGCCACCCGAGTTCCGTGCCAGGGCAAATCAAGAAATACGGAACTCGGTCGGGAGCTTTAAATCGTCTGCCGATGCAGATATCAAGGTCTGTTTTTGTACCCGTGGCTATGGTCCCACGTGACCCCTCCCTCAACTACTGAAAGGCAATCCAAGAAAAATCATGTATAAGAACCACTCCACGGCCCCGCTATAGCCCACTTTCCTACGGGCCAACCTCACCCATGACTCGATAGCAAGCACATGGTCTGTTGGGGGTTCCCTGCCTATCCGTACGTACACGATTGACTAAAGATGGTAGGTAGTCGGCGATGTGCTATCCAGGGCAAAAACCAAGAATCGTCGACTCCACGCTAATCCATCCCAGTCTTTAGGTCGCTCGCATAGCAACCAAGGCATACTCTTGGTCCTTCTAACGCAGACCTTAACCTCTCATGGGCCTAGTGTAACTACCTGGCAGCCCACAGAGGGATCCCAAGAATATCCTCACGTCCCCCGAAGCTTCCACTTCGGCACCCGGTGCGCTGGAGCTTCTATCCAAGTCAGATAGCTTGCTCCTCCTCGTATACTAAGCGATGACCTACCGTATCAGGTTACTCATCGCTTTGAGAATTAGTCCTATGTCCTTAGCTAAGAATTATTACTTAGTTACCCTTAACTAAGGTTTACCACTTAGCTTCCTTTCCCGTTATCCTTGATTAACCACGGTTTTCTACCTAGTTCTTCTAGCTAGGGTTTGTCTATTGGGTTAAGTGTTATCATTCAAGTCCATGACTTAACCCGCCCACGAATCACGTCAAAGATTGGCTAAGTATTTAAGTTCAAGACTTAGTCCCACAAGTTGGTTAAGTGTACCCAGAGGCTCATGACTTAACCTTATCAAGTCAAATTGGTCAAGTACTAGCTTACCTTAATCCTATCGGATTATCTTGCTAGATCGATTAAGCATAGATTATCTTAATCCCATCAAATTATCGAGTCGGATTGGTTAAGTATAGGTTGGCTTAACCCCATCCTCTAATCGTACTATAATGGTTAAGTATATTCTAAAAAGGTCTTGTGACTTAACCTTATCAGGTCCGCGTATTAGATTGGTTAAGTGTAAGTTACTTAACCCCATCAAATCATCATGTATAATTGGTTAAGTATAAGTTGCTTAACCCCATTAAATTATCACGTTAAGTTGGTTAAGTATTGGTTACTTAACCTCATTGAATTACCGAGTTTAAATTGGTTAAGTGTTTAACTTAACCCCATCGAATTACCGTGTTTAGATTAGTTAAGTGTGGATTACTTAACCCCATCTAATTACCGTGTCGGATTAGTTAAGTGTAAATTACTTAACCCCATCCCCTAATCATCTTGTATGGTTAAGTGTCATTAAGAAAACTTACTTAACCTTGCCAAATTATCATGTTGGATTGATTAAGTGTTGGTTAACTTAATCCCCGTCCACTAGTCGTATAAAAATGGTTAAGCGTCATTAGGCAAATCAAATCACTTAACCTACCCAACCTTGTCATGTTTTATTAAGTATCATTAGCCTAACCAATTTACTTAACCCATTTACCCATGTCATATTTGGTTAAGAGTCATTAATCAAATTAACTTAACCCTATCATGTGGCATTTATTACTTAATGCACCCCAACCTCTCACATTAGACTTTGTTGTGGTTACTAGTTAAGCCGGTCGGTTCCGGGTAGCTTTACACCACAACTTGGTCTAACCTCGGGTTCAAGCACAACATGACCAACTTCTCACATTGGGTCCTATTGTTTGCAACTACTAGTTAGGCTGGTAGGTTCCGGGTAGTTTTACGTTGCAAACTCAACCCAACCTCGAGTTGGCCACACTTATATTATCTAAGTGTCGTGTTCATCATGTTTCCAAAACATATTACAAGTTTTTCAAGCATTTGGGTAGACCTAACTTAATAGGTAAATTCCCAAAGGGTAGACCTAACTTAATAGGTAAATTCCCAAGCTTATGTTTTTATGCATACTTATATGTCATCTTCCATGTTATATTTCAAGCCATGTTTTCAAGTTGTATTTTCATGTCATTAGAAATTACCCATAACATAACCCAATGCTTTTAAACTCGCATATACGTTCGCAACAACGTAATGGATTAAAAGAAGAGACTTGGCAAAGGAATAACAAAAATGGGTATTAAGCCACAAGTTAATCATGGTGGCAAATGAGGCACAAATGTGTTCATTAGCTTGCATGTTACATTCTTAAGCCTCAAAAACATGCATAAACCCAAACTTGGCACATAAGCAAATCATGGTGACAAAAGACATGGAATGATGGCTAGAAACTCGCATATATCATCATATACGGATTATGACTTCATATGCAAGTTGACATAATGATTATGAAGATTCTCATGTTGCATAATGCAACATTTCAACATAAAGGTTGTGGCTTTTAGCTCATAAGATCAAGATAATGACTTCATAAACTTGCATAACATGATAGCATGCATCATTCTAATTAATCAAACCCAAACTTTCAACATGAACATTTAACTTCATAGTTAATATCTAAGAGTAGGGAAGGGCTTACATTGCTATGAAGGCCTAAATCGATTAAACTAAAGCTTGTGATGAAGCCTATGCATGCCATCACCCAAAAACCCAAAGATGGATGCTCCAAACCACTTAAAACACCATCTTTAAGAACAAAGATCAAAGCTTTTGCCTTGTAATTAACTTGAGAAGCTCTCATACTAACATAGGGACTCTCTAACACTCTCATGATCATGGAACCTCTCATAGGAATGAAGTGGAGGCTAGGATAGTTGAGTGGAGGCCATGAGAGTAGAAATTTTGCCATAGTTTAGTTACATGAGTGAATAATGAGGGTTTAGGGGAGGGTTAGGGGCTTATTTATAGAAGATTAGGCTAGTTAGGACCCTTAGATTAACCCTAGGACCAACCTGAACCGTCATATTTCAAACCAGGCCCAGAAACCTAGCCAAGATAGAAACAGGTGCACCAGGCAAGACTGCTCGTCTGAGCCAGGTCGATAGCCCAGTCGACAGGGCTGTCGACCTGGTCAGACCAAGTCGACTCCCAAGTCGACAGGGCTGTCGACTTGGGTACTGTGGCGGGAACTTTTCCCGCCTGGCCCATCTGGCCCAATTTTCCAAATTCAAGTTTGAATTTGAAATCTGTTTTTACTTAGAAATTTTCTGAAAACTTCGTTGGGCCTTAATTGGGTCATACGGACTCCGATTTTCGAAAACTCGAACTCTATTTCGCGTATTTTTCCGAGATGAACGCAATGGCACAGCCCGTTTAACTTGATTCAGAATTTAAAATTAAATTCTGCCTCGATTCTTGTCTTACTCATGTTATCGAAATACGGGTTGTTACATTCTCCCCACCTTTTAGGATTTCGTCCCCGAAATCTCCAAGTTAGGAAGAACATATCCTACCATCCATCATCCATCTACTCAAAACATCATCCACAAGCAATCATTGTCCTTATATGATTTCTAATGCTATATGAATATATGCAAAACGTGTGTGTACATGTTCCTTAGCAAATGCTAATGATCAGGCCTGAATAATCTTTCTAATGCAAAAATATGTATAGTGCCATGAATCCAACATGTATGCAAATAGTCCTAGTCATATAAGTACTATATGCGTGCACAAGCATTCACCCATATGCATCAACCGCATGACAACACATTCTATTTCATCCATAAAGAAGTATAAATGCTTGTGCATATGCAACATGAAACGTGATCGCATCAATCTAGTATCTAACGTGTATTCGCGCATCCATGAGCAACCACTTGCAACCATTTGCAACCATATCAATCATAACATGTTCCAAATACATGTTTACATCCATAGGGTTCTACCTAGGATTCCCTGAAACAGGGTCGAGAAGATAAACAAGACAAACTCCTTACGGGGTTTGTAACAGAAAATAGGACTGAGAGGGTGTCCACAAAAGATAGCCTACAAGTAAGCTCTACAGAAAACAGGGGTCAAGGATATACTCCCAAAAAGAGATATCATGCACGTATCTAGTCTTTGGCCATCAAAGTCGTACTTCTTTGAGCTCAATTCCATTGTGCCTTGACCGTCTTTTAACTTCGCGATTTCATAGCTTCTTATTTCCTGTTTCCATAACATGAGCTGGAACTCATTTCTTCGTCGCCTCTCGTTCAACTTGCACTTATCCTTTTCCTAGAATACTTGACGCAAACATGACTGCGTACTCATGATCTCAATCAAGCTTTCCAAAATTCACTAGTGAATCTCGGACTTCGTACCATAAGGTATTCCACGTAGTAGAACTTTCTCTTGGAAGTAAATAGATGCCAACCGGGTTATCAAGTGCACTTACTAGGGTGATTTCCATAACCCATGCATAAGTGAAATAAACCATCCGTCTTATCGGTGAACACCACTCGATCGGGCTTGAAATTTCCAATAAAGGTATCAAGGGATTCTAGGTAACTAATCATGACCAAACCCAAAAGGTTTCACGGGACTTCGAGGGTATTACCAAGGCTAGTCAAGAGTCTAACTACCCTCCTATCAAAACTGAGAGTGGCACCCCTTACTGGATAACCACTTCATCCTTAGAATCCATCCATAACCGAGGCATGTCATTTTCAAATCCAAAACAAGTCATGAATAAATGGACCGATTCTCCACAGGACTTGAGGCAAAAATGGGATTCTCTATTACGCTAGTACTCAAGGTGCAGAGACTCAACTATCGAAGCAGACTTAAATGATACGAACAACGAAGTCCTAACGGGATGGTAGAGAAGAAAAGCTAAACCTTTAACGAGATCGTTACCCTCCTTCCGAGGTACTCTAGAAATGAGAGCATACTACTGCCCTCCCGATGATCTTGTCCTTGTCCCATGATACTTATCTATCCGTCCCGTTCCACCATGCCCAAGGTACTCTCTCGTCATGGGTTTCATTGTTCATCTTTCTCTCTCATTCTGGGTTGAGCCATACCAACTAGTTGTTCATCCTTAAACTCGCATCCTTCATCCTCTTTCTCACTATCCTTTCTTATAACGCGGCAATGGGTCTCTCGAGAACCACCTCCATCGTACGGGAAACACCTACGTGGCTAGACCAAGATTAGTCACAGTGAGAACTACTGTGACCATGGATGGAGAAAAGAAAGGAAACGAGATTTAATAAAGGAATCAAAGGATGGTGCTAATGGCTTTTGGGGAATAGCCTTTAAAACAAACTTTTCTTGAAAAATGCTTCTTTATAAACGGTTTTTCAAATAGTTTTCAGAAGGTCTTTAAAAAACTTTTGCCTAGTCGGGTAACCTTCTGCTCTGATACCAAAATGTAACACCCCGCCTCCGCTAGGGTCACTCGCAAAGGAATGCACTAGCTTTAGAGGGGCATTATTGGTAAACATGCACAGAAATATCACAAGACAGAACATATAAAATAGCGGAAGTAAAATCGAACTTTCATAAACATTAATAATTAAGGTCTAAAGCCTTTTACATCAGAGTACATCAAAACCTGTCTTGCAATAATAAAGAAGCATAAAGACTTTTTCATAAATTATTCCCCAAGATAAAGCAGTAAAGTAGCCATAGCCAAGGGAAGTCCAAGCCATCCATGATGACCTTCAAGCAGAAGAAGTCCGAACTAAACAACAGTATTTCCTCCCTGTAACCTGGGGGGGGGGGAACGGAAGAAAAGAGGCGAAACAAAACGGGTCAGTCAAAAAGACTGAGTAAGCCCTATCTACTATTAGCATAAAAACTAGTAAAGTTAACTGACATGAGAAACTGAGATGAACATAAGCATGATAACAAGATAGATAAGCTAAATCAAAATAACAGGATGAACTACTGAACTCAGGTAAACTAAGGTGTCATGATAAATTACGATGTCAAGATAAAACAAGGTATCACATCATCAGGTTTCTATCAAGTATAATATCCCCAAGATATCTATCACGTATAACGTCCCATGTATCTATCCTGTATGCCTGCTCTGCACCTACCGTACTAGTATCCCAACTGTATTACGTGTTATCCGTGAATGACCCTTACTCAAAAGTCGTGTAATGGTCCATGTCAACCTAATATGCCGCATATATAGGTTACTCAACTCATATGTTTCTTTCCATGTATAAGTTCAGTCCTTTGCCGTAGGCTGTACGGGCTTTCCCATGTAAACGGTTTATCCTTGAAGTTGTTTTGGACTGCAACCCTTGATCTAGTTGTGTTTCCTTACCATGAACTATCGCGCGTCCACTTAGGATTTATGCCACCTAGGACCGCTAGGGATTATGCTACCTAATGAACGTTTCCGTGTCTCGGTTTGGGTTTTGGCCACCTAGGACCACTAGGGATTACGCCACCCGTCAACCGCGCCCTTGATCCCACGTATGTATCGTGAATCGTTTTCCATGTCTAGATGCACATGTTCCCCAATGTGCCACCCGAGTTCCGTGCCAGGGCAAATCAAGAAATACGGAACTCGGTCGGGAGCTTTAAATCGTCTGCCGATGCAGATATCAAGGTCTGTTTTTGTACCCGTGGCTATGGTCCCACGTGACCCCTCCCTCAACTACTGAAAGGCAATCCAAGAAAAATCATGTATAAGAACCACTCCACGGCCCCGCTATAGCCCACTTTCCTACGGGCCAACCTCACCCATGACTCGATAGCAAGCACATGGTCTGTTGGGGGTTCCCTGCCTTTCCGTACGTACACGATTGACTAAAGATGGTAGGTAGTCGGCGATGTGCTATCCAGGGCAAAAACCAAGAATCGTCGACTCCACGCTAATCCATCCCAGTCTTTAGGTCGCTCGCATAGCAACCAAGGCATACTCTTGGTCCTTCTAACGCAGACCTTAACCTCTCATGGGCCTAGTGTAACTACCTGGCAGCCCACAGAGGGATCCCAAGAATATCCTCACGTCCCCCGAAGCTTCCACTTCGGCACCCGGTGCGCTGGAGCTTCTATCCAAGTCAGATAGCTTGCTCCTCCTCGTATACTAAGCGATGACCTACCGTATCAGGTTACTCATCGCTTTGAGAATTAGTCCTATGTCCTTAGCTAAGAATTATTACTTAGTTACCCTTAACTAAGGTTTACCACTTAGCTTCCTTTCCCGTTATCCTTGATTAACCACGGTTTTCTACCTAGTTCTTCTAGCTAGGGTTTGTCTATTGGGTTAAGTGTTATCATTCAAGTCCATGACTTAACCCGCCCACGAATCACGTCAAAGATTGGCTAAGTATTTAAGTTCAAGACTTAGTCCCACAAGTTGTTTAAGTGTACCCAGAGGCTCATGACTTAACCTTATCAAGTCAAATTGGTCAAGTACTAGCTTACCTTAATCCTATCGGATTATCTTGCTAGATCGATTAAGCATAGATTATCTTAATCCCATCAAATTATCGAGTCGGATTGGTTAAGTATAGGTTGGCTTAACCCCATCCTCTAATCGTACTATAATGGTTAAGTATATTCTAAAAAGGTCTTGTGACTTAACCTTATCAGGTCCGCGTATTAGATTGGTTAAGTGTAAGTTACTTAACCCCATCAAATCATCATGTATAATTGGTTAAGTATAAGTTGCTTAACCCCATTAAATTATCACGTTAAGTTGGTTAAGTATTGGTTACTTAACCTCATTGAATTACCGAGTTTAAATTGGTTAAGTGTTTAACTTAACCCCATCGAATTACCGTGTTTAGATTAGTTACGTGTGGATTACTTAACCCCATCTAATTACCGTGTCAGATTAGTTAAGTGTAAATTACTTAACCCCATCCCCTAATCATCTTGTATGGTTAAGTGTCATTAAGAAAACTTACTTAACCTTGCCAAATTATCATGTTGGATTGATTAAGTGTTGGTTAACTTAATCCCCGTCCACTAGTCGTATAAAAATGGTTAAGCGTCATTAGGCAAATCAAATCACTTAACCTACCCAACCTTGTCATGTTTTGTTAAGTATCATTAGCCTAACCAATTTACTTAACCCATTTACCCATGTCATATTTGGTTAAGAGTCATTAATCAAATTAACTTAACCCTATCATGTGGCATTTACTACTTAATGCACCCCAACCTCTCACATTAGACTTTGTTGTGGTTACTAGTTAAGCCGGTCGGTTCCGGGTAGCTTTACACCACAACTTGGTCTAACCTCGGGTTCAAGCACAACATGACCAACTTCTCACATTGGGTCCTATTGTTTGCAACTACTAGTTAGGCCGGTCGGTTCCGGGTAGTTTTACGTTGCAAACTCAACCCAACCTCGAGTTGGCCACACTTATATTATCCAAGTGTCATGTTCATCATGTTTCCAAAACATGTTACAAGTTTTTCAAGCATTTGGGTAGACCTAACTTAATAGGTAAATTCCCAAAGGGTAGACCTAACTTAATAGGTAAATTCCCAAGCTTATGTTTTTATGCATACTTACATGTCATCTTCCATGTTATATTTCAAGCCATGTTTTCAAGTTGTATTTTCATGTCATTAGAAATTACCCATAACATAACCCAATGCTTTTAAACTCGCATATACGTTCGCAACAACGTAATGGATTAAAAGAAGAGACTTGGCAAAGGAATGATAAAAATGGGTATTAAGCCACAAGTTAATCATGGTGGCAAATGAGGCACAAATGTGTTCATTAGCTTGCATGTTACATTCTTAAGCCTCAAAAACATGCATAAACCCAAACTTGGCACATAAGCGAATCATGGTGACAAAAGACATGGAATGATGGCTAGAAACTCGCATATATCATCATATACGGATTATGACTTCATATGCAAGTTGACATAATGATTATGAAGATTCTCATGTTGCATAATGCAACATTTAAACATAAAGGTTGTGGCTTTTAGCTCATAAGATCAAGATAATGACTTCATAAACTTGCATAACATGATAGCATGCATCATTCTAATTAATCAAACCCAAACTTTCAACATGAACATTTAACTTCATAGTTAATATCTAAGAGTAGGGAAGGGCTTACATTGCTATGAAGGCCTAAATCGATTAAACTAAAGCTTGTGATGAAGCCTATGCATGCCATCACCCAAAAACCCAAAGATGGATGCTCCAAACCACTAAAAACACCATCATTAAGAACAAAGATCAAAGCTTTTGCCTTGAAATTAACTTGAGAAGCTCTCATACTAACATAGGGACTCTCTAACACTCTCATGATCATGGAACCTCTCATAGGAATGAAGTGGAGGCTAGGATAGTTGAGTAGAGGCCATGAGAGTAGAAATTTTGCCATAGTTTAGTTACATGAGTGAATAATGAGGGTTCAGGGGAGGGCTAGGGGCTTATTTATAGAAGATTAGGCTAGTTAGGACCCTTAGATTAACCCTAGGACCAACCTGAACCGTCAGATTTCAAACCAGGCCCAGAAACCTAGCCAAGATAGAAACAGGTGCACCAGGCAAGACTGCTCGTCTGAGCCAGGTCGACAGCCCAGTCGACAGGGCTGTCGACTTGGTCAGACCAAGTCGACTCCCAAGTCGACAGGGCTGTCGACTTGGGTACTGTGGCGGGAACTTTTTCCGCCTGGCCCATCTGGCCCAATTTTCCAAATTCAAGTTTGAATTTGAAATCTGTTTTTACTTAGAAATTTTCTGAAAACTTCGTTGGGCCTTAATCGGGTCATACGGACTCCGATTTTCGAAAACTCTGACTCTATTTCGCGTATTTTTTCGAGACGAACGCAATGGCACAGTCCGTTTAACTTGATTCAGAATTTAAAATTAAATTCTGCCTCGATTCTTGTCTTACTCATGTTATCGAAATACGGGTTGTTACACTTTCACTCTCGAACCTTAACCATTTCTATATTAAAAACGAAGTCGATCAAGTTGGGTATAACTACCTCTTAGACCTTAACTGAACAACATTTCAAATCTCGAAATAGGGTAAGTTCATCTTTTAACCCTTTAACACTTCCTTACGAACCCTCGGATTCTACTTACGAACCCCCTTCTCTTACAAGTTTACGTGATTATAACAATGGTGTTATAATCTCCTGCATCCGAAATATATTATCTGTAATATGACTTTATTTTTCTAACTCGAATAATATAACGACAACTAATTTATCTACTCCTATTCGGTTAACTCAAATCTATAACTTTTATTTGAATAACTCCAACCTAATAACTCTTACTGGATTAACTCTTACTCGAATATCTTATTCGAATAACTTATATTCGATTTGCTTACTTTCGAATACTTATATTCGATAATCTCTTTCTTCGAATAAATCTTATTCGATTTAACTACTGTTGAATAACTAGATTCGATCAACTCACTTCGAATATTTCTGATTCGATTATCTCACTTCGAATATCTCTGATTCGATTATCTCACTTCGAATATCTACTATTCGATTATCTCACTTCGAATATCTACTATTCTATTATCTCACTTCGAATATCTACTATTCGATTATCTCACTTCGAATATTTCTGATTCGATTCACTTCTTCGAATAACTAAATTCGATTAACTCATTACAACTCTATTCGAATAAACTAAATTCGATTAACTCCATTTGAATAACTCTAGTTCAATTTAACTCTATTCAATAACTCTAGTTCGATTTAACTCTATCGATTAACTCTAACTGGTTTAACTCTACGGTTTTAACCTAACTGATTAACCCAAATGATTTACTCTAATTGATTAACTCTGACTGATCAACCCTAACTGATTAACTCTGATTGGTCAACTCTAATTCATTACTTTAACTCGATTTAACTCTAGTTGATTAACTCAAACTGATTAACTCTAACGGTCTATCACTAATGGGTTTACTCTAATCAATTACCCTAATTGATTAACTCAAATCAATTAACTTAAATCAAATAACTAATATTCGATTAACTCATTTTAATTAAATTCTTTTGATTAGCTCCTTTCAACTCTATTCGAATAAACTATATTCAATAACTCTTTTAACTCTATTTATTTAGCAAATAAATATTCTTTTCAAATCTATTTAAAATGTTTTACAAATATTTTCGCTTTTTATTTCCATTTGTAAATGATTTACAAATATCTTCTCTTTGCATTTGTTGAACAAATATTTCCCTTTTTGATCTATTTGTTGTGCAAATATTTTCCTTTATATTTGTTTGACAAATATATTTCCTTTATATTGGTTTGACAAATATATTTCCTTTATATTTGTTTAACAAATATATTCTCTTATATTTGTTTGACAAATATATTCTTTTAACTCTTTTGATTCTTATAATTATTTCCTTTTCTAAAAATCCTTTTTACCTTTTATATATAAAATCCAGTGATTTTATATAAGTAAATTATTTTTCAAATTATTCTTTGAAAATCTCCTTTTCCCATTCCGGTATTTATATGGTACTTAACACATCAAATCACGATGACCAATATCGTCCAAACACATATAATCAACAACAGATTATAAATCACATCACATATCACAATATATATAAAAAAACAATAAAATAACTGTTGAGGAATCCATTTGGATTCCTCCAACCTGTTTCCCTGCATCCACAGATGTTACATAATAAAATCAACATCACTTTCAGTTTCATATGATATATTCTGTTAAACAGAATCAATATAGAAATTCAACTAATTGACTAGCAGTTCAATCAAACAGTCAACACACAGCAATCAATAGATGATTAACAGTTCTAAAAATACGTTGTAAAAATATAATTGTTCAGAGTAGGTGAGTTTTACTCACATTGGCAGTTCATCGTTAAAGAACGATAAACTGTTGTTTGATTTGAATCAAACAGCTTATTTTGCCATAAATTCATACGAGCCCCAATCCACTCCCAGTCAGTTCCATTGGGTAGTGTCCGTCCATACGATCCTGACGGATCTTGTTTCGTCAGATTCCGATAACATATGACAAAGATATCAACTAAATAAGTTTACGTACACATTATATAATTTAAATTTACTGATTTAAATTATTTGGGCCCATTCTTTTCTAACATGGCCCATTCACGTTTAAATTCACCCGCTCCAATTCCTCTTCCCCAAATCCGAACGCGAGACTCCAGGCAACAACAATGGCCATTTACCAAACTTCTTGCTCTGAATCCTCCTTCCACACTCATTTAAACAACATGCAAATACTACCATTGAACTCCTCTCTGCATCCTCTTTCTCCTCCCGCCCATTTTACTCCGCTCGAAACCATACTGGCGGAAGCAACTTCGGCCAACACCTACAGGTGGCGACACAACGAATGTCGAACCTCCTCAAAACAACGCACCAACGTGTGGATTCTCCTTCCGATCCCAAAACTACACTCGAAATCACGAATTAATGCACCAACACTTTGAGAACCTCAACCCTAATTTTACTGTCTAAAACCCGGCGAACCAATACTGACATCTGTGACGGCAAGGAATTTCTCTCGGTCTGAACCAGTCGCTAAACCGACCCAGACCGTTCGAAACACCCTATTGTTTGAGAACACGACAAAATAGAAAGCAAACAGAAGAACATTTCATTGTATATTACAACAATGCACCAGATTACAAGAATATACAGAGTATAAATAAATATTACACAGAAATAACAGAGGTTCGAATTACATTTGAATACATCGCAGCGGAAAATAATACAATACACAACTAGAAGAGATATACGGATACAAAGCTTTCTGGATATCGTTCCAGCTGTAAACCAGGATCCTGTGAATATAAATCTGCAAAACCAAAACTACTAGCTGCCCGTGTCAAAATAAGGGCACCCAGAGTTTAGGTTAAAACAATAAACTCCAGGTCAGTCATGTGACTGGTGTGAGAACTAAAACAGTTAATCTTTATTTTTAAAGTTAGGTAAATCAAGGGACCACGCCGTATAACACGGAACGGGTTTCCTCCCAAGAATACCAGTGCATAAAACAAACAGCGCAATGCTAAATAAAGAAAAATGAAGCTGTTATAAGACCCAGGTCCTATCACACAATGCAACGCAAGCCGGGGGATAGGGTTTTCCCTTATAACAGCCAAAAAATGCTTGATACGTTTAAAACAATTCATTTGATACTATAATAAGTGCATAGTGTATAAAACAACTTCAAATCATAAGTATCAATCATAGGCGGCATGAGCGCCCCATCCCACTATGTCGCCATACTAGGCTCTACAAATAAAACCGCACATGTCACGTATTTGGAAATTGGATTTCCGTCTATGAACAGAGGCAAAAGATAGTCCTCACCAACTTCGAGACTATCTAGCCCGAGCCTCAAGGTCAGAGCGCATCGACCCTTGGATCCTCAGGGCCGGTCCACCGATGTGGATTAAACTTAAACCCTGAACATGCGTTTCCCCGCCCTATGGGGCGTAAATGAGCCAACTAAATGACTCCATCGGTTCGAGAACGACCGATCAATCCGAGGCGCCTCGCAACAGCAACAACCACATAAGTCAAACTCGTCAGGGCGTGTAAAACCACTGACGCCACTTCTAGCTAGAAAGAAACGCATGCCCTCCCTGACGTCCTCTCCCGTTTTTGGTTCATACCGGGTGTGAAACTCGCGAAGCAAACGTTACACAAAGCTACGCCACAAAGGCCTTGCTTTGATCATCACCACAAGACTTTGCTTTTCAACAGAAGCCTCGATCAATTGCCACTTAGGCATGCCACACAGGCAATTCACTCCATGCGTTTGATATCCATCAATATATAACCCCTGAGCTCGTACGTCTCAGAGAAGGGCGTTAAGCAAGAGAATAAATTCTCTGCCACCAAACAGATATATATTTAATATAGATCAATCACACGGACTAAAATCCAATGTCAGACACACAGTCCATTTACAAGTTCGTTCTGGGTCTGAACGAAACCGGAGGCACCTAGTACCCCGCATATCCATCGATCTCCAAGTACGTCTGGACGATCACCAACAGTTTCCATCTTCTTTGGTGTACAACCCAATCAAGATCATCAGTAATCACCCAAACGACGTGAAGACCTCCGGTCTTCGACCATCGTCTTCATCTTCGACTTTTCGTCGTATCAGTTATTCAGAATGGGATAAACCCGGTCTTTCCGAATAACTCGCGTATATTTTAAAGAAGTGTTACACAAATACAACATACGCCTCATTCCAATTCATCAGTCACTGACCGTAAATTAATCAAGAGAATAATTTCCTAAATATTAATCCCGAAGGCCGAAACCAACATCAGATCAATATCCAGAAAACCATTCTTCTTGGCTAACCGACAGTTAGTTTCTGATTTTCACATTCATAGGGAAAGGTTCCCATTTATTTTATCCAAGATAAATTCCTTGAATTTATTCTTTAATCCATTTTTGAATATCCATTCAAACTAGTCGGGATTAGCGAACCTTACCGAAGTAATCATTTGTTTTAATTTCCCAATCCCAACCTATTCATCCCATGAAGTAAAACTGGTAGTACTTCATATCTAACACCACGGTGTTATCGGTAAATTCAATTACCATTTCACGTTCAAATCTAATTAAAGATTTAACTATCGCCTGGAGCAAAACTGGTGATACTCCATTTCGATTATTTCAATCTAATTAAAGATTCATTAAAACTCTACTTAGTTTTAATCTTTGACTGGGTTAAAGAATCAGTGTCATTTAAAACACGGTTCACGATAAACCCAAAGTCACATTCATTAATTATCGAGTTAAAGAACGAGTGTTATTTAAAACACGGTCCACGATAAACCCAAAAATCAATATCAATCCAATTCCAATTAAATATCATTTAATTGGTACACTTCATTAAATCTAAATAAAAAGATTTAATCTTTTCTCAACTGGGTTCAAGAACAGTGTTAGTGAAGACACCATTCACGACAAACCCAAATCACATTTGATATTCAATACAAGGTTCTGAATAGAAAATACATCGTCTTATATTCAATATAATATTCTACGATTAACAAATGTCGTATTGGAAATAACGATATAAATATATATCTTTCAAATTTCCATAACAACATCTGTATAATCACGAATTCCAACATCGAAATATTCCGAAGACAATTTCGATTCAAATCCACTCCAATGCAATCATTGGAAATTTTGGTTATTTTTAAAACCCTTTTTCAAATTCAATTTATTTATTTAAAAATAAATAGAATTATATTTCTAGTTCAAAACTAGTTCATTTCGATAAAAATCAATTTTTATCTTTTCAAATATGGAGTTTTTCATCCAAATTTTCCCCAAATCATTTCTTATGATTTTACACAAATTATTACCATTTTTAATAATTTTATCAAGGCCCGTACAGTCGATTTCCATCAATGGCCATCGAACTGCACTTACAACGACCTTTTTCGAATTTGATTTGGACGTATCTCCAAATCCAACCATTAGATTTCAAATTTCTAATATTCTTTAGAAAGCTCTTTTCGATACGAACCCAACGGTTCCGGTTTTAGGAGAATCCGACGGTCGGATCTCCCGTAATGTCCGTTTGAAATAAATGGTCGAAATTCACGAACTGCCGCGGCGCGGCGCGTTCTATTCAGGCCATTATATTATATATATAATATATATAATATATACTTCGTCGATTTCTGTTTAAAACGAATTATATAAATAGTTTTAAATTCGTTTCAAAAGCAATTTCAACTTCCATTTCAATTCAAATCAAAATTGAATTCCTCTTTATAAATTCATTTTAAAATTCATTTCTATTCAATTCAAATTTCAATTCAATTTGAATTCATTTCAATTCGCTTTCAATTCAGTTTGAATTCGTTTTCAATTCAATTCATTTCGAAATCGTTATATATTCAATTCATTTCGAAATCGTTATATATTCAATTCATTTCGAAATCGTTATATATTCAATTCATTTCGAAATCGTTATATATTCAATTCATTTCGAAATCGTTATATATTCAATTCATTTCGAAATCGTTATATATTCAATTCATTTCGAAATCGTTATATATTCAATTCATTTCGAAATCGTTATATATTCAATTCATTTCGAAATCGTTATATATTCAATTCATTTCAAAATGAATAAAATCGATATAAATATCGTTTACGTCAAAATGGCGTCAATCTAATCAACACGGCTTCATAAATTTCTATTTCAAATGTTTTATTTCAAATATTTCTTTTTCAAAATAGTTGTTATTATCAAAATATTTCGTTCAACACATGACCAATCTCAAAGGATGAGTACTGTCAACACATGAACCGTTATTTTATATTGATAAAGATGTAAATTTTATTATCAAAATATTTCGTTCAACACATGACCAATCTCAATGGATGAGTACTGTCAACACATGAACTTTTATTTTATAATATTCTTTATTTTCTAAATTGGAATGAGGCCCAATCAATTACCATATAAAGTTAATTATATGGATTTTCATACATTACACACATATAATAGCATTGAAAAATAATCAACCATCAACCAAAGTGCACTACACTGTATAAGCATCAAATATAGATATCTAACGCTTATAACAGCCTGTCAATCAATCGATCGACATATTTACTCAATCAGGATGAGTGAACTTCAAATTTCATCCCAACACCCGTGTGGGGTTTCAAACAATCAAACATAGATTTTATTTGTGCAGTTGGGCGATGTGTAAAATTTATCGACCCAATCAATGTCCTTCAAATTGGTGTACATAAACAAACCGTCTGGTTTGTAAATGAATATTTATTTATTCACATTCACGTTAAAAATTATATTTTTAACGATAAAACATTTTATTCCAACATATGAATTTCTATTTAGTTCATTCTTTAAATAAAATGATATTTTTATTTTTCTAACTTATTTTAGAAAATTTCGGCGGCATAACGGCACGATACTAGAAACGGGACGAGGCCTAGCCTTATCCCCGGTCTAGTGAAGGCCCATGCCATTCACACATCAATCAAATCAATTCATTTCACCAAACAATTCAATTTCAAATCACATCATCTAACTAATCTATGCAACCAAACAAACAAGTCCATGGTCTGTGGACGATTGTGTCGGGTGCTACTAAGCACCGTCTGCATCCTAGTATATAAATATAACTAGAAAAATTAAATTGAAAGGTGAGAAGTTCTCACATATAGCTATCCTAGCTCCACGGCACTTCTTTGATATAAATCTTCTTTTGCAGAATTCTTCGTCGACCTCGCCTTTTTGTCGCTTTCGCCCGTATTCTCTACATATGTAAAAATCGAATTTTTACGATGCTATTCAATATATAAAAATATGATTTTTACTTCGCCTTTCAATATAAAAAAATCGAATTTTTACTTCGATGTCATATAGATAAAAATTCCATTTCAAAAATAAAGTTTTCGCCTTTATAAAAATAAAGATTTCGCCTTTATAAAAATAAAGTTTTCGCCTTTATAAAAATAAAGATTTCGCCTTTATAAAAATAAAGATTTCATCATTATAAAAATCATCACTTTACTTCAACGTATATAAAATAAAAATCAGATTTTTATTTCGCTACATATACAAAGATGATATTTTTATATTCTCTATCCTATAAAGATTATATTTTTAATACTTTAAAAATATAAAAATCATATTTTTAATATTTCTATATAGTAAAGATTATATTTTTAATACTTTAAAAATATAAAGATTGTATTTTTATTATTTTAAAAATATAAAAATCATATTTTTACTACCTTACATAAATCAAAATCTCTTTTCTAATTTATGTCATGTAATTAAAATTCAGTTCTTTACTTGTATGTTTTTCTATAAATTTCAAACTCATTTAAATACTTTAAAAGTTTATTTTCTATAATCATTAAAACTGTTTTGTAATAAAAGTAATGACTGATCCCACTAAAACTGAAATTAAACACAAAAAAAACTGATTTAATTAAATAAAATTACCCTTTCTTTGAGCTGGGGAGGATTTACTGTCGAGATGGCATCGGAGGCAGGTCCGTTCAGGTGGGAAATGGATCGTCGGAGGCAGTCGAGGTCGGAGGCATCATGGCAGGTGGTGGAGGGTTCCTATACGGCGGCACCAGGTTTGATTTGAGGGTGGGTTACAGGTTCGTATGGGGAGAGAGGAGAGAAGGGTAGAGGAGCGACGAAGGGGGGTCTCGCCTGAGGTAGAGCGGTGGCAGAAGGGGGGGGTCGACTCGGCGGCGTGGACTCCGGCGTGGGCGGCGCGATTAGCTGATAGGGTTTCTCTTTTTTTTCTTCTTATTTTGAAATAAAAATGAACGGGGGGGGGGGGGAGGGGGGGGGAGTATATGTAAAGTTTATTTTAATTTATTTAATTAATTTATATTTCAAAGAGTTGACTTTTACATACGACCTCGAAACGAGGCCCACCGCCTGTCGTCCATAGCGTTTCACCCCCATTCTGAGCACAATGGGATATGTATCGCAAGTTGATTCGATCGTTTGAATTAGTTTCCGTTGAATTTACATTTAAATCACTATATTGAATTTTAAACGTACATTTCAAATTACCGGGGTCACATACGAACTTTAAAAATTCTCGAAAAATATTTTCTAGCTTCGTATTGACGATACGGTCCTACCAAAACTAGTTTCGTCGAATTCTGAGACCGTTAGAAAAATGGCCAATTTCCAGTCGATTAAAATCAACTTAAACTGGTCAAACGCGTTTTCCTTTTCCACGCTCACATATTGATTCGAAAAATTATGAAATTTGAAACCTAGCAATAACTTGACACTGCGGATCCAACAAAAGTGGTTTCGTCGAATTCCGAGGTCATTTGCAAAATGTCCATTTTTAAGGGCCTGAATTCCATAGCGACTATTCAGAATTTTCAACTGGACATAACTTTTGATTCTCGCTATGAAATCTCGATTTGTCGGATTCGTTGGAAAGATATTATCAATTAGATCCTATCATTTTTGGTTTCACTAAAATCCGGATTGTTTTGCACCCGGTACATTCAATTGAAGTTTGAAATCGAATTATCGAACTACCACGCCATTTTCAATTCTATTTATAATTATAAATAAATATTTATATTCTAACGACGACGAATATAAATATATACGTTCTAATTCTATTCAAAATAAATTTCCCGTCGATATTATTTTAAAATAATCTATTTTAAATATTCATAATTCGCTAAAATTGCCAAAATAAAAGTTTCAAACTGGCTCGCATTTTCCGGGTTGTTACAATCTCCCCCACTTAAAACTTTTCGTCCCCGAAAAGGAACAAAGTCGAAAGTGATTTGATTAATCAACTCTACTTTCGATCTGGCTTTCATTCTCCAACTTTTCCGTTTCTGAGAATTTTCAAAAATTTCAAAAATTTTGCTAACACCCTAAATTTTCGAAAAATTTCGCCATAACCTCCCCTGCACCGGGAGCATCGGGGAATTTCAAATAGCTTCCCCGGTCCTTCTAATCTCAAAAAGAAAAAGAAAAAGCCAAGCGGCTAGCCAATAGGCTCATAAAATCATCATCACCCAAACAAAACAGTAAATTATGTAGTAAACATGTACCTATTTATCGGGCAAACAAATTTTATTCTCTGCTCTAGCCTCCTTGCTATGACCTGTTCAATATAAGTATATGCATATGCAAGCAAATGCGACCAATTTTCAATATAACTCAATATTTGATGCTATTAGGCATAATGGTCCAAAATTACCAAACAATTAGGCAAACAACACAAACATCAATCAATTAGTGAATTAGAGTTTCAAATTCATAATTTTGATACATATACAAAAATCATGTTTTTGATGCCAAATCACAACAATAGGCCCTATCTAATTTTTTGGTTCTCACACCAGTCAATAGGAAATATATAGAAATCTCACTTTCGTCACTCGAATATAAACACTGATGATGAGGCCTCATCATCTGAATCATCTCCGGGCAACTAGAGTGTGATTCTATATCTATCCAGTATATTAAAATTTCGAATACACGCGGATCAGACGTATACGCAAAATCTATATATACTGGATTGTCCACCTTTATATAAATAAATAATCAAATACGAATAATTGATTTAAATTTTCAAAACAAAATTTGTTTTCACTTTTATTTATCAAAAACACTACTCTTCACACTCGTTGTAGGATACTACTGATCCCATCTCTAACGAGTCATTCTCATTGGATATTACTAATCCAATATCTGATGAATTCTTTCGTATGGTTCTAATGTGCCTTGTTCTCGGCTTTGTAAACCAAAGCTCTGATACCAACTGTGACGGCAAGGAATTTCGCTCGGTCTGAACCAGTCGCTAAACCGACCCAGACCGTTCGAAACACCCTATCGTTTGAGAACACGACAAAATAGAATGCAAACAGAAGAACATTTCATTGTATATTACAACAATGCACCAGATTACAAGAATATACAGAGTATAAATAAATATTACACAGAAATAACAGAGGTTCAAATTACATTTGAATACATCGCAGCGGAAAATAATACAATACACAACTAGAAGAGATATACGGATACAAAGCTTTCCGGATATCGTTAAAGCTGTAAACCAGGATCCTGTGAATATAAATCTGCAAAACCAAAACTACTAGCTGCCCGTGTCAAAATAAGGGCACCCAGAGTTTAGGTTAAAACAATAAACTCCAGGTCAGTCATGTGACTGGTGTGAGAACTAAAACAGTTAATCTTTATTTTTAAAGTTAGGTAAATCAAGGGATCACGCCGTATAACACGGAACGGGTTTCCTCCCAAGAATACCAGTGCATAAAACAAACAGCGTAATGCTAAATAAAGAAAAATGAAGCTGTTATAAGACCCAGGTCCTATCACACAATGCAACGCAAGCCGGGGGATAGGGTTTTCCCTTATAACAGCCAAAGAATGCTTGATACGTTTAAAACAATTCATTTGATACTATAATAAGTGCATAGTGTATAAAACAACTTCAAATCATAAGTATCAATCATAGGCGGCATGAGCGCCCCATCCCACTATGTCGCCATACTAGGCTCTACAAATAAAACCGCACATGTCACGTATTTGGAAATTGGATTTCCGTCTATGAACCGAGGCAAAAGATAGTCCTCACCGACTTCGAGACTGTCTAGCCCGAGCCTCAGGGTCAGAGCGCATCGACCCTTGGATCCTCAGGGCCGGTCCACCGATGTGGATTGAACTTAAACCCTGAACATGCGTTTCCCCGCCCTATGGGGCGTAAATGAGCCAACTAAATGACTCCATCGGTTCGAGAATGACCGATCAATCCGAGGCGCCTCGCAACAGCAACAACCACATAAGTCAAACTCGTCAGGGCGTGTAAAACCACTGACGCCACTTCTAGCTAGAAAGAAACGCATGCCTCCCTGACGTCCTCTCCCGTTTTTGGTTCATACCGGGTGTGAAACTCGCGAAGCAAACGTTACACAAAGCTACGCCACAAAGGCCTTGCTTTGATCATCACCACAAGACTTTGCTTTTCAACAGAAGCCTCGATCAATTGCCACTTAGGCATGCCACACAGGCAATTCACTCCATGCGTTTGATATCCATCAATATATAACCCCTGAGCTCGTACGTCTCAGAGAAGGGCGTTAAGCAAGAGAATAAATTCTCCGCCGCCAAACAAATATATATTTAATAGAGATCAATCACACGGACTAAAATCCAATGTCAGACACACAGTCCATTTACAAGTTCGTTCTGGATCTGAACGAAACCGGAGGCACCTAGTACCCCGCATATCCATCGATCTCCAAGTACGTCTGGATGATCACCAACAGTTTCCATCTTCTTGGGTGTACAGCCCAATCAAGATCATCAGTAATCACCCAAACGACGTGAAGACCTCCGGTCTTCGACCATCGTCTTCATCTTCGACTTTTCGTCGTATCCGTTATTCAGAATGGGATAAACCCGGTCTTTCTGAATAACTCGCGTATATTTTAAATAAGTGTTACACAAATACAACATACGCCTCATTCCAATTCATCAGTCACTGACCGTAAATTAATCAAGAGAATAATTTCCCAAATATTAATCCCGAAGGCCGAAACCAACATCAGATCAATATCCAGAAAACCATTCTTCTTGGCTAACCGACAGTTAGTTTCTGATTTTCACATTCATAGGGAAAGGTTCCCATTTATTTTATCCGAGATAAATTCCTTGAATTTATTCTTTAATCCATTTTTGAATATCCATTCAAACTAGTCGGGATTAGCGAACCTTACCGAAGTAATCATTTGTTTTAATTTACCAATCCCAACCTATTCATCCCATGAAGTAAAACTGGTAGTACTTCATATCTAACACCACGGTGTTATCGGTAAATTCAATTACCATTTCACATTCAAATCTAATTAAAGATTTAACTATCGCCTGGAGCAAAACTGGTGATACTCCATTTCGATTATTTCAATCTAATTAAAGATTCATTAAAACTCTACTTAGTTTTAATCTTTGACTGGGTTAAAGAATCAGTGTCATTTAAAACACGGTTCACGATAAACCCAAAGTCACATTCATTAATTATCGAGTTAAAGAACGAGTGTTATTTAAAACACGGTCCACGATAAACCCAAAAATCAATATCAATCCAATTCCAATTAAATATCATTTAATTGGTACACTTCATTAAATCTAAATAAAAAGATTTAATCTTTTCTCAACTGGGTTCAAGAACAGTGTTAGTGAAGACACCATTCACGACAAACCCAAATCACATTTGATATTCAATACAAGGTTCTGAATAGAAAATACATCGGCTTATATTCAATATCAAATTCTACGATTAACAAATGTCGTATTGGAAATAACGATATAAATATATATCTTTCAAATTTCCATAACAACATCTGTATAATCACGAATTCCAACATCGAAATATTCCGAAGACAATTTCGATTCAAATCCACTCCAATGCAATCATTGGAAATTTTGGTTATTTTTAAAACCCTTTTTCAAATTCAATTTATTTATTTAAAAATAAATAGAATTATATTTCTAGTTCAAAACTAGTTCATTTCGATAAAAATCTATTTTTATCTTTTCAAATATGGAGTTTTTCATCCAAATTTTCCCCAAATCATTTCTTATGATTTTACACAAATTATTACCATTTTTAATAATTTTATCAAGGCCCGTACAGTCGATTTCCATCAATGGCCATCGAACTGCACTTACAACGACCTTTTTCGAATTTGATTTGGACGTATCTCCAAATCCAACCGTTAGATTTTAAATTTCTAATATTCTTTAGAAAGCTCTTTTCGATACGAACCCAACGGTTCCGGTTTTAGGAGAATCCGACGGTCGGATCTCCCGTAATGTCCGTTTGAAATAAATGGTCGAAATTCACGAACTGCCGCGGCGCGGCGCGTTCTATTCAGGCCATTATATTATATATATATAATATATATAATATATACTTCGTCGATTTCTGTTTAAAACGAATTATATAAATAGTTTTAAATTCGTTTCAAAAGCAATTTCAACTTCCATTTCAATTCAAATCAAAATTGAATTCCTCTTTATAAATTCATTTTAAAATTCATTTCTATTCAATTCAAATTTCAATTCAATTTGAATTCATTTCAATTCGCTTTCAATTCAATTTGAATTCGTTTTCAATTCAATTCATTTCGAAATCATTATATATTCAATTCATTTCGAAATCGTTATATATTCAATTCATTTCGAAATCGTTATATATTCAATTCATTTCGAAATCGTTATATATTCAATTCATTTCGAAATCGTTATATATTCAATTCATTTTGAAATCGTTATATATTCAATTCATTTCGAAATCGTTATATATTCAATTCATTTCGAAATCGTTATATATTCAATTCATTTCGAAATCGTTATATATTCAATTCATTTCGAAATCGTTATATATTCAATTCATTTCGAAATCGTTATATATTCAATTCATTTCGAAATCATTATATATTCAATTCATTTCGAAATCGTTATATATTCAATTCATTTCGAAATCGTTATATATTCAATTCATTTCGAAATCGTTATATATTCAATTCATTTCGAAATCGTTATATATTCAATTCATTTCAAAATGAATAAAATCGATATAAATATCGTTTACGTCAAAATGGCGTCAATCTAATCAACACGGCTTCATAAATTTCTATTTCAAATGTTTTATTTCAAATATTTCTTTTTCAAAATAGTTGTTATTATCAAAATATTTCGTTCAACACATGACCAATCTCAAAGGATGAGTATTGTCAACACATGAACCGTTATTTTATATTGATAAAGATGTAAATTTTATTATCAAAATATTTCGTTCAACACATGACCAATCTCAATGGATGAGTACTGTCAACACATGAACTTTTATTTTATAATATTCTTTATTTTCTAAATTGGAATGAGGCCCAATCAATTACCATATAAAGTTAATTATATGGATTTTCATACATTACACACATATAATAGCATTGAAAAATAATCAACCATCAACCAAAGTGCACTACACTGTATAAGCATCAAATATAGATATCTAACGCTTATAACAGCCTGTCAATCAATCGATCGACATATTTAATCAATCAGGATGAGTGAACTTCAAATTTCATCCCAACACCCGTGTGGGGTTTCAAACAATCAAACACAGATTTTATTTGTGCAGTTGGGCGATGTGTAAAATTTATCGACCCAATCAATGTCCTTTAAATAGGTGTACATAAACAAACCGTCTGGTTTGTAAATGAATATTTATTTATTCACATTCACGTTAAAAATTATATTTTTAACGATAAAACATTTTATTCCAACATATGAATTTCTATTTAGTTCATTCTTTAAATAAAATGATATTTTTATTTTTCTAACTTATTTTAGAAAATTTCGGCGGCATAACGGCACGATACTAGAAACGGGACGAGGCCTAGCCTTATCCCCGGTCTAGTGAAGGCCCACGCCATTCACACATCAATCAAATCAATTCATTTCACCAAACAATTCAATTTCAAATCACATCATCTAACTAATCTATGCAACCAAACAAACAAGTCCATGGTCTGTGGACGATTGTGTCGGGTGCTACTAAGCACCGTCTGCATCCTAGTATATAAATATAACTAGAAAAATTAAATTGAAAGGTGAGAAGTTCTCACATATAGCTATCCTAGCTCCACGGCACTTCTTTGATATAAATCTTCTTTTGCAGAATTCTTCGTCGACCTCGCCTTTTTGTCGCTTTCGCCCGTATTCTCTACATATGTAAAAATCGAATTTTTACGATGCTATTCAATATATAAAAATATGATTTTTACTTCGCCTTTCAATATAAAAAAATCGAATTTTTACTTCGATGTCATATAGATAAAAATTCCATTTCAAAAATAAAGTTTTCGCCTTTATAAAAATAAAGATTTCGCCTTTATAAAAATAAAGTTTTCGCCTTTATAAAAATAAAGATTTCGCCTTTATAAAAATAAAGATTTCATCATTATAAAAATCATCACTTTACTTCAACGTATATAAAATAAAAATCAGATTTTTATTTCGCTACATATACAAAGATGATATTTTTATATTCTCTATCCTATAAAGATTATATTTTTAATACTTTAAAAATATAAAAATCATATTTTTAATATTTCTATATAGTAAAGATTATATTTTTAATACTTTAAAAATATAAAGATTGTATTTTTATTATTTTAAAAATATAAAAATCATATTTTTACTACCTTACATAAATCAAAATCTCTTTTCTAATTTATGTCATGTAATTAAAATTCAGTTCTTTACTTGTATGTTTTCAAACTCATTTAAATACTTTAAAAGCTAATTTTCTATAATCATTAAAACTGTTTTGTAATAAAAGTAATGACTGATCCCACTAAAACTGAAATTAAACACAAAAAAAACTGATTTAATTAAATAAAATTACCCTTTCTTTGAGCTGGGGAGGATTTACTATCGAGATGGCATCGGAGGCAGGTCCGTTCAGGTGGGAAATGGAGCGTCGGAGGCAGTCGAGGTCGGAGGCATCATGGCAGGTGGTGGAGGGTTCCTATACGGCGGCACCAGGTTTGATTTGAGGGTGGGTTACAGGTTCGTATGGGGAGAGAGGAGAGAAGGGTAGAGGAGCGACGAAGGGGGGTCTCGCCTGAGGTAGAGCGGCGGCAGAAGGGGGGGTCAACTCGGCGGCGTGGACTCCGGCGTGGGCGGCGCGATTAGCTGATAGGGTTTCTCTTTTTTTTTCTTATTTTGAAATAAAAATGAACCGGGGGGGGGGGGGGGAGTATATGTAAAGTTTATTTTAATTTATTTAATTAATTTATATTTCAAAGAGTTGACTTTTACATACGACCTCGAAACGAGGCCCACCGCCTGTCGTCCATAGCGTTTCACCCCCATTCTGAACACAATGGGATATGTATCGCAAGTTGATTCGATCGTTTGAATTAGTTTCCGTTGAATTTACATTTAAATCACTATATTGAATTTTAAACGTACATTTCAAATTACCGGGGTCACATACGAACTTTAAAAATTCTCGAAAAATATTTTCTAGCTTCGTATTGACGATACGGTCCTACCAAAACTAGTTTCGTCGAATTCTGAGACCGTTAGAAAAATGGCCAATTTCCAGTCGATTAAAATCAACTGAAACTGGTCAAACACGTTTTCCTTTTCCACGCTCACATATTGATTCGAAAAATTATGAAATTTGAAACCTAGCAATAACTTGACACTGCGGATCCAACAAAAGTGGTTTCGTCGAATTCCGAGGTCATTTGCAAAATGTCCATTTTTAAGGGCCTGAATTCCATAGCGACTATTCAGAATTTTCAACTGGACATAACTTTTGATTCCCGCTATGAAATCTCGATTTGTCGGATTCGTTGGAAAGATATTATCAATTAGATCCTATCATTTTTGGTTTCACTAAAATCCGGATTGTTTTGCACCCGGTACATTCAATTGAAGTTTGAAATCGAATTATCGAACTACCGCGCCATTTTCAATTCTATTTATAATTATAAATAAATATTTATATTCTAACGACGACGAATATAAATATATACGTTCTAATTCTATTCAAAATAAATTTCCCGTCGACATTATTTTAAAATAATCTATTTTAAATATTCATAATTCGCTAAAATTGCCAAAATAAAAATTTCAAACTGGCTTGCATTTTCCGGGTTGTTACAACATCGAACCCTTTATATTGAGTATTGAACTGAAGCATTCATCAATACAAACTCATATATATTTAAAATTTGATTTATAAGAATTTATTTGTATTTCCCCTTGATTTTAGAAGATCAAAAAAATAATTTTCCTGAAGAAAGAAGTTATGGAGGATAAAACATTTGACCGTGGAAAATGTAATTAGGTTTAGGAAGTAAAAGGTATTATATAGAAGATTTTTAATATTTTTATATTCGATTAAAATATTAATTTTAAATCCTACGCTGTTTCTATTCATCTTTAAAAATCCCTATGGTCACATACAATACCCAAAAATGACGAAACTGGACATACAGGTACAGTTTGACATTATGGCCCCAATGAAACTGGTTTCGTCGAATTCCGACTCCGTTTGCTCACACAACGTATTTTTAACCCTCAGAATACTGACTGTTTTCACTCTAAAAATCCGTACGGCCACACAGTGACTTCAAAAATCATGGAAATTGAAATCTAGCAATAATTTAACATTGTGGATCCAATAAAATTAGTTTCGTCAAATTCTGAGGTCGTTTGCAAAACTGGCTATTTTTAAAGCTCTAAATAACCCTTTTAAATATATAAATATATTTAAAAACAATTAAATTTAATATTTAAAAATAAATATTGTCGTATATATTTACACTAGAATACCCTACAGCTCAAGAATAATCCTATATGGATTTCTAACTAGATATTTCAAATCCTGATTAAATCGATATTCGATTTATAATGAAATTCCTTATATATATATCATTATAAATTATAAAGAAATTCCATAGCGACTTTTCTAAAATTCGATTTGGACATAAATCAAAATCTACACGACGAAATCCCGATTTTTCCCTTCCAGCAGAAAGATATACTTTACCAGCTCCGAACGTTTCTCGTTTTACAAAAATCCGAGTTAAAACGGCTTTTGTTTATTCAACAGAAGTTCAAATCGCCAAATAGTGAACTGCCGCTCCATTTGGAGCTCGATTTTAATTATAATATAATTAATACGTTATAACGTCGTCGATTCAATATTTTCGTTATTATATTTCGAATCGAAACTCAACCAAATCTCGTATACTATTCAATTCACACACTATTGTGAATTCTACTATTTTTGATTATTTCTGAATTAAATATATTATTTAATTTATTGTTTTAATTAAATATTCACCATTATTTATTTCAATGACCATGAAATCCTTTTAATCACCTTTTAAATAATTAAATAAATTAATTATTATACCGCTGAAAATGCAGGTCATTACATTCTTTCCCACTTAAAATAATTTCGTCCTTGAAATTGCTAAGGTAGAGGACGACTCTATCGACTGGTTAGAACATGTTTGTTCACTTCTTAACTTCAGTTTTAACTGAACCAATTTAATTTCAATTAAATATTAATTAATTCTTATCAATGAAAATTTTCAAAAATCCTGAAAATTTTCTAACACCTTATTTTTTTTTTAAATTTCGCCAGCACCTCCTTTGTACTAGTCAATACGTCAAACCACCACTCGCCTCGCTGGTCCATCTCCATCCAAAAAGAAAATCAAACAGCCAAGGGGCTTGCCAATTCGGCTCATAAATCTCATGTTTATATCCAATATAAACTTGTACCTTTTTGTCGGGTATATCATTATATCACTTCCACCTGTTATCAATTCAGTGGGTACAAGGGTCATCCCATTCAAATTCCAATCTGCTTTTATCCACAGCACAACCATTTGCTTATATCCGAGCCAAATTTCATTCCGAACTCAAGTTTCGTTCTTGATTCCAAATTCTTAACTCACCAATCCAAAATCATTTCAGATTCCTATATCACAATCCAATTCATTCGATATTTCTATTTCAACTCAGTTTCCACTTAACTGGTTTCAATTCTAATTCCAATTTTGCTTTCCCAAATTCTAATTTAATTTGTTTTTAATCCAAACAGCCTTTCCCTGGGAGTTTTTAAAGAGTTTGCTCTTTTCAAGAATCAAATTTTCCTTTTTGAAATTCAATACAACTTGTCTTTCCCAAAACAAATTCAAAACAGTATCTCTGGTAGTAATTCATCACTTACAACTCGAAAATGAATACTGAAGATGCAGCTGTCATCATTAGAATCTATTTTCCAGCGATCGAAGTGAGTTCAATACTATAAAACCATTTCTGAACATTTCCACTTTGAAACTCATTTCAAAATATAATTCACACTGCTTGTAAAACAATTTAAAATCTCCCAGGATCTTAAATTTTCCTTATTTTTAATCCAAATCCATTTACAAACACTTATCCAATTTTTTTCAGAATTTTAATTCAATTTCTGGATTAAATTTCAGATTTAATTCGCTTCGTAACACTTATACGAATTCTACTTGGTTATATATATAACCATTTTACTTTTATAATCTTACTTGTTTATAATGACAACCAATATTTCCAATATATTATAATCATTTCAATATAAATCCTTTATATCAAAAATATAAATTGGGTAAAATTATTTCGTTTACCCTCTTTTCAAAACATACCATGACGGTTCATCGTATTCAAGTGTTTACCAATTCCTACCGATGTAGTGGATCAAACTGATCGACCAGAACTCATAAATAACTCAACCAATGAATCTCCACAATATAAACCACTTTTTTTTATATCAAATAACAAATACGTTCACTCGTATATATACACTCAAACTCAATCTAGGGTATTACTAACCCCATCTCTACTGAGTCACGCCACAGAGCCAAGGTAATTCACTTAACCTTAAGCTCTGATGCCAACTGTAACGACCGGGAAAAATGCGATCTTGGTTATTCGATATACGACACATATCGAACAACCAAGGATCGAAAATAACCGAATAGTTAATGAAAGAAATTAGAGGGTGAGAAAAGATAAGATAGAAACTTAGAATAGATGAAGAAGAGGAACACAACATCAGAGTAACACGAACCTCACAACGGAACGAATAACATATAATATATATAACATAACTTGAAATATATATCTGTACTTGAATATACATCATTATTTAAGTACAGCACTTACAACACAGTAGAAATAAACTATAGCTATATGATCCTAAAGCCTCCTGCTCCAGCTCTTCAAGTATATGTAAATCCCGACTACTTGACTGCCCGTACAAAATTGGGCACCCAATAGTTTAGGGAAAACAAAACAAAATAAACTCCGGGCCAGTCATGGGACTGGTATGAGTAAAACAATTTAAAACAGTTCGAACAAGTAAACGATATCTCATAAGACCATGCCGTATAATGGAACGGGTTTTTCCCTTATGAGAATCCAAATTATCTTTATATCAAAAACCTTTTGATATTATAATAATGTCTATCAACCACAATATAATAATCATCTAGCAAGAACGCTTTCATCTCACGTTCTACATATATAGTATACAATCAAAACCATAAGCACGTATTGGGTAATGGATTTTCAACTATGACAAGGTATGGAACCACCTTTCGCTAGTGTACCTCTAGAGAGGAATACACTGGGTTCAACAAGAACATCTTGCAACCCGGCCACACATGACCGACCACTCATTTCGCTTGAGTGTATCGAATGTATATCACCAACAGTTGGGATCAACAACCGTTTCCCGAATGGGACAGCATCAACAATAGAATTTTTGAAGTAAATGAAACTCTAGATCAGGTGATTATACACACTAATAGTTGCGACCTACATAGCCATGCTACCTGCCCGATTTCTGTCATTTACCGGTTGATGAGGCTGGAGGTTACGCCCTATCATCACATCAGATTCACTTCGAATGCCACATTGTCAGATCCATCGAAAATCACTAATTGACGTCTACAACAATACATTACGTGTTAGCTAAAGAAGTTTCCTTCTCCGCTTCCACTCTTTGTACGGTTGAAGAAATCAATCTACGTGACCTTTCTGGAAATACTCTGTCAGACATTCATCCATGCAAGTCATCCAGGAATAGGATGAACCGAAGGCACTATTCAATACATCCATCTTAGGCACTGTTATCTAAGACTTATACAATAGCCCTTGCACTTTACTTCGTCTTCAATTATCTTTGGTATATATTAGTCGCAACGCTTATGCCAATACAGAGTGGTTCTTTGGATAATTATCCAACCGGTCTCTCCATATTAACAATGTTAAGATGGTCAAAACTTCGATAGTCTGTGATTTAACCATCAAAGGAAACAGGTGTGTAACCAACGATATTATTTCCAAATGGAAATTCAATCAATCAATCATCAATCATATATATATATATCCTTATTTTCTATGTTTAGAAAATATATGTTAACGCTGGAAAACATTTCCATAACTTATTTACGTATCATTATTCTTCTATAACTATCAGTCTCTGATTGTAAACTAGTATAAGAACAATTCCCTAAGTACCAATCCCGAAGGTCGAAACCAACATCAGATAGACACTTAGGAAACCATTCAACTTAACAAGTCTCCAGTCAAATTCTGATTCAGCTTAACTCCATTTCTTAACTCCTTGTACATGAACACTTCCTTTTCTAATTCATATTTCAAATTTCAATATTTGATTACGTTTCTGATTTTATTTGGAAAACATTTCCAAATCTTCTTTACTTGGATTTGAACAGATGTTTAAATCAACATCGCGACGACAACTCGAACCACTATACTTATTTACTAAAATTACTTAACCACTTTCACTCTCGAACCTTAACCATTTCTAAATTAAAAATGAAGTCAATCAAGTTGGGGTATAACTACCTCTCAGACCTTAACTAAACAACATTTCAAATCTCGAAATAGGGTAAGTTCATCTTTTAACCCTTTAACACTTCCTTATGAACCCTCGGATTCTACTTACGAACCCCCTTCTCTTACAAGTTTACGTGATAATAACAATGGTGTTATAATCTCCTGCATCCGAAATATATTATCTGTAATATGACTTTATTTTTCTAACTCGAATAATATAACGGCAACTAATTTATCTACTCCTATTCCGTTAACTCTAATCTATATGTGACGATCCCAAAACCCCGTGACACGGTGTTAAGGATAATCATTGGAATATAACACATTAATCAACATTAGCAGATCACAGATGATAGCATAAACAGAAAATAGAATAATTTACACACATATGACAGCGGAATCATATAGATATCATCACATCAGAGAAGCACAGTACATGATACAACTTAGTGCATAATGATACATAATCAGTCACCATCGCCTGAGGCGGAATCATACATAAAGAGTACACAAAAGGAATATCAGTCTACATCGCCAGTGGCGGAATCATAATATAGATACAATAATGGCGGAGAAAATCCAAGTCAGCACAGTGTAGTCAAGCCTCGCCATGAGCCAAAAGATGCGTCAGAAACCTGTAACTAGGCTGCCCGTGTGAAAATGAGGGCACCCGAGTTTGCAAGGTGAAACAAACTACGAGTCAGTCATGGGACTGGTATGAGAAATCTATTCAACTTATTAACAACAATAATAAGGCAAATCAAAGGACCACGCCACTTTCGCGGAACGGGTTTACTCTAATGAGTGCTAGTGCATGAAATAAAATAAATGATTAAATCAATGCAATGCTTTTTTATAAAATGAAGCCATTATAAGACTCAGGTCCCATCACACAATGCAACGCAAGCCGAAGGATAGAGTTTTTACCTTATAATGGCCAAAGATGCTTCATACGAATAAAACAAAGGTGTTCGATATTATTACTAGTGCATATATGTTTCAAAAGCAATTCAATCATAAATATCAATCCTAGGCGGCATAGCTACCATCTACTATGTCGCCATACTAGTAATACAATCACATTCGCATATTTCGTATTGGAAATTGGATTCCTTCATGAGTCGAGGCAAGGGGCAAGCTCCTCTCCGTTCGGGACACTCTAGCAAATGCCTCGGGACCGCACACAGCAATCCCCTGGATCCTCCAAGGCCGGTCCTCTCTTACTTTTGAGGATTGGCAATTCCTGAACACACGTTTCCCGGTCCTTACAGACCTATAATCGAGGCGCCTCGTATTCCAACAACCACACAGGTGAAAAGTAGATATAAATGTCAGGGCTGGGAGGTCACCGACACCACCATAGCTAGAAAGAAACATCATGCACTCCTTGGGTCCTTCTCCCGTTTTTGACTCATACCGGGGTGTGAGGCTCGCGAATTCACGTTACACACAAAGCTACGTCACACAGACCATGCTTTGATCATCAACCACAAGACTTTGCTTTGCAACAGAAGCCTTGATCATATGCCACTTAGGCGTGCCACACAGGCAATCCACTCCATGCGACTGATTTCTGTCAATACATAACCTCTGAGCTCGTACGTCTCAGAGAAGGGCGTTAAGCAAGAGAATAAATTCTCCGCCGCCAAACAGATATATATTTAACAGAGATCAATCAACATAGAACAAAATCCAATGTCAGACACACAGTCCATTTACAAGTCCGTTCTGGGTCTGAACGAAACCGGAGGCACCAATTCCTCGCATATCCGTACAATCAACAGTATGTTTGGACGGTTACTACTTCAATTCCTTCATGGTAGCTACTCCAGTCATGAGTATCAGTAGCGCCCATCCATCCAATGTAGAGATCGTCGGTCTTCAGTCGTCTTCCACTCTTCGACTTCTCAACGTCGATCGATTATTTGAAATGAGATAAACTCGGCCTTTTCAAATAACCCACGTATATTTAGATTTCCAAATCAATTAATTCCGTGGTTGGACTATTCAACATTTACATTTCAGTTATTTAGTTATAATTTTCATGTCAAATACATTCAACCAACACATATCAACCAAACACAACAATATTGGTTTATTTTCACTCTATATCGTCTATAGTACTTTATCACGATATATCGCCATTTTTATTTAATTTAAAACGGCCATATTTAATTAAACGACGTTTCAGGTCGTGTCGATGCACTGGCGCTGCTTTTCACTAATTTTGTTTTACACATATATGAAAATCTAACCGTTGGATCTTCACAAATTTTACATCATTAGGAAGATCATCTCAAAACGAATCCAACGGTTTCAGTTTTGGGAAAATCCGACGGTCGGATCTTCCACACTAACCATTTGAAGTTACGGTTTCAATTGAACTGCAGCGTCGTTATTCGATTTAATTTAATTATATTTATATATATATAAAAATATAATCGTTTCTGGCGCTGTTTTTCACTAATTTTGAATTAAACATTCCAGACAATCCAACCGTCGGATCTTCACAAAGTTGGTGCCATTGGAAAGATATTTCCAAGGCGAACCCAACGGTTGAGGTTTCGGGAAAATCCAATGGTCGGATTTCCCGCACTAGTCGTTTGAAATCACGGTTTCAAAATATGAACTGCACGGCCACGTTTCGTTTTAATTCTATTTATATTTATATATTTATATAAATATAGTTCATTCAAAAATTCCTATATCGTTTCCACTTCAATTATTTCACTAACGCCTTTAAATTTGGGAAAATTTCGCCATAACCTCCTTTGTACGGGAGGGTCTGGGAAAATTCCCAAATAGCCACACGGGCGTCTCATATCAAAAAGAAAAAGAAAAAGCCAAGCGGCTAGCCAACAGGCTCATAAAATCATCATCCAAACAAAGCGGTAAATGTGTACCTATTTGTCGGGCACAAAATTCTATTTCTCTTCTCTAGCCCCTTTTGCTTTAACCAGTTCAATAGATATGCATGTATATATATACAATTTCTAACATTTATCAATCCCCATTCAAATTCATATTTGATTTGCTTTGGTTTAAAAACACCATTCGTTCTAATGTTGCATGCATAGGCTAAAATCATATCATTAGCTAGTTAATGTATATTTCAACTCATGCACGTTTATTTGAACAAGTGGCTATTTTTAACACTTCACATTTCAAAGATGAAAATTTTGGCGAACTAAAATAGATTTCAATACATGACTATTTTATTTAGTTCCTATGCATGTTAAAAATAATATTTCTATCACAAATATTTATTTCAACGTCCGCATATCTTTAGCATATCACACATATGATAAAAATGATATTTTTATCGTTCAAAATATTCATTCAACAAATAGATGTTTCTGCACTTCATAGTTTCAATAAAAATGTAATTTTTATTGTTCGATCCTTTTTATTCAACACATGAACTTTTCCACTACACACACTTTTCAACAAATGAGTATTTACACACATGGACATTTTATTTATGTTGTTCATATTAGAAAGATGGGATTTTTATGGTTGAAATTATTTATATAAGGCGAATATTTTTCATACTTCATATACATACAAAAATGTGATTTTTATTGTTTAAACACTTCATTCATTCACAAATGAATTTAATTTTCACACATCACTTTTCAACACATGAACATTTCCACACATGGATATAGTTTCAACATATGACTTTAATTTCAACGCATGAAAATAATTTCAACATATGAAAATTATTTTAACACATAAAGATTATTCAAAATTTCGGCAGCATAACGGCAGGGTAGTTAAAACCGGCACCGTCCCTAGTACGGCTCCTCGCTCTACCTTAAAACCTCGCGGTTTTTGACAATGGGGATTCATGCATCTAATTCGCACGCAGGCGGCATGTTTATTTTTATTTCCACAAATATTTCCAATTCATTTCAATCACCAATGGGTATTTTTCAACCACAACCAAACAATATCAACCACAAACAATTATTCAACCATTCGTATTTCTCATCCAATATTTCACACCAATTCACCACAATAAATATCGTCCATGGTTTGTGGACGAGGGGAGTATATATATATATAATATAATATATATTTGCTATATTTCACTAGCATTTCAACACATATATCACTTATTCTATGCATGTAAAAATTCATACTTCGCTTATATAGCTTACACTACGCATGTACATGAGGTATACAACACGTATGTAATTTATATTTCGCTTATATAAATTATACACGACATTTTCCATTCAATTTCACGTTAATTTAGATTTCTCACCTTGGTTTTCTGAGCGCTAAAAATCGATATGATGTCAGAAAAATCCGCAGCTTCTTCTATTGGGTAGAGAGCTTCCTTGCGGTCTCGATGTTTCCTGTTTCATCGAATTTCGTCAACACACCAAAAAGATATGATTTTTCAAAGTGTAAAGATCAAAGAAAAAACTCACTTTCAGAAAGCTTCAAAACTAGGTTTGCGGTTTTCGCGAGAACCGGGGCACGAGGGGACGATCAGGAAGTTGGACGTGGAAGAGCTTCGAGAGGGCTACAGGTGCGCGGCGGTTTGGTGGGGTTCGGTGGTGCAGATCGGCGGCGGCGACGGTTTGAAGGTCGGAAGTTTGGAAGGGGATATCTCGACGTAGAGGCGACGATAGGGGGAGCTCCTTATATGGATTTGAAGAGGGGAGGGAGAACTACAAAAAGTTGATCTGGGGGAGGAGCTAATTCGAGCTGTGGCGATCGGAAATCGCCAGGGAAGGGGAAAAAGGGTTTCCGTCGGGGTCGGGGGGGGGGGGGGGTTTCTGATTTTTTTTTTTAATTTATGAATGGAGAAATATGATTGGTCAAGGATTATATTTAATTTTTAAATAGTGTTTTCTCAAACGAACTCCTTTTTAAACCCAACGACTGTCGCCCCTAGATAAATACCCCCATTCCGGACACAATGGGATATGTTTCGTAGGCCAATTCGACTGTTACAGTCAGTTATTTTTCAAATTAAAGTATAAAACATTTAATTTTTAACTCTAAACGCACATTTCAATTTGCCAGGGCCACAAACTGATTCGAAAAATTCCAGAAAAATAAATCTAGCTATGTTTTGATGCTACGGTCCCAACAAAACTAGTTTCGTCGAATTCTGAGGTCGTTTGAAAAATGGCCATTTTCTGGTCGATCCAATTTAACAGAAATCGACCAAACACATTTTCTTTTGCTACGCTCACATACTAGCTTCAAAAATTATGAAATTTGAAACCTAGCAATAGTTTGACATCTCGGACTCAACAAAAGTGGTTTCGTCGAATTCCGAGGTCGTATGCAAAATATCAATTTTCCAGGCCTATATATTCTATATACCGACCCTTCTGAAAATTCATTCGGCCATAACTTTTAATTCCGTTATGAAACTTCGATTTTTCAGATTCGTTAGAAAGGTATTGACTAACAGATTTAAATATTTTTGGTTTCGCTAAAATCCGTTATATTTTCCAACCTGCATAGTCGGTCAAAGATTGAATTCAAATTTTCAAACTGACCCACTATTTCTAATTCACTATTTTATTGAAATATTATATTTCAATGGTTCAAATTCCTTTAACATAACCAATTTAAAATTTTTAAATTGGCTCGTATTTTCCGGGTTATTACACTATAACTCTTAGATTTTCTTACTTTCAAATACTTATATTCGATAATCTCTTTTTTCGAATAAATCTTATTCGATTTAACTCCTGTCGAATAACTAGATTCGATCAACTCACTTCGAATATTTCTGATTCAATTATCTCACTTCGAATATCTCTGATTCGATTATCTCACTTCGAATATCTACTATTCGATTATCTCACTTCGAATATCTACTATTCGATTATCTCACTTCGAATATCTACTATTCGATTATCTCACTTCGAATATTTCTGATTCGATTCACTTCTTCGAATAACTAAATTCGATTAACTCATTTCAACTCTAGTCGAATAAACTAAATTCGATTAACTCCATTTGAATAACTCTAGTTCGATTTAACTCTATTCAATAACTCTAGTTCGATTTAACTTTATCAATTAACTCTAACTGGTTTAACTCTACGGTTTTAACATAACTGGTTAACCCAGATGATTTACTCTAATTGATTAACTCTGACTGGCCAACCCTAACTGATTAACTCTGATTGGTCAACTCTAATTCATTACTCTAACTCGATTTAACTCTAGTTGATTAACTCAAACTGATTAACTCTAACGGTTTATCACTAATGGGTTTACTCTAATCAATTACCCTAATTGATTAACTCAAATCAATTAACTTAAATCAAATAACTAATATTTGATTAACTCATTTTAATTAACTTCTTTTGATTAGCTCCTTTCAACTCTATTCGAATAAACTATATTCGATAACTATTTTAACTCTATTTATTTAGCAAATAAATATTCTTTTCAATTCTATTTAAAATGTTTTACAAATATTTTCTCTTTTTATTTCCATTTGTAATTTTTTTACAAATATCTTCTCTTTGCATTTGTTGAACAAATATTTCCCTTTCTGATCTATTTGTTTTGCAAATATTTTCCTTTATATTTGTTTGACAAATATATTTCCTTTATATTGGTTTGACAAATATATTTCCTTTATATTTGTTTGACAAATATATTCTCTTATATTTGTTTGAAAAATATATTCTTTTAACCCTTTTGATTCTTATAATTATTTCCTTCTCTAAAAATCCTTTTTTTCCTTTTATATATAAAATCCAGTGATTTTATATAAGTAAATTATTTTTCAAATTATTCTTTGAAAATCTCCTTTTCCCATTCCGGTATTTCTATGGTACTTAATACATCAAATCACGATGACCAATATCGTCCAAACACATATAATCAACAACAGATTATAAATCACATCATATATCACAATATATGAAAACAACAATAAAATACTGTTGAGGAATCCAGCCGGATTCCTCCAGCATGTTTCCCTGCATCCACAGATGTTACACAATAAAATCAACATCACTTTCAGTTCCATATGATATATTCTGTTAAACAGAATCAATATAGAAATTCAACTAACTGACTAGCAGTTCAATCAAGCAGTAAACACACAGCAATCAACAGATGATTAACAGTTCTAAAAATACGTTGTAAAAATATAACTATTCAGAGTTGGTGAGTTTTACTCACATTGGAAGTTCATCGTTAGAGAACGATAAAATGTTGTTTGATTTGAATCAAACAATTTATTTCTCCATAAATTCATATGAGCCACAATCCACTCCCAGTCAACTCCATTGGATAGTGTACGTCCATACGATCCTGACGGATCTTGTTTCGTCAGATTCCGATAACATATGACAAAGATATCAACTAAATAAGTTTATGTACACATTATATAATTTAAATTTACTGATTTAAATTATTTGGGCCCATTCTTTTCTAACCTGGCCCATTCACGTTTAAACCCACCCGCTCCAATTCCTCTCCCCTAAATCCGAACGCGAGGCTCCAGGCAACAGCAATGGCCATTTACCAAACTTCTTGCTCCGAATCCTCCTTCCACACTCATTTAAACAACACGCAAATACTACCATTGAACTCCTCTCTGCATCCTCTTTCTCCTCACGCCCATTTTACTCCGCTCGAAATCATACTGGCAGAAGCGAGTTTGGCCAACACCTACAGGTGGCGACACAACGAACGTCGAACCTCCTCAAAACAACGCACCAAGGTGCGGATTCTCCTTCCGATCCCAAAACTACACTCAGAATCACGAATTAATGCACCAACACTTTGAGAACCTCAACCCTAATTTTACTGTCTAAAACCCAGCGAACCAATACTGACGGCGAACCCTTAATATTGGGTATAGAACTGAAGCATTCATCAATACAAGCTCATATATATATATATTTAATTTGATTTATAAGAATTTATTTGTATTTCCCCTTGATTTTAGAAGATCAAAAAATAATTTTCCTGAAGAAAGAAGTTACGGCTGATAAAACATTTGACCGTGGTAAATGAAATTAGGTTTAGGAAGTAAAAGGTATTATATACAAGATTTTTAATATTTTTATATTCGATTAAAATATTAATTTTAAATCCTACGTTGTTTCTATTCATCTTTAAAAATCCCTATGGTCACATACAATACCCAAAAATCACGAAACTGGACATATAGGTACAGTTTGACATTACGGCCCCAACGAAACAGGTTTCATCGAATTCCGACTCCGTTTGCTCACACAGCGTATTTTTAACCCTCAAAATACTGACTGTTTTCACTCTAAAAATCCGTACGGCCAATCAGTGACTTTAAAAATCACGAAAATTGAAATCTAGTAATAATTTAACATTGTGGATCCAATAAAATTAGTTTCGTCAAATTCTGAGGTCGTTTGCAAAACTGGCTATTTTCAAAGCTCTAAATAACCCTTTCAAATATGTAAATATATTTAAAAACAATTAAATTTAATATTTAAAAATAAATATTGTCGTATATATTCACACTAGAATACCCTACAGCTCAAGAATAATCCTATATGGATTTCTAACTCGATATTTCAAATCCTGATTAAATCGATATTCGATTTATAATGAAATTCCTTATATATATATCGTTATAAATTATAAAGAAACTACATAGTGACTTTTCTAAAATTTGATTTGGTCATAAATCAAAATCTACACGACGAAATCCCGATTTTTCTCTTCCATCAGAAAGATATACTTCACCAGCTCCGAACGTTTCTTGTTTCACAGAAATCCGAGTTAAAACGGCTTTTGTATATTCAGCTGAAGTTCAAATCGCCAAATAAAGAACTGCCGCGCCATTTGGAGCTCGATTTTAATTATAATATAATTAATATGTTATAACGTCATCGATTCAATATATTCGTTTTTATATTTTGAATCGAAACTCAACCAAATCTCGTATACTATTCAATTCACACACTATTGTGAATTCTACTATTTTTAATTATTTCTGAATTAAATATATTATTTAATTTATTGTTTTAATTAAATATTCACCATTATTTAATTCAACGACCATGAAATCCTTTTAATCACCTTTTAAATAATTAAATAAATAAATTATTATACCGCTCAAAATGCGGGTCATTACACTCCTTCAGCCTTTCGCTAACTAAAACCAACATCCCACTTGACGCAAAGGAATTGGCTTATACAAATGTTTTTTATTGACAAATTTGTGTTATATAAAACTGATTTTGTCTCTGAGTAGAAATCTTTCGATAATCTTTTTTGAGTGTAAGTCGTCAGTGAGCAAAGGTATAAGGAAGGAATTTCACTGATAATAGCTGATATTAGAGAGCAATAGTCTTTTCTAGAGCATATAGAATTTAAAAAGCAAGAGTTTTTAGGATGAGATGCGATGCGAGGAAGAAAGAAGAAAATAAGTTTCTTTTCATAATGGATAGTTATAGCCTAGTCAGACGTTTGGATTTGGGTTCAGACATCTTACTCAATTTAATTTTTTCTCAACCCTTGTGTCAGATGTCTGAATCATTGTTCATATGTCTAGTCTAGTTGTGGAATTAATCCCGAGACCTAAATCAGACGTCTAGTTGAAATTTCAAATGTCTCACATAAAAGTGTGCATGTGTTTCCTTTATGCACCAAACGTCTAGACTTGGAAGACGAGCCGGATGTTTGGTTTCTTTTAAAACTATATGATACACTTTTTAAAATATTTTGTAATAAGTGCATTTGTATGTGTGTTTTTAAGGGATATTTTATGAGATATCAACTCTAAAACACAAATAATAATTTCTTACAATAATCTCATTGATTTTTCGTATATTACGATACTCTCATTGAATCTTTTACTTAGTGGAAATTCTATTTTTGGTCAATCGCAAAACTCTGTACTTGTAAGTGGTTAAAAAACATGATTATATTTAGCTGTTGTTGACGTCAAAAGTTGGCCACTAGTGACAGTCAACTCCCAATCGTGTGGAGAGCACACGAATAATAATTATAGAATATGGTAAAGTAAAGAAAACAGGGAATATTCAAGACTTTTTATAGTGGTTCGGCAAAGATGGTGCCTACGTCCACTTTATATGTATTGATATACTTTTGATTACAAGTACAATGCTTTTTCTTCTTGAAGAATGATGGAAGATGAGAATTTTTAAGAGGACTAAGAATTGACTATTTAAGGTGTGAGCCGTAAGTCTTCTTTTCTTTAGAGCTTAGATTGCCCAAAACAACCTGCCTTTCTTCTTTGGGGAAGAAGGTATTTATAGATGGAGAAGTCGGCTAGGGTAGATGCAACATGGCCCGCTCTTTCGGAAAAGCTTGGACATGTGGAGCATGATCCTTGGGCATAGTTGCGGCTAGAAGACTATTTCCACTGTCAAACAGTAGTATCCTCGGAAATTATGGCTTACATGGAACTTGATATGAGGTGTATTAAAAGGAGGGCTTTGGCTGTAAGCGCTTGACCGTCTCTGTTGCCTTGAGAATAGGTCTAAATAATAAATGCCTTGGATGGATATTTACAGATGAATCCGAGATATTCGGTCGATCCGATTTTGATGGAAACAGCTAACTCGGACGGTTAAGAAGACCGATTCTTCCAGGCTCGATGAGCCATTGCTTGAAGGAGACTAGCTCGAGTTAGCCTTGGTTCGGGCTGGCCTAGACCGAACCTTGCCTGGGCTTTTTGGAATGTGGGTTGTCCTGTTCGACTGATCGGTCGATGTTGAAGAGAGTTTCTGGGTATTTGGGCTTCGATCCGTTGAATCGTGACAGCTTTTTCCAAAAAGTTGGTTAGCATTTTCCCCCTCAGACTGCATCTTTCTTGGTAAAGGATGTGTTTTCTGATCCTTGCATCGAAGTTCAATATGCGGGTAGTGATTGTTGCGCTAAACCATATTAAGGCCAGAAATCCGATGGGTAAGAAGAATAAACTCGGTGCTACCAAACAGCATATTAATGAATCATTAGAATATAAACTCACAGATGAACAAAATCAATTTATAAATAAAAAAGATCATCAGCATCTCACTTGCTTTATTTAGCTAGAGAATAGTGCTACTTAATGTTATTCTATACTATAATGTTTGATTTTTGTAAATATATTATTTCCCAAAAAAATAAATGGCATGAACTGATCAAGAAATTTAAACCACATTCCATTCTACCTACGAAAAACTGGTCGTGGTCGTGGTTGTACTACCATTTATTTGGGCTTTTTCCTTTGTATAGATTATGGTTATTTTAACTTGTAGTGTTTCAAAAAATAAAATTTACCCAAAGGAACAATACCATTATCCCAAATAATAATATACTCAACATTCAAAAAAGTGATCGGACAATATTCAAAATAGCACTGGACAGAAATGCGAACCATACATGTGTAGAATTAGTTACTTGGTTTTTTTTCCTGTTGAACATGTTGGAACACAACTACATGAATATACAATTCAGGTTTTCAAGCAAACTCTAACAAGTACAATGACCTAGCTAACTCACCTTGACCTGATAAAATTAATCCTTTTATCATTACCATTATTTTTGAAATTATTTATCTTCTTTATTTCAAAATAAAATAAAATTTGAAATGTACTCAAAGTCTTGTTTCAGTATAAGACTACCTAGAAACAAGAAGTTAACCCACTACCTCACAATATCAATTGAAAGCGTAGGCAAGAAGTACTATTAAACGAGCTAACAAAATGATTGAATACACAACAAGGTGTGCAACAAAATGAAAAATTGTCAACTACATAAAACTACATCGAACCCTAGATATTATTAGCATAACGTTGAAATAGTTTCTGCATATCAATGCCCAGCTAGCCTTACAGATCATGATACACAGGACAATACTAATAAAGTAGTTTTAGCACCTATGAACGCACATCTCAGTTTTGTTGCATAAGACAAAATCTACTATCCATCACATGTCATGAAACAAAGATACGTTGATTGAGACTAAAACTCAAACGGGAAGAGGAAAGTACATTGTAGCTGCCAATTTATTTATAACAATAACAACGACCAAACCTAAATAAACTTACAGACTGATCCTCCTACTTCATGTAGTGCAGCTTCTGTTGCCGAGGATATGTGTCCTTTGGATAGTCCTATTTTTGGTGGAGTATTTTTGGTGACTATTCACGTCCCGCCTAATTACCTGTTCAAAACACCAAAGGTGTCATTCCACACCAAAGTTTTCCATCCAAATATCAATAGCAATAGCAGCATTTTCCTTGACATCTTGAAGGAACAATGGAGCCTTGCTCTCACCATATCTAAGGTGCTCTTGTTAAAGGTGGACTACCTAGCAGCTCTCAATAGATCTAGTTCAACTCCCACAACACGGACAACAAATCAACATAATGTACAGTGGAGCTCAAGAGCAATACTTGATAGTCAAGAATGATACTCATGAATCTTCAACAAAAAAATGTTTAGAACATAAAACCTATGACTATTGCATAACTTACAGTAAAACACTCAAAGACAGCCTTAACCAAGATGGTGGGTTCCTGCGACAATTCTTGAGGAGGTGGCTCTTTGTTAGGATGGAGGAGGAATTCTGGTAATGGTGGCTTTAGCCTGGAAATTGATATTTCTTTTCTCAGGTGGCTTGGATTCCAAGGAGAATGAAGGAGAGGAGTAGAAGTAGCGAACGATACCCCTATAGAATTGAAATCGAAATTATCGGCTGACTTGGAGAAAGAGGAAATGGACAACTATCGGTAAGTGGAGCGGAGAAGTCGAGATTCTGGTAGGAAATCGAAGGGTATAGGATGATTATCGGTAGATTGATATGGAGATTTCTTTTTTTATTTTAAGCAAGAAATAAAAGAAAAAAGAGGTGGTTGTTGGATGGTACAGCGAGAATTGATTATATTTAGGGTTTATTACAGAGAACAACGGTAGGATGTTGGTCCGTACCATAGATCTAATGGTAAAAAAAGTACAGTGATTTTATGATTTTTTAATTTTATTTATAATTGTCCAAGGCTTAGAATTTAAGTATAACTTGGAAATAAAAATGGATACTTTATTCCATAGCTGATAGATATTTCTACATACATGAATAGTGCCATATCCTTATTAATTATCAAATATTCTTAAGTTTACTTCAATTTTTTTAAAATAACCAAATATAGCTATTAATTATCAAATAATAAGTAATAAGTATTAATTCCTAATTATTAAATAATAGTCTTAGCTATTAAGTATTAATTATTTAATAGTAATTTATGATTATTATTTATTAAAGAATAATTATCAAAATTTAATTTCATAAATTATTAATATAATTATATGTTATTGGTAATTATTTCTTAATTGTTTTCAAATATTAAGTACTAAACACAAATTGTTATGCGTATGTTAGTGATATTGATATTGATTATTAATTATTAACAATCTAATATTAATTAATAATTATTTATTAATCATTAAATTTAATTTATAAATATTAACTTTAATTTACTAATTATTCACAATTAACTATAATTAATTATTAAATATAAAAAGTAATTATTAATTATTTCTAATAAATAATAATTATACATCATTAATTGATAATTACTAATAATTATGAAGTATAAATAATGATATACGTAAGCGTTGTTTATGATTATTGATATTTGCGTTTATTTTGATTAAATTTATTTATAGTTGTTTCGGTGCAATTGCTTAACCTTTAATGAATAAATGCAAATAACACTATTTATTTCTATGCATTTACTTCTGTTCCTAAAGAATTGATGCAAATAACACTATTTGCTTCTCTCGCAAAGACGACAATAGCAAATAACATAATTTGGTTCAGTGCATTTGCTTTAGTTGTTAACACAACAAAAGCAAATAAAACTATTTGCTTCTGTTCTGAACACAACGGAAGCAAATAACACTATTTGCTTCTGTTTGGAGCACAACAGAAGAAAATAACACTACTTGCTTCAATGCATTTGCTTCGGCTGTTAACAAAACTGAAGCAAATGATACCATTTACTTCAGATGTTAGCAAAACAGAAGCAAATGAAGCGAGGCAACAGACCTATTTTGTAGTAATGCATGGAGCTAATATCCAAGAACTATGAAGCACTTCAAAGTAGGAATGCTACGAAGGCTGATGGTAAGAAGCAAGCCATAAATCCCTATGCAAACACACCACCGTCACCTGGATATAAAGCCAGACCTCCTGATGTTATTGTTGCCAATACATCAGCCTTGTCTGCAGCTGTAATTGGAAGCGGTGCGGGAAAATCACCTATTACACACAGTGAGACAAGGGCAAAGGTTAATACACTTTATGATAATTGTTAAATACAAATAATGGAGTATTCTATGCTTTCTTTCTGGCACAATGGAAATGAAATGTAATTTTAAGTGATGTAATTGGATGTAAAGAAACAATGCATAGTATTTTTCACCTGCACAGGAACATGTATTTTGTAGTTGATATACACTTGGTATATCATCTGTGTGAGTTGTATCTTTCACCTTTATTTAATAAAGTCTAACGGATTACTATAAAAATCGGTCAGCCTTGCCAAAAAAATATACCAGTTAAATTGGAAGTTGCAAATAACTTAGATTGATTGGTTAAGAAAATGGGGTTTCTTTAGATAGTTTGATTTTTTTAAGAAAACAACATACTTAATTGCAAGACTGAAAAAGAAGAAGATGGGTTAGTGTAAAAGAGGGATTTAAATTTATTTTGCACTATCCAGTAGTTAAGAACTAAGTAAAAGAAATGTCTTGCAATATGGATTTCTGGTTGTAGGATTATTTGTATTAAATTATGGAAGAAAATTCTTAGTAAATTTTTGGTAACCAACAAAAGAGAATAAATATAACTTCTAGAAATTAAGATTTACTAGGATGGTAAATAAAAAGAGTAATATAACTGAAAGAATTTACAAGAAAAGAGTTAGAAATCAAGTTAGATACTTGATAGCCTAAAAAAGAACAAGTAAAGTATAAGATAAAGATCTGATATTTTGGTATAGAAAAAAGAAAGTAATAATATTATTATGCTAAATAATTTCTTACATAATTAAGATAAGTAGAAATTAAGAGAAAGCAAGAGCAATATCATGATAATAAGATAAAAGTAGAATAAGGAAGATAAGATTAAGTGAACGTGTCTGAAAAGATTAGATATAGGTCTAATAATAAATGTGAGATGCATTTAGAGTAGTCCAAATACGTTGATCTCACAAGGCGAGTTTCAAGTAGCATTCCCAATCAGTCGAGGATTGATGATCTCAAGAAGATCGGGACCAACCATGCCGAAGATAAGAAGCTTAAACTTCAAAGAAAGGATACCCTGAGAATGGCCCTCTAGTGCCCCACGAGCCGGACTATTATTAGTCACTTAAGGCCATTTGCTAATTTAGTAAAGGTGGACATCCCTACAGTCAATTAATACCCTATGGCGGATCCCAGCCACTTAAGACCTCGTCTCTAGCTTCAAAGTCATAAATAATTTCTCTTGTAGGTCGAGAAATAGTAACGACCACTTACTACTAGGTTTGGGTTAGGAACTCAACTTCTTTTTAAGAGAACCCTCCCGGTGGACCCTCTTGTCACTATCTAACTGACCCTATGGGTGAACTCCGTGCCACTTAATACTTCCCTTAGATGGTGATACCTTATAGTAGAAAGGCGGAACCAATGACCATTTAAGACCTTTGTAAGGGGGAGTCCCATGACTTAGGTCCTAAACCAATTAGGAATGTACCTAGCCCAAACTACTTAATACCCTAATCAAGGTAGGTCAGCCACTTAATACCTTTTTTCCAAGGCAGACCTACTTCACACACACAAACAAACACACACACACACACACACTAAACATCTCACATTAAACCAACCACTTGTAGATGCTAGATTTACTGGGCAGTTCCGGGTAGGCTTCTACAATAGGTTGGACCTAACCTCATATCATAGTGTACTAATTATAATGGTTCATGACACTTAGACCTCTCACATTAATTAGACTTACTTGTAGATGCTGGATATGTCAATCGGTTCCGGGCAGGCTTCTACTATAAGTAACAGTTAACCTCGTGTCTATGTGTCATTAATTTATTTAAAGCCGTTAACACATATAAATGTGCAAATTCCTATGGGGACATTCGAATTCAAATTCCTAATTTAACCATATTTATTACACACTTAATACGTATAAGTATTACGTTGTTTACATTATATATATAGACGTGATTTAAGTGAACACAATTAACGTTGCTGTGTTTCGAAATGTCAATCCCTTTTCAAATAAAAGGGTACAACTTATTATTTACCATATTTCCTTCAATCATGGCATAAATGTATATATTAACATGTAACAATCAAAACGGGAAAAACAACAATAGCACACAAAACTTGCAACCTAGTTTTGATTTGATTATCTAAATAATAAAAGATAAACGAAATGTCCTATATCCAATATGTATAATTATTACTTTTTAACGGATTCACTTTTATGTATGTTTACACACAAAATCTTAATAATTGGATATCTTGTAAACAATATGTTCAAAACACTATTTAGAAAATAGAGATATATATACCTATTCAAATTTACATTTCTATCCAAATCTTAACATTTTGCACAAAACCATACATATAAAATTGCACAAAATAAAATAAGATGAATCCCACAAAATATAGAGAATTGTACAACACTAATCATGCTTCTCTTTTATTAATTCAATAATCCTAAAACCACAAACACAAATAGATTAATAATTCCTTCATACAAACAATAAGCAAAATGGTAGATTTAAGGAATTTTTGTGTTGTTTTCTTTTCGTAATATCAAATCTTCCTAGGTATAATAATCCAACTTTAAAATAACAAATCATAGAAAATATAATCTTAAATGAATTCCACTCACAGTGTTGTAAGAATGAGCAACAACATAATTGAGTAAAATAAATTTTGGATTTGGCATTCGTAAACAATCGCGCTCCAATCTTTCAAATATATATATATATATATGTATATGTATATATATAAGAATCACATATTAGAATCTTATATATAAAAATATAAATTCCAGAATAAATCTAAATCTAAATTAGAATATAATAAAAGAGATAAAATAGGTTAGGTAGATAGAAGTAAAACCTAAACCCTTTTCTTTTTCGGAATTAGCAATGGTAGAAAAGCATCATAGAGGCATGAAGAAGAATGGTTGTAGGGTTTTTAGTGAGGGTTTGGGGACTTATGTATAGTTAACATCATGTATAAGGATTGTTAAATTCAATAGATTAATCTAATTAGTCCGTTTGATGAAAAACATGATTAATTCCCTCTTTAAAACCACGCTCACTGGGCTCCCCTACAAGAGGGTGGTTGACAGTCGACCCCCTTCCACGGGGTGGTCGACCCTTCTTCTGGGTCAATCCCAAGAGATAATTTATCCTATACGTTACTTTTTATTACTTCCTTGATTTATTTTGATCGATTTGTTACCTTATTTTAATTATTCTTATCCCCATTGCGTATAAATATATACACACAAGTTTGAATTCAAAAGGAATATTCTTATAATGACTATCCAAATTAATATATTCTAGGTTTGTATATTTATTTGTTTGAAATTCAAACTTTGTACGTCTCTCTCTTCAATGGGGAGAGGAAAGGGTGATTCCTCAATCAACCGGAACTTCGATGGTGTAACAACCCGTATTTTGATAACGTGTTATAACCATAAATCTAGGCAGAATTAAATTTTAAAATAAGAACCAAGGGAAACGGGTTGCACCGTTACGTTCGTCTCGGAATTCTGCATGAAATCGAGTCCGAGTTTTCGAAAATCGGAGTCCGTATGACCAAGTTATGGCTCCCCAAAGTTTCAGAAATTTTCAGAGTTCAAAACAGTTCGAATTCGAGTTCAAATTCAAATTTCAAAACCTAGACAGACTGGGCGGGAAATTTCCCGCCCAGCACCCCAGGTCGATTGGGGAGTCGACTGGGCAGTCGACACCCCCAGGACCAGGTCGACTACGCAGTCGATTTGGGTGTCGACCTGGTCCCCGAACCTGGTTTGGGCCTGTTTGCTCATGCTTGACCCTGTTGGCTTGTTTGAGGGCCTGTGACGATTTTTGGCGGTTCAGATCGATTCTAGGGTTTATCCTATGGCCTAAACTAGTTGTTGCAACTATAAAAACACCATAAGACCTAGCCTAACTGACCACAAATCTTTCTAACACCATTATGCTGCTAAGTCTCCTCTTGAACCATGGCCGCCGCCTCCAACTTGAAGCTTAAGCATTCAAACTAGATCCAAATCGAAGGCCAATGTTTCTACAACAATTCAAAGGAATAGATCAACATCTCAACAACGATCCTACGACCATTTCTGTTCTTAGTTCTCAAAAACCACGATCTGTAAGCCCCAGTTACTCTTAGATCTAAACTCTAAACTTAATATGGACATGTGTAAATTGAAGTTGAACATAAACATGATAACTACTTGAGACCTATTCTTGTATATCTTTGATCTATGACTATTCCTTTTTGATCTATAATTTTAGATCTACTCTTGTTCGCCCTAGATCTATTCACCTTGAACCTAGTACCATTCATATTAAACCTTGATTTGTGGAATACTGATAAGAAGTTGATTTATGGGCCTGTTCATGTCATAACCTAAACCCTATCATGTCCATTATTTTAACATGCCTGTGATGTTGTGATGTTGAGACTATCGCTAGTCACAAGTTTAGGATTATCATCTTATGTCATTTATTGCTATGTTTATCACCCTATTTCATATGCCAGTGATGTTATGATCATATCTCAAGTTACATCAAGCTTGCCTTGAAATCACCTTTGCCACTTTATACCCATCCTTGTTATGTTATTCCCTAGTTACATTTATTGCCTTGATTCGAATTCACGAGCGTTGGGGACGCGATTTGGGTAGTTTAGGAAAACCTGAATTTAGTACGAACTTGAAAACATGAATATCGTTATAACTTGAGCTTGGATAGGAACATGAACTTGACATGAAATTATACTTGAAAATATGAATTTGGGACATGACACTTAGATAACTTGAACGTGGCCAACTCGAGGTTGGGTTGAGTTTGCAGTATAAATCTGCTCGGAACCGCCCAGCGAATCTAGTAACTGCAAACAATAGGACCCAATGTGAGTAGTTGGTCATACGGCACTCGAAACCCGAGGTTAGACTAGGTTATGGTGTAAAACTGCCCGGACCCTCCCGACACATCCAGTAACCATAACAAAGTCTAATTTGAGAGGTTAGCGGTGCATTTAGTAAATTAATGCCACTGGATAGGGTTAAGTCATGGACCACTTGAATATACTTAACCAATTTGACACGTTGATTTGATAGGGTTAAGTCATGAACCGCTTGAACACACTTAACCAACCTGACACATGATTCGTAGGACTAAGTATTGAACTAGAACGACGGCTGAGTTGATGCGCCATTGTAGGTTCAGGCGGACTAGGGTCATGCACTTAGTCCAGAGTTGAAAAAGCAGGCATTGGGCATTAGTAGGATTATCTATGCATTCTTGATTCGTGTCGGTGGTTGGCACCCTAGGGCTTGATACACCCTATGGAGGACCTAGCAAAGGTGACTACATTCGTGATAGGGCCGTATGACACAGACACACGACGAGCTATACTTGTAGGGAGCCGATCGATTAGATCATACCGTTGGACCCCGAATTGGGTCACTTCACGATATTGGGCCAAGGGATTATTTCTTGATTTATAGTTGACACGGGATTAGTATACCAGTATAGTTGATATGGCGAACCTTGAATATGCAATGTTAGACTTGAGTTATCTTGTTAGCTTAGTTATCATGTCAGACTTATCATCATTCCTATGTTTAATTCCAGTTTATTCATGTCCTGTTAACTTTACTAGTTTCTATGCTGATAGTCACTAGGGCTTACCAGTCTTTTTGACTGACCCGTTTTCTTTCGCCTCTTTGTCTTTCGTTCCCCCCCAGGTTCTCAGGGAGGAAACTCTAGCTCTTAGCTTGGACTTTGCTTGCTTTCTGTCAGCTCATGTACGGTTTGGTCTTGAGCTATGCTATGGCTGTACTCATGCACTTTTTGGGGAATAATATTTTACTTATGTTGTTTTAAGTACTTTGCTTCTTTAGAACTTGATGTAATGAAATAATGACTTGCCATTTTGATGTAAGAGGTTTTGACTCTATTTTTTAGTAATGAGATTTGGTTTTAAAGTCTATATCCGCTGCTTTATATACTCTGTTTTATCTATGTTCTGTCTTGTGTTATCTCTGTGTCTGTTTACTAGATAATACCCCTCCAAAACTAGGGCATTCTCTTTGTGAGTGACCCTAGCGGAGGTGGGGTGTTACATTTGGTATCAGAGCAGAAGGTTACCAGACTGGGCAAAAGTTTTAAAAACCTTCTGAAACTATTTTCAAAACCGTTTATAAAGAAGCATTTTTCAAGAAAAGATTTATTTTTAAGAAAAGGCTGTTCCCCAAAAGCCATTAGCACTTTCCTTTGTTTCCTCGTTTGAATCTTTTTCCTTTTCGCTTTTTAGCATGTCTGATCTTAACCTTCCTGAGGGAGTACCCATACCTGGCTGGTTCCGAAGATACTTGGAAGCTAGGGCCAATGGCGCGGGCCCGACAGATATCCCACCTCCTCCACCCCCGGTGGCCACGGTTCCTCCTCCTCCTCCTCCGGGTACCGCCTTCGCCAAAATATGCAAGGACTTTATAGGAATGGGCGGCAAGAACTTCGTTGGAACTAAAACCTTCGTTGAGGCGCGAAATTGGCTAAAAGAGGCTGAAGACTTGTGTAACGACCCGCAAATCCGTGCTATCTGAATTGACTAATAACACCACACGTCCAACCCAAATTGCACAGAAATACGAATCATTATTAGAAAGAAGTTAGAGGATGAGAAATAGAAAGAAAGAAATATTAGAATAGAAGAAACGAAGATCACAAACTCACAGCGGGACGAATAAAATATATTATATAACATAACTTTTGAAATACAAATCAGTAACTTTATATACATACCATCATCAGAGCACAACAGTCATTTCTGGAACAGTTATAAACATCTGTTTCCAGATACAAACAAGGTCCACAGCGGAATATATGATAGCCTATAGCTAACCGGTGAAGCCTCCTGCTTCCAGCTCCTCCAAATGAATCTGTGAAATCCCGACTACTTGACTGCCCGTACAAATTTGAGCACCCAAGAGTTTAGGGAAAACAAAACAAAATAAACTCTGGGTCAGTCATGGGACTGGTGTGAGTAAACTCCAACCACTTGTTTAACTTTCAAAACCCTTTCGAAAGAAAAGATAATAGTAAGACCAGCCCACACATAAACATGGACGGTTTTTACCTTACTATAACCCAAAACACTTTGATACGAAAATCCAGCGATATTATAATAATGTCTACATCAAGTAAATAACCAAATAGCAGAACGCTTGCATCTCACGCTCCACATACATAGTATAAAATCAAAAACCGCATGGCACTTATTGGAGATTGGATTTCCAACATGACAAGGTATGGGACCACCTTCCGACAGTGCATCTCTAGAGGCGAATACACCTGGGTTCAACAAGAACGTCTTGCAACCCGGCCCACACATGACCGACCACTCATTTCGCTTGAGTGTATCGAATGTATATCACCAACGGTTGGACTCAAACCACCGTTTCCCGAATGGGCAGAATCGATAGATTAAGAAACAAAAGGAATTTCTCTAGATAGGTGTACACCCTAATGGGAGCGACCCACATAGCCATGCTGCCTGCCCAATTTTTGTCCTTTCCTGGTTGTTGAGGCCTGAGGCTACGAATACTTACCATTCATTGATAGCACAATCACTTTGAATGCTACATTGTCAGATCCGTTAATCACTAGTTGAGTTTGCACAAATATTCTGGATATTATGCTAAGGGAATAAATCCGTTGCAACCATATATATTTATACAGACTAACCCATTTGATCATTGGAAATACTCTGTCAGACATTCGTCCATTTACGTTCGTTCTGGGATTGAACGAAACCGAAGGCACAATTTCTATTTATAGAAAAAGCCCTTGCACTTCACTCCATCTTCGATTATCTTCATATAATCTGATTCGCAACGCTACTGCCAATACAGAGTGGTTCACGAATAATAATCCAACCGGTCTCTCCATATTGACAACGATGGTCAAAATCTTCGATAGTCTGTGATTTAACTATCGAATAAAACAAGTGTTCATCCAAACATATCAAACAAATCACTGGGCTCTTTAATTAATATTCCATTAATTAAATTTCTTCTCCGGTTCTTTATCAATATTTGTTAACCAAATATTTTCAATAACCATATTGGCCTTATACGTTATTTGGAAAACATTTCCATGCATCGCCTTCTTTTATTTTCTGCACTTAGAAAATATATTCTATTTGAAATTGAAAACAATTCCAATCACCTATCTCTTTCCCGACTACTTTAATTATACTCAGGAAATATTTACTCTTATACTTCCAAAATTTCACCACTTGGGTTAAAACGAATGTTGTGTAAAACATCGTCACAACAACCCAAAATACTTCCTTCAACTGAATCTCTTTAAACATTGATTTTCGAGACCGAGTCTTGCCATTTATCAGCCAATAATAATAATCCATCAAGTTGGGGTATAATTACCTCTCAGACCTTGACTGAAAATATTATTAACTTCAAAACAGACCAGACTGCTACTCGAATAATCAATACCATATAAAACCAATTTTCCATCTCTAAAATGTATATATATTTCCCATTTTGTTTATACTGTTTTATTTTTAAGTTCATTTCCTTATCGAATTCTATATATATCGATACACTGATTCTAATTATCAAATTTTCTTAAAAATATTCTAACTTCTTAAATTTCCGGAAAAATTCGCCATAACCTCCCCTACACCGGGAGCATCGGGAAATTGCAAATAGCCTTCCCGGTCCTTCTTATCTCGAAAAGAAAAAGAAAAAGCCAAGCGGCTTGCCGATACGGCGCATAAAACCCATAAATGAATTAAACATGTACCTTATTGTCGAGCACTATATTTATAAACTTCATATACTTCATATCAACCCTGCTTACACCTATTCACCTGTTTTGCAATTCAATTCAACTCAATCCAATTATTTGAATTCAGTTTCGCCCATTTATTCTTTAATTAGCTCCTTAATCCATTTCACTTGTTGTTTGAACATATCACGTTCAAATATATATTAATTTGTTTATACAACAATCGAATGTCATTTCTAATTCAAGTTCATATTTGATTTTGAGTATGCATTTACAATCCCCCTTTTCTGATTCAAAGTCCAATTTCCATTTCGATTTCCATTAACCAATTCTTCTTCAATTTAGTTAGTTCAATTCAACAACTAAAAATCTGATTTTTTTTTGTTTCAAAAATCAGTTCACTTACTTCACTGGAGTTCATATTTATTTTGTATCTCTAGTCTGGATTCATCAAATGAAATTCTGGATTTTTATTTCTTTAAAAATCCCTTTTATTTCCTTAAATAAACCCTTATGGTTTATAAAGGATTCTGGCGCAATTTTTCTGAAAATTTGATTTTGACATAACTCAAAATCCATACGACGGAATTCAGATTTTTCTCTTCCATTAGAAAACTATTATCAAATGGGTCCTGACGTTTCTTATTTCACAGAATTCCGACTTCAATTGAGTCCTGTATACTTAATTGAAGTTCGAAACGCCGATTTACGAACTGCAGCGCTGCGACGAGCTCGTTTTTATTATATTTAATATATATATGTTTAAACTTCGTTTGAATGAAATTCAACTCCATTCTGATATATATTAATATATTCAAGTCCATAGTTTAAATTCCATTTGAATTCCATATTCAAATCCCATAGTTTAAATTTTATTTGAATTCAATTTGAATCTCCTATATTCAAATTTCATTTTCCATCTCCATTTGAATTCTAATATTCAAATTCATTTCCAACACCATTTGAATTATAATATTCAAATTTAATTCTCTTGAATTCACATACCATATTTTATTTCCTTGATTTCAAATACCACATTTTAATCTCCTTGAATTCAAATACCAGATTAATTTCTATAATCAACTCCCTTTTGAATTGTTATATTTGAAATTCATACTTGAATTTAAATAATCAAACTCCATTTTGAATTTCTATTTTAAATTCAAATATCCAAAACTCCATTCTAATACTATTTGAATTTCAAATACCACCTTTTAATTCCCTTTGAATTCCTCTTATTCAAATTCTTTTTGGATTCTATTTGAATCCTATATTTAAACTCCATTTGAGTTTTATTTAAATTCTTATATTTGAATCCTCTTTATTTAAAACCCATTATTTAAATCCCATTTGAATTTCTTCACTCAAATCCATTTGAATCCCTTTGAATTCAAATTCCATTTCAAAACCATTTGGATTCCCTATTTTGAAATCCTATTTGAAAATCCTATTTTCAAAGATTATTTCAAATTCTATTTTGAAATTCTACTTTCAAATCTCTATTTGAATTTCTTTATTCAAATTTTATATCAAAATCTCTATTTGAATTCCTTTGAATTCAAATTTTATTTTAATTCCTTTGAATTCAAATATTCAAATTTCATTCTAATTTCTCATATTCAAATTCTATTTGTATTATTTAATTTATAAACAACGTTTATAACTTCCCTTAAATTTTCACATTATAAACTTATAAATAAAGTTTATAAATCCAATTCAAATCCCGTATTTTAATTTATAAACCAAGTTTATAAATTCACTTGTTTTATATATTTAAAACAGTTAATATTTTCTATACTTCATTAAAAATTCAAATTCTATTTATAAAAATAGAATTCCAATTTTCAAATCTCTATTATCCTTTTCCGATATTTTTATAAATCAATATTCGAGCCCCAGTGATATTTAAACACCCCAAAACAATTAGTTATCAATCACGGGATTTTTAACACATCATATATGAGAATATATATGAAACCGATATACAAACAGATAATATATTTTTGAGGAATCCAGTTGGATTCCTCCAACCTGTTTACCTGCATCCACAGATGTTAGTACATAAATAATACCCATTCTGCTTCGTGGCAGAATATCGTGGTATAGAAGGTCATCCACTAATCATAGCGTGGGGCGTATAGGGTAATCATCCGCTATGGTACCGCGGGCATCCGCTAAAGAGACTGCGGGAATCCAACCAATCAATCAACCCAATATATATATATAGCCTAAATAACTAATATATATAACAACCAGAAAACATTCACACAAGCAACAAACAATTATTCTTAATGAAATAAAAATAATTCTAAAGGTGAGTGAGATTTACTCACCTCGATTTTGTTTGTTCTGAATACCCAGTTTATTTCCATATCATCGCAGATACGAATCCATTCGCATGAATCTATTTCACTCCTTACGCAGTGACTGCAAACTACTCGACAAATCCTGAAACCAATTCCCGAACATCCCAAAACTGCCTCAGCCCAAATTACTGCACCAACTCTCTTTGGCATTTCATAAGACATTTCATAGGCAATTTCCCTTCCATTATTACAAATGGCCATTTCTGAGTTGCTGCACCACCATAGACATCAATACCACCGCACCAGGGCTTTAGTTCGGCTGTTAGCAAATTGCACCAACACAGTCACTCCATCGCAGAAACCACCGTGTGTCTTCCAGTTCGATTACGAACTCCACCCCCATATCGAATTACAGTACATTGCGACACCCACACCGACCTCGCAATCCTCTCAAACCACCATCGCGATTTCCAATCTCATCTTCCAACATTGCACCGACCTTCGTACTCCGCAGTACATGACTTCGAGGCCAGCGCTTCCATCCTTAATCAACTCGCCAACCTTCAAATCCCCCCTTCGCGATGAACGTCGACCCCCAAAACCAACTCGCGAGCCCCATTTTTACCCTAAATCGAGAGCGCCTCTGGGATGGCGTCGAGCTTCCCCCATCGCACTAATTCGCGAGCGGCAGCTCGAGACAAGCTTCCAGTTTAAATTTTGATTTCAAGTCACGATTTTTGATTTCCCCTTTCTGTTTTTTTTCTTTTTTTTCTTTTCGGTGATTCGATTTTTGAAAGACTGAGGAGGAACGAAAGGAAATTAGACTAGAAATGCTTTGTGGTTTTTGGAATGTCAAATTAGGAAGGCTTCGATGGATTTATATAGTGTGAATGAGAGACAAGTAGTACGTTGCCATTACTTCCTATTTTACTCTGCAGTGAACAAAAGGAACAGAAGTTTGTGCTCGAGGAAAAATATAGGCAATGCCATTAATCAGTGTTTTGTTGTTGCTGGGAAGAAAAGGAGCAAATGTCTGCTTGAAGACAACTTGGCCTGCGATGTACAAATTTTAGGTCGGCCTGTTTCCATAAGTACATACATTAAGTAAATTGATTTGATTATGTTTTTAATTAAAACTCAAATATCTCACGGCCCCTTAATTTAAAACCAAGAATCCTTATTTCAACGCAACCACCAACGTTACCAGCTTATAATACTATTCTGAACTTAATGGAACCAATTATGAAAATTTAATTCGACTGTATAGAATAAATAACAATTTAAATTGACGATCTAAATTAATTTCGATTTAAAATATAAATCGATTTCAAATAATTAAATTCATTGATAATAAATTTTTATTATCGTTCTAAATCAAAATAGAATTCATATTCATCGACCGAATTATTTAGATTCGGTTTTAACTCATCATTCAATTATTACAATTTCATATTACGATAATTAAATATATTCGATATTTAATCATATATTGGTTATCGAATCGATAAATAAAAAAAATACATTTATCATTCTAATTCAACATAAAAAAAATGATTTAAATATTCAATATTAAATGGCTAAAAATTCAGGATGTTACATTCCTTCCCCCTTAAAAGAATTTCGTCCCCAAATTACTAAGGTAGAAGAAATGCTACATACCCATTTATTTTTCAAAATTCATCCATGTTAAAACTCAACATTTCAAATTTTAAAACTCAAGTCTGATACAACTTTAAGTTTTTTTTTTTTTGGGGAATATTCAATTTCAGTTCATTTAACTGGTTTCCATCATTCAAATTTATTTAACTTGATTAAGTTAAATTTTTAATTCCAGAATTCAAATACCCGGGTTTTTAATCACATAAATATATTCACATATATTCAGAACCATACCAAATTCAAAACATTTGAATTTTTTAAACCAACTTGTTTTCTTTCAAACAAATTTCATCAAAAGTTTTTCTAAGGTAGCAATCCATCACTTAGAAACTCGAAAATGAACACTGATGATGCTACAGTCATCATCAGAATTATTTTCCAGCCACTGAAGTGAGTTCAGTGCTTTATTACTTTCAAAATCCATTCAAAACGATTTTTATCCCAAAATCCTTCCCAAAATAATGCTATATTATCCTCATATACTTTAGAAAAATATTTTTCTAATTTCCCGGTATTTAAATTCCAATTTACGGTTTGAATTCAATTTTACTTGATTACATTTGCATATATATTCGTATACAAATTTTATTTGGTTATATATAACCATTTAATTTTATAATCTTATTTGATTATAATAACAACCAACACATCCATATATAAATAATTCTAGAAAATTATTCATTTTTAAATCAAAATAAATTTTGGGTAAAATTATTTCATTTACCCACTTTAAAACAATATTATGTCAATTCTTCTGTTCAAGTGTTTAGAAATTCTTATCGACCTTGTGGCGTCCCACTATTCGATCAGAATTCATAAACCACTCAACAGACTAGTCAACACAATATGAAATGGTTTTTATATCAAATAACAAATACGCGCTCTCGTATATACACTCAACTCATTCTAGGGTGCTACTGACCCTATCTCTAATGAGTAAACCCCCACCAAAGCCTAGGTGTTCGCTAAACCTAAGCTCTGATACCAACTGTAACGACCCGCAAATCCGTGCTATCTGAATTGACTAATAACACCACACGTCCAACCCAAATTGCACAGAAATACGAATCATTATTAGAAAGAAGTTAGAGGATGAGAAATAGAAAGAAAGAAATATTAGAATAGAAGAAACGAAGATCACAAACTCACAGCGGGACGAATAAAATATATTATATAACATAACTTTTGAAATACAAATCAGTAACTTTATATACATACCATCATCAGAGCACAACAGTCATTTCTGGAACAGTTATAAACATCTGTTTCCAGATGCAAACAAGGTCCACAGCGGAATATATGATAGCCTATAGCTAACCGGTGAAGCCTCCTGCTTCCAGCTCCTCCAAATGAATCTGTGAAATCCCGACTACTTGACTGCCCGTACAAATTTGAGCACCCAAGAGTTTAGGGAAAACAAAAAAAAATAAACTCTGGGTCAGTCATGGGACTGGTGTGAGTAAACTCCAACCACTTGTTTAACTTTCAAAACCCTTTCGAAAGAAAAGATAATAGTAAGACCAGCCCACACATAAACATGGACGGTTTTTACCTTACTATAACCCAAAACACTTTGATACGAAAATCCAGCGATATTATAATAATGTCTACATCAAGTAAATAACCAAATAGCAGAACGCTTGCATCTCACGCTCCACATACATAGTATAAAATCAAAAACCGCATGGCACTTATTGGAGATTGGATTTCCAACATGACAAGGTATGGGACCACCTTCCGACAGTGCATCTCTAGAGGCGAATACACCTGGGTTCAACAAGAACGTCTTGCAACCCGGCCCACACATGACCGACCACTCATTTCGCTTGAGTGTATCGAATGTATATCACCAACGGTTGGACTCAAACCACCGTTTCCCGAATGGGCAGAATCGATAGATTAAGAAACAAAAGGAATTTCTCTAGATAGGTGATTATACACCCTAATGGGAGCGACCCACATAGCCATGCTGCCTGCCCGATTTTTGTCCTTTTTCGGTTGTTGAGGCCTGAGGCTACGAATACTTACCATTCATTGATAGCACAATCACTTTGAATGCCACATTGTCAGATCCGTTAATCACTAGTTGAGTTTGCACAAATATTCTGGATGTTATGCTAAGGGAATAAATCCGTTGCAACCATATATATTTATACAGACTAACCCATTTGATCATTGGAAATACTCTGTCAGACATTCGTCCATTTACGTTCGTTCTGGGATTGAACGAAACCGAAGGCACAATTTCTATTTATAGAAAAAGCCCTTGCACTTCACTCCATCTTCGATTATCTTCATATAATCTGATTCGCAACGCTACTGCCAATACAGAGTGGTTCACGAATAATAATCCAACCGGTCTCTCCATATTGACAACGATGGTCAAAATCTTCGATAGTCTGTGATTTAACTATCGAATAAAACAAGTGTTCATCCAAACATATCAAACAAATCACTGGGCTCTTTAATTAATATTCCATTAATTAAATTCCTTCTCCGATTCTTTATCAATATTTGTTAACCAAATATTTTCAATAACCATATTGGCCTTATACGTTATTTGGAAAACATTTCCATGCATCGCCTTCTTTTATTTTCTGCACTTAGAAAATATATTCTATTTGAAATTGAAGACAATTCCAATCACCTATCTCTTTCCCGACTACTTTAATTATACTCAGGAAATATTTACACTTATACTTCCAAAATTTCACTACTTGGGTTAAAACGAATGCTGTGTAAAACATCGTCACAACAACCCAAAATACTTCCTTCAATTGAATCTCTTTAAACATTGATTTTCGAGACCGACTCTTGCCATTTATCAGCCAATAATAATAATCCATCAAGTTGGGGTATAATTACCTCTCAGACCTTGACTGAAAATATTATTAACTTCAAAACAGACCAGACTGCTACTCGAATAATCAATACCATATTAAACCAATTTTCCATCTCTAAAATGTATATATATTTCCCATTTTGTTTATACTGTTTTATTTTTAAGTTCATTTCCTTATCGAATTCTATATATATCGATACACTGATTCTAATTATCAAATTTTCTTAAAAATATTCTAACTTCTTAAATTTCCAAAAAAATTCGCCATAACCTCCCCTACACCGGGAGCATCGGGAAATTGCAAATAGCCTTCCCGGTCCTTCTTATCTCGAAAAGAAAAAGAAAAAGCCAAGCGGCTTGCCGATACGGCGCATAAAACCCATAAATGAATTAAATATGTACCTTATTGTCGAGCACTATATTTATAAACTTCATATACTTCATATCAACCCTGCTTACACCTGTTCACCTGTTTTGCAATTCAATTCAACTCAATCCAATTATTTGAATTCAGTTTCGCCCATTTATTCTTTAATTAGCTCCTTAACCCATTTCACTTGTTGCTTGAACATATCACGTTCAAATATATATTAATTTGTTTATACAACAATCGAATGTCATTTCTAATTCAAGTTCATATTTGATTTTGAGTATGCATTTACAATCCCCCTTTTCTGATTCAAAGTCCAATTTCCATTTCGATTTCCATTAACCAATTCTTCTTCAATTTAGTTAGTTCAATTCAACAACTAAAAATCTGATTTTTTTTGTTTCAAAAATCAGTTCACTTACTTCACTGGAGTTCATATTTATTTTGTATCTCTAGTCTGGATTCATCAAATGAAATTTTGGATTTTTATTTCTTTAAAAATCCCTTTTATTTCCTTAAATAAACCCTTATGGTTTATAAAGGATTCTGGCGCAATTTTTCTGAAAATTTGATTTTGACATAACTCAAAATCCATACGACGGAATTCAGATTTTTCTCTTCCATTAGAAAACTATTATCAAATGGGTCCTGACGTTTCTTATTTCACAGAATTCCGACTTCAATTGAGTCCTGTATACTTAATTGAAGTTCGAAACGCCGATTTACGAACTGCAGCGCTGCGACGAGCTCATTTTTATTATATTTAATATATATATATATATGTTTAAACTTCGTTTGAATGAAATTCAACTCCATTCTGATATATATTAATATATTCAAGTCCATAGTTTAAATTCCATTTGAATTCCATATTTAAATCCCATAGTTTAAATTTTATTTGAATTCAATTTGAATCTCCTATATTCAAATTTCATTTTCCATCTCCATTTGAATTCTAATATTCAAATTCATTTCCAACACCATTTGAATTCTAATATTCAAATTTAATTCTCTTGAATTCACATACCATATTTTATTTCCTTGATTTCAAATACCACATTTTAATCTCCTTGAATTCAAATACCAGATTAATTTCTATAATCAACTCCCTTTTGAATTGTTATATTTGAAATTCATACTTGAATTTAAATAATCAAACTCCATTTTGAATTTCTATTTTAAATTCAAATATCCAAAACTCCATTCTAATACTATTTGAATTTCAAATACCACCTTTTAATTCCCTTTGAATTCCTCTTATTCAAATTCTTTTTGGATTCTATTTGAATCCTATATTTAAACTCCATTTGAGTTTTATTTAAATTCTTATATTTGAATCCTCTTTATTTAAAACCCATTATTTAAATCCCATTTGAATTTCTTCACTCAAATCCATTTGAATCCCTTTGAATTCAAATTCCATTTCAAAACCATTTGGATTCCCTATTTTGAAATCCTATTTGAAAATCCTATTTTCAAAGTTTATTTCAAATTCTATTTTGAAATTCTACTTTCAAATCTCTATTTGAATTTCTTTACTCAAATTTTATATCAAAATCTCTATTTGAATTCCTTTGAATTCAAATTTTATTTTAATTCCTTTGAATTCAAATATTCAAATTTCATTCTAATTTCTCATATTCAAATTCTATTTGTATTATTTAATTTATAAACAACGTTTATAACTTCCCTTAAATTTTCACATTATAAACTTATAAATAAAGTTTATAAATCCAATTCAAATCCCGTATTTTAATTTATAAACCAAGTTTATAAATTCACTTGTTTTATATATTTAAAACAGTTAATATTTTCTATACTTCATTAAAAATTCAAATTCTATTTATAAAAATAGAATTCCAATTTTCAAATCTCTATTATCCTTTTCCGATATTTTTATAAATCAATATTCGAGCCCCAGTGATATTTAAACACCCCAAAACAATTAGTTATCAATCACGGGATTTTTAACACATCATATATGAGAATATATATGAAACCGATATACAAACAGATAATATATTTTTGAGGAATCCAGTTGGATTCCTCCAACCTGTTTACCTGCATCCACAGATGTTAGTACATAAATAATACCCATTCTGCTTCGTGGCAGAATATCGTGGTATAGAAGGTCATCCACTAATCATAGCGTGGGGCGTATAGGGTAATCATCCGCTATGGTACCGCGGGCATCCGCTAAAGAGACTGCGGGAATCCAACCAATCAATCAACCCAATATATATATATAGCCTAAATAACTAATATATATAACAACCAGAAAACATTCACACAAGCAACAAACAATTATTTTTAATGAAATAAAAATAATTCTAAAGGTGAGTGAGATTTACTCACCTCGATTTTGTTTGTTCTGAATACCCAGTTTATTTCCATATCATCGCAGATACGAATCCATTCGCATGAATCTATTTCACTCCTTACGCAGTGACTGCAAACTACTCGACAAATCCTGAAACCAATTCCCGAACATCCCAAAACTGCCTCAGCCCAAATTACTGCACCAACTCTCTTTGGCATTTCATCAGACATTTCATAAGCAATTTCCCTTCCATTATTACCAATGGTCATTTCTGAGTTGCTGCACCACCATAGACATCAATACCACCGCACCAGGGCTTTAGTTTGGCTGTTAGCAAATAGCACCAACACAGTCACTCCATCGCAGAAACCACCGTGTGTCTTCCAGTTCGATTACGAACTCCACCCCCATATCGAATTACAGTACATTGCGACACCCACACCGACCTCGCAATCCTCTCAAACCACCATCGCGATTTCCAATATCATCTTCCAACATTGCACCGACCTTTGTACTCCGCAGTACATGACTTCGAGGCCAGCGCTTCCATCCTTAATCAACTCGCCAACCTTCAAATCCCCCCTTCGCGATGAACGTCGACCCCCAAAACCAACTCGCGAGCCCCATTTTTACCCTAAATCGAGAGCGCCTCTGGGATGGCGTCGAGCTTCCCCCATCGCACTGATTCGCGAGCGGCAGCTCGAGACAAGCTTCCAGTTTAAATTTTGATTTCAAGTCGCGATTTTTGATTTCCCCTTTCTGTTTTTTTTTCCTTTTCGGTGATTCGATTTTTGAAAGACTGAGGAGGAACGAAAGGAAATTAGACTAGAAATGCTTTGTGGTTTTTGGAATGTCAAATTAGGAAGGCTTCGATGGATTTATATAGTGTGAACGAGAGACAAGTAGTACGTTGCCATTACTTCCTGTTTTACTCTGTAGTGAACAAAAGGAACAGAAGTTTGTGCTCGAGGAAAAATATAGGCAACGCCATTAATCAGTGTTTTGTTGTTGCTGGGAAGAAAAGGAGCAAATGTCTGCTTGAAGACAACTTGGCCTGCGATGTACAAATTTTAGGTCGGCCTGTTTCCATAAGTACATACATTAAGTAAATTTATTTGATTATGTTTTTAATTAAAAACTCAAATATCTCACGGCCCCTTAATTTAAAACCAAGAATCCTTATTTCAACGCAACCACCAACGTTACCAGCTTATAATACTATTCTGAACTTAATGGAACCAATTATGAAAATTTAATTCGACTGTATAGAATAAATAACAATTTAAATTGACGATCTAAATTAATTTCGATTTAAAATATAAATCGATTTCAAATAATTAAATTCATTGATAATAAATTTTTATTATCGTTCTAAATCAAAATAGAATTCATATTCATCGACCGAATTATTTAGATTCGGTTTTAACTCATCATTCAATTATTACAATTTCATATTACGATAATTAAATATATTCGATATTTAATCATATATTGGTTATCAAATCGATAAATAAAAAAAATACATTTATCATTCTAATTCAACATAAAAAAAATGATTTAAATATTCAATATTAAATGGTTAAAAATTCAGGATGTTACAACTTGTTTGTTATTTTCGATATGGAGGATCATAGGAAAGTTCAGTTGGCAGCATGGTTGTTGAAAGAGGAAGCTGCATTTTGGTGGGAAGTCACCAACGCTACCAGGCCAATTGAGACTTGGGCAGACTTTAGAGAGAGGTTTGGGCTTAAGTTTTTATCATCCGTAGAAGCGAGTCTTCAGATGGAGAGGTTCCTGGCACTCAAGCAAGGGGACATGTCAGTTAGGGAATACGTGAATAAGTTTAATCAGCTTGCTCGGTTTGGTTTGGACTTAGTCAACACGGCTGAGAAGAAGGCTCTACGCTTTGCTCGAGGATTGAGCGAGCCACTCCACACTATGGCCATGACTCATGTACCCATGGGGGCGACCTTTGAAAGCTTGGTGAATATGGACCTACTTCATGAAGAAGACGAGAATGGCAAGAAGAAGGTCAAGGCGAATGAGTCTCAAGACAAGAAGGTAGACTCCGAGAAAGGAGGAAAGAACAACAACAATAAGAATGACAAGTCACGTGAGAAAAGTAAATGCAACTTCTGTGGTATTGACGGGCATATAGTCCAGGACTGTAGGGAGAAGAAGATGAAGATAGGAGCATGTTTTCAATGTGGTGAAACTGGACACATCCGCAAGAACTGCCCTAAGAAGCAAGGGCAAGCCCCGCAGGAAGGACCTTCTAGGGGTACATCCTTAACTTCTTTTCCCTAGATACTTTGTTTTATCTTGTATATCCTTCCGATCCTGTCTTGAGAACCTTAGGTAGAATCCTATGAATGTAAACATGTATTTGAAACATGTTATGCTTGATGTTTGCGAATGGTTGTAAGTGATTGCTCGTGGTTGCATAACACACATTAGGCACTAGATCGGCTCAGACACATTTTCATATTGCATATGCATGAGTGTTTATACTTATTTATGGATGAAATTGAATGTGTTATCATATGAATGTTGCATATTGATGAATGTTTGTGCACACATATAGTGCTTACGTGACTAGGATTTGTTTGCATACATGTTGGATTCATGACACTAAACATATTTTGCATTAGAAAGATCAATCAGGCCTGATCATTTGCATTAGATAAGGAACATATACACACACTTTCTGCATATGTTCATACAACATTAGATATCTCTTAAGGACAATGTTTGCTTGTGATGTTTTGAGTAGATGGATGATGGATGGTAGGATACGTTCTTCCTAACTTAGAGATTTCGGGGACGAAATCCTTTTAAGGAGGGGAGAATGTAACAACCCGTATTTTGATAACGTGTTATAACCATAAATCTAGGCAGAATTAAATTTTAAAATAAGAACCAAGGGAAACGGGTTGCGCCATTGCGTTCGTCTCGGAATTCTGCATGAAATCGAGTCTGAGTTTTCGAAAATCGGAGTCCGTATGACCAAGTTATGGCTCCCCAAAGTTTCAGAAATTTTCAGAGTTCAAAACAGTTCGAATTCGAGTCCAAATTCGAATTTCAAAACCCAGACAGACTGGGCGGGAAATTTCCCGCCCAGCACCCCAGGTCGACTGGGAAGTCGACACCCCCAGGACCAGGTCGACTGCGCAGTCGACTTGGGTGTCGACCTGGTCCCCAGACCTGGTTTGGGCCTGGTTGCTCTTGCTTGACCCTGTTGGCTTGTTTGAGGGCCTGTGACGATTTTTGGCGGTTCAGATCGATTCTAGGGTTTATCCTATGGCCTAAACTAGTTGTTGCAACTATAAAAACACCCTAAGACCTAGCCTAACTGACCACAAATCTTTCTAACACCATTATGCTGCTAAGTCTCCTCTTGAACCATGGCCGCCGCCTTCAACTTGAAGCTTAAGCAATCAAACTAGATCCAAATCGAAGGCCAACGTTTCTACAACAATTCAAGGGAATAGATCAACATCTCAACAACGATCCTACGACAATTTCTGTTCTTAGTTCTCAAAAACCATGATCTGTAATCCCCAGTTACTCTTAGATCTAAACTCTAAACTTAATATGGACATGTGTAAATTGAAGTTGAACATAAACATTATAACCACTTGAGACCTATTCTTGTATATCTTTGATCTATGGCTATTCCTTTTTGATCTATTATTTTAGATCTACTCTTGTTCGCCCTAGATCTATTCACCTTGAACCTAGTACCATTCATATTAAACCTTGATTTGTGGAATACTGATAAGAACTTGATTTAGGGGCCTGTTCATGTCATAACCTAAACCCTATCATGTCCATTATTTTAACATGCCTGTGATGTTGTGATGTTGAGACTATCGCTAGTCACAAGTTTAGGATTATCATCTTTTGTCATTTATGCTATGTTTATCACCCTATTTCATATGCCAGTGATGTTATGATCATTTCTCAAGTTACACAATGCTTTCCTTGAAATCACCTTTGCCACTTTATACCCATCCTTTTTATGTTATTCCCTAGTTACATCTATTGCCTTGATTCGAATTCACGAGCGTTGGGGATGCGATTTGGGTAGTTTAGGAAAACCTGAATTTAGTATGAACTTGAAAACATGAATATCGTTATAACTTGAGCTTGGATAGGAACATGAACTTAACATGAAAGTATACTTGAAAATATGAATTTGGGACATGACACTTAGATAACTTGAACGTGGCCAACTCGAGGTTGGGTTGAGTTTGCAGTATAAATCTGCTCGGAACCGCCCGGCGAATCCAGTAACTGCAAACAATAGGACCCAATGTGAGTAGTTGGTCATATCGCACTCGAAAACCGAGGTTAGACTAGGTTATGGTGTAAAACTGCCCGGACCCGCCCGGCACATCCAGTAACCATAACCAAGTCTAATGTGAGAGGTTAGGGGTGCATTAAGTAAATTAATGCCACTGGATAGGGTTAAGTCATGGACCACTTGAATATACTTAACCAATTTGACACGTTGATTTGATAGGGTTAAGTCATGAACCGCTTGAACACACTTAACCAACCTGACACATGATTCGTAAGACTAAGTCTTGAACTAGAACGACGGCTGAGTTGGTGCGCCGTTGTAGGTTCAGGCGGACTAGGGTCGTGCACTTAGTCCGGAGTTGAAAAAGCAGGCATTGGGCATCAGTAGGATTATCTGTGCATTCTTGATTCGTGTCGGTGGTTGGCACCGTAGGGCTTGATACACCCTATGGTAGACCTAGCACAGGTGACTACATTCGTGATAGGGCCGTATGACACAGACACACGACGAGCTAGACTTGTAGGGAGCCGATCGATTAGATCATACCGTTGGACCCCGAATTGGGTCACTTCACGATATTGGGCCAAGGGATTATTTCTTGATTTATAGTTGACACGGGATTAGTATACCAGTATAGTTGATATGGCGAACCTTGAATATGCAATGTTAGACTTGAGTTATCTTGTTAGCTTAGTTATCATGTCAGACTTATCATCATTCCTATGTTTAATTCCAGTTTATTCATGTCCTGTTAACTTTACTAGTTTCTATGCTGATAGTCACTAGGGCTTACCAGTCTTTTTGACTGACCCGTTTTCTTTCGCCTCTTTGTCTTTCGTTCCCCCCCAGGTTCTCAGGGTGGAAACTCTAGCTCTTAGCTTGGACTTTGCTTGCTTTCTGTCAGCTCATGTACGGTTTGGTCTTGAGCTATGCTATGGCTGTACTCATGCACTTTTTGGGGAATAATATTTTACTTATGTTGTTTTAAGTACTTTGCTTCTTTAGAACTTGATGTAATGAAATAATGACTTGCCATTTTGATGTAAGAGGTTTTGACTCTATTTTTTAGTAATGAGATTTGGTTTTAAAGTCTATATCCGCTGCTTTATATACTCTGTTTTATCTATGTTTTGTCTTGTGTTATCTCTGTGCCTGTTTACTAGATAATACCCCTCCAAAAATAGGGCATTCCCTTTGTGAGTGACCCAAGCGGAGGTGGGGTGTTACAGATGGTTTCAAGCATCAATGTAAAATGTGTGCTACTATTCACACTCCACTTTCAACTTCTGGCCACCTCTACTAAAGACGCCTCTTCTTTATGAATCCATGCTTGTTTACACCACTTGCTTTTTCCAAATTTTAAAATGGTCATCACCTCACTTTTATTTCTCCTTCGTTCCCAAATTAACCATTCGTATTCCTTCCCTTGCTCCATCCCTTATCAAGCTCGAAGATTTCTCAAATTACAAAAGGGAAGCAGATAGCTCGCGTGCGACGATGACAAAAGAGAAGCAACTGTCCCAATCGACTAAGAATATAACCTTATTTTTTTTCCTTGAAATCGATGCGAAACGTAGGCTTAGAAATGGTTTATGAAATCGTTGATAGTTGATGTTTAAAAATTAGTGGGAGCGGTTGTTCGTAATCGAAGAATGTGTAAGAGCATCAGAAGTTGTCTACCGTATATGTAGGTAGATAAGTTGTAGTTTTCCAATCGTTCACAATTCACCGTACTCAAATAAAGGTAATCGGCGGTGTGAAACCGAACAAATTAAACGGATGAAATAAATAGTTTTCAAATGGCCGCAAACTGTCGAAATTGGGGATCTGGGTCAAGTGTGTGAATCCGAACAGATAAATGGAATGGAAGTAACAACTTTTAAATCGTTGCAAACTACCGAAAATGGAATATTGGGGTCGGTGGTTAATGACTGAGTGAAAAGACAGAAATTTTCGGTAACAAGTAGACTAAAAATAATCGATCTATTAAATTATTAGAGGTGGCTACAAGTGGGAAGTGCGTGTGCGTGTGTGTGCGTGTGTGTGTGTGGGGGGGGGGGGTTGAATAGCAGATGACATAAAAATTCTGCGTTTAAATCCTTTAAACGCTGGAAAGCCACAATCACAAATTATATCTCTGCAATTTCATGATATTTCAAACATCACTGATCTGCCTTTTTCGGTGATAAGCCTCTTATTACAAAACCCCATCAAAAAACAGAAACCGAGGCATCTCATAATTGATTCCTTGATAGAGCGGAAGCTCATTGTGAAGCAACGCTGATTTACTGGTAAGAAGAATTAATCGGTTTTATTAGCTAAGATTTGGGTGAACACTGGTTTTGATTGCTATGGATTTTCAAATTTTTATTTTTGATTGGCTGTTTAAATATTTTAATCTACTATTATCTTCGGTGCTTAACACATACTACTACTATGAGTTGTTCTGAGGGTTTCAGTTTTCTTGGATATGCCACAAACGGATCTATGAACCCAGCCATAATTGATGACCTTCTTTAACAACTATGTGGTTTTGAGGTTTGGGTTAAATAGAAACATGGCTATTCGCGTTTGGTTATCTGCGAATTGCTACTGCATATTAAGGATCATTGCCAACGTGGTTTTAGAGGAAGTTGGTTTCAGTACATGCTACAAAGATAATTATGTTTGGGTTTGTGATTAGAATTGAAAACAGTGGAGAACAATTCGTTAGCACTTGGCACATTAGGAATAGAAAACTTGGAGAACTGGTTTTTCATCTTCATAAGTTTGAGTTTTAATAGAATGTTATTATTCTGGAAATCCGAGAAAATAATCATAATGGTTGATATTAGCAGTATGTTTAGAATCTTTTCCAGCTAAGTTTACCAAAACTGTTGATTTGAGATGATTTTAACAGTGGTTATCAGCCATCGAAAGTCTTGCAACTGGAAAGAGAGCAAGAATTAAGATATTCTTGCTGAAGTGACACATTAGAAACTGGTTGTTGTGAAGACGATGACCCAGATTAAATCAACCGGCACAAGTTTCAGCAAGAAGAGGTGCTGTTGAATGATGCAACATCTTTCGAATATGTGGTTTTATGGATATATTTTTGTACCTTAAAGCATGGACCGGTACTTTTATTTTCATTGGAGAAACTCAATATAATTCTACTTTTGAAAGTCAAATGGTTAGTTTAGTGAAGATCAGTTGTGGGTGAGCATTTGAGGTTGAAGTGCAAGGATGTATCACACTAGTAGGTTAGGGAGTAGTCGGCCTCATAATGGGTCCAATTCTCTTTTATTTTCTAGAATTATGTACTTTTTATTGTGTGTTTGTTTGCATTACTTGTATTTAGGTTAGTATGCTAACCTTATCATGTACTTTTCTAGTTGTTAATAATACCAATTTTCAAAAAAATAAAAATCAAACTTCGTACGTTAATATATATATATATATATATATGTGTGTGTGTGTATATATATATATATATGCACAACTTAATTTATTAGTACCTTTTGCATATAGACTCCATTTCAAAAAATAAAATATGAACGTGGATCAGAATCTCACCACGCAACAACAATACTTTTGTGGTCCAATTTCTGATTACTTAAAATTTCAATTTTTTTAGCCTAGCGTTTATTATTGATTTTTATTATATATTTTAAATTATATTATTATATGTTTAATATATGTTTATTTCACAGGGTATTATATTCTCCACTATTATAGATTTCATCTAGAAATCTTGTGAAAGGGCGAAGAACACAACTTGCTTTAAACAACCATGTTGTATACCCATGTTATTTTTATAAACATGCATAACTCATAGTGATTATGAATTGCATACTTGCTAATAATGAGCTCAGTCTAGCGTGTTTGTGTAATAAGTGGTGCGATATGTATGCAAACATCTTATATGCATATAATTCTATATGAGTACGGTGCATCTGTGTTTCATCCATCTCCTACCATCTAATCTAGAAACCACAATGCAACCAAAAACGAGAATTTCGGAGAAATTAACTACTTGAGAAAAGCTCTGGATGAGTTAGTCTAATCTTCTCCTCTATTTCCTAAGTTCTTTCCATACGGTTATCTCCCCACCGAACTTGGACTCGATGGATAGATTTGTTGCGGAGTCGTTTGATTCCGCGCTCCACGATCCTTCCGGTGGCACGGGGAACCCTAGACTCAAACTCAAAGCTCCCTATGTCCATAATATCATTAGCTTGAGTCTTTCAACTGAATCATGATGGCATTTACGAAGATGAGAAACATGAAAAATGTTGTGGACTCCCGATAAACGCTCAGGAAGATCCACTCGATAATCCATCTTCCCAATTCTATCCAAAATCTTAAAAGGCCCAAAAAACTTGGGAGCCAACTTCCTAGTCTTTTCAAACCGAACTATCTTCTTCAAAGGGGGAAACCATAACACCAAATCTCCAATATCAAATTCTAGTTGCTCCCTCCTCCTATCTTCGTTTGACTTCTACCGGTCTTGGGCAGTCTTCATTTTCTACCGAATCTGTAACAACCCGTATTTCGATAACATGATTAAGACGAGAATCAAGGCAGAATTTAATTTTAAATTCTGAATCAAGCGAAATGGGCTATGCCATTGCGTTCGTCTCGGAAAAATACGCGAAATAGAGTCCGAAATTTTGTAAATCGGAGTCCGTATGACCCGGTTAAGGCCCAAAGAAGTTTTCGGGAAATTTGAATTTCGAAACATGCAGAAATGGGCCAGGCGGGAAAATTCCCGCCCAGATAAGTCGACTGGGCTGTCGACTTGCAAGTCGACAGGCATGTCGACAGGCAAGTCGACAGGGCTGTCGACTTGCCCTGTCGGCTGATTCTGGCCTGGTGCACCTATTTTCTATCTTGGCTAGGTTTTTGGGCCTGGTTTGAAATCTGACTGTTCAGGTTGGTCCTAGGGTTAATCTAAGGGCCTAAAACTATCCTAATCTCTATAAAAAGACCCTAAACCTACCCCTAAACCCTCATTATTCACTCATGTAACTAAACTATGGCCAAATTTCTACTCTCATGGCCTCCATCTTAAATCCCTAGAGCCTATGCATTCAAATCGGGTTCAAATCAAAAGGTGCAAGCTTGCTACACCAAATAGAGGCCAAATCAACATTGCTATGCGAGTTTCATGAAGGTTCTTCTTCAAAGGAGCCACCTTTCTTCGTCAAGATGATGCATGACCCCTTTTCTAAGCCTTGCCTAAGTAAGTTCTAGCTACTTTTGGATCAAAACGGTATTTTTAATGTTGACATGGGATAAAATGAGATAAAACATAAGTATGCATGTATGTGAACCTAACTTTGTTCCTTTTCTATGATCTATGACCTTAGACTAAGATGTAGCAACTTAATCATGTCACTCATGTTATGTTTAGCCTAGTTTATCTTGCAAGTTTGGATCTTTGTCTATGGAAGATTTGCATGAACCTTTGGGAACCATTTGACTTGTGAAACATAGGCAAATACTTGACCTTGGGGCTTATGCATGCATATGAACACAAACCCCTTATGTTTCATGCATGTTTGTGGCAAAACCTCCTTATGATATTATGCAAGTTTGTGGCCAAATCCTATATGATAGTATGCATGCTTATGGTCAATCCCTATATGACTCTATCATGCATGTTTTAAGGCCAAACCCCCTTATGACGCCATGCATGTTTGGAGCCAATCCCTTTTGTGGCATCGTGCATGTTTAGGGGTCTACATGTAGCCATAGTATACCTACTATGTTGACTCGCTTTGCTTGCGTTGGGAAAACACGATTTTGGGTAGTTAGATAAACATGAACATGTCGCGAAACCTTAACTTGATTATGACATGTGTTTATACTTGAAAATATGACTTGAAAGATAACATGGAAGTTGGCTTGTAAGTATGCATAAAAACATGAGCTTGGGAATTTACCTATTAAGTTAGGTCTACCCTTTGGGAATTTACCTATTAAGTTAGGTCTACCCAAATGCTTGAAAACTTGTAACATGTTTTGGAAACATGATGAACTTAGATAATATAAGTGTGGCCAACTCGAGGTTGGGTTGAGTTTGCAACGTAAAACTACCCGGAACCGACCGACCTAACTAGTAGTTGCAAACAATAGGACCCAATGTGAGAAGTTGGTCATGTTGTGCCTAAGACCCGAGGTTAGACCAAGTTATGGTGTAAATCTACCCGGAACCCACCGGCTTAACTAGGTAACCACAACAAAGTCTAATGTGAGAGGTTGGGGTGCATTAAATAATTAATGCCACATAATATGGTTAAGTTAATTTGATTAATGAGGCTTAACCAAATATGATACGGACAAATTGGTTAAGTAATTTGATTAAGCTAATGATACTTAACAAAACATGATAAGCTTGGGTAGGTTAAGTAACTTGATTTGCCTAATGACACTTGACCATTTTTATACGACTAGTGGACGGGATTAAATTAACCAACACTTAATCAATCCAACACGATAATGTGATAAGGTTAAGTAAATTTTCTTAATGACACTTAACCGTATAATACAGTTAATGGATGGGGTTAAGATTAGGCTTAACTAATCTAAACATGGTAATCGGATGGGGTTAAGTTAGCCTAGACTTAATTAATCCAACTTGGTAATTTAATGGGGTTAAGTTAAACACTTAACTAATTTAACACGATGATTTGATGAGGTTAAGTGACCTATACTTAACCAATCTAACTCGTTAATTTGATGAGGTTAAGTGACCTATACTTAACCAATCTAACTCGTTAATTTGATGAGGTTAAGTTAACCTATACTTAACCAATCTAACGTGAAAACATGATAAGGCTAAGTCACGAATCGTTTGAATGCGCTTGACCGATATGACTCAGTAATTAGATAAGGTCAAGTTAATACATATACTGAACCAATCTAAAATGATAATTAGATAAGGTTAAGCCATGAATTGCTTGATATACTTAACCAACTTGACACATGGTTTGTAGGGTTAAGTTTTGGACTTGGATACTTAGCCAATTTTGACGTGGTTTGTAGACGGGTTAAGTTGTGAACTTAAGTGACACTTAACCCATTAGATAAACCCTAATTCGGAGGATTAGGTAAATAACCATAGTTAACAAGGATTATGGAAATAAGGCTAAGTGGTAAACCTTAGTTAAAAGAAACTAAGTAATAATTCTTAGCCAAGGAAATTTGGACCACCTCTTAGATAGATGAGTAACCCGATACGGTAGGTCATCGTTTAAGTATACGTGTAGGAGCAGGCTATCTGATTTAGATAAAGGCTCCAGCGAACTGGGTAACGAAGCAGCGGCTTCGGGGAACATGAGGATATTCTTGGGATCCCTCTGTGAGCTGCCAGGTCATTATACTAGGCTCACAAGAGGTTGAGGTCTGCGGTAGAAGAACCAAGAATATGCCTTGGTTGCTATGCGAGCGACCTAAAGACTGGGGTGGATAGCAGTGAGTCGACGAATACATAAGGTGCCCGAGATAGCAAGTTCGTCGATCATCTACCATCTTGAGTCAAGCGTGTACGTACGGAAAGGCAGGGAACACCCAACAGACCATAATTGCTATCTAATTATGGGTGAGGTAGGCCGTAGGATGTGGGCTGGCCGGAGTGTAGTTCTCATGCAAGATTGTCTCTTGTGTTGCCTTTCACTAGTTGAGGGAGGGGTCTCGTGGGACCATAGCCACGTGTAGAAAAGCAAACCTTAGTATCTGCATCGGCAGATAAATCTAAAGCTCCCGACCGAGTCCTGTATTTCTTGTTTTGCCCTGTGACAGGACTCGGATGGCACGATGTGATACATGTGCATACAGTTATAGAAAAACGATTCACGATGAATGCGTGGGAAAAAGGGCGCGGTTGACGGTTAGCGTAATCCCTAGTGGCCTAGGTGGTTTAACCCAAAACGAAATACGAAAGCATGCAATAGGTAAGCGTAATCCCTAGTGGTGCTAGGTGGCGTAAGTCCTAGTAGTTCAAACGATGATTCATATGGAAGAGCCTAGCTAGAACAAGGGTGACAGTCCAAACGATTTCAAGGATAATACGACATGAGGAAGCCCGTACGAGGTACGACAAAGGACTGAACTTATACATGGAAAGAAACATACGAGTTGGGAAAACCTACATATGCTATATATTAGGTTGACATGGACCATTACATGACATTGGGCAAGGGACATTCATGGTTAACATATGACGCGGGTGGGGATACTAGTACGAGAGGTGCAGAGCAAATATACATGTTAGGACTAGGAAAAGTATACATGATAGATACCGTGGGATGTTAGACAAGGTAGATACCTTGCGATAGTATACTGGGTAGAAACCTGACGATGTGATACCTTGATTTATCATGACACCGTAGTTTATCATGACATCTTAGTTTACCTTGCTACAGTAGTTCAGTCTGTTACCCCGGTTTAGTTTATCTATCTTGTAGTCATCCTTATGTTTACTTTCAGTTTATGCATGTCATGTTACCTTTACCTGTTTTTATACTGGAAGTAGATAGGACTTACCAGTCTTTATGACTGACCCCATTTTCTTTCGCCTCTTTGTCTTCCGTTCCCCCCCCCCCCCCCAGGTTTCAGGGAGGAAATGATGTCGATTAGTTCGGACTTCTTCTGTTGAAGGTCATCATGTATAGCTTGATGTATAGCTTGGTCTTCTCTTGGCTATGGCTGCTTCACCACTTTATTTTGGGGAATAATTTATAAAAGGTTTTTATGCTTCTTTATTATTGCAAGACAGGTTTTGATGTACTCTGATGTAAAAGGCTTTAGACCTTATTTTATAAGGTAATGAAATTTGTTTTACTTCCGCTGTTTTATATATATATATGTTCTGTCTTGTAATATTTCTGAGCTTGTTTACCTCGATAATGCTTCACCAAACCTAGTGCATTCCCTTTGTGAGTGACCCTAGCAGAGGTGGGGTGTTACATTTGGTATCAGAGCCAGGTTACTAGACTGGGCAAAAGTTTTTAAAGACCTTCTGAAAATTATTTGAAAAACCGTTTACAAAGAAGCATTTTTCAAGAAAATTTTCTTTTAAAAAGAAAAAGGCTATTCCCCAAAGGCCATTAGCTTTATCCTTGTTTCCTTGATTGAATCTCTTTTCCTTTCTTTCCTCCATCTGTAGTCACAGTTGTTTTGACTGCAACTAGTCTTTCTAGCTGCGTAAGTGTTTCCCGTACGATGGAGGTGGTTCTCGAGAGACCGTTGCAGAGTTATGCATGAAAGGATAGTAAGAACAAGGATAAAGGATACGAGCTCAGGGATAAGCAACATGTTGGTATGGCTGAGTCCTAAAAGGAGGGAGAAAGATGAACAATGAAACCCATGACGAGAGAGTACCTTTGGCATGGTGAAACGGGATGGATAGTTAAGTATCATGGAACAGGGACAAGATCATTCGGAGGGCAATAGTATGCTCTCATTTCTAGGGTACCTCAGAAGGAGGGTAACGATCTTGTTAAAGGTTTAGCTTTTCTTCTCTATCATCCTGTCGGGACTTTGTTTTGATCACCGCATCTTTTAAGTCCGCTTCGATAGTTGAGTCTCTGCACCTTAGTACTAGCGTAGTAGAGGATCCCGTTTTTGTCTCAAGTCCTATTGGAAGATCGGTCCATTTACTCATGGCTTGTTTGGATTTGAGAATGTCTATATCAAGTGTTGAGCTTGGAAATAATGCTTATGTTTATAAGTTGTGGATGGATTCTAGGGATGAAGTGGTTATCCAGTAAGGGGTGCCACTCTCGGTTTTAGAAGGAGGGTAGTTAGACTCTTGGCTTGCTTTGGTAATACCCTTGAAGTATCGCGTAACCTTTTGGGTTCTGTCATGATTAGTTACTTAGAATCCCTAGACGCCTTTGTTGGAAATTAGAAACCCGATCGAATGGTGTTCGCTAATAAGACGGATGGTTTACTTCGATTATGTATGGGTTATGGGAATTACCCTAGTAAGTGCGCACGGTAACTTGTTTACTTTCAAGAGAAAGTTTTTCTACGTGGAATACCTTATGGTACAAGGTCCAGGATTCACTAGTGAATTTTGGGGGCTCGCATGGAATAATGTGTACGCAGTCCTGTTTGCGCCAAGTATTCTAGAAGGAGAATAAGTGCAAGTGGAACGAGAGGCGACGAGGAAATGAGTTCCAACTCATGTTATGGAAACAGGAAATAAGAAGCTGCGAAATCGTGAAGTAAAAGGGGCGGTCAAGGCACGATGGAACTAAGCTCAAGGTAATGCGACTCAGGAGACTGAAGACTAAATACGTGCATGATATATCTTTTGGGAATATATCCTCGATCCCTGTTTTTCTGTTGAGCTTGCTTGTAGGCTATCTTTTATGCATATCCTCTCGGTCCTGTCTCTGTTACAAACCCCGTACGGAGTTTGTTTTGTTTATCTTCTCGACCCTGTTTCAGGGAATCTTAGGTAGAACCCTGTGGATGTAAACATGTATTTGAAACATGTTATGATTGATATGGTTGCAAATGGTTGCAAGTGGTTGCTCGTGGATGCGCGAATACAAGTTAGATACTAGATTGACGCGATCACGTTTCATGTTGCATATGCACGAGCATTTATACTTCTTTATGGATAAAATTGAATGTGTTGTCATGTGGATGTTGCATATGAATGAATGGTTGTGCACGCATATAGTATCTATATGACTAGGACTATTTGCATACATGTTGGATTCATGGCACTATGCATATTTTTGCATTAGAAAAATTATTCAGGCCTGATCATTAGCATTAGCTAAGGAACATGTACACACACGTTTTGCATATATTCATACAGCATTAGAAATCATCTAAGGACAATGGTTGCTTGTGGATGATGTTTTGAGTAGATGGATGATGGATGGTAGGATATGTTCTTCCTAACTTGGAGATTTCGGGGACGAAATCCTAAAAGGTGGGGAGAATGTAACAACCCGTATTTCGATAACATGATTAAGACGAGAATCAAGGAAGAATTTAATTTTAAATTTTGAATCAAGCGAAATGGGCTGTGCCATTGCGTTCGTCTCGGAAAAATACGCGAAATAGAGTCCGAAATTTTGTAAATCGGAGTCCGTATGACCCGGTTAAGGCCCAAAGAAGTTTTAGGGAAATTTGAATTTCGAAACATGCAGAAATGGGCCAGGCGGGAAAATTCCCGCCCAGACAAGTCGACTGGGCTGTCGACAGGGCTGTCGACTTGCAAGTCGACAGGCATGTCGACAGGCAAGTCGACAGGGCTGTCGACTTGCCCTGTCGGCTGATTCTGGCCTGGTGCACCTATTTTCTATCTTGGCTAGGTTTTTGGGCCTGGTTTGAAATCTGACGGTTCAGGTTGGTCCTAGGGTTAATCTAAGGGCCTAAAACTATCCTAATCTCTATAAAAAGACCCTAAACCTACCCCTAAACCCTCATTATTCACTCATGTAACTAAACTATGGCCAAATTTCTACTCTCATGGCCTCCATCTCAAATCCCTAGAGCCTATGCATTCAAATCGGGTTCAAATCAAAAGGTGCAAGCTTGCTACACCAAATAGAGGCCAAATCAACATTGCTATGCGAGTTTCATGAAGGTTCTTCTTCAAAGGAGCCACCTTTCTTCGTCAAGATGATGCATGACCCCTTTTCTAAGCCTTGCCTAAGTAAGTTCTAGCTACTTTTTGATCAAAACGGTATTTTTAATGTTGACATGGGATAAAATGAGATAAAACATAAGTATGCATGTATGTGAACCTAACTTTGTCCCTTTTCTATGATCTATGACCTTAGACTAAGATGTAGCAACTTAATCATGTCACTCATGTTATGTTTAGCCTAGTTTATCTTGCAAGTTTGGATCTTTGTCTATGGAAGATTTGCATGAACCTTTGGGAACCATTTGACTTGTGAAACATAGGCAAATACTTGACCTTGGGGCTTATGCATGCATATGAACACAAACCCCTGATGTTTCATGCATGTTTGTGGCAAAACCTCCTTATGATATTATGCAAGTTTGTGGCCAAATCCTATATGATAGTATGCATGCTTATGGTCAATCCCTATATGACTCTATCATGCATGTTTTAAGGCCAAACCCCCTTATGACGCCATGCATGTTTGGAGCCAATCCCTTTTGTGGCATCGTGCATGTTTAGGGGTCTACATGTAGCCATAGTATACCTACTATGTTGACTCGCTTTGCTTGCGTTGGGAAAACACGATTTTGGGTAGTTAGATAAACATGAACATGTCGCGAAACCTTAACTTGATTATGACTTGAAAGATAACATGGAAGTTGGCTTGTAAGTATGCATAAAAACATGAGCTTGGGAATTTACCTATTAAGTTAGGTCTACCCTTTGGGAATTTACCTATTAAGTTAGGTCTACCCAAATGCTTGAAAACTTGTAACATGTTTTGGAAACATGATGAACTTAGATAATATAAGTGTGGCCAACTCGAGGTTGGGTTGAGTTTGCAACGTAAAACTACCCGGAACCGACCGGCCTAACTAGTAGTTGCAAACAATAGGACCCAATGTGAGAAGTTGGTCATGTTGTGCCTAAGACCCGAGGTTAGACCAAGTTGTGGTGTAAATCTACCCGGAACCCACCGGCTTAACTAGGTAACCACAAAAAGTCTAATGTGAGAGGTTGGGGTGCATTAAATAATTAATGCCACATAATAGGGTTAAGTTAATTTGATTAATGAGGCTTAACCAAATATGATATGGACAAATTGGTTAAGTAATTTGATTAGGCTAATGATACTTAACAAAACATGATAAGCTTGGGTAGGTTAAGTAACTTGATTTGCCTAATGACACTTGACCATTTTTATACGACTAGTGGACGGGATTAAGTTAACCAACACTTAATCAATCCAACACGATAACGTGACAAGGTTAAGTAAATTTTCTTAATGACACTTAACCGTATAATACAGTTAATGGATGGGGTTAAGATTAGGCTTAACTAATCTAAACATGGTAATCGGATGGGGTTAAGTTAGCCTAGACTTAATTAATCCAACTTGGTAATTTAATGGGGTTAAGTTAAACACTTAACTAATTTAACACGATGATTTGATGAGGTTAAGTGACCTATACTTAACCAATCTAACTCGTCAATTTGATGAGGTTAAGTGACCTATACTTAACCAATCTAACTCGTTAATTTGATGAGGTTAAGTTAACCTATACTTAACCAATCTAACGTGAAAACATGATAAGGCTAAGTCACGAATCGTTTGAATGCGCTTGACCGATATGACTCAGTAATTAGATAAGGTCAAGTTAATACATATACTGAACCAATCTAAAATGATAATTAGATAAGGTTAAGCCATGAATTGCTTGATATACTTAACCAACTTGACACATGGTTTGTAGGGTTAAGTTTTGGACTTGGATACTTAGCCAATTTTGACGTGGTTTGTAGACGGGTTAAGTTGTGAACTTAAGTGACACTTAACCCATTAGATAAACCCTAATTCGGAGGATTAGGTAAATAACCATAGTTAACAAGGATTATGGAAATAAGGCTAAGTGGTAAACCTTAGTTAAAAGAAACTAAGTAATAATTCTTAGCCAAGGAAATTTGGACCACCTCTTAGATAGATGAGTAACCCGATACGGTAGGTCATCGTTTAAGTATACGTGTAGGAGCAGGCTATCTGATTTAGATAAAGGCTCCAGCGAACTGGGTAACGAAGCAGCGGCTTCGGGGAACATGAGGATATTCTTGGGATCCCTCTGTGAGCTGCCAGGTCATTATACTAGGCTCAAGAGAGGTTGAGGTCTGCGGTAGAAGAACCAAGAATATGCCTTGGTTGCTATGCGAGCGACCTAAAGACTGGGGTGGATAGCAGTGAGTCGATGAATACATAAGGTGCCCGAGATAGCAAGTTCGTCGATCATCTACCATCTTGAGTCAAGCGTGTACGTACGGAAAGGCAGGGAACACCCAACAGACCATAATTGCTATCTAATTATGGGTGAGGTAGGCCGTAGGATGTGGGCTGGCCGGAGTGTAGTTCTCATGCAAGATTGTCTCTTGTGTTGCCTTTCACTAGTTGAGGGAGGGGTCTCGTGGGACCATAGCCACGTGTAGAAAAGCAGACCTTAGTATCTGCATCGGCAGATAAATCTAAAGCTCCCGACCGAGTCCTGTATTTCTTGTTTTGCCCTGTGACAGGACTCGGATGGCACGATGTGATACATGTGCATACAGTTATAGAAAAACGATTCACGATGAATGCGTGGGAAAAAGGGCGCGGTTGACGGTTAGCGTAATCCCTAGTGGCCTAGGTGGTTTAACCCAAACCGAAATACGAAAGCATGCAATAGGTAAGCGTAATCCCTAGTGGTGCTAGGTGGCGTAAGTCCTAGTAGTTCAAACGATGATTCATATGGAAGAGCCTAGCTAGAACAAGGGTGACAGTCCAAACGATTTCAAGGATAATACGACATGAGGAAGCCCGTACGAGGTACGGCAAAGGACTGAACTTATACATGGAAAGAAACATACGAGTTGGGAAAACCTACATATGCTATATATTAGGTTGACATGGACCATTACATGACATTGGGCAAGGGACATCCATGGTTAACATATGACGCGGGTGGGGATACTAGTACGAGAGGTGCAGAGCAAATATACATGTTAGGACTAGGAAAAGTATACATGATAGATACCGTGGGATGTTAGACAAGGTGGATACCTTGGGATAGTATACTGGATAGAAACCTGACGATGTGATACCTCGATTTATCATGACACCGTAGTTTATCATGACAACTTAGTTTACCTTGCTACAGTAGTTCAGTCTGTTACCCCGGTTTAGTTTATCTATCTTGTAGTCATCCTTATGTTTACTTTCAGTTTATGCATGTCATGTTACCTTTACCTGTTTTTATACTGGAAGTAGATAGGACTTACCAGTCTTTATGACTGACCCCATTTTCTTTCGCCTCTTTGTCTTCCGTTTCCCCCCAGGTTTCAGGGAGGAAATGATGTCGATTAGTTCGGACTTCTTCTGTTGAAGGTCATCATGTATAGCTTGATGTATAGCTTGGTCTTCTCTTTGCTATGGCTGCTTCACCACTTTATTTTGGGGAATAATTATAAAAAATTTTATGCTTCTTTATTATTGCAAGACAGGTTTTGATGTACTCTGATGTAAAAGGCTTTAGACCTTATTTTATAAGGTAATGAAATTTGTTTTACTTCCGCTGTTTTATATATATATGTTCTGTCTTGTAATATTTCTGTGCTTGTTTACCTCGATAATGCTTCACCAAACCTAGTGCATTCCCTTTGTGAGTGACCCTAGCGGAGGTGGGGTGTTACAGAATCAAAGCGATAATTTCCATGAACTCATGGATAAGGTCTAGTCCGAGTAAAATTTTATCGGTAGTTTCCCACCAAAACGTTGATGATTTGCATGGCTTCCCCTACAAAGCTTCGTAAGGGACCATAACTATTGTCGCTTGATAATTGTTATTGTATGAAAACTCTACGTACCAAAGTAAGTGCTTCTCCCATGCTCCTCCAAAGTCCACTATGCACAATCAAAACAGATCTTCCAAGGCTCCGTTGACTCTCTCTATCTGACCGTCTGTTTGAGGATGATAGGATGTACTCAAACACAGTGTCATTCCCCAAGCTTCTTAAAGACTCTTCTCAAATTCACTAGTAAATTATGGATCTCTATCACTAACTATAGTAGTTGGAATCCAAAGTAGCCTAACAATCTCCTTAAGATACAACTAGGTTAATAAATTGGCAGTCCTACTCTTCTTAATCGGAATACAATGGGCGATCTTTGTTTATTCGTCCACTATTACCTAAATGGCTTCATTCCACTTTTTCCTCCTAGGAAGCCCATCAAAACTATCTATGGAAATATGTTCCCATTTCCAAGCGGGAATCTCTAAGGGTAACAAAATTTCCCCAGGCTTACCTTACTCGGCCTTCGCTTTTTGACAGAACTCTGCCATGTCTCTTTTCATTCCTTTCCAGTAAAAGCTTCTCTTCATGTCTCTAAACATTTTGTCACCTTCAAGGTGTATAGTCATCCTTGATCTATGACATTCCTCTAGAATCTCCTACCTATAATCCATACTTCTAGGGATAGAAATCCGTCCATCTCTCCTCATGCTACCACCACTATCAATAAAATATCTAACAGAATGAGGGAAAGATTATCCTCTAGTAACTTTTTCCATTAATACCCTTAATTAATCATTAGGGTCTTGCTCACTCTTGATCCTTTCCATCAGAACTGGTCATATCTCTATAGCTCAAAGAAATCCTTGAGCTGCCTCATACGGTGGTTGCAAATTAAAACTAGAGAGAAACTCTAACTGTCTCCATTCGGTGATAGCACTAAGGATGGCATGCTTCCAACTCATAGAGTCGACCATGACATTACTCTTACTAGGGATACATTGAATGGAGAAATCAAAAGATGCAAGGTATTCCATCCATCTCTGCTGTTGAAGGTTCAGATCTTACTGAGAAAACAAATATCTAAGAGACCTATGATCACTAATAACTCAAACTTCTCTCCAAGAACGTAATGTCTCCACATCTTAAGGGCGAAACCAATGCTGCTACAAGTAAGTCATGGACGGGGTATCTTTTCTCATGGTTCTTGAGTTATCTACTTGTGTAGGAAACTATTCTACCCTCGTGTATGAGTACCGCTCTCAAATAGGTCTCACATGCATTAGTAAAAAAATGTAAAATCTTCGTTCCATTAGAGAAGATACGAATCGGTGCACTTGTGAGAGATACCTTCAACCTCCTAAAGGCAACTCCGCATTTCTCAGTCCACACAAACTTATAATCCTTTTCGCCAATTGAGTTAGAGGGCCCACAATCTTTGCGAAGTCCTTGTTAAATTTTTGAAAGTAGCCTACTAACCCAAGGAAACTCCTAACCTCCGTCGCACTATGGGATATCTTCCATTCTTGGACAACTCCAACCTTAGCGAGGTCTACCTCTAATCCTTTCCCTGAAACAGTATACCCTAAAAATTTGACTTCTTTCTTCCTAAAGTGGCATTTCTAGAATTTGGCTCTAAGTTGTTCTCCCTAAGAATTATGGGGACTCTTCTCAATTGATCTTCATGTTCCTTAGAAAAGATAATATTATCTTCTACAAATACTACCACAATTCTATTGAGTATGCCCCTAAATACCCCACTCATAAGGTCTACAAATGAAGTGGGGGAATTTGTCAAACCGAAAGGCATAACTTTCCTGTCAAATAGTCTATCTGGCATCATAAACACGGTCTTGGGCTTACTCTCTTGCAAAATCCTAAGTTGGTGAAATCCAGTTGACAAATCTAACTGGGAAAATATTTGGGCTCCTCCCAAATGGTCAAACAAGTCAACAAACCTTGGTAAGGGGTATCTATTCTTTTTAGTCAACTTGTTAAGTTCCATATAATCCACACATAACCTTAAAGATCCATCGGACTTTGTGGCAAACCCTACTGGTGCACCCTATTCAGAGGTAATCTTACGAATAAACCCTTTCTTCAATAATTCCGATTTTTTATAGAGGAAAGCTTGTGTAGTGTGGAGCTACATAGCCAATTAGACATTTATGTTATAAAATATAGCCGATCTACAAGCCAGACTGATAGTAAAAATTATATGTTTGGGATCCAACGTGATCTCCAGAGTTTCCAATAAACATCAAAATAGAACAGAGTATTCCTAGTATATACAACAAAGCAAAGACAAATTGCTACATAAAAACTAAACAGAGATGATTAGTGCCGCCTTCTCCTGATCCAACCTAAGAGGTCCGCACTGGTACTCCCCTGGGATTCCACATCATGAGCAACTAAAGGAAGGGAGAGTCTGAACGGTGCAAATGAGTCGACCTGACCAAGTATGGAAAAAGTAAGAGATACCTCTGTAAATACTTGTAAAATTTCTTTTAGGTTTGCAAAACACATTAGCGTTACGCTATTTCCAAATGCACTAGCAATAAATAACAATAAACATGTCCACGTAGTGATTGGGGGTGTTGTATTGCCAGTAGTCGTAGACTGAGGAGAGAAAAGGGATGAAGTTAAGGAGGAAGAACTAGTCGCTGTCCAGATAGGATAAGAAAAGTCACAGTCCAAGAGGAGGTGATGGCTGGATTCCTCATGAAGTGAGCAAAGAACAAAAGTGGGATCCAACAGATTAAAATGACTTAACATTTTTTGGGTACTAATACGAGCATGGATAATGCACCATTGAAAGAACAAAATGCGAGGGGAAAGATGACATTTGCAGATTCTTGCAAGGAAAAGAGGCAGCCATGATAGTTAAGGAAGTTGTAACAGGCTGAAACAGTGAAACATTTGGCAGGGGCCAAGATCCAGTAATAATGATCAGGAAAATTAGAGAGATGTAGGGAAAGGAGTAAACTGGATGCTTCATGGAGGTCAGTGAGGGTGTTAAAATAAAAGAGAGAAGTAGGGAAAAGGCAAGCTGGACCGAAGTCCGTAATGAGTTTAACAACAAGGTTATGAGGTGAAATGTGAGGGAAAAGGTTAGGGAAAGAGCTAGAAAGAGGAAGGTGATCATGCTGTATATCGAGCCAGAAGAGACAATTGTTACCATCACCAATTTTACCTTGAAAGAACGGTTTAATACGAGGAATGGTGGATAGAACACCCGAACAGAAGGGAGAAGTATTAAAGGGGGTTGGCTAGTGGAGTGTTAGGTGTGGGTTAGAATGGTAGTCTAATGATATTATCCAATCCTTCCATGTGAAATTTCCTGGAGTGAGCCATTTGGCTAGCAAGGCCATGTTGAAAGAGCTGAGGTTTATGATACCTAGACCTCCCTGATCACGATGAAGGAAGATAGTCTGCCAATTTACAAGTCTTTTAGTCTTACTACTATTTCATAGAAAGGAACTTCTAATTGCATCTATTCTTTTAATCACCCAGCTTGGGAGTTTATGTAACAACATCCAATTGGAAGGGATGGATGAGAGGACAGATTTGACAAGGACAAGACGACCAGTAGCAAAAAGTGACTTTGCTTTCTAAGAAGAAAGTCTGGATTCAAATTTATGAATGAGGGGTAACCAATCCATTTTTCGAAGTTTAGTGGGGGCGAAGTGGGATGCCTAGGTAAGTGATATGGAAATGTTCCAGGTTACAGTTCAGAAGGGAGGAGACGGTAGAACTTTGAGGCAATGGATGTAGTTAGGTTCAGGTAAGGCAAAGAGAATGGTATCATCCACAAATTTTAGGTTGGAGATCATTTGATTCGATTCATAATGTCTGATTCGAGCAAAGTGATTGTTGTTTATCACTAGGCTAACCATACAGTTGAATATATTGGCAATGAGGGGAAAAAATGAGCGATGAAAGAGGGCCACCTTGCCATAGGCCACATGCAGATTTGATAAGACAATCCATTTCTCCATTGACAATGATAGAGGAAAAGCTAGTGTCAAGGATGTAGTTAATCCAACTATAACACCTAGCGGGGAAACCTCATGGACCATAAGGTTGAGAATGAAATTACAATTAATCGATTGAAATGCTTTAGAGAAGTCAAGTTTCAATAAAACTCTTGGTGTTAAGGTGTGGTGGACGAAGGAAATGACTTCATATGTGGCTGCTACACAGTCATGGATGTTACGCTCAAGGATAAGAGTGGATTTTTCAGCACCGACCAAGGATGCGATGAAAGATTGGAGATGGTTAACAAGGACTTTGGTCATGATCTTTAAGGTTGTGTTGAGGAGGATGATAGGATAGAAGGATGATAGGGTGGTGGAGTTAAGGGATAATCGGTTTTATTTGATAAGATTTGGGTGAACACTGGTTTTGGTTGCTATGGATTTTCAAATTTTTATTTTTGATTGGCTGTTTAAATATTTTAATCTACTATTATCTTCGGTGCTTTACACATACTACTGTGAGTTATTCTGAGGTTTTCAGTTTTCTTGGATATGCCACAAACGGATCAATGAACCCAGTCATAATTGATGACCTTCTTTAACAACTATGTGGTTTTGAGGTTTGGGTTAAATAAAAACATGGCTATTCGCGTTTGGTTATCTGCGAATTGCTACTGCATATTAAGGATCATTGCCAACGTGGTTTTAGAGGAAGTTGGTTTCAGTACATGCTACAAAGATAATTATGTTTGGGTTTGTGATTAGAATTGAAAACAGTGGAGAACAATTCGTTAGCACTTGGCACATTAGGAATAAAAAACATGGAGAACTGGTTTTTCATCTTCATAAGTTTGAGTTTTAATAGAATGTTATTATTCTGGAAATCCGTGAAAATAATCACAATGGTTGATATTAGCAGTATGTTTAGAATCTTTTCTAGCTAAGTTTACCAAAACTGTTGATTTGAGATGATTTTAATAGTGGTTATCAGCCATCGAAAGTCTTGCAACTGGAAAGAGAGCAAGAATTAAGATATTCTTGCTGAAGTGACACATTAGAAACTGGTTGTTGTGAAGACGATAACCCAGATTAAATCAACCGGCACAAGTTTCAGCAAGAAGAGGTGCTGTCGAATGATGCAACATCTTTCGAATATGTGGTTATATGGATATATTTTTGTACCTTAAAGCATGGACCGGTACTTTTATTTTCATTGGAGAAACTCAATATAATTCTACTTTTGAAAGTCAGATGGTTAGTTTAGTGAAGATCAGTTGTGGGTGATCATTTGAGGTTGAAGTGCAAGGATGTATCGCACTAGTAGGTTAGGGAGTAGGCGGCCTCATCATGGGTCCAATTCTCTTTTATTTTCTAGAATTATGTACTTTTTATTGTGTGTTTGTTTGTATTACTTGTATTTAGGTTAGTATGCTAATCTTATCATGTACTTTTCTAGTTGTTAATAATATCAATTTTCAAAAAAAAATAAAAATCAAACTTCGTACGTTAATATATATGCACAACTTAATTTATTAGTACTTTTTGCATATAGACTCCATTTCAAAAAATAAAATATGAACGTGGATCAGAATCTCGCCACGCAACAACAGTACTTTTGTGGCCCAATTTCTGATTACTTAAAATTTCAATTTTTTTAGCCTAGCGTTTATTATTGATTTTTATTATATATTTTAAATTATATTATTATATGTTTAATATATGTTTATTTCATAGGGTGTTATATTCTCCACTATTATAGATTTCATCTAGAAATCTTGTGAAAGGGCGAATAACACAACTCGCTCTAAACAACCGTGTTGTACACCCATGTTATTTTTATAAACATGCATAACTCATAGTGATTATGAATTGCATACTTGCTAATAATGAGCTCAGTCTAGCGTGTTTGTGTAATAAGTGGTGCGATATGTATGCAAACATCTTATATGCATATAATTCTATATGAGTACAGTGCATCTGTGTTTCATCCATCTCCTACCATCTAATCTAGAAACCACAATGCAACCAAAAACGAGAATTTAGGAGAAATTAACTACTTGAGAAAAGCTCTGGATGAGTTAGTCTAATCTTCTCCTCTATTTCCTAAGTTCTTTCCATACGGTTATCTCCCCACCGAACTTGGACTTGATGGATAGATTTGTTGCGGAGTCGTTTGATTCCGCGCTCCACGATCCTTCCGGTGGCACGGGGAACCCTAGACTCAAACTCAAAGCTCCCTATGTCCCTAGTATCATTAGCTTGAGTCTTTCAACTGAATCATGATGGCATTTACGAAGATGAGAAACATGAAAAACGTTGTGGACTCCCGATAAACGCTCAGGAAGATCCACTCGATAATCCATCTTCCCAATTCTATCCAAAATCTTAAAAGGCCCAAAAAACCCGGGAGCCAACTTCCTAGTCTTTTCAAACCGAACTATCTTCTTCAAAGGGGGAAACCATAACACCAAATCTCCAATATCAAATTCTAGTTGCTCCCTCCTCCTATCTTCGTTTGACTTCTACCGGTCTTGGGCAGTCTTCATTTTCTACCGAATCAAAGCGATAATTTCCATGAACTCATGGATAAGGTCTAGTCCGAGTAAAATTTTATCGGTAGTTTCCCAGCAAAACGTTGATGATTTGCATGGCTTCCCCTACAAAGCTTCGTAAGGGACCATAACTATTGTTGCGTGATAATTGTTATTGTATGAAAACTCTACGTACCAAAGTAAGTGCTTCTCCCATGCTTCTCTAAAGTCCACTATGCACAATCAAAACAGATCTTCCAAGGCTCCGTTGACTCTCTCTGTCTGACCGTCTGTTTGAGGATGATAGGATGTACTCAAACACAAGGTCATTCCCAAAGCTTCTTAAAGACTCTTCTCAAATTCACTAGTAAATTATGTATCTCTATCACTAACTATAGTAGTTGGAATCCAAAGTAGCCTAACAATCTCCTTAAGATTCAACTAGGTTAATAAATTGGCAGTCCTACTCTTCTTAATCGGAATACAATGGGCGATCTTCGTTTATTCGTCCACTATTACCTAAATGGCTTCATTCCTCTTTTTACTCCTAGGAAGCCCATCAAAAATATCCATAGAAATATGTTCCCATTTCCAAGAGGGAATCTCTAAGGGTAACAAAATTTCCCCAGGCTTACCTTACTCGGCCTTCGCTTTTTGATAGAACTCTGCCACGTCTCTTTTCATTCCTTTCCAATAAAAGCTTCTCTTCATGTCTCTAAACATTTTGTCACCTCCAAGGTGTATGGTCATCCTTGATCTATGACATTCCTCTAGAATCTCCTACCTAAAATCCATACTTCTAGGGATAGAAATCCGTCCATCTCTCCTCATGCTACCACCACTATCAATAAAATATCTAACAGAATGAGGGAAAGATTATCCTCTAGAAACTTTTTCCATTAATACCCTTAATTAATCATTAAGGTCTTGCTCACTCTTAATCCCTTCCATCAGAACATGTCATATCTCTATAGCTCAAAGAAATCCTTGAGCTGCCTCATACGGTGGTTGCAAATTAAAACTAGAGAGAAACTCTGTCTCCATTCGGTGATAGCACTAAGGATGGCATGCTTCCAACTCAAAGAGTCGACCATGACATTAATCTTACTAGGGATACACTGAATGGAGAAATCAAAAGATGCAAGGTATTCCATCCATCTCTGCTGTTGAAGGTTCAGATCTTATTGAGAAAACAAATATCTAAGAGACCTATGATCACTAATAACTCAAACTTCTCTCCAAGAACGTAATGTCTCCACATCTTAAGGGCGAAACCAATGCTGCTACAAGTAAGTCATGGACGGGGTATCTTTTCTCATGGTTCTTGAGTTGTCTACTTGCGTAGGAAACTATTCTACCCTCGTGTATGAGTACCGCTCTCAAATAGGTCTCACATGCATTAGTAAAAAAACGTAAAATCTTGGTTCCATTAGAGATGATACAAATCGGTGCACTTGTGAGAGATAACTTCAACCTCCTAAAGGCAACTCCGCATTTCTCAGTCCACATAAACTTATAATCCTTTTCGTCAATTGAGTTAGAGGGCCCACAATCTTTGCGAAGTCCTTGATGAATTTTTAAAAGTAGCCTACTAACCCAAGGAAACTCCTAACCTCCGTCGCACTATGGGATATCTTCCATTCTTGGACAACTCCAACCTTAGCGAGGTCTACCTCTAATCCTTTCCCTGAAACAGTATACCCTAAAAATTTGACTTCTTTCTTCCTAAAGTGGCATTTCTAGAATTTGGCTCTAAGTTGTTCTCCCTAAGAATTATGGGGACTCTTCTCAATTGATCTTCATGTTCCTTAGAAAAGATAATATTATCATCTACAAATACTACCACAATTCTATTGAGTATGCCCCTAAATACCCCACTCATAAGGTCTACAAATGAAGTGGGGGAATTTGTCAAACCAAAAGGCATAACTTTCCAGTCAAATAGTCTATCTGGCATCATAAACAAGGTCTTGGGCTTACTCTCTTGCAAAATCCTAAGTTGGTGAAATCCAGTTGACAAATCTAACTGGGAAAATATTTGGGCTCCTCCCAAATGGTCAAACAAGTCAACAAACCTTGGTAAGGGGTATCTATTCTTTTTAGTCAACTTGTTAAGTTCCATATAATCCACACATAACCTTAAAGATCCATCGGACTTTGTGGCAAACCCTACTGGTGCACCCTATTCAGAGGTAATCTTACGAATAAACCCTTTCTTCAATAATTCCGATTTTTTATAGAGGAAAGCTTGTGTAGTGTGGAGCTACATAGCCAATTAGACATTTATGTTATAAAATATAGCCGATCTACAAGCCAGACTGATAGTAAAAATTATATGTTTGGGATCCAACGTGATCTCTAGAGTTTCCAATAAACATCAAAATAGAACAGAGTATTCCTAGTATATACAACAAAGCAAAGACAAATTGCTACATAAAAACTAAATAGAGATGATTAGTGCCGCCTTCTCCTGATCCAACCTGAGAGGTCCGCACTGGTACTCCCCTGGGATTCCACATCATGAGCAACTAAAGGAAGGGAGAGTCTGAACGGTGCCAAATGAGCCGATTTGGCCAAGTATGGAAAAAGTAAGAGATACCTCTGTAAATACTTGTAAAATTTCTTTTAGGTTTGCAAAACACATTAGCGTTACGCTATTTCCAAATGCACTAGCAATAAATAACAATGAACATGTCCCGTAGTGATTGGGGGTGTTGTATTGCCAGTAGTCGTAGAATGAGGAGAGAAAAGGGATGAAGTTGAGGAGGAAGAACTAGTCACTGTCCAGATAGGATAAGAAAAGTCACAGTCCAAGAGGAGGTGATGGCTGGATTCCTCATGAAGTGAGCAAAGAACAAAAGTGGGATCCAACAGATTAAAATGACTTAACATTTTTTTGGTACTAATACGAGCATGGATAATGCACCATTGAAAGAACAAAATGCGAGGGGAAAGATGACATTTGCAGATTCTTGCAAAGGAAAAGAGGCAGCCATGATAGTTAAGGAAGTTGTAACAGGCTGAAACAGTGAAACATTTGGCAGGGGCCAAGACCCAGTAATAATGATCAGGAAAATTAGAGAGATGGATATCAGTGAGGGTGTTAAAATAAAAGAGAGAAGTAGGGCAAAGGCAAGCTGGACCGAAGTCCGTAATGAGTTTAACAACAAGGTTATGAGGTGAAATGTGAGGGAAAGGTTAGGGAAAGAGCTAGAAAGAGGAAGGTGATCATGCCATATATCGAGCCGGAAGAGACAATTGTTACCATCACCAATTTTACCTTGAAAGAACGGTTTAATACGAGGAATGGTGGATAGAACACCCGACCAGAAGGGAGAAGTATTAAAGGGGGTTGGCTAGTGGAGTGTTAGGTGTGGGTTAGAATGGTAGTCTAATGATATTATCCAATCCTTCCATGTGAAATTTCCTGGAGTGAGCCATTTGGCTAGCAAGACCATTTTGAAAGAGCTGAGGTTTATGATACCTAGACCTCCCTGATCACGATGAAGGAAGATAGTCTGCTAATTTACAAGTCTTTTAGTCTTACTACTATTTCATAGAAAGGAACTTCTAATTGCATCAATTCTTTTAATCACCCAGCTTGGGAATTTATGTAACAACATCCAATTGGAAGGGATGGATGAGAGGACAGATTTGACAAGGACAAGACGACCAGTAGCAAAAAGTGACTTTGTTTTCTAAGAAGAAACTCTGGATTCAAATTTGTGAATGAGGGGGAACCAATCCATTTTTCGAAGTTTAGTGGAGGCGAAGTGGGATGCCTAGGTAAGTGATATGGAAATGTTCCAAGTTACAGTTTAGAAGGGAGGAGACAGTAAAACTTTGAGGCAATGGATGTAGTTAGGTTCAGGTAAGGCAAAGAGAATGGTATCATCCACAAATTTTGGGTTGGAGATCATTTGATTCGATTCATAATGTCTGATTCGAGCAAAGTGATTGTTGTTTATTGCTAGGTTAACCATACAATTGAATATATTGGCAATGAGGGGGAAAAAATGAGCGATGAAAGAGGGCCACCTTGCCATAGGCCACATGCAGATTTGATAAGACAATCCATTTCTCCATTGACAATGATAAAGGAAAAGCTAGTGTCAAGGATGTAATTAATCCAACTACAACACCTAGCGGGGAAACCTCATGGGCCATAAGGTTGAGAATGAAATTACAATTAATCGATTGAAATGCTTTAGAGAAGTTAAGTTTCAATAAAACTCTTGGTGTTGAGGTGTGGTGGACGAAGGAAATGACTTCTTATGTGGCTGCTACACAGTCATGGATGTTACGTTCAAGGATAAGAGTGGATTTTTCAGCACCGACCAAGGATGCGATGAAAGATTGGAGATGGTTAACAAGGACTTTGGCCATGATCTTTAAGGTTGTGTTGAGGAGGATGATAGGATAGAAGGATGATAGGGTGGTGGAGTTAAGGGTTTTGGGAAGAAGTATGTAATTTGCATATTTCAATCGTGCAATGCACATCAGATTGAATTGGAATTCAGTGCACGTCTCCAAAATGTCAGATTTTGACAATTGACCAGAAGCATTTGAAGAAGAAAGGTCCAAAGCCATCCGGATTGGACCTTCATCATCTGCAATTTCTTTAAGAGTTGCCCAAATCTCTTCTTCTGAAAAATGGTAATCAATATGGATGGGAGAAGGATCGTGGTAAGGAAGGTCCCGGTCAATAACAAAAAGGGAAGGAGAGTTTTTGTCGAGATGGTTGCGGTTAAAATCAGTATAGAGGCGGAGGAGGTATGATTGTTTAGTGTAGGTGGTATTGTTATGCTGAATTTCAGAAATGAAGGTAGATCTGCGTCGACCATTTGTAAGTTGATGGAAGTAAGCTGTGTTCTTATTGCCATCATCAATCCATTTGGCTTTTGTGTGTTGTTTCCATCCAATTTCTTCCTACTTAATAAGTCTGTCAAGCTCAGCTTCTAAGTCTTCTAGTCGATTAGTTTCATGTTTAATTAGAGGTCGATATTCTTCTAGGATGTTAAGATTTAGAATGTCATCTTGAGTAGCTGATATCCTCTAGCGGAGGGATCCCTAGACAGATTTAGACCAAGGACGAATGATTTTTCTCAGAGATCGAAGTTTGAAAACAACTCTTTCCGCGGTAGACTGGATCTGTGTCGGTTGTCACAAAGCCAATTTGATGAATTCTTCAAAGGATAGTTCAAGAAGCCAGAGACATTCGAATCTGAATGCGAGTTTGAGGTAAGGGAAGGAACCAGTGTTAAGAAGAAGGGGCTAGTGGTTGGAAATGACGGTAGCAAGGCCTTTGACTAAAGAGAGGGGATGGAGGTCTTCCCAGGCCGAGTTGAAAAGGAAACAGTCAAGCTTAGCAAGAGAGGGAATGGATATATAGTTTGACCAAGTGAACAGGTGGTTGCTAATAGGTGGGTCAATGAGAGAACAAAAGTTGATGAAGGAATTAAATGCTACATAATCATTGGAGAGATTACCCTGATTTCTTTCCGATGCGGATCTAGTGTTGTTGAAGTCTCCTCCGATCAACCAAGGTCCATTCACGTGAGTTGCATAGTCCAAGCAGCTCGACCATGGACTAGACATTTCATGGACATCTTGGGGGCCATAAATATTTGAAAAGAAGTAAATTGTGTTAGAAGGTAAATGATGAAGGGATACATGCAAGGTTGCGGGTTGAGAGATGGTTTGGCAATGGGACCAAATAATTTCATTCCAGGCTGTGAAGAGTCTTCCTCTAGAGCCTAAAGCATTAATGTAGGCCTATCTAGATAAGAAAGGACCACCCAAAAGTCTAATTAAGCTAGAGCTAGGGTCGCAATCTTGGTTTCTTGAAGGAGAAAACATTTATACTGTGTGGGGATAAAATAAGGTTTATAACACGACTTTTTGAGGCGTCCCCCAACCCTCGAATTTTCCAGGAAACTAGTTTCATTGAGTACGACTTGATTGCTCAAATTCAAGTGCTTGCATGGTAGTGTAGTGTTCATTACGCAAACTCACACCCATATAACGAATATCCTATTTAAACTTTTATTTTTAGTAGAAAAAACCATGGGTTTGAAAAAATACCCGAACCACCTAGGAGGGATCTGGCTCTATTAAGTCTTGAGCTGCGACGAACTAGTGCTCGTATAAGCCGTGGTTCAGTTGGCTGGGTAGCGGGAGTGGTTGGTTGATCAGTAAGATATTGTGGCATAGAATGATGTGGAGGAGACTAGTGAATGTCATGAAAGTCAATATCATACATAAGTTGTGATGGAGAATGTAGCCAAGCTCCCAAACCCATCATGCCCACAACTTCCAATGAGTCATCCGGAGCCACTTCACGGGGATTGTCAGAGGGAGAAGGAGTGGACATATAAACTTCGTAATTCATCACATTGAAGCAATCATCTGGGTCAATATCTTAGGTGTGCACCAGATTGTAAAATATTCATGTCTTTAACACCCCATGTCTATTAATGTCACTCACAAAGGGAATGCATCAATGTCCATGGAGCGTTATTGTTGTATAGAACAGATAAATTACAAGAATAAATAAATAAAACAATACAGCGGAAGATAAAACTTATTTCATAGCATCATAACTCAAAACAAGCTTACATAAGTAGTTTCCAAAACCATTACAACAGGATCAATAGTCTTTTCCAAAAACTTCAAAGTACATAAAGAAGCAAATACTTAAATAACATAAATGCATAAATCCCCATTGTGCATAAGCAAAGCCATAAAGATGAGAGAGTCCAAAGCGATACATCTACTCTTTTCAAGCAACTGAAAGAAATCGGCACTAAGCTGTAGTATTCCCTCCTTGCAAACCTGAGGGGGGGAGGGAGAAAGAAAAAGAGGTGGAAACAAACGGGTCAGACATAAAGTCTGGCGAGTCCAGTAATTTTAACAAATAATAGGTAAGGTAAATGATCAAGACATAAATAGGCATTATGATATGGTTGTAACTTAGATAAGGTAGATAAAAAGGATGGACAAGATGATTTCGTTCCTAAGTACTAAGACAATCCTACACCTTGGCTAAGAGAACAACCCTCCAAGTACTAACCCCGAAGACCGAAGTCAACATCAGACTAGCACCCAAAGGACTATCCAACTCAACCAACATGTAATTCGTTGCACCGCACTTTTGCTAAGTTACACCACATTACTTAATTACACCACACATCTACTACTCTCTTTTTACTAGAGGTTGATCCCTTCCCACTAACTGTACTCACATGAAAAACTTGGTAGTTACTTGTACCTAGCTGCTATCGTAGATGCCGATTTGCTCCTACCACCGTGGGGTGTATCACTCCCCAAAGTGGCAACCCCGATACCAACATGAAATGCACGACCATACCTACACGATGCAACAACGTCTTACCTACCAGCCCGAACCCATGCACGCACATGAACCCGTTGGACTTGCGTTGCCACCTCTATTCACGTTTTGACCTCTTATATTTAAGCCCAGTAAGCGTACCCCAACCCCGGGCTAGTACCGGGCCCAATTAGATACTCAAACGGGTTACTGGTTGAAAAAGATCCTCATCCGACACAAGCCTCCCACCTATGCTTGGTCCCCACTAGGTTTTTCTCCCACTTAACCATTTTAATTTAAATGTCCATGTCTTACATGTGCTACGGTTAAGTCCATACTCACATGTCATAATTTACATGTCCTATCTTATTCCGGTTAAGTCCATATATACATGTCATATTTTACATGTCACCCCACTTAACCCTCTAACCATACCCATGTCTTATTATGGTTAGTATTATTAAATTCATTCCTTATGACGAACGGTGCATGACCTCTCACATTAGACCTAACACTTTGTGGCTGCTGGATTTGCCGGGCGGTTCCGGGCAGGTCTTACGCCACAAACAGGGTCTAACCTCGTGTCATTAACCGTTACGCCTACAATTCATTCCTTTGACCTCTCACATTAGACGTCCAATTGTGACCGCTGGATTTGCCGGGCGGTTCCGGGCAGTCTTATGTCACAATTGCGCCTAACCTGGTTCATTAACATCGTATTTCACCCATACCCAATGTTCATGTCATATATATCCAATTAAACATATAAACATGTTTATAATATTGCATATTCCAAATTGTCAATAATACACATTAATTAGCCTCAATTACAAATTTACAATTTTAGGCAATTTCATCAATTTCATGTAATTCATACCCAAATATGCCAATTTCACATATTATCCAATTATCCAAAATATCCAAATTTCCAAATTTCCCATATTCCCAATATTCCACATCGTTCCCACGTATTCGCAGTCGCGCGTATTTTTAATATAGACTCGAAGGTAGCCTAGATCCACAAATAAAAGGAATAGGGGTAAGAAGAGAGAATCAATTCATCGAAAATTGGAATAAAACATCATCATGAAATAAAGAGGCATATAGACTGGCATAGAGGCATAATAAAAGATTTAACATGAATAAACTGATAAAAGGTATGAACTTTACATAGAAACATAGGCATATGATGACATGAATCAAAAAGGTGAAGACTTGGTGATATTTTCATTACAAACACACACACACACACACACACACACACATATATATATATATATATATATATATATATGAATCCTTTTTACAACTTTTTCATGTTACTTTAATCCCATTAAATTTGTGAAAATAACTGTACTCACCTTTCATAGCTTAAGAAAAGGATTAACGAATTGAATTTGGTGTAGAAACGTTGCGGTGATGTTGATTGATCTTCTTTAATTGTTGTTGAAGCTCTAAACTTTGATTTGGATTGTGTATGAACACTTTTTAATTTAGAGGCGGTGGCTAGGGTTTAAGAGAGAGCTTGACAGCATAATGGTGTCATAGATAATATTTTATGAATTAGGGTTAGGTCTTAAGGTGTATATATAGATGTCTAGGATCGATTAGAGGTCTTAGATTAACCCAGAAATCATCAGGACCACTCAGATGCAACATCAGCCCTCAGAGCGAATCGGACCACGTGTTGACAGCCAAACACCCTGTATCGGACCACGTGTTCGGCTATTCCCCCTCCTGATTTGCTGTTTTGAACTTTTTTGAATATTTATTTAATTTTTTTATATATCTATATATATATTTCTCTCATATGCATACAAACTTCAAGGCTTAATAACATCTTCATAATGTATCCGTTTCGTGCAAACCAAATGTATATCTTGACCCAAAACTTTGAGAGAACATAATCGCGCAACCCATTTCACTTAATTCTTCTTCTAAAAATTAAGTATACTTTAATTTGTGAATTTTAATGTTATAAAATTATGGGGTGTTACATTCTCCCCTTCTTAAAGGATTTCGTCCCCAATATCTCCAAGTTAAGAAGAATGTCTCCTACCATCCAATCATCCATCTACTCAACCATCATCCACAAGCATCCATTGTCCTTAAAATATTTCTAATGTTATATGAACATATGCAAAAGTGTGTATATATGTTCTTTATCTAATGCAAAGATCAGACGGTCCACTGATTCAATCGATCTCCTTAATGCAAATAATGATAGTGCTGTGTATCCACCATGTATGCAAAGAACCCTATACATATCATTACTACATGTGTGCATAACCATTCATTCAAATGCAACATCATATGATACGTCCATTTAATATACATCCATTTAACTAAATACATCTATTTACATGTAATATGCAATATGAAAGTGACCGAGCCGATCTAGTGCCTAAAGTGTGTGTATATGTATCCACGAGCAACCACTAGCAAACACTTGCATCTACATGCATCCATCAATCATAACATGTCTCAAACACATGTTTCAACCATAGGACTACCCTATCTAAAGGTCAAAGACTTAAACGAGAGGATATACTAAAGATAGGACAAGTACAAGCTAAGCGATAAAAGAGAAATTAAAAGACATACCCTCAAAAAGATAAGGGTACAATGAACGCATCTTCTCTTCCGTTTCCCAAGTAGCGTTGCTCTCGTCATATCCCCATTGCACTTTGACTAGCTTGACCTCTCGATTCCTCAACTTCATAATCTCCGACCCAAGAATGCATGTAGGAGCTCGTTGAATCGTCGTATCACGCTCTATCTCCACCTCTCTAAGCAAGCTCGGCTCTACCACTTCCGCGGTCTCATGCAAGCACTTCCTCAAATGCGAAACATGGAACACGTCGTGTACACCACTAAGTCTTTCGGGCAACTCTACTCTATATGCCATCTGTCCAATCCTCTCCTTAATAGAAAACGACCCTACGAACCTTGGTGCTAACTTCCCAACGGACCCAAAGCGAACAACATTCCGTAATGGAGACACCTTGATAAAGACCATGTCCCCAGTATCAAATTCAAGATCTGTCCTCCTCTTGTCCGCATACGATTTCTACCTATCTTGCGCCGTCTTCATCCTCCTTCGAATCAAATCAATCTTTTCCGAAGTCTCTCTAATCATATCAGGCCCAAGTAAGATCTTATCCGTAGATTCCCACCAACATATAGGTGAACGACAAGGCCTTCCATAAAGAGCCTCGAAAGATGCCATGCCAATGCTAGATTGAAAACTATTATTATACGCGAAGTCCCCCAAAGGAAGATGCTCCTCCCATGTACCTCCGAAGTCTAAAACACATAGCCTCAAAAGGTCCTCTAGAATACAATTCTCCCTCTCGGTCTGGCCGTCCACCCGAGGATGATATGCGGTGCTCAAACATAACTGGGTCCCTACCGCCTCTTGCAAGCTCTTCCAAAACTCGCTAGTAAAAATAGGATCACGATCGCTCACTACGCTAGTAAGGAACACCGTGCAAATGAAATATCTCTCGAATGTATACGGAAGCTAACCATGGAGCAGTCCCCTTACTCCTCACGGGAATGAAATGAGCGCTCTTAGTAAGTCTGTTTACCACGACCCAAATCCCCGTATTACCCTTCCTCGATCTTGGTAACCCATCAACAAAGTCCATCGAGACACTCTCCCGCTTCCATTGTGGGACCTCCAATGGGTGAAGCAATCCACCGGGCTTCTTTTGCTCTGCTTTTGCTTGTTGGCACACCAAGCATCTAGCGAAAACTCGACCACATCCCTCTTCATAACGACCCAAAAGTAAACTCGTCTCATGTCCATGTACATCTTGTCCCCGCCGGGATGAATGGTCATCTTCGAAAGATGTGCATCATCAAGAATGGTCTTCCTCAAGTTCTCGTCTCGTGGTACACAAAGTCTACTGTCCCTATGTAACCAACCCTTATCATCTAGGGTATACCTACTGAGATGGCTCGATGACTCCCCCTTATGAGCTTCTCTACCAACTCAACCAACTATGGATCATCTCGTTGTGCCTCACCAATCCGTCCCAAAAGCGTAGGTCTGACCTCTAAGGATGCTAGCAAATCGGGTACAAAGTCAATGAAAGGTCTAAAGTCAAACGTAGAGATGAACTCTAAGCTTCGCCGCTCAACAAACAACGGACTCAAGGACAACCTTTTCCCACTTAAGACGTCTGCCACCACGTTACCCTTGCCATGGGTATATGCTATCTCGAAATCGTAGGACGCTAAGAATTTCATCCACCTTTGCTGCCTTAAGTTCAAGTCCTTCTGAGAGAACAAGTATTTTAGCGATTTGTGGTCTATGAACAATTCGAATTTCTCGCCAAGAAGATAATGGCGCCAAGACTTAAGCGCGAAAGCAACAACGACCAACACTAGGTCATGTGTAGGGTAATTTCTCTCATGCACTCTCAACCGCCTTCCTCCATAGGCTATTACCCTCCCCTCTTGCATTAAAACTGCGCCTAGTCCTGTCCCACAAGCATCTGTATAAACGGTAAATGGCTTACTCCCATCTGGCAACACTAAGACTGGGGCTGCGGTCAAAGCTCTCATTAAACGTTGGAACGCATCATCACAATCTACGTCCCACGTGAAAACTAGGTTCTTCTTCGTCAAGCGTGTCAATGGGGCTGATATCTTTGCGAAGTCCTTGATAAACTTCCTATAGTAGCCTGCCAACCCCAAGAAACTCCTCACCTCGATAGCATTTTAGGGCCTTCCGGTCTTGGATAGCCACCACCTTCACGGGATCCACTGCTATCCCTTCTTTGGAAACCACGTGCCCTAAGAATCGCACTTCCTTCCTCCAAAAATGACATTTAGAAAATTTAGCTTTAAGGTTATGCGCTCGAAGGGTCTCCAACACTTCCCTAAGATGTAGGTCATGCTCTTCCTCGTTCTTAGAAAAGATCAAGATGTCATCCACAAAGACCACCACGAATTTATTAAGGTACTCCCTAAACACCCTACTCATCAAGTAAACAAAGTACGCGGGGGCGTTTTTCAAACCGAAGGACATTACAAGCCACTCATAGAAACCATCCGGTGTCCTAAAGGCACTCTTGTCTATGCTATCCTCAGCCACTCTCAACTGATGGAAACCAATGGCTAAGTCCAACTTCGAAAATACCGAACCGCCAACTAACTAGTCGAAGAGATCGTCAATCCTCGGCAGTGGGTGCCTATTATTCTTAGTAAACTTATTAAGTTCTCTATAGTCCACACAAAGTCGAAGGGACCCATCCGCCTTTGTGGCAAATACTACTGGAGCACCACACTCCGATATACTACGTCTTATGAATCCCTTCACAAGCAACTCCCCTACTTGCTTATTGAGCTCCCTCCTCTCACGAGGAGCCATGTGGCGTACTGGCAGAGATACTGGTTTTGCATTGTCTACAAGATAAATACGAAAGTCTATCTCACGTTTTGGGGGTAGACCCCTCACCTCATTGAAGACATCAACATATTCACAGACTATACGAATAGAATGTAAATCATCATTGGATGCGTCAAGTGACTCAAGATAACTAAGCATCACCGATCCTCTAGGGTCATAAGAAATATCAAGGGTCTTTCCACTACGAGTCAACAATTTTACTACCCTTCGTTCACAATCTAGGATGGGACCATATCTGGCTAGCCAATCCATCCCTAAAATCAACCCATAGCCCATGAAACCGAGCAAAAAAGCATTACATTCAAAACCAATGCCTAAGATAGACAATCTCAAATCCCTACAAACCATGGATAAATGAGCCGACCCACCAATAGGATTTGAGACTACAATGGGATCTACAATGAGACTAGTATTTAAGTGCAGTGTTTCAACTAATGTTGTAGAGGTAAACGAATGTGATGCGCCAGAATCGAATAAAGTACGGACAGAATGATCAAACAAGAAAATCAAACTTTTCAACAGAAATTTTTCTACCTTCTTCCAGTCCCGGAGCCATGAGAGCATGAACCTGCCCTCCCGAAGTAGAACCTGCCCTCTGCCCTTGCTTCTTAAGACAGTCCTTCACAACATGACCCGCATCACCACAATGATAACAAGTGAACTTCTTCTTCCTTTAGTCTTTCTTCAAATGGTCGGGTTTCCTACAATTGTGACACTTCCTCTTTTCTTTACCACATCTCTTTTGTTGTGGGCCTTTCTTTGAATCCTCCTTATCTTGTGGCCTAAAAGTACTTACACCCTTCTCTTCTTCATGCATGTATGCCATATCAACAAGCTTTTCATACATAGACTCCATTAGAATGTGGGATATAGCCAAACTGTGAAGCGGTTCATTTAGGCTCTTTGCAAACCTCAAGGCCTTCTTGTGAGGCGTATTCACTAACTCTAGCCCAAATCTCGCCAACTTATTAAATTCGGTCACATACTCCTTCACAGTCAAGTTTTTCTGCTTCAATGTCAAGAACCTCTCCATGTACATACTCTTCTCAGCTTGAGAAAGGAATTTCAACACAACCTTCCCCTAAAATCTGCCCACGTCTCCACAGCACGCTCTCAATTAGTAACCTCCCACCAAAACGAAGCTTTGTCCTTCATCGACCAAGCATCCAATTGGACCTTCTTACAGTCGTCCAAATCGAAAATGCCAAACAGATCCTCCACTTCTTTCAACCAATTTCTAGCTTCAACGAACGTTTCAGACCCGCTAAAAGATTTCCACCCATCGAACGAAAGTCTTTACATATCTTGGAGAAAGCATCTCCATGCGGAGGAATGACTGAAGCTTGGGGAGGAAGAGGAGGAACGTCGGCCAGACCCGCTGAAAAGAACCTAGCCTCGTGATATTGACGAAACCAACCGGGTACATGAACACCCTCTGGTATCTCATATGCTTTAGACATGCTGAAAAGAAAAAGAAAGAGCTTCAAAACAAGGGAAGCGAAAGAGAGATGTATGGCTTGCGGGGATTATGTTTTTTAAAGTAAACTTTCCTTGAAAATAGCTTCTTTAAAACAAGTTTTGAAAATACTTTCTAGGAAAATAATACTTTTGAAAACATTTTTCAAAACTTTTTACCTGTTCTTGTAACCATATCTCTGATACCACGTGTAACACCCCATGTCTATTAATGTCACTCACAAAGGGAATGCATCAATGTCCATGGAGCATTGTTGTTGTATAGAGCAGATAAATTACAAGAATAAATATATAAAACAACACAGTGGAAGATAAAACTTATTTCATAGCATCATAACTCAAACCAAGCTTACATAAGTAGTTTCCAAAACCATTACAACAAGATCAATAGTCTTTTCCAAAAACTTCAAAGTACATAAAGAAGAAAATACTTAAATAACATAAATGCATTAATCCCCACTGAGCATAAGAAAAAACATAAAGATGAGAGAGCCCAAAGCGATATTCCCTCCTTGCAAACTGGGGAGGGGGGGAGGAAGGAAAAGAGGTCGAAACAAACGGGTCAGACAAAAAGTCTGGCGAGTCCAGTAATTTTAACAAATAATAGGTAAGGTAAATGATCAAGACATAAATAGGCATCATGATATGGTTGTAACTTAGATAAGGTAGATAAAAAGGATGGACAAGATGATTTCATTCCTAAGTACTAAGACAATCCTACACCTTGGCTAAGCGAACAACCCTCCAAGTACTAACCCCGAAGACCGAAGTCAACATCAGACTAGCACCCAAAGGACTATCCTACTCAACCAACATGTATTTCGTTGCACCGCACTTTTGCTAAGTTACACCACATTACTTAATTACACCACACATCTACTACTCTTTTTACTAGAAGTTGATCCCTTCCCACTAACTGTACTCACATGACAAACTTGGTAGTTACTTGTACCTAGCTGCTATCGTAGGTGCCGACTTGCTCTTACCACCGCTAAGGTACCCTTAATCTGCCCATTCGATCGGCTCCCTGAACCCCGTAGGCACCCGCTCTAGCCCTACAATGCGGTGTATCACTCCCCAAAGTGGCAACCCCGATACCAACATGAAATGCACGGCCATACCTACACGATGCAACAACGTCTTACCTACCAGCCCAGACCCATGCACGCACATGTATCCGTTGGACTTGCGTTGCCACCGCTATTCATGTTTTGACCTCTTATATTCAAGCCCAGTAAGCGTGCCCCAACCCCGGCCTAGTACCAGGCCCAATTAGATACTCAAACGGGTTACTAGATGAAACGGGTCCCCATCCGACATAAGCCTCCCACCTATGCTTGGTTCCCACTAGGTTTTTCTCCCACTTAACCATTTTAATTTAAATGTCCATGTCTTACACATGCTACGGTTAAGTCCATACTTACATGTCATAATTTACATGTCCTATCTTATTCCGGTTAAATCCATATTCACATATCATAATTTACATGTCACCCCACTTAACCCTCTTACCATACCCATGTCTTATTATGGTTAGTATTATTTAATTCATTCCTTATGACGAACGGTGCATGACCTCTCACATTAGACCGAACACTTTGTGGCCGTTGGATTTGCCAGGCGGTTCCAGGCAGTCTTACACTACAAACCAGGTCTAACCTCTTGTCATTAACCGTTACGCCTACAATTCATTCCTTTGACCTCTCACATTAGACGTCCAATTGTGATGGTTGGATTTACCGGGCGGTTCCGGGCAGTCTTACGTCACAATTGCGCCTAACCTCGTGTCAAAAGTTCATTAACATCGTATTTCACCCATACCCAATGTTCATGTCATACATATCCAATTAAACATATAATCATGTCTATAATATTGTCTATTCCAAATTGTCACTGATTACACATTAATTAGCCTCAATTACAAATTTACAGTTTTAGGCAATTTCATCAATTCCATGTAATTCATACCCTAATATGCCAATTTCACATATTATCCAATTATCCAAAATATCCAATAATATCCAATGTTCCAAAATTTCCATATTCTCAATATTCCACATCGTTCCCACGTATTCGCATTCGCGCGTATTTTCAATATAGGCTCGAAGGTAGCCTAGATCCACAAATAAAAGGAATAGGGGTAAGAAGAGAGAATCAATTCATAGAAAATTGGAATAAAACATCATCATGAAATAAAGAGGCATATAGACTGACGTAGAGGCATAATAAAAGATTCAACATGAATAAACTGGTAAAAGGTATGAACTTTACATAGAAACATAGACATATGATGACATGAATAAAAAAGGTGAAGACTTGGTGAGATTTTCATTACAAACATATATATGAATCCTTTTTACAACTTTTCATGTTACTTTAATCCCATTAAATTTGTGAAAATAACTATACTCACCTTTCGTGGCTTAAGAAAAGGATTAACGAATTGAAATTGGTGTAGAAACGTTGTGGTGATGTTGATTGATCTTCTTTAATTGTTGTTGAAGCTCTAAACTTTGATTTGAATTGTGTATGAACACTTGAGATTTAATTTAGATGCGACGGCTAGGGTTTAAGAGAGAGCTTGACAGCATAATGGTGTCATAGATAATATTTTATGAATTAGGGTTAGGTCTTAAGGTGTATATATAGATGTCTAGGATTGATTAGATCTCTTAGATTAACCCAGAAATCATCAGGACCACTCAATTGCAACATCAGCCCTTAGCGCGAATCGGACCACGTGTTGACAGCCAAACACCCTGGATCGACCCCTAGTCGATCCAGTGGAGCTCGGGTCGACTCCCAAAATGGTGCGATTCGGCTATTCCCCCTCCCGATTTGCTTTTTGAACTTTTCTGAATATTTATTTAATTTATATATATATATATTTTTTTCTATCATATGCATACAAACTTCAAGGCTTAATAACATCTTCATAAGGTATCCGTTTCGTGCAAACCAAATGTCTATCTTGACCCAAAATTTTGAGACGAATATAATAGCGCAACCTATTTCACTTAATTCTTCTTCTAAAAATTAAGTATACTTTAATTTGTGAATTTTAATGTTATAAAATTATGGGGTGTTACAATGTCCCTACCGTAGTCCAAGCCCAATATTAATGTTTCATTTTTACGACTGGGGTGAGCGTTTTCCCAACGTTCAATTTTCAGCAGGTGTTCGACGTTGATGATATGAGCTACAAAGGAGCATGGTGTATCTATGCCTACGTAAAATTGCATCTTGTGGTAGAGATAACGGTAATTGAAATTAGCCCAGTCACAATAATCAAGCTTTGTGATGGACCCATTGACATCAGTGCTGCACGAATCGCCTCGATATTATCATGCAAAATTTCAAGGAATCCTTGAACTTTAGCCAAAGAGTCTGGTTCGAGGTTGGGGGTTGTATCTTGCTCAAAGTCAGACCATGGCTGGAGCAGAAGGGTGCCACAGTATTTCCTTAGAGTTCCGAGTTGAAGGGAATGGGTGTAAACAGTGTGGATGAGGCAACAAATAAGAAAATATCTATATGAGATGATCCACATTGCCTATTCATCATGGTAAAGGATGGAGGGGAGAGTGAGATGTTGGATATCAAAGGCCAATAATCACTGGTGATAGTAGCTATAAGGTAGAGAGCATTGTCCGCCATGGAATAATTTTTTTGAGAAATTGGTTTTAATATTTGAGTGAAATGATTCGAAGGAATTAAATTGAGTTTTTGAGAGAAATGAGGTTACGACGCAGATTTATTTGGAGAGATTTGATTTTTAATTTTGGTAGTTGGTTGAAAAAAATATGGGGACTCACTGTTCTCTACGATGGAAAATAGAATTTGAGTGCGTATAATCTTTTCGCACAGAGGGTGAAGAGTTTTTCTGAGGGAAACGCAGGATCGAATGTCCAAAAAAATGCAATAATGACAAATCCTTACATCTCTGCAGTTACTTGCCAGGCGTCCTTTACCCACACATCCTAAACAGTGCCTTTCCGTCTCAGGAATTCGATTGTGGTTCTAATGGATTTGAATTTTGGAAGTAATCTCAGACGTTTGATCAGTGGAGGGTTTGGCAGTAGGGGTTTAAGTGCTGGTGTAGCCGCCACCTAAGCATGAGGACACTGGGGTGACGAAGAATGTGAGGAAGATGAATGGTGATCGGGCACTAGCTAACGGTGAGTTGACAAAAGCGGAGGAGAAGAGGAGACTGTGGACGCAGTGGGGAAAGGTTTGGGCGGGGGTGGTCCAGGACGAAGGTGATATAGACTATGTTTGTATTTGGGAGGAACAAATGAGATAGGAGAAGGAGAAGCAGCTGCCATTGTTACGCCTTACAAACTATTGCATTTATAATAAACAATGTATTACTCGACATTAATAATTCTGATATTTGTTTATCAATCTATCTCCTTTCCTTAGGAGCCATGTGCCTGAAAGGCAATGCTACATGCCTCGCATCGTTTTTGAGGTTTGTCTTAAGTGATATTTCTCAGTTGGGTGTGAGTCCTACGACCTCCTCAAAAACATTGGGAAACTCATAAGCAATCAGTACCAAAGATGGTCCTTCTAAATTGAAAGATAAAGGAAACAAGGCCGGATTCCTGTCCCATATCCTAAAAGGGATTACTAAGTTGTGGCATCCATGGCTTCTCAAACGAACTATCCATCTATCGCAATTTAGAAAGGCCCTATAAAATGATAACCACTCCATTCCCAAAATAAGACCATACCCCTAGAATTCATGTACATACACATCGCAAAAGAAGTCGACATCACCAATGTCCAATACTAAGTCTTTACACTTAAACGAAAGTTGCATAGTCCCTCCGATAGGGTTGGATACATCTACAGGATGGCTAGGGAGAGATAAGGGAAGTTTCAAAGAATCAACAATCTTCCTAGCAATGAAGGAGCGGATTGCTCTCGAATCAAATAGGGTACATAAAGAAATCTCTAAGATAGAAGTTATGCCTTTCAAAGAAGGCTATCCTTGATATCTAGGGGGTGACTATGAATCAATGGTGCCTCCAAAGCATAATTTTGACCACTCTGCACAACCTTTGGCTTAGGATAGTTCCTTGCCAAGTTCCCATCTTCATGACAGTTAAAGCACTTTCCTTTGAACTCTGACTTTGCTAAGTTCACTCTACAATCGTTCGCTTCATGCCCTTTCTTGTGGCATCTAGAACATGTCTTGGCTTCCTTCTTGAATTTGCATCCCTTCTTCTTTTAATCCAGAAATTTTTCTTCTTATTCTTCCCAAAACTAAAGGTACCTTCTCCCTGATCAGTCTTAACTTGCTTAACATTTTTAGCAACTTCCATAACTAAGGCTTCATAGGTAGCTCCAAACGTCACTTGGGTCAAAAGCCTTTCTCCCAACGGAGAATTCCATCATTTAACAAACCCAAGGACTTTATACACTAGGGTATTCATTATCCCTCTACCAAACTTAGATAATTCTGTAACCTTCGCTACATATTCTTTCAAATCTAACTTCCCTTGGTTAAACTAGATAAACTTCTCTAGTTGCATACTCTTCTTGACATTGGTTAAGAACTTAGCCTCAAAACGGGTCCTAAACTCTTCCCAAGTAAATACTCTTCCTAAATTCTCCCGTGGAATCAAGTGCCTCCATTCAAGGGCCTCCCCCTTCAAATGCCAAGCTGCTATTCTATGTTTAAGTTGGTTATCCCATCAGGTAGCTTCAAAGATCCTTTTGCACTTGGAGATCCATGCTTTAGCTTCAATAAATTAATCTATTCTCAAAAATGACTTACCTCCTAAACTCACAAAATCTTTGCAAAGCTGGGGGAAGTTGAGGGTCCTTTGAGGGGATGAGCTACTGGTTTTGCTGGGGAAGGATTGGGTGTAGGGACTTGTTCCATGGTTCTAAGGTACTATTGGAACCATTCTAGCAAGTAACGAGGCCTTGCCGGGTTCCCCTGCTCAGGCTAGTTGTTAGCCATTTCTATTATCTAAAAATGAAAAACCCTTCAGTGCACTTCCTACGATAGTATTAATGCACAAAAAAAAGAAAGAAAGATAAGGTTGCCTAGTATAATTGCGTATGTTTTTGGGGTATATTACTTATACTGTAACACCCCGCGAATTCTACAACTGTGAAATCCACAAATTAAAGTATAATTAAATTGAAATCAAAGAACTAAGGGAAACGGGATACGCCATTGCGTTCGTCTCGGAAAAATACGCGAAATAGAGTCCTAGTTTTCGAAAAACGGAGTCCGTATGAAGAAGATATGGCCTTCGGAAGTTTCTGAATTAAGTTTAAAATTCAAACAGAATAAAACAGTTTTAAATTCCAAAATGGGGCCCAATGGGCCAGGGCGGAAAAACACCGCCTAACGCACCCAGGTCGACTGGGCTGTCGACCTGGTCTAACCAGGTCGACAGGGCTGTCGATAGGGCTGTCGACAGGCATGTCGACCTGGTCCAGAGCCAGGTCGAACCCAGTCCAACCTGGCTGGCCTATTCTATGTTGGCCGATTTTCTGTGGTCTGCTTTGTCATTAGGGCTAGGTGGCAGGCTCTAATTGGTCTCTCCTTAGGATGAATGGCTACGATCAAACCAAGCAACATCAATGGCCCTAATCAGTTCATTACCCCTATAAAAAGGACCCTAGACTAACCCTAATCTATTCATTCAAAAATAAGAACAAAGCCGCCATGTTGCTGAGGAACGACTAGGGGTAGCCACCAATTGGAGAGAGGATTAGGAGACAAATTCTAAGGCATAAAGCAACTCAATCAAATCAAACCGCATCTTCAAATCCCTAAATTTGAGAATTCGCCACACCATTGTAAGTAGAGTATTACTTTGGTATGAACAAATAATTGTGTTGGTTTGTATACTTGATTGTGGTGATAAATAATTCATAATTTGTGCGTTACTATGATTCTTATCGATTTGGAATATTGTATACGTTTGGATATCCTCATATTATGTTATAAAGAACTACATACGGTAGTTCTATGCAAGTATACGTTTGGAATATTCGCAAATTATGCAATCCTTGCTGAAGCTACATGTATGTAGTTGATTAATTAAAATTCATGCAAGTTTAGGGCTTTGCTATTATGCCATCATAATATATATTTTTATACAAACATCATTTTTTTGAAGTAATTGGAATAAGTTTGGGTTATCATAATCCATATGAAATTATGTTGAAAATTTGGCATCATGTATTAAGCCATGCTTTTGTACTAGAAAACCTATTTTCAAACTTATGGATATGACTAGGCTATTATTGATATTTTGCATAATTGAAATCCATATTGTTAACAAGAATTTTATGATGACATATGTGGTACATAGCTAGGTTAGATTCAAAAATCCCTTTTTGCAAGTTTGCATGACTAAAGTAAAAATCACGATTTCATGTTAGAAATATTTATGCCATGGTTATGTGAACAAATTTAACTATACTTATGCCATGCTTATGTTTGACATTATGCCATGCTTATGTTTGACATTATGCCATGCTTATGTTAGAAATATTTATGCCATGCTTATGTTTGACATTATGCCTAAATAAAAATATAGGTTCATGTTGAAGTTATGACTATGTGTCAATAATGATACCCAATTTAGATTCTTATCTCAACTACAAGTTTACATGCTTTGATTCATGTCACCTATGCTTTATGACCAAAGTATATGTTACCACTATGCAAGTACACCAGTTTCTATTTTGTAGTTCCAACGTTATGTTGCAAGTTCATACGCACACATTTCCCTTTTTGTGTATGTAATCACGCTTTAAGCCTCCCCTTTCGCATGGCTAAGTTGGGCTTTAAAAGGCTAAGCCCAACATATAGATAATAAACGGACGTGTAAAACGGGGGAAAATAACGTTGGGTTAAAATTACTAATGAACGAAAATATAAAATAGAAGGGCCCAAATTCAGGTATGGGTTGGGCCCATGATTGGTGTAACCTTTACACCATTAACTTAATAATGGGCCGCAAATATTTACATATAAGAAAATAAAGAAGAAAGACAAAATATGTAAATGTAGAACATACGATGTGTTTAACCCGAGGTTGGATTGAGTTGTGATGTAAACCTGCCCGGAACCGCCCGGCTGTCCAGTAGTCACAACAATACCTATCCAATGTGGGAGGTTAAACATGGAGCCCAATAAGGACCCGAGGTTAGACTGAGTTGTGGCGTAAGACTGCCCGGAACCAACCGGCAACAGGCAGCCACAACAATACCTGTCTAATGTGAGAGGTCAGGGCCTTAATAAGACAATTAAGGCTGAGTCAGGATTGTTAGGATTAAGTGAACTAAAGACTTAATCAAAATGGAACATGCTAAACTAAACGGACTGGTGGGGGTTAGGTTAGAAAACACTTAACCAACTTAGCATGTTGGCTAGAGATAGAAAACCTAGTAACGGGGGACCCTTTTCAGCAGTAACCCTAGAAGGTGTATCAGGATACCCTGAAACTAGGCAGGGTGGGGCACGATTACTGGGCTGATTGTAAGAGGTCAAATCGACGGCGGTGGTGTAGCAGTGTAGGTTCTAACGGGGTGCGGGCGTGCACACACTCCGGCGCAGAAAAATAAAGCACTGGGCACCAGTAGCATACCTGTGCATTCTAAGGTTGTGTCGGGCCGCCGCCATGGGACTTGATACACCCCATGGTGGGACCAGCATAGGTAACTACAACATCGGGGGCCGTAAGACACATGTAACTATGCGAGTAGGGGCCGATCATCATAGAATTGGATCACATCACCCTGATTATGGGGTGCCAGTTGGAAACTAGTTTATATGGGTTCAGAGATTAACATGGGGTACGATAGTTTATTCGACCCTAGACAACTTAACCAGGTTATAGTGCTTTCCCACTTCTTGTTTATACTTATCATACCCAGTTCTTTATTCATAGAAAGAATAGTACTAGACTTACTCAGGCTTTATGTCTGACTCTACTTTTCTTTCGTCTTCTTTTCTTCCGTTCCCCCCCCCCCCAGGTCCGCAGGGAGGGAACACAGCAGCTTGACCAGCCTTAACATCCAGCTTGAAGAAGAGAAATGTATTGCTTGGTCCTTTTCGTCTTGAACTATGGCTTTGGACAAACTCTATGGGGCTTTTGCAGTTTACCTATGTTTTATTTATGCTTCTTTAATAATGTAATCAAGACAGATTATGAAAGTGTTATGTTTTTGGAAAAGATGTAAGACAATTATGGTGATGATGTTGTAGCACGTATTTGCTTTCATGAAATAAAAGTTTGTTGTTTTTCCGCTGTTTACAAATATGTGTTCTTATATCTGTCTTGTATATCTGTGACTTATACTTATAAACCTCCACCAAAATTAGGGCATTCCCTTTGAGAGTGACCCTAACGGAGGTGGGGTGTTTCATATACATACATACATACATATATATATATATATATATATATATATCTGTGTGTTTATATATATATATATATATACATGAAAACCTTTTTAAATAACAAATATGTCTCATATATGTATATTTCTCCATAATCGAATAACCTATGCTCTAATATCAAATGTAACAACCCACTCAAAATAGGCCTAAATTCCAACCCTGAAAAAACCCACTGGAATTTAGGGCCACTCTAAATGGATCGTTGGTTCCTATAAGGAATTACTAAACAAATATACAAAGTGGTATAAATGAAAAATCGGAATCTCACACAGTGGAAGGGATAAAATATAATTGCATAAAGTAGACATACCATTATTAAAATCACAAGTTCTGATACAAAAAGTCTTACAGATCATAACAAGTACATCATTCATTATCCCAATTACATAACAAAAACAATAATAAAGCTACTGCTATAATAACTAATTCTTCGAGTGGATCCTCCTCCAAGCGATCGTTCCTCATCCTCAATCAATATTCTCACCAACAAACCTGTTATTGTTAACATGAGGGAGGTTAGAACATAAAGTTCTAGTGAATGAAATACATATAAGATTAGGAATAACTATTTCCTATATTTGGCCGTATAACATGTTATGTCTATGTAACAAGCATACACACAAAATTAAACATATGAGATGGACACTCTAACAGTCACTTAAGGCCTATATGTGAATCTAAGGGAGGATGTGCTTACGATCACTTAATACCCCATAAGGTAATTTTAAGGACGAACATTCTTATTGTCACTTAATTCCCCACAAGGCATGCTATTACTAGTCACTTAAGTCAACTTATTAGTTTATTAAACTTTGACATCCCTACAGTCACTTAATACCTATAGCGGACCCCAGCCACTTAAGACCTCGTCTCTAGCGTTAACATCATAAATAATTTCTCTCGTAGGTCGAGAAATTGTAACAACCACTTAGTACTATGTTTGGGTTAGGAACCCAACTTCAATTTAAGAGAACCCTCCTGACGGACTCTCTTGTCACTATCTAGTTGTCTCTAGGGGTGAACTCCTAGCCACTTAATGCTTCCCTTAGATGGTGGTTCCTTTGGGCCATATATAATCTGTCCCTAGGTCAACCTTTACTAGCCCCTAAAGAAAAGCAGACATTATTTGGAGAATTATCCTACTCACGCTATTGTTTATAAGACCATTTAATACCTTATAGAATAAAGGCAGACCGAATGACTATTTAAGACCTTTGTAAGGGCGAGTCCCATGACTTGGGTCCTAAACCTAGGAATGAACCTTAGGAATGAATCTATACTTAACTACTTAATACCCAAATTAAGGTAGGTTGGCCACTTAATACCTTTTCTCCAATGCATGCCTACTTCACACACACACACACATACACACACACATGTGCGCACACACACGCGCGCGCACACACACACACACACACACACACATATATATATATATATATATATATATATATATATATATATATATATATATATATGGAGATTGGGAAACAAACATAGACACAAATTTTGAACCATTGGATTAGTTTGTTTTTATGTGGAAAGTGGAATTTCAGGAGAAATATAATGGCCGAGATAGCTTGTGTGTATATTTGTGTCACCATTTTGTGTATAAATAGACTTTCCCGTATATATAGACGCACACACTAGACATCTCACATTAGACCAACTCCTTGTAGGTGCTGAATTTGCCTGAGTGGTTCCGGGCAGGCTTCAACTACAAGTTGGGCCTAACCTCTTATCATAGTGTATTAATTAGAATGGCCCATGGCACGTAGACCACTAAAATTAACCGGACTTACTTGTAGATGCTGGATATGCTGATCGATTCCAGGCAGGCTTCTGTTACAAATAATATTTAACCTCGTGTCTACGTGTCATTAATATATTTAGAGCCACTAACGCAAACTAACATAGAAATTCCTATGGGAACAATCAAATTCAAATTCCTAAGTTAACAATATTTATCACGCACTTAAAACATATAATTATTATGTTGTTTATGTTATATATATATATGTGATTTAAGTGAACACAATTAAAATCTTAGCCATATTTTGAAATGTTAATCCCTATTTCAAATAAAAGGTGTACAAGTTATTATTTCCCATATTTCCTTCGATTATGATATAAATGTGCATATTAACATGTAACAATAAAAATGGGAAAAACAACAATAGCAACACAGAACTCGCAACCTAGTTTTGACTTGATTATCCAAATAATAATAGATAAACAAAGTTCCATGTCCAATATATATATTTTCTACTTTTTAACGGATTTACTTTTATGTACGTTTACACGCAAAACCTTAATACTTGGATATCGTGTGAACAATATGTTCAAATACTCTATTTAGAAAATATAGATTTAAACCTATTCAAATTTACCATTCCATTTAAATCTTAATCTTTTGCACAAAACCATACATATAAAATTGCACAAAATAAAATAAGATGAATCTGACAAAATATAGAGAATTATAAACACTAATTAGGACTGCACAAAGTATGGGTTGGGTCGGGTTAGACCAAGTACTTCATCCGACCTGCATAGGTATGGGTTTAAGGTATTTCAACACGTATCTGACACTGTATGAGGTTGGATATGAGTTAGGTTGAGGTATGGGCTGGGTCGGGTTTAGTAGGGTTGGGTTGGATTGCTTGAATATAATAAAAAAAATGAGAATATGAGGGAAGTTTTTAAAAATAATATTAAAATTTTCAGCATAATATATCAGATTTTAGCCAGCGTAATGCATTTAAAATAACAGATTCATTATAAGACATATTTTACTAAAATTTCATTATAAATCACATCATATAAAATTAATTTGCTACATAGTAGAATAAGTGTTTCATTTTAAAATAAATTAAAGTGCTCTTTGATATATATTTGCCTAATTCTACATAGTCTGGATTGACATCAAATATGATTTTTTTTTGTATATTTTCAATAGATATGAAAACATTCTACGATTATACTACTCTAATTTTAGGTAGGCTGATATTAAATTAATTTTATAATATAGAGTTGGATTGGGTTGGGTGAGTTGAACAAAATATCAAACCTGACCTGTATATAGTATGGATTAAAAATTGTAACCCATATCCGACCCGAACTAGGATGGGTTGGGTTGGGTTTATGTGGGTTGGTGGGTTGGGTCGGATTGGATATGGGTTGTGTGCAGCCCTAACACTAATCATGCTCCTCTTTTATTAATTCAATAATCTTAAAACCACAAACACAAATAGGATGACAATTCCTTTGTACAAACAAGAAGAAAAAAGGAAGACTTGAATGATTTTTTGTTGTTTTCTTTTTGTAATAACTCAAATCTTCCTAGGCACAATAATCCAATTTTAATCTAACAAATTATAGAAAATATAATCTTAAATGAATTCCACTCACAGTGCGTAAGAATGAGCAACAACAGAATTGAGTAGAATATGTTTTGGATTTGGCCTCTATAAAAATCATGCTCAAACGATATATATATATATATGTAAGAATCACATATTAGAATCTTATATATATATATATATCTTAATTCTCTAATAAATCACATAAATTATAATAGAATTGAAGAGACAGAATAGGTTAGGAAGATAGAAGAAAAACTTAAACCCTTTTCTTTTTTGGAATTAGCAATGGTAGAAAAGCATTATTGAGGCATGAAGAAAAATGGTTGTAGGGTTTTGAGTGAGGGTTTGTGGTCTTATTTATAGTTGACATCCTGTATAAGAACCGTCAGATTCAATAGATTCAATCTAAGCAGCCCGTTTGATGAAAAATATAAATAAGTCCCTCTATAAAACAACCCTTACCGGGCTCCCGTGCTGGAGGGTGGTTGACCACTCCTGTTGGAGGGTGGTCTCGACCCCTCTTACATGGGGCGGTCAACCACCCTTCCGGGGTCTAGCCTTAGAGATGATTTCTCTTGTACTTTACTTTTTTTTTTTAATAATTCCTTGTTTTATTCCGATTGATTTGTTACTTTATTTTAATTATTCTTGTCCCCATTGCGTATAAATATGTACACACAAGTTTGAATTCAAAAGGAATATTCTTTTCATGCTCATCCAAATTAATATATTCCCAGTTTGTATATTTATTTTAATTATTCCAGGTTTTCAACAAATAAAATATGAAAATGGATCATAGTTTCGCCACGAACGCAACTACAATACTTTCATGGCCCAATTCCTAATTACTCAAAATTTAATTTTTTAGTCTAATAGCTTATTATTGATTTTCCTTATTTATTTTAAATTATTTTATTATATGTTTAATATATGTTTATTTCATGCGGTGTTACAATGGCATGCTTTGACAATATTTAGTTTGAGGGGAAGATACAACATTTTAGTTGTAAGGACTAATAGAAGGATAATAACCGTTGGATGTCTATTATCGTCAACTAATAGCGAGTATGGGAATACATAGGCTAAACCAATAGGATAGTGACTTTTCTCTATTGGGGTACCATATGATGTGGCAATGCTGTTTATTTTCTTAGATTGTTTGTTTTAAAACAGGGCCTTAACCTGTTAGAGTGTCTTCCACTAATACAGGGGTGACTGCGTGGGGTTAATAACAACGATAGAAGAGACAAACCTAGTTTAACATTCGTAGGTCCTATTAGTGCCTTCTTGAAGATTGTAGAACTATAGAATATCTGTCCATTCATTAGAACTTTAGTTCTAACCCCCTCCTCATAACAAATACACAGGCTAGACAGATGGTAGAGATTTTTCTGCTTGGAGACACTTTCTTAGCCAGTGTCATTACTATGGTAAGTATTTACTTATTGTCATATTTTATTCAGTTTTGCTATGAGATATTTAATTGAGTTCTAATATATTTATCTTTGCCTTTCTACAGAATAGCGGACAACCAAATCAGATTTCAATGGACTTTGGTTTTAGCATTTTCCAAAAAATTGGGCCTACTGGTGTTTGGGTTGTTACATTAGATATCAAAGATTAGGTTTGGGATTCTTATATAAATATTAGTGAACATATTTGTATTTTTAAAATATAAATATTATATATATATATATCGAGATCCATAAAGAAACCCACTTAAAAAGAGAAACGATATATGGAAAAAGTCGGAATATCAGATTTGTACACTAAAATAATGGTTATGAAAATATAAGAATAGTAGGCCCTAAAGTGGGTAGAATATAAAGTGTATAATAAGTTTAAAATATAAAATGAAGAATCTGTTTGTTGATATCTGGAAATTGGTTGTATCTCATATTAATGGGTAGGGCAGTAGAGCCTTAGAATATGTGTCGAAGCATAGGTAAGTAAACGGATTAGGAACACACACACACACACACATACACATATATATACACCACGCACCTGTGGCATTAGCACCAAATTTCAGCTTAGACATAAATAATGAAGAATTAGTGTAAAATAGAATTTGTATGTAAAAAAATAATATTGCATAAAGGATTTAGGAATGAAAATTAAGAAACCACATTGTACTTAGCCCTACAATTAATCTTTTAAAAGCTTGAGAAAAATAGATATAAAGAAAAAGATTTCTAGAAGAGTTTTCAGGTTCCAAATTTAAAATTCAATAGTTTTAAGAAATTCGCTAATTAGGAACATTGAGATTCGCATTGAAATATTTTTTTGAGGAAAATGTACATATTTGTTTCCAGAAATAAAGTGCATATGCAAATTATGGGTTAAGCGATATAAGTAGTTAATGAAAACCACAAATATAAATAAATTTGGAAAATATATGGCGTGCACGAATGTGCTAGAGGCAAGTTATATAGAATTAGACAGTCTTGAATAAAACTAACTATTTAGAAATGAAAGCTATGAACATGCTTTGAGTCTAGCCTCATAATTAATTTTTTTTAAGAAAATGAATAAAGTTTTGAGAGATTTCTCAAATTTTAAATTTAAATGTTTAGAGTTTTTTATTTTTTCATAGTTAAACTACAGAGAGTTCCATTAAAATACTTTTTGAAAAACAAAGAGACAACTGACTTGTTTATAAAAAAATACATATATGTGTTGCACGGGGATAGACAAAATAGGCGGAAAAGGATGCTAGAATTTTTGGGAGTAACCCTAAAAAAACTCTATTATGATAGAGTGAGTACTTTATAGAAGGAGAATCAGAGTAGTGTAATTAAAAGCCTAAAATTTCTACATGGATTTAGTATGGAAGAAAATATACGAGTTTTCAAAAAGAATGGGTTGTGACACACTTTAACTCATTGGAGCGAGAAGAATTATAGGATAAGATTTTATAAATCAATAAGTTTGTAAGTAAATGTGTTTTGTTAAAGTAACAAGGAAATATGCAGCGAAAGGGTTGTATAAAATAATGGTGAAGAACCATATTTTGTGCTACCTATTTCAACAATAAATATAAAATATTAAAATAATAAAGTTTTCTTGTTGCTTTACGCAGAATACAAAAGTCCTCTTTAGGATGGATTCATAGAAACTTTACCTTGATAGTTCTGCTTGAAAAAGAATGATGTAGCAAAACAGATAATTAGTTCCAACTGAATCAAAGTGTATAACCCTTTAAAAAAATAAACCATAGTAAATATGTAGAAGTAATCAATCTTATCTGCTCTAGTTTTTAAGAAATATTTTGAGAAGATAAATTTTAGAGAATTAAACATGGGAAATAAAACGATGGTAAAGCTATGGTAGTGAATGATTCTGGTTGTGTGCTTGGAACGCTAAGAAGGGCCTAGAGGATTTATTTTAGTAAGAGAATAGACCATTAAACTTGAGTGGTAACTTAAAAATTCTTCAAAGAGGAATTAAAAATTAAAGCTAAGAAATGGCCAACACTCAAAAGTTTTGGAATAGTATACAAGGATTAAGAAAAAAGGAATCTAGGGAAAATGTCTTCCAAATGGTTACTGTTTTAATGAAGAGAAGTTAAAGGTAATTTTAAAACTTGCATAATTTATGTGGAAAGGATAGAGAGAGTGATTCTACATATATATAGATTTAATAAATGGTACAATTTAAGGAAATTTTTTTTGTTAATTTGCATGAGAACTAAGCTATCATGTAAATTAGTAATATAACGGTTAATGATTGAATTTTCAAGGAAAGGTCTAAAACCTATATAATTGAAATGTAGACGTTTAGAATTTTTTGTAAGTAAATGTATGACATAGTCTATGATCAATAGAAACATTATCAGTACTTGTTAAGGAAATAGAAAGTTCAACATGTTGTCTTATTTTATTGTAGAGTAAGAACTACACCTTGGAATATGAAATTACTTCATGGAAAAGTAAAGATTGTTAGATTTAGACCTGTTGTGGTATTATGAGCAGTCAACCCATGAGTATAATGATATTTTCCATGGGAAATTAGAGTTGGCCCATTCCTAGCAGTAGATATCATAGGAACTAGAGGGTACATAACATAAGTTCAGAGAGAGTAATAGATAGAAGAAGCGCCTTGGTCGAGATTCAGTTATTAGGACCTTTTTGTCAAGGGAGACATGGTCCTAGGCCTCCTAGTCCTAATAGATAACCACATTTAGTAATTGTATCTTTTATCCAGTATTGATTGCAGTAGAGGTTGTTTTCTATTAGTATGGATTTTCATTCCTATATAGTTTTCTATTTTATTATTAAACAAAACTATTTAGTGTGACATTCTCTTTTTATGTTTTTTTTGATGATCATCAGAGAAATATAAAGACATAGGATATAGTTAATAAAATAAAAATGGAAGCAAAAGGTGAATAACTAATAGGAAAACAACAAAACTTATAGAGAGCAACAAACATGATAACTATAATAAATTAGAACGGCAAGAGAAAATAAATTCTTCCAAGTATGAGGGAATATGAAGAGAAATTCTTCTAATGTAAACTGTTCTTGGAAAGTAAAAGTAGAGATTTTTCTAGAATAGCGATAAGAGTTCCAAGTATGAGGGAAAAAGTATGTAAAAGAGAAGTGGAAATTACATATTTTTCCATTTTCTATTTTTTCTAACATAAAAACTAAGGTCAAAATTTTGATTTTTCTGGAGTTCAGAAATTTAAAGTTGTTTAGTAGGGTTTGGATGTAAAAATTGGTTGGACTTTGCTCTTGTTCGGTAAGGATGTAGAAAAAATTAGATGAAAAGATATTTTGATTTTAAAAATATTGCATTCACTTAGAAATCGCAAATATATTGTAACATCCCAGATTTTTGGCCATTTAAATTGGAATATTTAAATCTGTTTTATATATTGTATTAAGAATATAATGGATTTTATATCAAATTTATTTTATAAATGGAGTTTGAATATATATAATTTATATTATAATTAAATGAGTCGAAACGACGTTGTAGTTCGAAATATTGATTTTTGAACTTCAATTGAATATACAGGATCCAATATAAATCGGATTTTAGTGAAACAAGAACCGCTTGAATCCATATGAGTGTATCATTCTAACGGAAGAGAAAAATTGAGATTTCGTCGTATAAATTGCAAGATATGTCCAAATCAAATTTTCAAATAGTCGTTATAGAATCGTTCATCGACCGTAACAGTTTATTTGAAATATCAGCATACTGGATTCGAATTTAGACAAGGTTCTTTTGAGACGTAGTGTTAATTTAATTTTTAGACTTTTACTGTAATTTTTAATTAATTAAATACGCAACTTTTTATTTAGAGTATTTTGCACCCTATATCAATATTTTGGGACTTCAAAATATGAGTCAACCTACCAATATCATTATATTTTTGAAATCGTGGCACACTGCTTGTTACGACAGTATTTTTATTTCTGTCGATGGCATTATGAATGGAATGATCAGAATTTTACATAATGGAACATCCAAAAGAATCCACTGCAACCCTATCATTTCTCTTCGTAATTAATCGTGCACATGCAAGGTAATGTCCTAATTCAAAATGTGTAAATACTAAAGAAGGATAACCTAAGCCTTAGCGCATGCCCCTATAAGTACTCACCTATCATATACCGTCAATAAATTCTTAGCAATTGGCGAAAACAACAAGCACAACTACCATTCGATCATGCAGCTAGCCTTTTTCATGTACACAACATCACGCAGAACCCAATGTTTTAGCACAGCTAAACTCAACCTAGTTACCCTATGTGAGGTCCTTGCCTACCGCTGCTTGCATGTTCAAATCACATGTACACCTCATCTGTTCATTTTGTGAATTGAAAACTCACGCCAGGCCTATGTTGAAAATGAAAATACACTGAGTACAAAACCAAAATTTCACTGCCATGTTGATTTCTTCTACTTTGAAGCAACTACCCATGTGTGCTAGTACAAGTCTCCCTTTAGAAGTGAAATCTCACTACATTCTATACCAATTTACACAGCAATGTTATTTCACTTCAAATGTCAAGCCAAACAGCTACCACACCCATATTATATTGCAAACTAACATGGGTGATTAGGATCCAACCTACATGTACACATGCTACCTGTCTTTGCAAATCAATGACAGTCTTGCGTTTTCATTTCAGAAGACCCAAATACAGCTAGCTATCACCTATACTACGGAAAGAAGACTGAAAGCTCCCATCAAAATGAAACTTCAGTGTAAAACTGAAATGAAAACGAAATGACAATACACTGTATTTATACTCGCTACAGACCATGGCTAAGGAGATGTAGGACATGACATTGTGGTTATCTTCTCCACCCGCATGTGTATATATAGCAGTGCCTCTTCCCGTTTTGTGTATCCAGAAACCAACACAGAAACCACCATTTAAATTAAACCCATAAGCTAAAAATATGGTGAACTCTGTCCATTTTGTTTTTGTCAAACTCACTAATAACACGCAAGCAACTTTGCGTTCAAAATCTGATACCTCACTCAACAAAAGAAGGACCATCTCGTGTGTGATTGAACCATGTGGATTGGGTTGCGGGTGCGTCGGGGGAGCTTGCGAGTGGAGCGGTTTAAGGTCAGAGAGGGGTTTCAGGCAAGCATTGGGGTGTTGGTTTGTTGAGGTAGGACAGGAGAGGAGGAGTTAGTCCGGTGGAAACTAGGTGCTGTAGTGAGTGGTAAACCGTGGAGGGAGGAATAGTGGTAGAAGGAGAGGCACGTCTAATCTTTTGGACGAGGAAGAAAGTGTTTAGAAAGGGGGACTTTGCTTGGGGGTTGCGTGAAAGGGCAAGTGGGAGGAGTTGCGTATTAGTAGACAAGGTTTAAAGTGGGAAGATGATGGAGTAGCAAACAGTTGCGTGGAGGAGCCATTTCCGAAGCAGGTATAAAATGGAGATGAACAATAGCTTTATATATGGCCTAATGATGTTTTATATTGCCTAATCAAACTCAATATTTCGGCTAATTAAGTTTTTCCCGTTGCCTGTATAGTGTAAATATGCAAATGTTATTTTCACATTGGCAAATAAAAACTGATAGTTAATATTATGTATATAGTATATAATGAACCTGAGGAAGCTTTCCGTGTACCAAAAATGAATTAGAACGTGGCCTTGAGAGTATGAATAATGCCTAATTGTCTTAAACCGTGCTCAACCAAAGTGGAAACGTGGCATACCCATTCTAATAAAAGATTTTAACTAACATACGAATTTAAGTTAATTGTATATTTTAAGGTTTTAGTAATAATATTTTAAACGGCAAGTAACATATAAAATTTGTAACATATGATTATGTTACCAGAATGGAACAAAACAAGTGATATCGGGTCCTATCAACGAGAGCAACGCGATGAGGCTGGTTTGATCAAAATTGGCAGTTGTTGGATTTTTAACGAACTGTTTCCATGACAGATGAAAATCAAGGTGAGTTTAACTCACTCAGTTATCCCCTTATATTTTATATAAGTCGGGTTTGTTGTTTGTATGCTATGATTGTTAATTATTGGTTGATATGTCGATTGTTTAAATTTATGTTGTATATTCAAATTTAACGTTCGTTTAATTTGACCGGACCCAAATCGTTATTTTAACAATTATTTCCAACTGAGGTAACTTACCTTGTTGGTTACGTTTATAATAATATAAGCGTATAATATTTAATTGGATGTTTGAATTGTTAGCCGACCAGTTGAACTGATTATCCATGTTATCACCAAATTTATTGTTTATATTATCATCACATGAATTGATTGGTGAATATGATTGAATTGATTTTTGATTCATTGAAACTGAATTCAACATTCGTCTGTTATTAACCAATGGGTAATATTGGTTGAGGAATTAACAGCAGATGGCCCCAAATATATACTATTTTTGTAAGAATTGATTTTATGCCAGGAGAACTGATAAAGATGAGGTTATAAATTTTATTTATAAATTAGGAAATGGATTTTGAAATATATTATTTCGAAAGGAAGTTTTAAAAAGGGAAATAAATGTTATTATATATTATTTAAGTTTTAAAGTGAATTACTGATTGGTTTTATAATGTAAATTCTTATGTTATTAAGTCCTTAGAAACAAAGGAGTTGATATTGAACGTGATTATTATTTACTTAATAATATTCAAGATAAGTGAGAAGTATTTAAATTAATTATATTTTAATTAATTTAAGTGGAAAGACGAATTGGAATTGATTAACGAATTAATCATGTTTGAGTTGACCAAGTCAACCGAGTTAATCGTAAATGAATATTAAATTAGTCTTTAATGGAGATATTAAATGGAGAGGTAAACCCCGTTTATTTTTAATGTTGATATTTGATTTTTATTTATAATCAAAATAGTAAATCTGGGAATATAAATGTATTAATGGAAGTTTATCAAAATATAGGTCATATCTATAATTAAATGATGTAAACGTATTAAGAGGGAAATGAGATTTACAAGAGAAAGTGTGATATTAAAACAATGTTTTAAATTGAATGGTAAATGGGATATGTGGGATAATTAGTGGAGGATTTCGTTGATAAACTTCTATCTATTCTAAAGATAAGAATGTTGTTAACGCAAGGTCTGAGAGGTAAATAAAATACCCCAACTTGAACGACTTCATGATTTTCCAAGAATGATATTGGTTTAAAAACGAGAGTGGTTGAGAGAAAAAGCTAGAAGTTCGATAAATTATATTATAATAAAATAAAGTTGAAATGTTTAAGTTAAACAAGATGATTTCGAGTATAATAATATTTTGAAAAGAGATATAAAAAGCTGCAATCCAAATATTGAAAGTTTTAAGGATTTGATTTAGGAACGAAAATCAAAAGGGCAAGAGATGCTAAGTACTGAACCAGTAAACTCGTTTTATTTTCATGGTTGAATGATTGTTATTTTGATAGTTAAATAACCGGCTATCAAAATCTGACCTATACGATGGTTGGTACGGAAAGACCGGGATCGAATTTATATTCGAAAACCATTCCGACCAACAAATACGTATTCGTGGAAGAGATCAGACGATCATCGAGATGGAGCATTTGAAGACTATAGATCTTCATAAAGCTGAAGTATTGCTTATAATCTCTGGTTAGCTCCCAGAGATAAACTGTGATGCTGTCGTGGTTGGAGTCTATGGGTTGCAAGGACTACTCGCTACTAGTCTATAGGGTGATTCCTTGGATGTGGTAGGAGGGTGCCTTCGGTTGTCCAGTCCCAGGACAACGTGTATGGAGGGATCTGACGAGTTGGCATTCAAAGCGAATGGTGGCCAGATGATCTAAGAAGACGATTTAAGTCTCAAGCCTCATCAACTAGGAAATGACAAAAATCGGGCAGGCAGCATGGCTATGTGGGTCGCACCCATTAGGACCATCTAGAGAATATTCATATTTGTACTTCTTTTCATTTTTGTATCTCCCAGGAACTACGGTGGTCGCGACAAAAAGCCGTAAGTTGGCAGTATATTCGATACACTCAAGAGAAATGAGTGGTCGGTCATGTGTGGGCCGGGTTGCAAGACGTTCTTGTTGAACCCAGTGTATTCGTCTCTAGAGATACAGTATCGGCAGGTGGTCCCATACCTTGTCATAGTTGGAAATCCATTCTCCAATAAGCGCCCGCGGTTTTGATTGTATACTATTTATGTGGAGCGTGAGATGCAAGCGTTCTGCTAGATTATATTTATTTGTATTTAGACACTATTATAATATCAGAAGATATATATGATTTCAAATAAAGTTTTGGGTTATTGTAAGGTAAAAACCGTCCGTGTTTATGTGTGGATTTGGTCTTACGATTATCCTTTTCTTTTGAAAATATTTTGAACTTTATAATCAAATTGGATGATCCCCTTAAACTTAGTGTGTTGTTCTCACCCTGGTTCACCAGTCGGACTCGGTATTTGTAATGCTCGGGTTAGCCCGAGTTGTATAGGTTCAGGTTACGAAGTTCAGTGGAGGAGTTCAGACGTATCAGTATTTATTCCGCTGTGTATTGTATATGAGGACAGATTATTATAGCAGTCCAGATTGTCTTGACAGATGTACTCTGATTGTAAGTATTATTTCAAGTTTCAATAAAGATTATTTCTATATTATATTTTGTTTCTGCTGCGATGTGAGACTCTGATTCTGATGTATTTCTTCTTTTTATTTCTTCTATTCTAATATTTATTTATTTCTTATCTCACCCTCTAATTTCTTTCTCATAACGTTCCGGTGTTTTCGATGCTTGAATGTCCGACATGGGGTTTTTGTGCCGATTTTCGGGATCGAAAATTCCTGGGTCGTTACAGTGGTATCAGAGCTATTAGTTTAGTAATAACCTTGGCACTGTGGTGTAACTCGATAGAAGTGGGTTTAGTAATACCCTAGATCAAGACTGAGTGGATATATACGAGAGTGCGTATTTGAAAATTTTAAATAAAAATGTTTTGTATTGTGTTATTAGTTCGGTTCAAATTTTGAATTGACAATGGACATGACATTGTTTTGTAAAGAGGGTAAATGAAATAATTGTTCCCAAATTATATTTTTGTATAGAAAATAAATAATTTTATCAAATTATTTATACTGGTTTGCTGATTGATTTGAATATAATTCAAAAAGGGAATTTAAGTGGTTTATTATAACCAGAAGAGGATTTCACATGGAAATTGTGAATAGAAATTTTAATATAGAATTAAGTGAGTTAGAAGATAATTTAAAGACGAATTAAATATGGAATGACTTGGTTTTGTTGATTGCTGATTGTTGTTGTTGAATAATCAATTGGTTGGAAAAAAAATTCATTAAGAGTTGAACGGACTAAAATACAAGAGAATGAATTCAAATATAATAAACTTGAATGAGATCAAACATGAAATGGAAGATTTAATCCTATATTTGTTGTTGTATTGCGAATTGAGTTAAGTGCAGAAACCAGAAAGCTATGGGAGTAAATTGGTTGCGGAGACTTGAAGTACAGATTGGAAAATGAAGACCAGTTAGTTGGTTTGCTTCGAATATGGAATTGAGTTGCCAGACAAAGAGGTAAACCTTAATATTATGGGGGGAGTGGTCGATTTTATACCCTGAGTAGGGTAGCCATTTGGCTATTGGTTTTCTCTTAGAGAAGTTGAGTCCCGGAGTGACATCTGTAGTGGTTGTGATCAAGCCATGCAGAGGAGATACTGTAATACCCCACCTCCATTAAGGTCACTCACAAAGGGAAAACCTTAACTTCAATGAAGTAATTTTGGTAAACAGACACAGAATATCACAAGACTGACATAAAAATTTTGCAGCGGAAAATAAACAACTTTATTAAATCACCAAAATATTTTCTTACATAATACCATGAGTCTTACAACAAAACACATCTGTCTTATATTATCATAGTACATACGTATTTAAAAGAAAAACATCATTCCACATATTAAAGAGCAAGCCATGTAAGAGATAGAGACTCGAGCCATACTTCAGAAGTAGCTCCTAGATGATGATATCCAAATCCTGACTAAGCCTGTGTGTTTCCTCCCTGAGAACCTGGGGGGAAACGAAAGAAAAGGGGTGAAACAAACTAGGTCAGACATACGTCTGGTGAGTCCAGTAACTTTTAGCCAGTAAATAAATAAAGGTAAACATGACAGGCATACAAAGTGGATAAAACGATCAAGGTACAGATGACAGGTATGACAGGACAAATAAGGTAAGGTGTATGCATGATTCACTACTAACTACTCTGCAATATTACTAGTCAAATTAAGATGGTATGATCCCTTCCGCTAATGATAACGATGGTGGTAGTTTCGTGTATTCCTAGCTACTGTCATAGGTGTCGCCTGCCCCTATCTCAACTAGCCGTACCCACTACCCTCCTACTATAAATTGGTAGACTTAGGGCATATATGTCCGGATATACCCTAATCACTACCCTAATCGATCGGCTCTCTACTCTATAGATGCCCAGTGCTGGTCCCACAACTAGATGGTATCACTTCCCTAAAGTGGCAACCTAAGGTATGCACAGTTATACCTACTGGTGTCACGGTCATCTTGTCCCCCTCTGCCCAGCCCATGCACGCACATGTCCCCAGTCGGTTTGCGCCGCCCACACCATCCATCTCGTTTGGATCTCTTACAATCAATCAGTAAGCGTGCCCCTTCCCCGCCTAGTACGGAGATCTTTACTTTGATACCCCTCCGGGTTACTGACTGAAATTCGTCCCACACAACATGATACAAGCTCTCCCCTATGTCTTGTATCACCACAAGGTTTTCTACTGACTATGTATACCCTAAGGTGTCTTTAATTACATAGCCCTCAATTAGTTATGCGTACCTATAGGTGTCTTTAATACATAACCCCTATTCTACCTATCGGTTATGCGTACCTATAGGTGTCTTTAATACATAACTCTACCTATTCCCATTAGTTATGCATAGGGTGTCTTTAATACATAACTTTACCTACTCTCATTAGTTATGCGTACCCCTAAGGGTGTCTTTAATACATAACTTTACTATTCTGCCCCAGTTATGTATACCATTAGGTGTCTTTAATTACATAACCTCTTTTTAATGGTTAAGTTTGTGGGCCTATATGTATTAATATTACCCAGCTACCCTTCAGTTGTACTTAACCCTCCCACTGATTTAATCCTATTTATTTAACGGTTAAGTTTGTGGGCCTATATATTAATATTACCCACCTACCCATCAGTTGTACTTAACCCACCCATAATCCAATTCGTTTTGCTTAACCCTAACTTATGTCAATGTGACGTCCCCAAATCCCGTACTGACGGAGACAAGGGTTATCTTTAGAATATAACACAGAAACAGATAATAACATAACAGAATAATTAAAGACACCAGATAATGAACAATAGAATATACTGGATAAACGTAATCATCAGAGTTACACAGTATTCAGGATCTTACTTAGTACAAATACAGTTCAGCTATACATGAATGTCTACAGCGGAAAACAAACAAAATATGTACAATAGGAGCTGAACAGCATAAAAAGAGATAAATGATAGAATCCATCTTCAGCTCCAGCTATCCAGGAAGAACCAGCTAAACCTGAATACAAGGCTGCCCGTGTAGAAAAAGGGGCACCCGAGTTTGAGAGTGAAACAAACTACGAGTCAGTCATGGGACTGGTATGAGTAATCTATTCAACACATATATAATTTGGCTAATCATAGGACCACGCCACTTTCGTGGAACGGGTTTACTCCATTGGATTGCCAGTGCTTTAAAACAAATCTTTCTTTTAAACAACGTAATGCATTTTATAAAAATGAAGCCATTATAAGACTCAGTTCCCATCACACAATGCAATGCAAACCGGAGGATAGAGTTTTTACCTTATAACGGCCAAGATATGCTTGATACGAATAAAACAAAGGTATTTGATATTATTGCTAGTGTTTATATGTTTTGAAAACAATTTCAAATCATAACTATCAATCATAGACGGCATTAATGCCCCATACCACTATGTCGCCATATATAGGTATACAATCAAAACCGCACAGTCACGTATTTGGAAATTGGATTTCCGTCATGAACCAAGGCAAAAGATAGTCCTTACCGAATTCGAGACAATCTAGCCCATGTCTCAGGGCCCAGACTCAGGTGGGCCCTTGGATCGTCAGGGCCGGTCCACCGATGTGGATTATTATGCATGAACACTACGTTTCTCCCCCTTTGGGGCGTAAACGAGCCAACGAATGACTCCATCGGACCCGGATCGTCCAATCAAATCGAGGTGCCTCGCAACAGCAACAACCACATAGGTGAAAAGTATATAAATGTCAGGGCTGGTAGGTCACTGACACCACCCTAGCTAGAAAGAAACGCATGCCCTCTCTGAGGTCCTTCCTCCCGTTTCTGGTTCATACCGGGGTGTGAGGCTCGCAAATTCACGTTATACACAAAGCTATGCCACACAGGCGGGGCTTTGATCATCAACACAAGACTTTGCTTTTCAACAGAAGCCCTGATCGTGTGCCACTTAGGCATGTCACACTAGCAATTCATGCCATGCGACTGATGTCCATCGATATACAACCTCTGAGCTCGTGCGTTTCAGAGAAGGGCGTTAAGCAAAAGAATATATTCTCCGCCGCCAAACAGATGTATATTTAATAGAGATCAATCAACACAGAATAAAATCCAATGTCAGACAAACAGTCCATTTACAAGTCCGTTCTGGGTCTGAACGAAACCGGAGGCCCTAAATAGCTCGCAAAACCCATCGATCACCACGTATGTCTGGACGATCACCACTCATTATGTAACACCCCGCCTCCGCTAGGGTCACTCGTAAAGGAATGCACTAGCTTTAGAGGGGCATTATTGGTAAACATGCACAGAAATATCACAAGACAGAACATATATAAATAGCGGAAGTAAAATCAAACTTTATAACATGAATAAATAAGGTCTAACGCCTTTTACATCAGAGTACATCAAAACCTGTCTTGCAATAATAAAGAAGCAGAAATACCTTTTCATAAATTATTCCCCAAGTAAAACAGTAAAGTAGCCATAGCCAAGAGAAGTCCAAGCCATCCATGATGACCTTCAGGCAAAAGAAGTCCGAACTAAACAGCATTGTTTCCTCCCTGTAACCTGGGGGGAAACGGAAGAAAAAGAGGCGAAACAAAACGGGTCAGTCAAAAAGACTGAGTAAGTCCTATCTACTTCCAGTATAAAAACAGTTAAAGGTAACATGACATGCATAAACTGAAAGTAAACATAAGGATAACTACCAGATAGATAAACCAGGGTAGCCGGTTGAACTACTGCGGCAAGGTAAACTAAGGTATCATGATATATTACGGTGTTATGATAAGTCAAGGTATCACATCGTCAGATTTCTATCGAGTACATTATCCCAAGCTATCTACCCCGTCTAACATCCCACGGTATCTATTATGTATATTCTTCCTAGTTCTAACATGCATATTTGCTCTGCACCTCTCGTACTAGTATCCCTACCCGCGTCATGTGTTAACCATGAATGTCCCGTGCTTAAAGTCGTGTAATGGTCCATGTCGACCTAATATCGCATATATAGGTTACTCAAAACACATGCTTCTTTCCATGTATATAAGTTCAGTCCTTTGCCGTACCTCGTACGGGCTTCCTCATGTCGTATTATCCTTGAAATCGTTTGGACTGTCACCCTTGTTCTAGCTAGGCTCTTCCATATGAATCATCGTTTGAACTATTTAGGACTTACGCCACCTAGCACCACTAGGGATTACGCTTACCTATTGCACGTCTTCGTATTTCGGTTTGGGTTAAACCACCTCGGCCACTAGGGATTACGCTAATCCTCAACCGCGCCCTTTTTCCCACGCATTCATCGTGAATCGTTTTTCTATAACTGGATGCACATGTATCACATCGTGCCATCCGAGTCCTGTCACAGGGCAAACCAAGAAATACAGGACTCGGTCGGGAGCTTTAGATTTATCTGCCGATGCAGATACTAAGGTCTGCTTTTCTACACGTGGCTATGGTCCCACGAGACCCCTCCCTCAACTAGTGAAAGGCAACACAAGAGAAAATCTCGCATGAGAACTACACTCCGGCCAGCCCACATCCTACGGCCTACCTCACCCATAATTAGATAGCAATTATGGTCTGTTGGGTGTTCCCTGCCTTTCCGTACGTACACGCTTGACTCAAGATGGTAGATGATCGACGGACTTGCTATCTCGGGCACCTTATGTATCCGCCGACTCACTGCTATCCACCCCAGTCTTTAGGTCGCTCGCATAGCAACCAAGGCATATTCTTGGTTCTTCTACCGCAGACCTCAACCTCTCGTGAGCCTAGTATAATGACCTGGCAGCTCACAGAGGGATCCCAAGAATATCCTCACGTTCCCCGAAGCCGCTGCTTCGTTACCCAGTTCGTTGGAGCCTTTATCTATATCAGATAGCCTGCTCCTACACGCATACTTAAACGTTGAACTAACGCATCGGGTTACTCATCTATCTAAGAAGTGGTCTAGATTTCCTTGACTAAGAATTATTACTTAGTTGCCCTTAACTAAGGTTTACCACTTAGCCTTATTTCCATTACCCTTGTTAACTGTGGTTATTCACCTAATCCTCAGAATTAGGGTTTATCTAATGGGTTAAGTGTCACTTAAGTTCATAACTTAGCCCGTCTACAAACCATGTCAAAATTGGCTAAGTATCCAAGTCCAAGACTTAACCCTACAAACCATGTGTCAAGTTGGCTAAGTATATCAAACAACCCATAACTTAACCTCGTCTAATTATCATTTTAGATTGGTTAATTATAAATTAACTTGACCTTGTCAAATTTCCGAGTCAAGTCGGTCAAGCGTATTCAAGTGGTTCGTGACTTGGCCTTATCATGTTTTCACGTTAGATTGGTTAAGTATAGGTTAACTTAACCTCATCAAATTAACAAGTTAGATTGGTTAAGTATAGGTCACTTAACCTCATAAAATCATCGTGTTAAATTAGTTAAGTGTTTAACTTAACCCCATTAAATTACCACTTTAAGTTGGTTAAGTATTGGTTACTTAACCTCATTGAATTACCAAGTTTTAATTGGTTAAGTGTTTAACTTAACCCCGTCGAATTACCGTTTTTAGATTAGTTAAGTGTGGATTACTTAACCCCATCTAATTACCGTGGTTAGGTTAGTTGAGTCTTAATTACTTAACCTCATCTAATTACCCAGTCGGATTAGTTAAGTGTAAATTACTTAACCTCATCTCCTAATCATCTTGCATGGTTAAGTGTCATTAAGGAAATCAAGCCCGGTCCCACTTAACCTACCCATTTGTATCATATCGGTTAAGTGTCATTAGTCAAATTTACTTAACCTTATCATGTGGCATTAATTTAATTAATGCACTCTTAACCTCTCACATTAGACCTTGTTGTGGTTACTAGTTAAGCCGGGCGGGTCCGGGTAGATTTACACCACAACCTAGTCTAACCTCGGGTCTTAAGCGCGACATGACCAACTTCTCACATTGGGTCCTATTGTTTGCAACTACTAGTTAGGCCGGTCGGTTCCGGGTAGTTTTACGTTGCAAACTCAACCCAACCTCGAGTTGGCCATACTCATATTATCTAAGTTCATCATGTTCCAAAACATGTTACACGTTTCCGAGCATTTGGGTAGGCCTAACTTAATAGGTAAATTCCCAAAGGGTAGACCTAACTTAATAGGTAAATTCCCAAGCTCATGTTTTTATGCATACTTACATGTCATCTTCCATGTTATCTTTCAAGTCATATTTTCAAGTATAAACGCGTGTCATATTCAAGTTAAGACTTTGCGACATGTTCATGTTTATCTAACTACCCGAAATCGGGTTTTCCCAACGCAAGCAAATCGAGTCAATATAGTAAGGATACTATGTCACATATTGGTCTCAAACCATGCATGATGCCGAAAAAGGCTTGGCTTCCACATGCATAACATCGTAAAGGGATTGGCCATAAACATGCATAGTGTCATAAGGTAATTTGGCCACAAACATGCATATTATCACAAAGGGTTTGGCCATAAACATGCATAATCTCATAAAGGACTTGGCCACAAACTTGCATGATAGCAAAAAAGGGTTTGGGTTCATAAACATGCATAAGCCCCAAAATCTAGTCTTAGCCAATGTTTCACAAGTAAAATGGTTCCTAAAGGTTCATGCTAGCATTTCATGCATAAAGATCCAAACTTGCAAGTTAAACTAGGTTATGCATAGCATGAGAGGCATGATTAAGTCACTCACATGGCCTAAGATCATAAACATGAACAAAAGAGGCAAGGTAAGGTTCATATAGGTTCGCATAATCATGTTTAGCCTCATTTTATCCCATGTCAACATTAAAATACCGTTTTGACCCAAAAGTAGCTAGAACTTACTTAGGCAAGGCTTAGGAAAGGGATCATGCATCATTTTGACGAAGAAAGGTGGCTCCTTTGATGAAGATCCGTCATGAAACTCGCATAGCAACGTTGATTTGGCCTTGATTTGGTGTAGCAAGCTTGCACCTTTTGATTTGAACTTGATTTGGGTGCATAGGCTCTAGGGATTTGAGATGGAGGCCATGACCAAAATTGATTTTGGCAGCATTTAGTTACTAGGTTTGATTTTTAGGGATTTAGGTTAGGTTTAGGGTCTTTTTATAGAGATTAGGATAGTTTTAGGCCCTTAGATTAACCCTAGGATAGATTAGGACCATCAGATCTCGGAAGCTTCCAGACCAAGCCCAAGCACAAGACTAGGTGAGACAAACAGGTGCGCCAGGCCATATGCCCCGACCACCCCTTGTCGACAGGCAAGTCGACAGGGCTGTCGACTTGGTCTGGGCCCAAGTCGACAGGCCTGTCGACAGGCCTGTCGACATGGACCAGGCGGGAAACTTCCCGCCTAGCCCCAGATCTGATTTCTAAAACCTGTTCCCGAAATTCAAATTTCCAGAAATCTTCTTTGGGCCTTAACCGGGTCATACGGACTCCGATTTTCGAAAACTCGGACTCTATTTCGCGTATTTTTCCGAGACGAACTCAATGGCATAGCCCGATTTACTTGATTCAGAATTTAAGATTAGATTCTGCCTTGATTCTCGTTTTAACATGTTATTGAAATACGGGTTGTTACGTTCTCCCCACCTTTTAGGATTTCGTCCCCGAAATCTCTGCGTTAGGAAGAACATATCCTACCATCCATCATCCATATACTCAAAACATCATCCACAAGCAACCATTGTCCTTAGATGATTTCTAATGCTGTATGGATATATGCAAAACGTGTGTGTACATGTTCCTTAGCTAATGCTAATGATCAGGCCTGAAAAATCTTTTGAATGCAAAAATATGTTTAGTGCCATGAATCCAACATGTATGCAAATAGTCCTAGTCATATAGATACTATATGCGTGCACAAACATTCATCCATATGCAACGTCCACATGGTAACACATTCAATTTCATCCATAAACAAGTATAAATACTCGTGCATATGCAATATGAAATGTGACCGAGTCGAGCTAATATCTAATGTAAATTCGCGCATCCACGAGCAACCACTTGCAACCATTTGCAATCATATCAACCATAACATGTTTCAAATACATGTTTACATCCATAGGGTTCTACCGAGGATCCCCTGAAACAGGGTCGAGAAGATAAACAAGGCAAACTCCTTACGGGGTTTGTAACAGAGACAGGACCGAGAGGATATCCATAAAAGATAGCCTACAAGCAAGCTCAATAGAAAAACAGGGATCGAGGATATATTCCCAAAAGAGATATCATGCACGTATTTGGTCTTCAGTCTCCTGCGTCGCATTACCTTGAGGTTAGTTCCATCGTGCCTTGACCGCCCCTTTTACTTCACGATTTCGCAGCTTCTTACTTCCTATTTCCATAACATGAGTTGGAACTCATTTCCTCGTCGCTTCTCGTTCCCTTGCACTTATTCTTTCCCTAGTATACTTGGGTCAACCATGTCTACGTACTCAAGCCAGCTCTCCAAAAATTCACTAGTAAATTCTGGATCTCGTTTTCCGATGCCCATCCAATATTGCCAAGAGTCCTTACTAGGGTGATTCCCATAACTCATACATAATCGAAACGAACCATCCGTCTTACTTATACATAATCGAAACGAACCATCCGTCTTAGCAGCGAATTCTATTCCAACGGATTACCAACAACTGCATCCTGGGATTCTAGGTAACTAGCCATGACAGAACCTAAAAGGTTACACGAGACTTCGAGGGTATTACCAAAGCAAGCCAAGAGTCTAACTACCCTCCTTCTAAAACCGAGAGTGGCACCCCTTACTGGATAACCACTTCATCCCTAGAATCCATCCACAACTTATAAACATAAGCATTATTTCCAAGCTCAACACTTGATATAGACATTCTCAAATCCAAATAAATGGACCGATCTTCCAATAGGACTTGAGACAAAAGCGGGATTCTCTACTACGCTAGTACTAAGGTGTAGAGACTCAACTATCGAAGCGGACTTAAAAGATGCGGTGATCAAAACAAAGTCCCGACAGGATGATAGAGAAGAAAAACTAAACCTTTAACAAGATCGTTACCCTCCTTCCGAGGTACCCTAGAAATGAGAGCATACTATTGCCCTCCGAATGATCTTGTCCTTGTTCCATGATACTTAACTATCCATCCCGTTTCACCATGCCAAAGGTACTCTCTCGTCATGGGTTTCATTGTTCATCTTTCTCCCTCCTTTGAGGACTAAGCCATACCAACAAGTTGCTCATCCTTAAGCTCGTATCCTTTATCCTCTTCCTCACTATCCTCTCTTATAACGCGACCACTGGTCTCTCGAGAACCACCTCCATCGTAAGGAAAACACTTTCGTAGGTAGAAAAGACTAGTCGAAGTTAAAACTACTGTGACTACAGATGGAGAAAAGAAAGGAAAAGAGATTCAATTAAGGAAACAAGGATAGTGCTAATGGCCTTTGGGGAATAGCCTTTTTCTTTTAAAAGAAAATTTTCTTGAAAAATGCTTCTTTATAAACGATTTTTAAATAGTTTTCAGAAGGTCTTTAAAAACTTTTTCCCAGTCTGGTAACCTTCTGCTCTGATACCAAATGTAACACCCCGCCTCCGCTAGGGTCACTCGTAAAGGAATGCACTAGCTTTAGAGGGGCATTATTGGTAAACATGCACAGAAATATCACAAGACAGAACATATATAAATAGCGGAAGTAAAATCAAACTTTATAACATGAATAAATAAGGTCTAACGCCTTTTACATCAGAGTACATCAAAACCTGTCTTGCAATAATAAAGAAGCAGAAATACCTTTTCATAAATTATTCCCCAAGTAAAACAGTAAAGTAGCCATAGCCAAGAGAAGTCCAAGCCATCCATGATGACCTTCGGGCAAAAGAAGTCCGAACTAAACAGCATTGTTTCCTCCCTGTAACCTGGGGGGGGGGAAACGGAAGAAAAAGAGGCGAAACAAAACGGGTCAGTCAAAAAGACTGAGTAAGTCCTATCTACTTCCAGTATAAAAACAGGTAAAGGTAACATGACATGCATAAACTGAAAGTAAACATAAGGATAACTACCAGATAGATAAACCAGGGTAGCCGGTTGAACTACTGCGGCAAGGTAAACTAAGGTATCATGATATATTACGGTGTTATGATAAGTCAAGGTATCACATCGTCAGATTTCTATCGAGTACATTATCCCAAGGTATCTACCCCGTCTAACATCCCACAGTATCTATTATGTATATTCTTCCTAGTTCTAACATGCATATTTGCTCTGCACCTCTCGTACTAGTATCCCTACCCGCGTCATGTGTTAACCATGAATGTCCCGTGCTTAAAGTCGTGTAATGGTCCATGTCGACCTAATATCGCATATATAGGTTACTCAAAACACATGCTTCTTTCCATGTATATAAGTTCAGTCCTTTGCCGTACCTCGTACGGGCTTCCTCATGTCGTATTATCCTTGAAATCGTTTGGACTGTCACCCTTGTTCTAGCTAGGCTCTTCCATATGAATCATCGTTTGAACTATTTAGGACTTACGCCACCTAGCACCACTAGGGATTACGCTTACCTATTGCACGTCTTCGTATTTCGGTTTGGGTTAAACCACCTAGGCCACTAGGGATTACGCTAACCCTCAACCGCGCCCTTTTTCCTACGCATTCATCGTGAATCGTTTTTCTATAACTGGATGCACATGTATCACATCGTGCCATCCGAGTCCTGTCACAGGGCAAACCAAGAAATACAGGACTCGGTCGGGAGCTTTAGATTTATCTGCCGATGCAGATACTAAGGTCTGCTTTTCTACACGTGGCTATGGTCCCACGAGACCCCTCCCTCAACTAGTGAAAGGCAACACAAGAGAAAATCTCGCATGAGAACTACACTCCGGCCAGCCCACATCCTACGGCCTACCTCACCCATAATTAGATAGCAATTATGGTCTGTTGGGTGTTCCCTGCCTTTCCGTACGTACACGCTTGACTCAAGATGGTAGATGATCGACGGACTTGCTATCTCGGGCACCTTATGTATCCGCCGACTCACTGCTATCCACCCCAGTCTTTAGGTCGCTCGCATAGCAACCAAGGCATATTCTTGGTTCTTCTAACGCAGACCTCAACCTCTCGTGAGCCTAGTATAATGACCTGGCAGCTCACAGAGGGATCCCAAGAATATCCTCACGTTCCCCGAAGCCGCTGCTTCGTTACCCAGTTCGTTGGAGCCTTTATCTATATCAGATAGCCTGCTCCTACACGCATACTTAAACGTTGACCTAACGCATCGGGTTACTCATCTATCTAAGAAGTGGTCTAGATTTCCTTGACTAAGAATTATTACTTAGTTGCCCTTAACTAAGGTTTACCACTTAGCCTTATTTCCATTACCCTTGTTAACTGTGATTATTCACCTAATCCTCAGAATTAGGGTTTATCTAATGGGTTAAGTGTCACTTAAGTTCATAACTTAGCCCGTCTACAAACCATGTCAAAATTGGCTAAGTATCCAAGTCCAAGACTTAACCCTACAAACCATGTGTCAAGTTGGCTAAGTATATCAAACAACCCATAACTTAACCTCGTCTAATTATCATTTTAGATTGGTTAATTATAAATTAACTTGACCTTGTCAAATTTCCGAGTCAAGTCGGTCAAGCGTATTCAAGTGGTTCATGACTTGGCCTTATCATGTTTTCACGTTAGATTGGTTAAGTATAGGTTAACTTAACCTCATCAAATTAACAAGTTAGATTGGTTAAGTATAGGTCACTTAACCTCATAAAATCATCGTGTTAAATTAGTTAAGTGTTTAACTTAACCCCATTAAATTACCACTTTAAGTTGGTTAAGTATTGGTTACTTAACCTCATTGAATTACCAAGTTTTAATTGGTTAAGTGTTTAACTTAACCCCGTCGAATTACCGTTTTTAGATTAGTTAAGTGTGGATTACTTAACCCCATCTAATTACCGTGGTTAGGTTAGTTGAGTCTTAATTACTTAACCTCATCTAATTACCCAGTCGGATTAGTTAAGTGTAAATTACTTAACCTCATCTCCTAATCATCTTGCATGGTTAAGTGTCATTAAGGAAATCAAGCCCGGTCCCACTTAACCTACCCATTTGTATCATATCGGTTAAGTGTCATTAGTCAAATTTACTTAACCTTATCATGTGGCATTAATTTAATTAATGCACTCTTAACCTCTCACATTAGACCTTGTTGTGGTTACTAGTTAAGCCGGGCGGGTCCGGGTAGATTTACACCACAACCTAGTCTAACCTCGGGTCTTAAGCGCGACATGACCAACTTCTCACATTGGGTCCTATTGTTTGCAACTACTAGTTAGGCCGGTCGGTTCCGGGTAGTTTTACGTTGCAAACTCAACCCAACCTCGAGTTGGCCATACTCATATTATCTAAGTTCATCATGTTCCAAAACATGTTACACGTTTCCGAGCATTTGGGTAGGCCTAACTTAATAGGTAAATTCCCAAAGGGTAGACCTAACTTAATAGGTAAATTCCCAAGCTCATGTTTTTATGCATACTTACATGTCATCTTCCATGTTATCTTTCAAGTCATATTTTCAAGTATAAACGCGTGTCATATTCAAGTTAAGACTTTGCGACATGTTCATGTTTATCTAACTACCCGAAATCGGGTTTTCCCAACGCAAGCAAATCGAGTCAATATAGTAAGGATACTATGTCACATATTGGTCTCAAACCATGCATGATGCCGAAAAAGGCTTGGCTTCCACATGCATAACATCGTAAAGGGATTGGCCATAAACATGCATAGTGTCATAAGGTAATTTGGCCACAAACATGCATATTATCACAAAGGGTTTGGCCATAAACATGCATAATCTCATAAAGGACTTGGCCACAAACTTGCATGATAGCAAAAAAAGGGTTTGGGTTCATAAACATGCATAAGCCCCAAAATCTAGTCTTAGCCAATGTTTCACAAGTAAAATGGTTCCTAAAGGTTCATGCTAGCATTTCATGCATAAAGATCCAAACTTGCAAGTTAAACTAGGTTATGCATAGCATGAGAGGCATGATTAAGTCACTCACATGGCCTAAGATCATAAACATGAACACAAGAGGCAAGGTAAGGTTCATATAGGTTCGCATAATCATGTTTAGCCTCATTTTATCCCATGTCAACATTAAAATACCGTTTTGACCCAAAAGTAGCTAGAACTTACTTAGGCAAGGCTTAGGAAAGGGATCATGCATCATTTTGACGAAGAAAGGTGGCTCCTTTGATGAAGATCCGTCATGAAACTCGCATAGCAACGTTGATTTGGCCTTGATTTGGTGTAGCAAGCTTGCACCTTTTGATTTGAACTTGATTTGGGTGCATAGGCTCTAGGGATTTGAGATGGAGGCCATGACCAAAATTGATTTTGGCAGCATTTAGTTACTAGGTTTGATTTTTAGGGATTTAGGTTAGGTTTAGGGTCTTTTTATAGAGATTAGGATAGTTTTAGGCCCTTAGATTAACCCTAGGATAGATTAGGACCATCAGATCTCGGAAGCTTCCAGACCCAGCCCAAGCACAAGACTAGGTGAGACAAACAGGTGCGCCAGGCCATATGCCCCGACCACCCCCTGTCGACAGGCAAGTCGACAGGGCTGTCGACTTGGTCTGGGCCCAAGTCGACAGGCCTGTCGACATGGACCAGGCGGGAAACTTCCCGCCTAGCCCCAGATCTGATTTCTAAAACCTGTTCCCGAAATTCAAATTTCCAGAAATCTTCTTTGGGCCTTAACCGGGTCATACGGACTCCGATTTTCGAAAACTCGGACTCTATTTTGCGTATTTTTCCGAGACGAACTCAATGGCATAGCCCGATTTACTTGATTCAGAATTTAAGATTAGATTCTGCCTTGATTCTCGTTTTAACATGTTATTGAAATACGGGTTGTTACACATTATCCATATTTCGGGATGCCTCCCAATCAGGACCTCGGTTACCATCCAAACGAGGTGAAGATCTCTGGTCTTCGACCACCGTCTTCATCTTCGACTTTCAATCGTCGGTCAATTATTTGAAATGAGAACTAACTCGGCCTTTTCAAATAATTCACGTATATTTAGAATTTCAAATCAATTTATTTCAATGGTTAAATCATTCGACAACACCAATTTTGTTCTTTAATGTAATTTTCACACCAAACTCATTCAACCATCAAATACCACACAAATCCAGCAAATTCAGTTTATTTCCATTCCATATCGTTTATGATATTTTATAACGATTTATCGCTATTTTTATTTATTTAAAAATAGCCAATTTATTCAAAACGACGCTTCGGGCCATAACTTGGCCGTGGCGCTGTTTTTCTTCAGATTTGATTTACACATATATGAAAATCTAACCGTTGTATTTTCACAAAATTTACATCATTAGAAAGGTCTTTTCAACACGAATCCAACGGTTCCAGTTTCGGGAAAATCCGACGGTCGGATCTCCCGGTACAATCGGTTGAAGTTTCGATTTCGAAATACGAACTGCAGCGTCGTTATTCGATTAAATATAATTATATATATATATATATATATATAAATATAATCATTCCTGGCGCTGTTTTTCTTCATATTTGAATTAAACATTCCAAACAATCCAACCGTTGGATTTTTACAAAATTGGTGCCGTTGGAAAGATATTTCCAAGGCGAACACAACGGTTGCGATTTCAGGAAAATCCGATGGTCGGATCTCCTGGTATAGTCGTTTGAAATCACGGTTTCAAATCACGAACTGCACGGCCACGTTTCGTTTTAATTTTATTTATATTTATATATTTATATAAATATAATTCATTCAACAATTTCAATATCGTTTTCACTTCAAATATTTCACTAACGCCTTTAAATTTTGGAAAATTTCGCCATAACCTCCTTTGTACGGGAGGGGCTGGGAAAATTCCCAAATAGCCACACGGGCGTCTCATGTCAAAAAGAAAAAGGAAAAGCCAAGCGGCTAGCCAACAGGCTCATAAAATCATCACCCAAACAAAACAGTAAATGTGTACCTATTTGTCGGGCACAAAACTTTATTCCTCTTCTCTAGCCCCTTTGCTATAACCTGTTCAATAAATATGCATGTACATATATACAGTTCTTATCGCTTATCATTTTCTATTCAACTTCATATTTAATTCCATTTGGTTTAAAAACACCATTCATTCTAATGTTACATGTATAGGCAAAAATCATATCATTAGCTAATTAATGAATATTTTAACTCATATATATTTATTTGAACGAGTGGCTATTTTTAACACTTCACATTTCAACAATTCATGTATATGATAAAAATGTGATTTTTATTGTAAAACAATTCATTTCAAAACACTATTATTTTATATAGTTTATATAGGTGATAAAAATAGGATTTTTATTATAAAACAATTTCTTTTAAAAACGAGATTATTTTACGTAGTCCATATAGTCGATAAAAGGTGATTTTTATCATCAAACAATTTATTTCAAAATATGAATACCATTCAACACATGAATTTCTAATCAACGAATGAATATCGATTCACCACATGAAGGTTTTCTATAGTTTCTATATATAGATAAAAATGTGATTTTTATATCTGAAACGCGAATACCATTCAACACATGAATTTCTAATCAACGAATGAATATCGATTCACCACATGAAGGTTTTCTATTCAATGGATAAATATAGTTTCGGCAAATGAAAATAATTCAAACACATGAATATTATTCAAAATTTTGGCAGCATAACGGCAGGGTAGTTAAAACTGGGACTGTAACAACCCGCAAAATCAGGATCAATTTAAAAAATTTATTTTAGAAAATTTTAATGAATTTTGACAATATAAAATAATTTATTTAAATAATAATGATCACAAATTTGATTCAAATCGAAGTTAGAATGAATGATTTAATTTTTATTATAAAAAGAGTTAGAAATAACGCGGTAGTTTGAAAAGTCAAACTTGAACTTTGACTGACCGTACAGGATGCAAAATTTAACAGATTTTAGTGAAACCAAAAATATTAGAATCTATTTAAAAATATCTTTCCAACGAATCCGAAAAATCGAAATTTCATAACGGGAATCAAAAGTTATGGCCAATTCTATATTTAGAAAGGTCGCTATGAAATTTATAAGGGCCAAAATGCTACAATTTGCAGAATAAGGAATTAGGACCCGAAACCATCTCCATTGGTTTTAGAATGTTGTTTACATATAAAAATGACTATAAGAACTTATATTTTTGAGTTTCGGAAAAAGTCCACTATTTTTGGTAATTTTTAAATATTAAAATATACACCTGAAAAATAGAATTTTTGCAAACGAACTCCGAATTCGACGAAACCAGTTTCTATGGATTCGGAATATTAAAATAAGGTAAAATTCTAAAATTTATAATTTTTGGAATTATTTTGTGGCCTGTATAATTTTTACAGTGGAAATACAGCCTATTTTCAGACTTCGGAAATTTATAATAAATTCATACGGAATCGAAAAATTACGAAATCAGGTTCGTTGGGTTCGTAATGACCTGAAATAATTATTTTTAAAATTTTATTAATTTTGAAATCAGCATGTATTTATAAGGATTTTTGAATTGAAGAAAACAGTTGAAAATTGAGTAATTGGGCACATAATGATATTTGGGCCCAAACCAAAATTAAACCCATGGTATATATTATCTTTTTTCTGAGTTTTAGGGCTGAAATTCGTAATACACAGCAGCCACTCTCTTTTCCATCATTTTTTCTCAATTTCCATGGCGGCTCCCTCTTCCTCTAAAATTCATAAAAAAATAAAATCTCTTCAAAGCATAGCAAATTATATGTTTTCTCGAAGGTCTCGACGATACGAAGCTAATGGTGTAGTCGGTTTTGTCAAACAGCGCTCGGATTCGCCGGAATCTCGTCTTAAAGCTCGCTGTTTTCGAAATTCAGAAGCTCAAAACGTAAATCAAGAAATTCCCGTGAATCGAGGAAGAATTAGACGAAGTCACGAACACGGAAGTTCTTCGTCTACGCAAGACGAAGATACTCAGAAAATTTCAGGCAGTTTGGAGGTGTGAGGCGGCCTGTGGGACCCGCGAGGCGAAATCCTTTCTAGGCGATTTCCCGATGATCGGAGAAGCTTTAGGGGCGGCTCTTTCTGGTGGTGGTGCGTCTCGCCAAGACGAAGACATTGGCGGTGGTCCCGTGGCGTCAGGTGGCCCGAGGCAGCGGCAAAGTGCGGTCAAAGTTCGGCGGTGAACAGTGTTTTTCGGTCAATGGGCTGAGGGTATTTTCTATTTTATTTTTAAATTATTTAATTAATTTCCAGAACTTTAAAATTGCATAACTCACTCATACGAAGTCGAAAATCGACGATTTCAGGTGCGTTGGGATCGTGGCGACGAGATGGACGCGTGGACACTAATTTTGTCCAATTCTGAGACAGTGAATTTTTTAGGTATTTTCACGAATATTAATTAATTATTTAATTACCCGATCTTTAAAAATTCATAACTCTTTCATACGAGGTCCGTTTGACGAACCGTAAATTGCGTTGGAATCACAAAATTAAGAGCTTCGCGATGGCGCAGACCGCAGCGGAAAAGGAGACAGCAAAATTTTGGCCAAAAATTCAATGTAAGGATTCTAATTTTATTTGTTTAATTAATTATAAATTATTTTCTTGCATTAAAAATAATTGTTTGATCGTTTAATTCTGACCTGAAATGTTGGGTGTTGTTTGGAGTGATAATTGTTGTTTGTTGAATGATTGTTGTACATGATTTGCAAAATCCGCTTGGATTTATATATATCTTATTTGCGGTTGGAGAAATGGGATCTAAAATGAGATCATAACATATTTTATTCAGTATATATATATGTTAAGATTGGATTAGAACTTGTAAAACAAATAAAATCCTCTTTTATTTTTAGAACATGTACACAAATGAATTTCTTTTTGTCCTAAAAAAAAAAAAGAGTTTTTATTTACATTTCTGTTATTAATAAAAGGACAAATATAAAAGAACAAGTTTTTATTTACATTTCTTTGTAAATAAATGAACACATTTAGATGTGATAAAAAGAAATAAAAAGACAATCTTTTTATATTGGAAACAAAAAGATGAAATTTTGACGATGAAAATAAAAAGACAATCTTTTTATATTTAAAATAGAAGAAGTTATCATTTACATTACAAAATAGAAAAAGTCATATTTTTACATTGCGAAATAGAAAAGATTATATTTTTACATTGTAAAATAGTAAAGTTGATATTTTTACATTGTAAAATAGTAAAGTTGATATTTTTACTTTGTAAAATATAAAAGATCATATTTTTAAATCGCAAAATAGGTTAATCATTTATTTACACCTTCCTTTGTAAATGATAAGGCTAAAAATATGTTATTCACATTATTGATGTTTATATGGTGAAAGAAAAGAAACAAAGTTTTGTAAATCACTTTGTTTACATTTTCATTGTAATAGAAAAAGAGTAAAATATGTAAATCATTTTGTTTACATTTTCATTGTAATAGAAAAAGAGTAAAATATGTAAATCATTTTGTTTACATTTTCATTGTAATAGAAAAAGAGTAAAATATGTAAATCATTTTGTTTACATTTTCATTGTAATAGAAAAAGAGTAAAATATGTAAATCATTTTGTTTACATTTTCATTGTAATAGGAAAAGAGTAAAATATGTAAATCATTTTGTTTACATTTTCATTGTAATAGGAAAAGAGTAAAATATGTAAATCATTTTGTTTACATTTTCTTTGTAATAGAAAAAGAGTAAAACATGTTAATCACTTTGTTTACATTTTCTTTGTAAAAGAGAAAGAGTAAAATATGTTAATCACTTTGTTTACATTTTCTTTGTAATAGAAAAAGAGTAAAACATGTTAATCACTTTGTTTACATTTTCTTTGTAAAAGAGAAAGAGTAAAATATGTTAATCACTTTGTTTACATTTTCTTTGTAATAGAAAAAGAGTAAAACATGTTAATCACTTTGTGTACATTTTCTTTGTAAAAGAGAAAGAGTAAAATATGTTAATCACTTTGTTTACATTTTCTTTGTAATAGAAAAAGAGTAAAACAGTTTAATCAGTTATGTAAATAAAAAGAATAGAATTTAGAAATATATTTATTTACATTTCCTATAGTAGGTAAAAATAGAATTGTTAATATTGAATATTTTATCGTCATTTTGAATGCGGTAAATATAGAATTGTTAATATTGAATATTTTATCGTCATTTTGAATGCGGTAAAAATAGAATTGTTAATATTGAATATTTTATCGTCATTTTGAATGCGGTAAAAATAGAATTGTTAATATTGAATATTTTATCGTCATTTTGAATGCGGTAAAAATAGAATTGTTAATATTGAATATTTTATCGTCATTTTGAATGCGGTAAAAATAGAATGGTTAATGTTGAATATTTTATCGTCATTTTGAATGCGGTAAAAATAGAATTGTTAATATTGAATATTTTATCGTCATTTTGAATGCGGTAAAAATAGAATGGTTAATGTTGAATATTTTATCGTCATTTTGAACGCGGTGAAAATAGAATGCTTAATGTTGTCATTTTTATCGACATTTTTAGTGCGATAAAAATAGACAATGTTAGTGATTCATTTTTATCGACATTTTTAGTGCGATAAAAATAGACAATGTTAGTGATTCATTTTTATCGACATTTTTAGTGCGATAAAAATAGACAATGTTAGTGATTCATTTTTATCGACATTTTTAGTGCGATAAAAATAGACAATGTTAGTGATTCATTTTTATCGACATTCTTGGTGCGATAAAAATAGACAATGTTAGTGATTCATTTCTATCGACATTTTTGGTGCGATAGAAAATAAAAAGAACAGGAACATGAGAAGCATTTATTTACAACTCCTATTGTAAATGAAAAGAGTAAAAATATGAGGACAACTTTATTTACAACTTCTTTTGTAAATGAAAAGACCAGAATATGTTGATCATTTTATTGGTATTTCTATGGTAAATAAAAGAACAAGACATGTGAATTCTTTTTTATTTTCATTTTCTATTGTAAATGAAAAAGAACAACATTCTTGTCAAGACTTGATTAGTGAATTTAAATTTTCATTTTGAGTTAACATGTCAGTGAATTAGAAAATGAACATTTTTTTGTCATTAAAAGGATTAATTAGAAATGAACATTTTGTGTCATTAAAAAGGATTAATTAGAAATGAACATTTTGTGTCATTAAAAAGGATCAATTAGAAATGAACACTTGGTGTCATTAAAAAGAATAAATTAAAAATAAACATTTTTTTTTTATGCATAAGAAAAGAGATTAAAACAAAATACTCATTTTTGTATATTAAAAGTGAATTAGACAAAATGGGCATTTTTGGCACATTAAAATGAATGAAGTAAGAATAGACATCTTTATCCATTGAAAAAGGATTAGACAAAATTATCATTTTGTTGCATTAGAAGTTAAGAAACAAAATCATCATATTTGTTTATGTTGAGGAAAAGAATGGATTTAAAATGTATGTTTTCATACATTAAAAAGAATGAATTAAGGATGTATATTTTTATACATTAAAAACAATGAAGTCAGATATTCATTAAAATGAATGAGACCAAAAATATGCATTTTTGGTAAATAAATAAAAGTCACGATTTTTATGGTCATATGTTCATAATAAAGAGTATTGAAATATTTGCCTGTGATGTTGTATTTTGATGTGTTAAATGTAATGTTAGTATATTCAAAATTGAATGTTACACTTCCATTTACAAGTCATCCGACTTGTTTATGTGATTGGGACGATTATTTTTACACATCGGCCAAGTGCACAAATAATTTATTATTTGTTTGTTGGATGAAAACCCCACACGGGTATTGGGACGATACTTGACTGACACAAATCCCAATGTTATTATATGTCTATCGATTGATCGACAGGCTGCGATGAGCGTTATTTTTTTATTTTAATGCTCACACAGTTGACATTGTCACTCTGGTTGTTAATGGATGGATTGAGGATTATTTCCTGTTATTACCCTATACATGAAATGTATGAAACCCATATGACCCAAATTATATGGTATATGGTTGAGTCGCATTCCAATGCAGAATTTCTTTTTAAATAAAGAATTTTTATATAATGAAAGGATTTTTGTAAAATAAAAGATTTTGTATTATAAAGAATATTTTACATTCAGAATCTTTTATATATAGAATATTTTATTGATTATTTTAAAATGTGTTTTTTTTATAGTAATGAATTAATATCTTTAAGATAAATCTTTTATTTAAGATTATTAGATCTTAACAATTATGGTTGGTAATTGATATGTAGATTGGATTTGTAGTGGACGATGTTTTAAATAACATTTATCCTTTAATCCAATTTACATTGAAATTACTATTTGAAATTTATAAATCTATTTTATAAATTAAATCAAAATTGGAATGTTAATAAATCTTTTTAGAAAGATTAAAAATTTAAATTATTTTATCTTTGATAAAATTAATGAGGACCTTTTTACAAAGATAATAATTTTTATTTAAAAGGATATTCAAAGTTGGAATGTGGCGTATGGTTGATTTTAATTACAAATACGCGAGTTATTCAGAAAGACCGGGTCTAACCCATTCTGAATAATCATCACGACGATCAAGAGTCGAAGATGAAGACGGTGACTGAAGACCTGAGAGCTTCACATCGTTTGGTTGATGGTGACTAGTATCTTGAATTGGGACTGATCCCCCAAGGCAAGGTAAAAGTGATGATCTTCCAGACGTACTGGAGATCGACGGATACGTTGTTTCGTTCAGACCCAGAACGGACTTGTAAATGGATAGCATGCCTGACATTGAAATTTATTTCATGTAATTAAATCGGTTTTTATTTAATATATAAATGCATGGTGGCGGAGGATTTATTCTCTTGCTTAACACCCTTTTGTATGTTAAATAATTACCGATCGCATGATATGAGTTGTTGATGTGGCACGCCAAGTTGCAATTGAACAAAGCTTATTGTTGCAAAGCAGAGCCTTGTATGATGATCAAAGCATAGTCTGGTATGGACATAGCTTTGTGTAATACGTTACTTCGCGAGCCTCACACCCCGGTTGAGTCTAAAACGGAGCAAGGGAACGCAGGGAGTGCGCACGTTTCTTTCTAGCTAGAAGTGGTGTCGGTGCTTAAACTGGCTGACATTTTACTTATGTGGTTGTTGGATTTGAGGTACCTCAGGTATATTGGTCGTATTGTGGCCAATCAGAGATCCGTTAGGATCGGGAAACGTGTGTTCAGGAATAACTAATCCAGTCCATTGCACCAGTTGGACAGAGTACCAACACGGGGACGGACCGGCCCTGCAGGATCCAAGGGTTGGACAGAGTACCAATCCTGGGCATTGCTAGAGTGTCTCGAATCGGTAAGGAATTCGCTCCTAGCCTTGACTCAGATGGAAACCCAAATTTGCAATACGACATCACGCGGTTTTGATTGTATACCTATATATGGCGACATGGTGGGATGGGGCACTCATGCCGTCTAGGATTAATACATTTACTTTGATGTCCTTCAATTTGGTTGCACACTATTATTATATAATACCATGTGTATCGTATCAAGCATCTTTTGATCATTATAAGGTAAAACCCTATCCTCCGGTTTGCGTTGCATTGTGTGATGGGACTTGGGTCTTATAATGGTTTCATTTTTCTAAAAAAAACATTGTGCTATTTTGACGATTTACTTTAGTCATGCACTGGCAATCCATAGGAGAAAACCCGTTCCGCGAAAGTGGCGTGGTCCTGTGATTAGCCTTATTATATTTTATAGGTTAGGTAGAATTCTCACACCAGTCCCATGACTGACCTGTAGTTTTGTCCACTTGCAAACTCGGGTGCCCATATTTTCCACGGGCAGTCGAGTAGCTATTTTTGCAGATATATTAAACAGGATTCTGGGTTGAAGCTTAAAGCTGTGTCCAGAGATAGAAAGTCTTCCGCTGTGTTCTTCCGTTGCAGTATATTACATTTTTGTATTTATCTTCCGCTGTAATTATATTCCAATGTACTCTGATATGTATACTCTGTACTCTGATGTAACATTATATGATGATATGTTATAAAAGTCTTCTGTTGTTGTTTTAATATGTTGTATGCCCAAAGTTAAAGTATTCGTAGATTTTCACTTTTTGGGTCAGACCTGTGTGGTTTATGGTCGATTCAAAGGGTGGGAATTTGCGGGTCTTTACAGTTGGTATCAGAGCCAGGTTAGCTCAAATCTTTGGGGTACAACTTGTTAGAACTGAACAAAAGACTCATCAGAGATTGGATTAGTAATGTCCAATAAGAATACTCATTAGAGATAGGATCAGTAGTATCCTAGAATGAGTAAACTCGTTAGAGATGGGGTTAGTAATGCCCTAGAACGAGTTAAGAGTTACGAATTTATAATTAACGTATTTTTGATATTTATAATATATTTTGTGAAATATGATTTTTATATATATAAAGTTATAAATATTTTGAAAAGATAATCAACCATTAAAATTTAAAATTAAGATAGTTAATTTTACAATTTTTAGCTACGTTCCTTTTCGAGGACGAAAAGTTTTTAAGTGGGGGCGATTGTAACAACCCGCAAAATCAGGACCAATTTAAAAATTTTATTTTAGAAAATTTTAATGAATTTTGACAATATAAAATAATTTATTTAAATAATAATGATCACAAATTTGATTCAAATCGAAGTTAGAATGAATGATTTAATTTTTATTATAAAAAGAGTTAGAAATAACGCGGTAGTTTGAAAAGTCAAACTTGAACTTTGACTGACCGTACAGGATGCAAAATTTAACGGATTTTAGTGAAACCAAAAATATTAGAATCTATTTAAAAATATCTTTCCAACGAATCCGAAAAATCGAAATTTCATAACGGGAATCAAAAGTTATGGCCAATTCTATATTTAGAAAGGTCGCTATGAAATTTATAAGGGCCAAAATGCTACATTTTGCAGAATAAGGAATTAGGACCCGAAACCATCTCCATTGGTTTTAGAATGTTGTTTACATATAAAAATGACTATAAGAACTTATATTTTTGAGTTTCGGAAAAATTCCACTATTTTTGGTAATTTTTAAATATTAAAATGTACACCTGAAAAATAGAATTTTTGCAAACGAACTCCGAATTCGACGGAACCAGTTTCTATGGATTCGGAATATTAAATTAAGGTAAAATTCTAAAATTTATAATTTTTGGAATTATTTTGTGGCCTGTATAATTTTTACAGTGGAAATACAGCCTATTTTCAGACTTCGGAAATTTATAATAAATTCATACGGAATCGGAAAATTACGAAATCAGGTTCGTTGGGTTCGTAATGACCTGAAATAATTATGTTTAAAATTTTATTAATTTTGAAATCAGCATGTATTTATAAGGATTTTTGAATTGAAGAAAACAGTTGAAAATTGAGTAATTGGGCACATAATGATATTTGGGCCCAAACCAAAATTAAACCCATGGTATATATTATCTTTTTTCTGAGTTTTAGGGCTGAAATTCGAAATACACAGCAGCCACTCTCTTTTCCATCATTTTTTCTCAATTTCCATGGCGGCTCCCTCTTCCTCTAAAATTCATAAAAAAATAAAATCTCTTCAAACCATAGCAAATTATATGTTTTCTCGAAGGTCTCGACGATACGAAGCTAATGGTGTAGTCGGTTTTGTCAAACAGCGCTCGGATTCGCCGGAATCTCGTCTTAAAGCTCGCTGTTTTCGAAATTCAGAAGCTCAAAACGTAAATCAAGAAATTCCCGTGAATCGAGGAAGAATTAGACGAAGTCACGAACACGGAAGTTCTTCGTCTACGCAAGACTAAGATGCTCAGAAAAATTCAGGCAGTTTAGAGGTGTGAGGCGGCCTGTGGGACCCGCGAGGCGAAATCCTTTCTAGGCGATTTCCCGATGATCGGAGAAGCTTTAGGGGCGGCTCTTTCTGGTGGTGGTGCGTCTCGCCAAGACGAAAACATTGGCGGTGGTCCCGTGGCGTCAGGTGGCCCGAGGCAGCGGTAAAGTGCGGTTCGGCGGTGAACAGTGTTTTTCGGTCAATGGGCTGAGGGTATTTTCTATTTTATTTTTAAATTATTTAATTAATTTCCAGAACTTTAAAATTGCATAACTCACTCATACGAAGTCGAAAATCGACGATTTCAGGTGCGTTGGGATCGTGGCGACGAGATGGACGCGTGGACACAAATTTTGTCCAATTCTGAGACAGTGAAATTTTTAGGTATTTTCACGAATATTAATTAATTATTTAATTACCCGATCTTTAAAAATTCATAACTCTTTCATACGAGGTCCGTTTGACGAACCGTAAATTGCGTTAGAATCACAAAATTAAGAGCTTCGCGATGGCGCAGACCGCAGCGGAAAAGGAGACAGCAAAATTTTGGCCAAAAATTCAATGTGAGGATTCTAATTTTATTTGTTTAATTAATTATAAATTATTTTCTTGCATTAAAAATAATTGTTTGATCGTTTAATTCTGACCTGAAATGTTGGGTGTTGTTTGGAGTGATAATTGTTGTTTGTTGAATGATTGTTGTACATGATTTGCAAAATCCGCTTGGATTTATATATATCTTATTTGCGGTTGGAGAAATGGGATCTAAAATGAGATCATAACATATTTTATTCAGTATAAATATATATGTTAAGATTGGATTAGAACTTGTAAAACAAATAAAATCCTCTTTTATTTTTAGAACATGTACACAAATGAATTTCTTTTTGTCCTAAAAAAAAAAGAGTTTTTATTTACATTTCTGTTATTAATAAAAGGACAAATATAAAAGAACAAGTTTTTATTTACATTTCTTTGTAAATAAATGAACACATTTAGATGTGATAAAAAGAAATAAAAAGACAATCTTTTTATATTGGAAACAAAAAGTTGAAATTTTGACGATGAAAATAAAAAGACAATCTTTTTATATTTAAAATAGAAGAAGTTATCATTTACATTACAAAATAGAAAAAGTCATATTTTTACATTGCGAAATAGAAAAGATTATATTTTTACATTGTAAAATAGTAAAGTTGATATTTTTACATTGTAAAATAGTAAAGTTGATATTTTTACTTTGTAAAATATAAAAGATCATATTTTTAAATCGCAAAATAGGTTAATCATTTATTTACACCTTCCTTTGTAAATGATAAGGCTAAAAATATGTTATTCACATTATTGATGTTTATATGGTGAAAGAAAAGAAACAAAGTTTTGTAAATCACTTTGTTTACATTTTCATTGTAATAGAAAAAGAGTAAAATATGTAAATCATTTTGTTTACATTTTCATTGTAAAAGAAAAAGAGTAAAATATGTAAATCATTTTGTTTACATTTTCATTGTAATAGAAAAAGAGTAAAATATGTAAATCATTTTGTTTACATTTTCATTGTAATAGAAAAAGAGTAAAAGAAAAAGAGTAAAATATGTAAATCATTTTGTTTACATTTTCATTGTAATAGAAAAAGAGTAAAATATGTAAATCATTTTGTTTACATTTTCATTGTAATAGAAAAAGAGTAAAATATGTAAATCATTTTGTTTACATTTTCATTGTAATAGAAAAAGAGTAAAATATGTAAATCATTTTGTTTACATTTTCATTGTAATAGGAAAAGAGTAAAATATGTAAATCATTTTGTTTACATTTTCATTGTAATAGGAAAAGAGTAAAATATGTAAATCATTTTGTTTACATTTTCTTTGTAATAGAAAAAGAGTAAAACATGTTAATCACTTTGTTTACATTTTCTTTGTAAAAGAGAAAGAGTAAAATATGTTAATCACTTTGTTTACATTTTCTTTGTAATAGAAAAAGAGTAAAACATGTTAATCACTTTGTTTACATTTTCTTTGTAAAAGAGAAAGAGTAAAATATGTTAATCACTTTGTTTACATTTTCTTTGTAATAGAAAAAGAGTAAAACATGTTAATCACTTTGTTTACATTTTCTTTGTAAAAGAGAAAGAGTAAAATATGTTAATCACTTTGTTTACGTTTTCTTTGTAATAGAAAAAGAGTAAAACAGGTTAATCAGTTATGTAAATAAAAAGAATAGAATTTAGAAATATATTTATTTACATTTCCTATAGTAGGTAAAAATAGAATTGTTAATATTGAATATTTTATCGTCATTTTGAATGCGGTAAAAATAGAATTGTTAATATTGAATATTTTATCGTCATTTTGAATGCGGTAAAAATAGAATTGTTAATATTGAATATTTTATCGTCATTTTGAATGCGGTAAAAATAGAATTGTTAATATTGAATATTTTATCGTCATTTTGAATGCGGTAAAAATAGAATGGTTAATGTTGAATATTTTATCGTCATTTTGAATGCGGTAAAAATAGAATTGTTAATATTGAATATTTTATCGTCATTTTGAATGCGGTAAAAATAGAATGGTTAATGTTGAATATTTTATCGTCATTTTGAACGCGGTGAAAATAGAATGGTTAATGTTGTCATTTTTATCGACATTTTTAGTGCGATAAAAATAGACAATGTTAGTGATTCATTTTTATCGACATTTTTAGTGCGATAAAAATAGACAATGTTAGTGATTCATTTTTATCGACATTTTTAGTGCGATAAAAATAGACAATGTTAGTGATTCATTTTTATCGACATTTTTAGTGCGATAAAAATAGACAATGTTAGTGATTCATTTTTATCGACATTTTTAGTGCGATAAAAATAGACAATGTTAGTGATTCATTTTTATCGACATTCTTGGTGCGATAAAAATAGACAATGTTAGTGATTCATTTCTATCGACATTTTTTGTGCGATAGAAAATAAAAAGAACAGGAACATGAGAAGCATTTATTTACAACTCCTATTGTAAATGAAAAGAGTAAAAATATGAGGACCACTTTATTTACAACTTCTTTTGTAAATGAAAAGACCAGAATATGTTGATCATTTTATTGGTATTTCTATGGTAAATAAAAGGACAAGACATGTGAATTCTTTTTTATTTTCATTTTCTATTGTAAATGAAAAAGAACAACATTCTTGTCAAGACTTGATTAGTGAATTTAAATTGTCATTTTGAGTTAACATGTCAGTGAATTAGAAAATGAACATTTTTTTGTCATTAAAAGGATTAATTAGAAATGAACATTTTGTGTCATTAAAAAGGATTAATTAGAAATGAACATTTTGTGTCATTAAAAAGGATCAATTAGAAATGAACACTTGGTGTCATTAAAAAGAATAAATTAAAAATAAACATTTTTTTTTTATGCATAAGAAAGGAGATTAAAACAAAATACTCATTTTTGTATATTAAAAGTGAATTAGACAAAATGGGCATTTTTGGCACATTAAAATGAATGAAGTAAGAATAGACATCTTTATCCATTGAAAAAGGATTAGACAAAATTATCATTTTGTTGCATTAGAAGTTAAGAAACAAAATCATCATATTTGTTTATGTTGAGGAAAAGAATGGATTTAAAATGTATGTTTTCATACATTAAAAAGAATGAATTAAGGATGTATATTTTTATACATTAAAAACAATGAAGTCAGATATTCATTAAAATGAATGAGACCAAAAATATGCATTTTTGGTAAATAAATAAAAGTCACGATTTTTATGGTCATATGTTCATAATAAAGAGTATTGAAATATTTGCCTGTGATGTTGTATTTTGATGTGTTAAATGTAATGTTAGTATATTCAAAATTGAATGTTACACTTCCATTTACAAGTCATCCGACTTGTTTATGTGATTGGGACGATTATTTTTACACATCGGCCAAGTGCACAAATAATTTATTATTTGTTTGTTGGATGAAAACCCCACACGGGTATTGGGACGATACTTGACTGACACAAATCCCAATGTTATTATATGTCTATCGATTGATCGACAGGCTGCGATGAGCGTTATTTTTTTATTTTAATGCTCACACAGTTGACATTGTCACTCTGGTTGTTAATGGTTGGATTGAGGATTATTTCCTGTTATTACCCTATACATGAAATGTATGAAACCCATATGACCCAAATTATATGGTATATGGTTGAGTCGCATTCCAATGCAGAATTTCTTTTTAAATAAAGAATTTTTATATAATGAAAGGATTTTTGTAAAATAAAAGATTTTGTATTATAAAGAATATTTTACATTCAGAATCTTTTATATATAGAATATTTTATTGATTATTTTAAAATGTGTTTTTTTTATAGTAATGAATTAATATCTTTAAGATAAATCTTTTATTTAAGATTATTAGATCTTAACAATTATGGTTGGTAATTGATATGTAGATTGGATTTGTAGTGGACGATGTTTTAAATAACATTTATCCTTTAATCCAATTTACATTGAAATTACTATTTGAAATTTATAAATCTATTTTATAAATTAAATCAAAATTGGAATGTTAATAAATCTTTTTAGAAAGATTAAAAATTTAAATTATTTTATCTTTGATAAAATTAATGAGGACCTTTTTACAAAGATAATAATTTTTATTTAAAAGGATATTCAAAGTTGGAATGTGGCGTATGGTTGATTTTAATTACAAATACGCGAGTTATTCAGAAAGACCGGGTCTAACCCATTCTGAATAATCATCACGACGATCAAGAGTCGAAGATGAAGACGGTGACTGAAGACCTGAGAGCTTCACATCGTTTGGTTGATGGTGACTAATATCTTGAATTGGGACTGATCCCCCAAGGCAAGGTAAAAGTGATGATCTTCCAGACGTACTGGAGATCGACGGATACGTTGTTTCGTTCAGACCCAGAACGGACTTGTAAATGGATAACATGCCTGACATTGAAATTTATTTCATGTAATTAAATCGGTTTTTATTTAATATATAAATGCATGGTGGCGGAGGATTTATTCTCTTGCTTAACACCCTTTTGTATGTTAAATAATTACCGATCGCATGATATGAGTTGTTGATGTGGCACGCCAAGTTGCAATTGAACAAAGCTTATTGTTGCAAAGCAGAGCCTTGTATGATGATCAAAGCATAGTCTGGTATGGACATAGCTTTGTGTAATACGTTACTTCGCGAGCCTCACACCCCGGTTGAGTCTAAAACGGAGCAAGGGAACGCAGGGAGTGCGCACGTTTCTTTCTAGCTAGAAGTGGTGTCGGTGCTTAAACTGGCTGACATTTTACTTATGTGGTTGTTGGATTTGAGGTACCTCAGGTATATTGGTCGTATTGTGGCCAATCAGAGATCCGTTAGGATCGGGAAACGTGTGTTCAGGAATAACTAATCCAGTCCATTGCACCAGTTGGACAGAGTACCAACACGGGGACGGACCGGCCCTGCAGGATCCAAGGGTTGGACAGAGTACCAATCCTGGGCATTGCTAGAGTGTCTCGAATCGGTAAGGAATTCGCTCCTAGCCTTGACTCAGATGGAAACCCAAATTTGCAATACGACATCACGCGGTTTTGATTGTATACCTATATATGGCGACATAGTGGGATGGGGCACTCATGCCGTCTAGGATTAATACATTTAATTTGATGTCCTTCAATTTGGTTGCACACTATTATTATATAATACCATGTGTATCGTATCAAGCATCTTTTGATCATTATAAGGTAAAACCCTATCCTCCGGTTTGCGTTGCATTGTGTGATGGGACTTGGGTCTTATAATGGTTTCATTTTTCTAAAAAAAAACATTGTGCTATTTTGACGATTTACTTTAGTCATGCACTGGCAATCCATAGGAGAAAACCCGTTCCGCGAAAGTGGCGTGGTCCTGTGATTAGCCTTATTATATTTTATAGGTTAGGTAGAATTCTCACACCAGTCCCATGACTGACCTGTAGTTTTGTCCACTTGCAAACTCGGGTGCCCATATTGTCCACGGGCAGTCGAGTAGCTATTTTTGCAGATATATTAAACAGGATTCTGGGTTGAAGCTTAAAGCTGTGTCCAGAGATAGAAAGTCTTCCGCTGTGTTCTTCCGTTGCAGTATATTACATTTTTGTATTTATCTTCCGCTGTAATTATATTCCAATGTACTCTGATATGTATACTCTGTACTCTGATGTAACATTATATGATGATATGTTATAAAAGTCTTCTGTTGTTGTTTTAATATGTTGTATGCCCAAAGTTAAAGTATTCGTAGATTTTCACTTTTTGGGTCAGACCTGTGTGGTTTATGGTCGATTCAAAGGGTGGGAATTTGCGGGTCTTTACAGTTGGTATCAGAGCCAGGTTAGCTCAAATCTTTGGGGTACAACTTGTTAGAACTGAACAAAAGACTCATCAGAGATTGGATTAGTAATGTCCAATAAGAATACTCATTAGAGATAGGATCAGTAGTATCCTAGAATGAGTAAACTCGTTAGAGATGGGGTTAGTAATGCCCTAGAACGAGTTAAGAGTTACGAATTTATAATTAACGTATTTTTGATATTTATAATATATTTTGTGAAATATGATTTTTATATATATAAAGTTATAAATATTTTGAAAAGATAATCAACCATTAAAATTTAAAATTAAGATAGTTAATTTTACAATTTTTAGCTACGTTCCTTTTCGAGGACGAAAAGTTTTTAAGTGGGGGCGATTGTAACAACCCGCAAAATCAGGACCAATTTAAAAATTTTATTTTAGAAAATTTTAATGAATTTTGACAATATAAAATAATTTATTTAAATAATAATGATCACAAATTTGATTCAAATCGAAGTTAGAATGAATGATTTAATTTTTATTATAAAAAGAGTTAGAAATAACGCGGTAGTTTGAAAAGTCAAACTTGAACTTTGACTGACCGTACAGGATGCAAAATTTAACGGATTTTAGTGAAACCAAAAATATTAGAATCTATTTAAAAATATCTTTCCAACGAATCCGAAAAATCGAAATTTCATAACGGGAATCAAAAGTTATGGCCAATTCTATATTTAGAAAGGTCGCTATGAAATTTATAAGGGCCAAAATGCTACATTTTGCAGAATAAGGAATTAGGACCCGAAACCATCTCCATTGGTTTTAGAATGTTGTTTACATATAAAAATGACTATAAGAACTTATATTTTTGAGTTTCGGAAAAATTCCACTATTTTTGGTAATTTTTAAATATTAAAATATACACCTGAAAAATAGAATTTTTGCAAACGAACTCCGAATTCGACGGAACCAGTTTCTATGGATTCGGAATATTAAATTAAGGTAAAATTCTAAAATTTATAATTTTTGGAATTATTTTGTGGCCTGTATAATTTTTACAGTGGAAATACAGCCTATTTTCAGACTTCGGAAATTTATAATAAATTCATACGGAATCGGAAAATTACGAAATCAGGTTCGTTGGGTTCGTAATGACCTGAAATAATTATGTTTAAAATTTTATTAATTTTGAAATCAGCATGTATTTATAAGGATTTTTGAATTGAAGAAAACAGTTGAAAATTGAGTAATTGGGCACATAATGATATTTGGGCCCAAACCAAAATTAAACCCATGGTATATATTATCTTTTTTCTGAGTTTTAGGGCTGAAATTCGAAATACACAGCAGCCACTCTCTTTTCCATCATTTTTTCTCAATTTCCATGGCGGCTCCCTCTTCCTCTAAAATTCATAAAAAAATAAAATCTCTTCAAACCATAGCAAATTATATGTTTTCTCGAAGGTCTCGACGATACGAAGCTAATGGTGTAGTCGGTTTTGTCAAACAGCGCTCGGATTCGCCGGAATCTCGTCTTAAAGCTCGCTGTTTTCGAAATTCAGAAGCTCAAAACGTAAATCAAGAAATTCCCGTGAATCGAGGAAGAATTAGACGAAGTCACGAACACGGAAGTTCTTCGTCTACGCAAGACTAAGATGCTCAGAAAATTTCAGGCAGTTTAGAGGTGTGAGGCGGCCTGTGGGACCCGCGAGGCGAAATCCTTTCTAGGCGATTTCCCGATGATCGGAGAAGCTTTAGGGGCGGCTCTTTCTGGTGGTGGTGCGTCTCGCCAAGACGAAAACATTGGCGGTGGTCCCGTGGCGTCAGGTGGCTCGAGGCAGCGGTAAAGTGCGGTTCGGCGGTGAACAGTGTTTTTCGGTCAATGGGCTGAGGGTATTTTCTATTTTATTTTTAAATTATTTAATTAATTTCCAGAACTTTAAAATTGCATAACTCACTCATACGAAGTCGAAAATCGACGATTTCAGGTGCGTTGGGATCGTGGCGACGAGATGGAACCGTGGACACAAATTTTGTCCAATTCTGAGACAGTGAAATTTTTAGGTATTTTCACGAATATTAATTAATTATTTAATTACCCGATCTTTAAAAATTCATAACTCTTTCATACGAGGTCCGTTTGACGAACCGTAAATTGCGTTAGAATCACAAAATTAAGAGCTTCGCGATGGCGCAGACCGCAGCGGAAAAGGAGACAGCAAAATTTTGGCCAAAAATTCAATGTGAGGATTCTAATTTTATTTGTTTAATTAATTATAAATTATTTTCTTGCATTAAAAATAATTGTTTGATCGTTTAATTCTGACCTGAAATGTTGGGTGTTGTTTGGAGTGATAATTGTTGTTTGTTGAATGATTGTTGTACATGATTTGCAAAATCCGCTTGGATTTATATATATCTTATTTGCGGTTGGAGAAATGGGATCTAAAATGAGATCATAACATATTTTATTCAGTATAAATATATATGTTAAGATTGGATTAGAACTTGTAAAACAAATAAAATCCTCTTTTATTTTTAGAACATGTACACAAATGAATTTCTTTTTGTCCTAAAAAAAAAAGAGTTTTTATTTACATTTCTGTTATTAATAAAAGGACAAATATAAAAGAACAAGTTTTTATTTACATTTCTTTGTAAATAAATGAACACATTTAGATGTGATAAAAAGAAATAAAAAGACAATCTTTTTATATTGGAAACAAAAAGTTGAAATTTTGACGATGAAAATAAAAAGACAATCTTTTTATATTTAAAATAGAAGAAGTTATCATTTACATTACAAAATAGAAAAAGTCATATTTTTACATTGCGAAATAGAAAAGATTATATTTTTACATTGTAAAATAGTAAAGTTGATATTTTTACATTGTAAAATAGTAAAGTTGATATTTTTACTTTGTAAAATATAAAAGATCATATTTTTAAATCGCAAAATAGGTTAATCATTTATTTACACCTTCCTTTGTAAATGATAAGGCTAAAAATATGTTATTCACATTATTGATGTTTATATGGTGAAAGAAAAGAAACAAAGTTTTGTAAATCACTTTGTTTACATTTTCATTGTAATAGAAAAAGAGTAAAATATGTAAATCATTTTGTTTACATTTTCATTGTAATAGAAAAAGAGTAAAATATGTAAATCATTTTGTTTACATTTTCATTGTAATAGAAAAAGAGTAAAATATGTAAATCATTTTGTTTACATTTTCATTGTAATAGAAAAAGAGTAAAATATGTAAATCATTTTGTTTACATTTTCATTGTAATAGGAAAAGAGTAAAATATGTAAATCATTTTGTTTACATTTTCATTGTAATAGGAAAAGAGTAAAATATGTAAATCATTTTGTTTACATTTTCTTTGTAATAGAAAAAGAGTAAAACATGTTAATCACTTTGTTTACATTTTCTTTGTAAAAGAGAAAGAGTAAAATATGTTAATCACTTTGTTTACATTTTCTTTGTAATAGAAAAAGAGTAAAACATGTTAATCACTTTGTTTACATTTTCTTTGTAAAAGAGAAAGAGTAAAATATGTTAATCACTTTGTTTACATTTTCTTTGTAATAGAAAAAGAGTAAAACATGTTAATCACTTTGTTTACATTTTCTTTGTAAAAGAGAAAGAGTAAAATATGTTAATCACTTTGTTTACGTTTTCTTTGTAATAGAAAAAGAGTAAAACAGGTTAATCAGTTATGTAAATAAAAAGAATAGAATTTAGAAATATATTTATTTACATTTCCTATAGTAGGTAAAAATAGAATTGTTAATATTGAATATTTTATCGTCATTTTGAATGCGGTAAAAATAGAATTGTTAATATTGAATATTTTATCGTCATTTTGAATGCGGTAAAAATAGAATTGTTAATATTGAATATTTTATCGTCATTTTGAATGCGGTAAAAATAGAATTGTTAATATTGAATATTTTATCGTCATTTTGAATGCGGTAAAAATAGAATGGTTAATGTTGAATATTTTATCGTCATTTTGAATGCGGTAAAAATAGAATTGTTAATATTGAATATTTTATCGTCATTTTGAATGCGGTAAAAATAGAATGGTTAATGTTGAATATTTTATCGTCATTTTGAACGCGGTGAAAATAGAATGGTTAATGTTGTCATTTTTATCGACATTTTTAGTGCGATAAAAATAGACAATGTTAGTGATTCATTTTTATCGACATTTTTAGTGCGATAAAAATAGACAATGTTAGTGATTCATTTTTATCGACATTTTTAGTGCGATAAAAATAGACAATGTTAGTGATTCATTTTTATCGACATTTTTAGTGCGATAAAAATAGACAATGTTAGTGATTCATTTTTATCGACATTTTTAGTGCGATAAAAATAGACAATGTTAGTGATTCATTTTTATCGACATTCTTGGTGCGATAAAAATAGACAATGTTAGTGATTCATTTCTATCGACATTTTTTGTGCGATAGAAAATAAAAAGAACAGGAACATGAGAAGCATTTATTTACAACTCCTATTGTAAATGAAAAGAGTAAAAATATGAGGACCACTTTATTTACAACTTCTTTTGTAAATGAAAAGACCAGAATATGTTGATCATTTTATTGGTATTTCTATGGTAAATAAAAGAACAAGACATGTGAATTCTTTTTTATTTTCATTTTCTATTGTAAATGAAAAAGAACAACATTCTTGTCAAGACTTGATTAGTGAATTTAAATTGTCATTTTGAGTTAACATGTCAGTGAATTAGAAAATGAACATTTTTTTGTCATTAAAAGGATTAATTAGAAATGAACATTTTGTGTCATTAAAAAGGATTAATTAGAAATGAACATTTTGTGTCATTAAAAAGGATCAATTAGAAATGAACACTTGGTGTCATTAAAAAGAATAAATTAAAAATAAACATTTTTTTTTATGCATAAGAAAAGAGATTAAAACAAAATACTCATTTTTGTATATTAAAAGTGAATTAGACAAAATGGGCATTTTTGGCACATTAAAATGAATGAAGTAAGAATAAACATCTTTATCCATTGAAAAAGGATTAGACAAAATTATCATTTTGTTGCATTAGAAGTTAAGAAACAAAATCATCATATTTGTTTATGTTGAGGAAAAGAATGGATTTAAAATGTATGTTTTCATACATTAAAAAGAATGAATTAAGGATGTATATTTTTATACATTAAAAATAATGAAGTCAGATATTCATTAAAATGAATGAGACCAAAAATATGCATTTTTGGTAAATAAATAAAAGTCACGATTTTTATGGTCATATGTTCATAATAAAGAGTATTGAAATATTTGCCTGTGATGTTGTATTTTGATGTGTTAAATGTAATGTTAGTATATTCAAAATTGAATGTTACACTTCCATTTACAAGTCATCCGACTTGTTTATGTGATTGGGACGATTATTTTTACACATCGGCCAAGTGCACAAATAATTTATTATTTGTTTGTTGGATGAAAACCCCACATGGGTATTGGGACGATACTTGACTGACACAAATCCCAATGTTATTATATGTAAAGACCCGCAAATTCACACCCTTTGAATCGACCATAAACCACACAGGTCTGACCCAAAAAGTGAAAATCTACGAATACTTTAACTTTGGGCATACAACATATTAAAACAACAACAGAAGACTTTTATAACATATCAGCATATAATGTTACATCAGAGTACAGAATATACATATCAGAGTACATTGGAATATAATTACAGCGGAAGATAAATACAAAAATGTAATATACTGCAACGGAAGAACGCAGCGGAAGACTCTCTATCTCTGGACACAGCTTTAAGCTTCAACGCAGAATCCTGTTTATTATATCTGCAAAAATAGCTACTCGACTGCCCGTGTGGAAAATATGGGCACCCGAGTTTGCCAGTGGACAAAACTACAGGTCAGTCATGGGACTGGTGTGAGAATTCTACTTAACCTATATAATATAATAAGGCTAATCACAGGACCACGCCACTTTCGCGGAACGGGTTTTCTCCTATGGATTGCCAGTGCATGACTAAAGTAAATCGTCAAAATAACGCAATGCTTTTTTAGAAAAATGAAACCATTATAAGACCCAAGTCCCATCACACAATGCAACGCAAACCGGAGGATAGGGTTTTACCTTATAATGATCAAAAGATGCTTGATACGATAAACACGGTATTATATAATAATAGTGTGCAACCAATTTGAAGAACATCAAAGTAAATGTATTAATCCTAGACGGCATGAGTGCCCCATCCCACTATGTCGCCATATATAGGTATACAATCAAAACCGCATGATGTCGTATTGGAAATTTGGGTTTCCATCTGAGTCAAGGCTAGGAGCGAATTCCTTACCGATTCGAGACACTCTAGCAATGCCCCAGGATTGGTACTCTGTCCAACCCTTGGATCCTGCAGGGCCGGTCCGTCCCCGTGTTGGTACTCTGTCCAACTGGTGCAATGGACTGGATTAGTTATTCCTGAACACACGTTTCCCGATCCTAACGGATCTCTGATTGGCCATAATACGACCAATATACCTGAGGTACCTCAAATCCAACAACCACATAAGTAAAATGTCAGCCAGTTTAAGCACCGACACCACTTCTAGCTAGAAAGAAACGTGCGCACTCCCTGCGTTCCCTTGCTCCGTTTTAGACTCAACCGGGGTGTGAGGCTCGCGAAGTAACGTATTACACAAAGCTATGTCCATACCAGACTATGCTTTGATCATCATACAAGGCTCTGCTTTGCAACAATAAGCCTTGTTCAATTGCAACTTGGCGTGCCACATCAACAACTCATATCATGCGATCGGTGATTATTTAACATAAAAAAGGGTGTTAAGCAAGAGAATAAATCCTCCGCCACCATGCATTTATATATTAAATAAAAACCGATTTAATTACATGAAATAAATTTTAATGTCAGGCATGCTATCCATTTACAAGTCCGTTCTGGGTCTGAACGAAACAACGTATCCGTCGATCTCCAGTACGTCTGGAAGATCATCACTTTTACCTTGCCTTGGGGGATCAGTCCCAATTCAAGATATTAGTCACCCTCAACCAAACGATGTGAAGCTCTCCGGTCTTCAGTCACCGTCTTCATCTTCGACTCTTGATCGTCGTGATGATTATTCAGAATGGGTTAGACCCGGTCTTTCTGAATAACTCGCGTATTTGTAATTAAAACCAACCATACGCCACATTCCAACTTTGAATATCCTTTTAAATAAAAATTATTATTTATGTTAAAAGGTTCTCATTAATTTTATCAAAGATAAAATAAATTACATTTTTATCCTTCTAAAAAGATTTATTAATATTCCAATTTTGATTTAATTTATAAAATAGATTTATAAATTTCAAATAGTAATTTCAATGTAAATTGGATTAAAGGATAAATGTTATTTAAAACATCGTCCACTACAAATCCAATCTACATATCAATCACCAAACATAAATGTTAAGATCTAATGATCTTAAATAAAAGATTTATCTTAAAGATATTAATTCATTACTATATTAAAAAAAAAACATTTTTAAAATAATCAATAAAATATTCTATATATAAAAGATTTTGAATGTAAAATATTCTTTATAATACAAAATCCTTTATTTTACAAAATCTTTTTATTATATAAAAATTCTTTATTTATAAAAAAGAAATTCTGCATTAGAATGCGACTCAACCATGTACCATATAATTTGGGTCATATGGGTTTCATACATTTCATGTATAGGGTAATAACAGGAAATAATCCTCAATCCATCCATTAACAAGCAGAGTGACAATGTCAACTGTGTGAGCATTAAAATAAAACAATAACGCTCATCGCAGCCTGTCGATCAATCGATAGACATATAATTAAACATTGGGATTTGTGTCAGTCAAGTATCGTCCCAATACCCGTGTGGGGTTTTCAGCCAACAACAATTCATATAAATAAATAAATAAATAATTGGTTAATAGGTTTAACCAATTTCAATATCACTAAACATGTCACTTATATCGAGTAAAATATATTTTACTCGTATGACTTCCCTATATACTTCTAAAGTTACATAAACAGTAATTTATTTATACAGCTTTATTGCGGATGACAAATGGAATATATATTCCATTATATTTGTATGAAGTTTCTTACCAATACTTTTCATTGTATATTTTGACCAACAATACAATTGTATATTAGAATATAAATTCTAGTGCAAGTTCGCAAATAAAAAAATTGGATTTTATATTTGAGTATAAATTCTACTGTATATTATGCAAATATAAGTGATTCTCATATTTTCACATAATTTCTGTTTTCAACAAAGATGAGTAAAGTGATACACTTATTTTGTTAACGATTCTATTTCAACAAATACAATGTAAATAAAAGTGTGTTTCTAATCTTGTACTTTTATTTGTACATAAAACACAAATAAAAGTGTATCTCATGTATTTGTCTTTTTATTTGACAAACAATGTTAATAAAATTGTTCTTTTATATCTTGTACTTTTATTTAACAAAACAATGGTAAATAAAATGTCTTTTAAACTCTTTTACTTTTATTTAACAAAACAATGACAAATAAAAGTATAATTTTCTTTCTATGCTTTATTTGCATCTAAAAATGCAAATAAGAAATATAACTCTCTTTTTACTTTTCTTTACCATAGAAAATGTAAATAAAATGGTTCACACAATTTTGTTATTTTTCTTTACAATAGAAAATGTAAATAAAAGGATTCACATTATTTTGTTCTTTTTTTTTTTTATCACAACTAAAAGACGATAGAAATGTACTATTAACATCGCTATTTATATCGCATAAAAAATGTCGAATAAAATGAATCACTAACATTGTCTATTTCTATCGCACTAAAAATGTCAATAAAATGAATCACTAACATGGTCTACTTTTATCGCACTAAAAATGTCGATAAAAATGAATCACTAACATTGTCTACTTTTATCGCACTAAAAATGTCGATAAAAATGAATCACTAACATTGTCTACTTTTATCGCACTAAAAATGTCGATAAAAATGAATCACTAACATTGTCTACTTTTATCGCACTAAAAATGTCGATAAAAATGACAACATTAACCCTTCTATTTTCACCGCGTTCAAAATGACGATAAAATATTCAACATTAACAATTCTATTTTTACCGCATTCAAAATGACGATAAAATATTCAACATAAACAATTCTAGTTTTCCTACTATAGAAAATGTAAATAAATATATTTCTAGATTCTATTCTTTTTATTTACACAAGAGAATGTAAATAATTGCATTTTCAAATTTCTATTCTTTTACTTACATAAGAAAATGTAAACAAATATATTTCTAAATTTTTATCATACCGTTATAACTCATATATAAATTACATAGAAAAAATGTCATTTTTATTTTATCGTTCTAATTCACCTCTAAATTACATAGAAAAATGTAATCCTTATTGTGCGATAGGAATTCATATTTTAATTACATAGAAAAATGTAATTCCTATCATACGACATAAATTCATATTTAAATTATATCTAAAAATGTAGTTTTTATCCTACAACGCAAATTCACATTTTAATTACATGAAAAAAATGTAATTTGCATTCTACCGTTATTATTCATCTCTAAATTACATAGAAAAATGTAATTTAAATCATGCAATGTAAATTTACATTTTTATATCATAGAAAAATGCAATTTTTGTCATACAGTGCAAATTCATGTATAAAGCACATATAAAAATGTAACTTTTGTTATGCAAAGAAAATATGTCTTTTCCTATTTTACAATGTAAAAATATTGACCTTTTCTATTCTACAATGAAAATAATAACTTCTTTATTCATTCTTTCATTACATATAAATGTAATCTTTTCTATTTATCACAATGAATAAAATTACAATAAAAATGTAATCTTAGCTTAGAACTTTTCATTGCGACAAAATGAAAATAAAAATATAATCTTTTTATTTTCGTCTTTACAGTGAAATCTACATCACATTAAAAATATAATCTTTTTATGCAACATCTTTCTATTGAAAACAATCAACACATAAAAATATAATCTTTTACATTGCTTCTTTTATTGAAATCACTATTACCTTAAAAATGAAGTTTTAATGTTACTTCGTTTATCGAAATAATATTATGTTAAAAGTGAGATTTTTAATGTTACAACTTTTATTGAAATCAAGGTGACAAATAAAATATGACTCTTTATTGAAATCACTATTTTTTTTACATAAAATGTAATCTTTTATTTTCATTCTTTTTTAATGAAACAAATTCATATTAGAATTATATACTTTTTAATCCACTATTCTTAATGTAACAAATTTACAATAAAAATTTATTCTTTTTAATCATTCCTCTTTAATATAAACAAATCCACATTAAAAAATATAATATTTTTCATTGTTCAAATTCTCTTGTAAATAAACAAATTAAAAATAATATTGTATTTGTCGTTCAAATTCTGCTGTTATACAAACAAATAAAAATAGGATTTTTATTTGTTGAACAATCTCTGTTGTAATATAAACAAATAAAAAATGAGATTTTACTCATTGTCCATTTTCAATTTTAATATCAACAAATAAAAATAAACTTTTTATTTGGCGATCAATTTCTTTTGTTATGCCAACAAATAAAAATATAAGTTTTTATTTGTCGTTCCCATTCTATTGTTCATTACAGAGTAAATAAAATATTTTTTTTTTATAACATGAAATTATAATAACTTGATTTGCATAAATATGATTTTATTCTGAATAAAATATGTTTTAGATCTAACTTTCTAACTGCAAATGAATTCAACAATATATAAAATTCCAATGCGAATTTAGCGTATCATGAACAACAAAACATACAACAAGCAACAATCAACAATTCAAACAACACAGAACATTTCAGAACTGAATCCATATGATAATACCATTATTTTTAGCGCGAGAAAATAATTAATAATTGATTAAACAAATAAAATTAGAATTCTCACCTAGATTTTTGGCCAAAATTTTACTGTCTCCTTTTCAACTGCGGTCTGCGCCATCGCGAAGCTCTTAATTTTGTGATTCCAACGCAATTTACGGTTCGTCAAACGGACCTCGTATGAAAGAGTTATGAATTTTTAAAAATCGGGTAATTAAATAATTAAATAATAAAATAATAATAAAAAAAAAGAGACGCAACCTTCTTCCCATCGTGTTTTCTCAAGGCCGAACCCAATTCGCTCCTCCCTCCTTCATGTCGCACCCCACCACAAGCACCCGGACCACGATCAGAAGCCACCACCTCGTCGGCCACCTCGAGACACACCTGCGCCGAGACCCGGGCCCCACTCGCACCACCCTAGGACCCACAAATAACCCATAAACGCAGCCCATTCCCGGTCAAAATTCGCGAAATCCGTGCACCAAAATCCGATCTTAACAGTATAGATTGAAAGGTCTCTGAATTCTCTTCGATTTGGTAGGTCATACATAAATTTTCGTTGAACGGATTGGGAGATATTAGCGTTTGAAGTTCGGTGTTTTCTGGCCTTCGAAAATAAGGGCGGCGGCTGCCATGAACAGTATTAGGGTTAGGGTTTTTTTCGGATTTTTATATTATTTTAATATTAAATTCCGAATTTCGTGAAATAAAGTGGATTTTTGAACTTTCTCGGATTTGGGCCTGCTTACTGTCGATCTTAACGTTTTGAGGCCTTCTGAACGCGATGGGCTATGTCCCAAGGTCCAGTTCTGATGTCTACACATTTTATTTTCGGTTTTAATTTAAAAATGCAATATTAAATTAATTATTTAATTTCTACCGCACATTTAAATGTGTCGGGGCCACATACGACCTCAGAAAATTCTAAAAAAAATATTTTTAGCTTTCTTATGACGATACGAATCCAACAAAATTATTTTCGTCGAATTCTGAGACTGTTTGAAAAATGGCTATTTTTAAGGCGTTCAAATTTAACTGAAATAGTCAAAACACATTTTCTTTCGCCACGCTCACATATTAATTCGAAAAATTCTGAAAATTGAAACCTAGCAATAATTTGACATTCCGGTTCCAACAAAAGTGGTTTCGTCGAAAACCGAGGTCGTTTGAAAAATGACTATTTTTAAGGCCAATATATTTAATATTAAAAAATATATTTTTAAACAAATAATTTCCGAAACTCAAAATATATAAGTGTTTACTGTTTTTCAATGTAGAAACATCATTCTGAACTCAATGGAAGTGGTTTCGAGTTCAAATTCCTTCGTATGCAAAAAGTAGCATTTCGGCCCTTATAAATTTCATAGCGACCTTTCTAAATATTGAATTGGCCATAACTTTTGATTCCCGTTATGAAATTTCGATTTTTCGGATTCGTTGGAAAGATATTTTTAAATAGATTCTAATATTTTCGGTTTCACTAAAATCCGTTAAATTTTGCATCCTGTACAGTCAGTCAAAGTTCAAGTTTGACTTTTCAAACTACGCGCTATCTCTAACTCTTTTGTTAATTAAAATTAAATCATTCATTCTAACTTCGACTTAAATCAAATTTGTGATCATTATTATTTAAATAAATTATTTTATATTGTCAAAATTCATTAAAATTTTCTAAAATAAAATTTTAAATTGGTCCTGATTTTGCGGGTTGTTACGATCGCCCCCACTTAAAATCTTTTCGTCCTCGAAAAGGAACGTAGCTAAAAAAAATTGTAAAATTAACTATCTTAATTTTAAATTTTAATGGTAGATTATCTTTTCAAAATATATATAACTTTATATATATAAAAATCATATTTCACAAAATATATTATAAATATCAAAAATACGTTAATTATAAATTCGTAACCCTGAACTCGTTCTAGGGCGTTACTAACCCCATCTCTAACGAGTTTACTCATTCTAGGATACTGCTGATCCTATCTCTAATGAGTATTCTTATTGGACATTACTAATCCAATCTCTGATGAGTCTTCTGTTCAGTTCTAACAAGTTGTACCCCAAAGATTTGAGCTAACCTGGCTCCGATACCAACTGTAAAGACCCGCAAATTCACACCCTTTGAATCGACCATAAACCACACAGGTCTGACCCAAAAAGTGAAAATCTACGAATACTTTAACTTTGGGCATACAACATATTAAAACAACAACAGAAGACTTTTATAACATATCATCATATAATGTTACATCAGAGTACAGAATATACATATCAGAGTACATTGGAATATAATTACAGTGGAAGATAAATACAAAAATGTAATATACTGCAACGGAAGAACGCAGCGGAAGACTCTCTATCTCTGGACACAGCTTTAAGCTTCAACCCAGAATCCTGTTTATTATATCTGCAAAAATAGCTACTCGACTGCCCGTGTGGAAAATATGGGCACCCGAGTTTGCCAGTGGACAAAACTACAGGTCAGTCATGGGACTGGTGTGAGAATTCTACTTAACCTATATAATATAATAAGGCTAATCACAGGACCACGCCACTTTCGCGGAACGGGTTTTCTCCTATGGATTGCCCGTGCATGACTAAAGTAAATCGTCAAAATAACGCAATGCTTTTTTAGAAAAATGAAACCATTATAAGACCCAAGTCCCATCACACAATGCAACGCAAACCGGAGGATAGGGTTTTACCTTATAATGATCAAAAGATGCTTGATACGATAAACACGGTATTATATAATAATAGTGTGCAACCAATTTGAAGAACATCAAAGTAAATGTATTAATCCTAGACGGCATGAGTGCCCCATCCCACTATGTCGCCATATATAGGTATACAATCAAAACCGCATGATGTCGTATTGGAAATTTGGGTTTCCATCTGAGTCAAGGCTAGGAGCGAATTCCTTACCGATTCGAGACACTCTAGCAATGCCCCAGGATTGGTACTCTGTCCAACCCTTGGATCCTGCAGGGCCGGTCCGTCCCCGTGTTGGTACTCTGTCCAACTGGTGCAATGGACTGGATTAGTTATTCCTGAACACACGTTTCCCGATCCTAACGGATCTCTGATTGGCCATAATACGACCAATATACCTGAGGTACCTCAAATCCAACAACCACATAAGTAAAATGTCAGCCAGTTTAAGCACCGACACCACTTCTAGCTAGAAAGAAACGTGCGCACTCCCTGCGTTCCCTTGCTCCGTTTTAGACTCAACCGGGGTGTGAGGCTCGCGAAGTAACGTATTACACAAAGCTATGTCCATACCAGACTATGCTTTGATCATCATACAAGGCTCTGCTTTGCAACAATAAGCCTTGTTCAATTGCAACTTGGCGTGCCACATCAACAACTCATATCATGCGATCGGTGATTATTTAACATAAAAAAGGGTGTTAAGCAAGAGAATAAATCCTCCGCCACCATGCATTTATATATTAAATAAAAACCGATTTAATTACATGAAATAAATTTCAATGTCAGGCATGCTATCCATTTACAAGTCCGTTCTGGGTCTGAACGAAACAACGTATCCGTCGATCTCCAGTACGTCTGGAAGATCATCACTTTTACCTTGCCTTGGGGGATCAGTCCCAATTCAAGATATTAGTCACCCTCAACCAAACGATGTGAAGCTCTCCGGTCTTCAGTCACCGTCTTCATCTTCGACTCTTGATCGTCGTGATGATTATTCAGAATGGGTTAGACCCGGTCTTTCTGAATAACTCGCGTATTTGTAATTAAAACCAACCATACGCCACATTCCAACTTTGAATATCCTTTTAAATAAAAATTATTATTTATGTTAAAAGGTTCTCATTAATTTTATCAAAGATAAAATAAATTACATTTTTATCCTTCTAAAAAGATTTATTAATATTCCAATTTTGATTTAATTTATAAAATAGATTTATAAATTTCAAATAGTAATTTCAATGTAAATTGGATTAAAGGATAAATGTTATTTAAAACATCGTCCACTACAAATCCAATCTACATATCAATCACCAAACATAAATGTTAAGATCTAATGATCTTAAATAAAAGATTTATCTTAAAGATATTAATTCATTACTATATAAAAAAAAACATTTTTAAAATAATCAATAAAATATTCTATATATAAAAGATTTTGAATGTAAAATATTCTTTATAATACAAAATCCTTTATTTTACAAAATCTTTTTATTATATAAAAATTCTTTATTTATAAAAAAGAAATTCTGCATTAGAATGCGACTCAACCATGTACCATATAATTTGGGTCATATGGGTTTCATACATTTCATGTATAGGGTAATAACAGGAAATAATCCTCAATCCATCCATTAACAACCAGAGTGACAATGTCAACTGTGTGAGCATTAAAATAAAACAATAACGCTCATCGCAGCCTGTCGATCAATCGATAGACATATAATTAAACATTGGGATTTGTGTCAGTCAAGTATCGTCCCAATACCCGTGTGGGGTTTTCAGCCAACAACAATTCATATAAATAAATAAATAAATAATTGGTTAATAGGTTTAACCAATTTCAATATCACTAAACATGTCACTTATATCGAGTAAAATATATTTTACTCGTATGACTTCCCTATATACTTCTAAAGTTACATAAACAGTAATTTATTTATACAGCTTTATTGCGGATGACAAATGGAATATATATTCCATTATATTTGTATGAAGTTTCTTACCAATACTTTTCATTGTATATTTTGACCAACAATACAATTGTATATTAGAATATAAATTCTAGTGCAAGTTCGCAAATAAAAAAATTGGATTTTATATTTGAGTATAAATTCTACTGTATATTATGCAAATATAAGTGATTCTCATATTTTCACATAATTTCTGTTTTCAACAAAGATGAGTAAAGTGATACACTTATTTTGTTAACGATTCTATTTCAACAAATACAATGTAAATAAAAGTGTGTTTCTAATCTTGTACTTTTATTTGTACATAAAACACAAATAAAAGTGTATCTCATGTATTTGTCTTTTTATTTGACAAACAATGTTAATAAAATTGTTCTTTTATATCTTGTACTTTTATTTAACAAAACAATGGTAAATAAAATGTCTTTTAAACTCTTTTACTTTTATTTAACAAAACAATGACAAATAAAAGTATAATTTTCTTTCTATGCTTTATTTGCATCTAAAAATGCAAATAAGAAATATAACTCTCTTTTTACTTTTCTTTACCATAGAAAATGTAAATAAAATGGTTCACACAATTTTGTTATTTTTCTTTACAATAGAAAATGTAAATAAAAGGATTCACATTATTTTGTTCTTTTTTTTTTTATCACAACTAAAAGACGATAGAAATGTACTATTAACATCGCTATTTATATCGCATAAAAAATGTCGAATAAAATGAATCACTAACATTGTCTATTTCTATCGCACTAAAAATGTCAATAAAATGAATCACTAACATGGTCTACTTTTATCGCACTAAAAATGTCGATAAAAATGAATCACTAACATTGTCTACTTTTATCGCACTAAAAATGTCGATAAAAATGAATCACTAACATTGTCTACTTTTATCGCACTAAAAATGTCGATAAAAATGAATCACTAACATTGTCTACTTTTATCGCACTAAAAATGTCGATAAAAATGACAACATTAACCCTTCTATTTTCACCGCGTTCAAAATGACGATAAAATATTCAACATTAACAATTCTATTTTTACCGCATTCAAAATGACGATAAAATATTCAACATAAACAATTCTAGTTTTCCTACTATAGAAAATGTAAATAAATATATTTCTAGATTCTATTCTTTTTATTTACACAAGAGAATGTAAATAATTGCATTTTCAAATTTCTATTCTTTTACTTACATAAGAAAATGTAAACAAATATATTTCTAAATTTTTATCATACCGTTATAACTCATATATAAATTACATAGAAAAAATGTCATTTTTATTTTATCGTTCTAATTCACCTCTAAATTACATAGAAAAATGTAATCCTTATTATGCGATAGGAATTCATATTTTAATTACATAGAAAAATGTAATTCCTATCATACGACATAAATTCATATTTAAATTATATCTAAAAATGTGGTTTTTATCCTACAACGCAAATTCACATTTTAATTACATGAAAAAAATGTAATTTGCATTCTACCGTTATTATTCATCTCTAAATTACATAGAAAAATGTGATTTAAATCATGCAATGTAAATTTACATTTTTATATCATAGAAAAATGCAATTTTTGTCATACAGTGCAAATTCATGTATAAAGCACATATAAAAATGTAACTTTTGTTATGCAAAGAAAATATGTCTTTTCCTATTTTACAATGTAAAAATATTGACCTTTTCTATTCTACAATGAAAATAATAACTTCTTTATTCATTCTTTCATTACATATAAATGTAATCTTTTCTATTTATCACAATGAATAAAATTACAATAAAAATGTAATCTTAGCTTAGAACTTTTCATTGCGACAAAATGAAAATAAAAATATAATCTTTTTATTTTCGTCTTTACAGTGAAATCTACATCACATTAAAAATATAATCTTTTTATGCAACATATTTCTATTGAAAACAATCAACACATAAAAATATAATCTTTTACATTGCTTCTTTTATTGAAATCACTATTACCTTAAAAATGAAGTTTTAATGTTACTTCGTTTATCGAAATAATATTATGTTAAAAGTGAGATTTTTAATGTTACAACTTTTATTGAAATCAAGGTGACAAATAAAATATGACTCTTTATTGAAATCACTATTTTTTTTACATAAAATGTAATCTTTTATTTTCATTCTTTTTTAATGAAACAAATTCATATTAGAATTATATACTTTTTAATCCACTATTCTTAATGTAACAAATTTACAATAAAAATTTATTCTTTTTAATCATTCCTCTTTAATATAAACAAATCCACATTAAAAAATATAATATTTTTCATTGTTCAAATTCTCTTGTAAATAAACAAATTAAAAATAATATTGTATTTGTCGTTCAAATTCTGCTGTTATACAAACAAATAAAAATAGGATTTTTATTTGTTGAACAATCTCTGTTGTAATATAAACAAATAAAAAATGAGATTTTACTCATTGTCCATTTTCAATTTTAATATCAACAAATAAAAATAAACTTTTTATTTGGCGATCAATTTCTTTTGTTATGCCAACAAATAAAAATATAAGTTTTTATTTGTCGTTCCCATTCTATTGTTCATTACAGAGTAAATAAAATATTTTTTTTTATAACATGAAATTATAATAACTTGATTTGCATAAATATGATTTTATTCTGAATAAAATATGTTTTAGATCTAACTTTCTAACTGCAAATGAATTCAACAATATATAAAATTCCAATGCGAATTTAGCGTATCATGAACAACAAAACATACAACAAGCAACAATCAACAATTCAAACAACACAGAACATTTCAGAACTGAATCCATATGATAATACCATTATTTTTAGTGCGAGAAAATAATTAATAATTGATTAAACAAATAAAATTAGAATTCTCACCTAGATTTTTGGCCAAAATTTTACTGTCTCCTTTTCAACTGCGGTCTGCGCCATCGCGAAGCTCTTAATTTTGTGATTCCAACGCAATTTACGGTTCGTCAAACGGACCTCGTATGAAAGAGTTATGAATTTTTAAAAATCGGGTAATTAAATAATTAAATAATAATAATAAAAAAGAGACGCAACCTTCTTCCCATCGTGTTTTCTCACGGCCGAACCCAATTCGCTCCTCCCTCCTTCATGTCGCACCCCACCACAAGCACCCGGACCACGATCAGAAGCCACCACCTCGTCGGCCACCTCGAGACACACCTGCGCCGAGACCCGGGCCCCACTCGCACCCCCCTAGGACCCACAAATAACCCATAAACGCAGTCCATTCCCGGTCAAAATTCGCGAAATCCGTGCACCAAAATCCGATCTTAACCGTATAGATTGAAAGGTCTCTGAATTCTCTTCGATTTGGTAGGTCATACATAAATTTTCGTTGAACGGATTGGGAGATATTAGCGTTTGAAGTTCGGTGTTTTCTGGCCTTCGAAAATAAGGGCGGCGGCTGCCATGAACAGTATTAGGGTTAGGGTTTTTTTCGGATTTTTATATTATTTTAATATTAAATTCCGAATTTCGTGAAATAAAGTGGATTTTTGAACTTTCTCGGATTTGGGCCTGCTTACTGTCGATCTTAACGTTTTGAGGCCTTCTGAACGCGATGGGCTATGTCCCAAGGTCCAGTTCTGATGTCTACACATTTTATTTTCGGTTTTAATTTAAAAATGCAATATTAAATTAATTATTTAATTTCTACCGCACATTTAAATGTGTCGGGGCCACATACGACCTCAGAAAATTCTAAAAAAAATATTTTTAGCTTTCTTATGACGATACGAATCCAACAAAATTATTTTCGTCGAATTCTGAGACTATTTGAAAAATGGCTATTTTTAAGGCGTTCAAATTTAACTGAAATAGTCAAAACACATTTTCTTTCGCCACGCTCACATATTAATTCGAAAAATTCTGAAAATTGAAACCTAGCAATAATTTGACATTCCGGTTCCAACAAAAGTGGTTTCGTCGAAAACCGAGGTCGTTTGAAAAATGACTATTTTTAAGGCCAATATATTTAATATTAAAAAATATATTTTTAAACAAATAATTTCCGAAACTCAAAATATATAAGTGTTTACTGTTTTTCAATGTAGAAACATCATTCTGAACTCAATGGAAGTGGTTTCGAGTTCAAATTCCTTCGTATGCAAAAAGTAGCATTTCGGCCCTTATAAATTTCATAGCGACCTTTCTAAATATTGAATTGGCCATAACTTTTGATTCCCGTTATGAAATTTCGATTTTTCGGATTCGTTGGAAAGATATTTTTAAATAGATTCTAATATTTTTGGTTTCACTAAAATCCGTTAAATTTTGCATCCTGTACAGTCAGTCAAAGTTCAAGTTTGACTTTTCAAACTACGCGCTATCTCTAACTCTTTTGTTAATTAAAATTAAATCATTCATTCTAACTTCGACTTAAATCAAATTTGTGATCATTATTATTTAAATAAATTATTTTATATTGTCAAAATTCATTAAAATTTTCTAAAATAAAATTTTAAATTGGTCCTGATTTTGCGGGTTGTTACATTATATGTCTATCGATTGATCGACAGGATGCGATGAGCGTTATTGTTTTATTTTAATGCTCACACAGTTGACATTGTCACTCTGGTTGTTAATGGATGGATTGAGGATTATTTCCTGTTATTACCCTATACATGAAATGTATGAAACCCATATGACCCAAATTATATGGTATATGGTTGAGTCGCATTCCAATGCAGAATTTCTTTTTAAATAAAGAATTTTTATATAATGAAAGGATTTTTGTAAAATAAAAGATTTTGTATTATAAAGAATATTTTACATTCAGAATCTTTTATATATAGAATATTTTATTGATTATTTTAAAATGTGTTTTTTTATAGTAATGAATTAATATCTTTGAGATAAATCTTTTATTTAAGATTATTAGATCTTAACAATTATGGTTGGTAATTGATATGTAGATTGGATTTGTAGTGGACGATGTTTTAAATAACATTTATCCTTTGATCCAATTTACATTGAAATTACTATTTGAAATTTATAAATCTATTTTATAAATTAAATCAAAATTGGAATGTTAATAAATCTTTTTAGAAAGATTAAAAATTTAAATTATTTTATCTTTGATAAAATTAATGAGGACCTTTTTACAAAGATAATAATTTTTATTTAAAAGGATATTCAAAGTTGGAATGTGGCGTATGGTTGATTTTAATTACAAATACGCGAGTTATTCAGAAAGACCGGGTCTAACCCATTCTGAATAATCATCACGACGATCAAGAGTCGAAGATGAAGACGGTGACTGAAGACCTGAGAGCTTCACATCGTTTGGTTGATGGTGACTAATATCTTGAATTGGGACTGATCCCCCAAGGCAAGGTAAAAGTGATGATCTTCCAGACGTACTGGAGATCGACGGATACGTTGTTTCGTTCAGACCCAGAACGGACTTGTAAATGGATAGCATGCCTGACATTGAAATTTATTTCATGTAATTAAATCGGTTTTTATTTAATATATAAATGCATGGTGGCGGAGGATTTATTCTCTTGCTTAACACCCTTTTGTATGTTAAATAATTACCGATCGCATGATATGAGTTGTTGATGTGGCACGCCAAGTTGCAATTGAACAAAGCTTATTGTTGCAAAGCAGAGCCTTGTATGATGATCAAAGCATAGTCTGGTATGGACATAGCTTTGTGTAATACGTTACTTCGCGAGCCTCACACCCCGGTTGAGTCTAAAACGGAGCAAGGGAACGCAGGGAGTGCGCACGTTTCTTTCTAGCTAGAAGTGGTGTCGGTGCTTAAACTGGCTGACATTTTACTTATGTGGTTGTTGGATTTGAGGTACCTCAGGTATATTGGTCGTATTGTGGCCAATCAGAGATCCGTTAGGATCGGGAAACGTGTGTTCAGGAATAACTAATCCAGTCCATTGCACCAGTTGGACAGAGTACCAACACGGGGACGGACCGGCCCTGCAGGATCCAAGGGTTGGACAGAGTACCAATCCTGGGCATTGCTAGAGTGTCTCGAATCGGTAAGGAATTCGCTCCTAGCCTTGACTCAGATGGAAACCCAAATTTCCAATACGACATCACGCGGTTTTGATTGTATACCTATATATGGCGACATAGTGGGATGGGGCACTCATGCCGTCTAGGATTAATACATTTACTTTGATGTCCTTCAATTTGGTTGCACACTATTATTATATAATACCGTGTGTATCGTATCAAGCATCTTTTGATCATTATAAGGTAAAACCCTATCCTCCGGTTTGCGTTGCATTGTGTGATGGGACTTGGGTCTTATAATGGTTTCATTTTTCTAAAAAAAAACATTGCGCTATTTTGACGATTTACTTTAGTCATGCACTGGCAATCCATAGGAGAAAACCCGTTCCGCGAAAGTGGCGTGGTCCTGTGATTAGCCTTATTATATTTTATAGGTTAGGTAGAATTCTCACACCAGTCCCATGACTGACCTGTAGTTTTGTCCACTGGCAAACTCGGGTGCCCATATTTTCCACGGGCAGTCGAGTAGCTATTTTTGCAGATATATTAAACAGGATTCTGGGTTGAAGCTTAAAGCTGTGTCCAGAGATAGAAAGTCTTCCGCTGTGTTCTTCCGTTGCAGTATATTACATTTTTGTATATATCTTCCGCTGTAATTATATTCCAATGTACTCTGATATGTATACTCTGTACTCTGATGTAACATTATATGATGATATGCTATAAAAGTCTTCTGTTGTTGTTTTAATATGTTGTATGCCCAAAGTTAAAGTATTCGTAGATTTTCACTTTTTGGGTCAGACCTGTGTGGTTTATGGTCGATTCAAAGGGTGGGAATTTGCGGGTCTTTACAGGGACCGTCCCTAGTACGGCTCCTCGCTCTACCTTAAAACCTCGCGGTTTTTGACAATGGGGATCATGCATCTAGTTCACACGCAGGCGGCATGTATATATTTATTTCATTTCCACAAACTAATCCTATGTGGTTTCAACCAAATATTTCTCAACCACAAATGGGTATTTTTCAACCACAATCAATCAATATCAACCACAAACAATCCCAAACAACCATTCGCTATCAATCAATTTTCACACCAATCACAACCAATAAATATCGTCCATGGTTTGTGGACGAGGGGCGTATATATATATATATATATATATATATATATATATATTTATATAGCAATTCACTTCTATTTCAACACATATATAATTTTTACAACGCATATATAACTTATACATCGAACATACAACTTATACAATGCTTATACAAGAGGTGTACAACGCTTATATAACTTATACATCGACTATATAATTTATACATCGTCGTTTTCCATATTGTTTTTAAATTAGAAATCTCACATTGGGTTCCACTCCACCAAAAATAGCAGAACGCTCAGAAAAACATGCAATCTCTTCTAAAATGTAGAAGGCGTCCACACGGTCACGATGCTTCCTGTTTCATCGAATTTCGTTAACATAGCAAAAAGATATGATTTTTCGAAGTTTGCAACGGTTTTAAACTGTTAAAACCAGTTTTAAATAATTAACAGCCGAACCTCCACTGTTTTGTTCGAAACTAGGTTTCGATCTTTCGCGAAATCCGTGAAGCTAGAGGACGATCGGCCTTCGCAGCGTCGAAGGGCTACGAGAGGGCTTCGCACGCGTGGGGGAGTTGGCCAGCTCGGTGGCCCCTGGCATTTGTGGCGGCGGCCTGAAACGCGCCACTTTGAGCCGTTGGTTCTCGCTGACGGCTGCACGAGGAGGAGCGAGACCAGGTTGGATTTGAAGAGGAAGGAGAGCTTGACAAAAACCTTAACTGGCGGAGGGGCTGAAAGTGGATGAGGCGGTCGGAGAATGGCTAGGAAGATGGGAGCAGCGACCGTCGTCGATCGTAGTTCGGGGAGAGAGAAATTCCACGTTTCTCTTTTTTTTTTAATTTAATTCTGATTGGCCGGTGGGTTTTAAAAGGGGTTTTCTGACGCGACCACCAATCGAAACCCAACGACTGTCGTCCCTAGCGTTTTACCCCCATTCCGAACACAATGGGATATGTTTCGTAGGCCCATTCGACTGTTTCAGTCAATTTCGCTTCAAATTACAATCTAAAACATTTAATATTTGATTTGAACGTGCATTTCAATTTTCCAGGGCCACAAACTGATTCGAAAAATTCCAGAAAAATAAATCTAGCTATGTTTTGATGATACGGTCCTAACAAAACTAGTTTCGTCGAATTCTGAGACCGTTTGCAAAAAGGCCCATTTTTGGTCGATCCAATTTAACTGTAATTGACCAAAACACATTTTCCTTTGCCACGCTCACATACTAGCTTCAAAAATTATGAAATTTGAAACTTAGTGATAACTTCACATCCCGGATCCAACAAAAGTGGTTTCGTCGAATTCCGAGGTCGTATGCAAAATGACCATTTTCACGGGCTATAAAAATTCCATATCGACCTTCTGAAAATTCATTTGGCCATAACTTTTACTTTCCGCTATGAAATTTCGATTTTTCAGATTCGTTAGAAAGGTATTCACTAACAGATTTAAATATTTTTGGTTTCGCTAAAATCCATTTTGTTTTGCACCCGGTACAGTCCGACAAAGTTTGAATTCAATTTTTGAAACTACAGCGCCTTTTCAAGCCTTGTTTATAATCATAATTAATTATATTCGTTTTCAATTGTCGATTCATACTCACTTTTCATTGCCATTATTTAAAATATTTATTTTAAATATTTAGTATCCATTATTTTAGCCAATTTAAATTTTTTTAAATTGGTTCAGATTTTCTGGGTTGTGACAGTCAACCATCATACAGTCCATATGTATTAAGTTAGGTTAAGTAGCATTAATTCATTATTGAGACATCTAATCGTATTTCACATGCCACCCAAGGCACCCACTTAATTCCACATGCCACCCAAGGCACCCACTTAAATCCTCATGTCCCACTACATGTTTATCTGGTTAAGTGTTTCTTAATTCATTAAGACCGTAACCTTATAAAGACCTCCCACATTAGACTGGCATTTGTGGCAGCTGGATTTGTCGGGTGGGTCCGGGTAGTCTTACACCACAAACGAGCCTAACCTCGTGTCTTTACAATTGTTACGTATTTAATTTATGCCTAAGACCTCCCACATTAGATTGGCATTTGTGGCAGCTGGATTTGCTGGGCGGGTCCGGGCAGTCTTATACCACAAAAGAGCCTAACCTCGTGTCTTAGACGATTAATTACTCCTAATTAATCATTCCCCAATTTGAATTACTTTCCCTATTTAAATTATCAATTAATTCCAAATTTCACTATGGCCATAATTGACTCAATTATGTCCATCTATTTATGGTATGAAAAATCATACCAGTTTTCATCATAAATTTATTTTATGCCAATTCTCAATATTAAATCTTCAGACTTTAATTGCTTAAACATTCCTCTTTTGATTAATTAAGTAAATTAATTAATCCTTTCCTCTTTTATAGGTGTCAATACCTATCTTATTAACAATTTGAATTTCTTATCCATAAATGGTCATATTCAAATTATACCATTTTTACCCAATTTTACCCATGTCATAATAGGTAATTATTTATATGTTTCCCTACTTGAATCATGTGTTAAATTTACATAATCACTAAGTAAATTATGCCTATTACAAGTTCCCCTTTCTCCCCATTTCTTAACTAGCATAACCGTTTGCGTTTTTGGCATCGTCGAGGCTACAAGGTAGCCTCGCCATAACAATAAAATGAAGGGAATGACATGGTGATCGTTTTCAGTACAATTTTTGGCATAAGCATGACAGCTAGGGAAAATAACATGATAACTTCGCAAATAATTATGATTCACCACATAATTAACAACTTGCATGGATTCATAACAACTTGCATAGGTTCATGAATTAACAACATAATTAACAACTAACATAGGTTCATGATTCTCAACATAATAAACAACTTACATGAGTTCATGATTCACAATATAACGACTTGCATGATTCATAACATAACTTCTTGCAATAGATGACTTACATTGGTTCATGATCCATAACATAACAGCTAGCATAGGTTCTTGAATTAACAACTTATCAACTTGCATATGTCACTTGCATAGGTTCATGATTCATAACATAACAACTAGCATAGATTCATGAATTAACAACGCAACAACTTGCATAGGTTCATAGTTTCTCAACATAATAACTTGCATAACTTCATGATTCACAACAATAATAAACTTGCATCATATCATAATTCACAACAATAATGAACTTGCATAACTTCATGATTCATAATAATAAGGAACTAGCATCATTTCATGATTCACAACAATAAGGAACGTGCATCATTTCATGATTCACAACAATGAACTTGCATAACTACAAACAACATATACCCAAATCATAGTCTACCACAATTCACTTTTATTTATTTAAACCTAAATGTGACTATAACTCACCGAATAAGGGGTCTTGAGTTCTAGGTTCTGAATTCTTTTATTGATTAGTTCCCTTGTTGTAGACAATTTCCTTGTTGTAGTTTTAGGCTTGATTTGAATTGAATTCTTGTCTTTAATTTGCGTCTAGTTGCGGGCGGCTACTTTAGGGTTTGAAGTGTCAACATGACGGCCACTGATCTAATTTTGATTTTGATTCTAGGGTTTGAGTCTACATGTGTTTATATAGAATTTCAATTTAATTATAGCCGTCAGATGACCTTAGAGTTAATCGCAAACATTCAGTCCAGATTAGAACTATCCAGAAACCCTAATGACTCATTATCTAGTCAGAAGTGACTCAGCACTGACTCACCGTTCGAACCAGAGCCTCAGAAATTTGTGCAGATTTTTACCTTGGCTTGGGCGCTCCTGCCAAGTGCGCCAGTGCAATAATGCATGGGCGCACTTCCCAAGTGCGCCAGTGCAATTTTGTTCTGGCACACTTCCCAAGTGCACTAGTGCATTCTGGCCCGTTTCTGCCTAACTTCGTTCGTCCATATCTTCTTCATACGGTATCCATTTTACGCAAACTCGGACTCTATCTCAACCAGAATTCCGTGACGAACGCAATGGCATAACCTATTTCCCTTAATTCCCACATTCGAAATCAAGTATTCTTAAATTTACTTAATCTGATTATTCAAAAATTCGGGGTGTTACATTCTCCCCGCCTTAAAGGATTTCGTCCCCGAAATCTTCAAGTTAAGAAGAATGTGTCCTACCATCCAATCACCCATCAACTCAACCATCATGCACAAGCATCCATTGTCCTTAGAAAACTTATAATGTTGTATGAACATGTGCAAAAAGTGTGTGTATATGTTCCTTATCTAATGCAAAATCAGGCAGTCTACTGATTCAGTTGGCCTCCTCAATGCAAACCATGAAAGTGCCATGCGTCCATTATGTATGCGAAAGAATCCTATCGATACGTATTATTTCTACATGTGTGCTCAACCATTCATCAAAATGCAGCATCCATACGATAACACAACCATTGTTCATCCATTAGCCTAAATATGCACACACATTTATATGCAATATGAAAGTGATTTGAGCCGATCTAGTGTCTAATGTGTGTGTAAATGCATCCACGAGCAACCGCTAGCAAACACTTGCATCCACTTGCAACCATCAAACATAACATGTCCCAAGCACATGTTTACATCCATGGATTTCCTATCTAAAGGTCGAAGATTCGGTCGATGAGATTTAAACAAATGATATAACTAAAACAAAAGCTCTATACCCATTTGACATCGGTTAAAAGGATAATTCCCTAAGTCTCAGCCCTGAAGACCAAAATCAACATGAGTCTGACACCCAAAGAATTACCCCCATTAAACAATGTCAAAACTGGAGATCTACTTCATGCTTCGAGTAGAAACCCGTATCCTTTAGAAATATCCAGATACTTACAGACTACTAGTACAGATTAGATTACAGAATGATTCTCAGAAAGCTAAGCATAACAGACCCTTGCGGGTCACAAGAAATTTTTGGGGGTCTTCCCATGACAAGTTAGAAACTTAACGGCCCTCCTCTCAAAATATAGAACGACCCTCTACATAGAAAGCTAGTCCATTTAGAACCAACCCATAGCCCATAAACTTGAGCACACAAACGTCACATTCAAATTTTTGATGCCTAACACAGATAATTTCAACCCCTTACAAATCACCAATAAATGAGTCGAACCACAAAAGGGGTTTGAAACAACTACGAGATCAGAAACAAGACTAGTATTAAAGTGCAGAGTCAATTACAAAATCAAAACGCTAGAATCCAAAAGATTCTTAACTTCATAAGGAAATTAATCCTTTTACATAAGTTTTTCCTATCTCTATTCTATACATCTGCCACGAGAGCATTCGCCTGCCCTTCAGAAGTCCCTTGCGATCCCTGTGCCTTCTGGCATTCCTTGGAAAAGTGTCCAACCTCTCCACACTTAAAGCAATTGACTTCCTCCTTTTACATTCTTTGACTAGATGACCTTCTTTCCCACAATAGTGGCATTTCCTCTTATCCTTTCCCTTGTCATCCTTCTTGCCTTTCTTCTGCTGTTTCTGTTGCTGTTGCTGTCCTTTCTTGGGTCCCACCTTCTCATTTTTCAGTGTCCCTTCAACTTTTTCCTCTTTCTTTGCCCCTTTGTCCTCTTCATGCATGAGGGCCATATCTACCAGCTTTTCAAAAGTGGCCCCCATGGGAACGTGGGTCATAGCCAATCCGTGTAGCGGCTCATTCAAGCCTTTAACAAATGTCAGAGCCTTCTTTTCAGGTGTGTTCACTAAGTCTAAGCCGAACCTCGCCAACTGATTGAACTTGTTGATGTACTCTTTTGCTTACAGATCCCCCTGCTTCAATGCCAAAAACCTTTCCATATATAGATTTTCTTCTGCTCGTGAGAGAAATTTCAACTCAAACCTACGCCTGAAATCTGGCCATTATCAACTGGACGCTCTCCATTAGTGACCTCCCACAAAAATGAAGCTTCGTCTTTCATCAACCAAGCAGCCAATTGGACCTTCTTACGGTCGTCCAAGTCGAAAATGCCAAACAGATCCTCCACTTCCTTCAACCAATTTCTAGCTTCAATAAACGTTTCAGTCCCACTAAAAGATTTTCCACCCATTGAACGAAAGTCCTTACATATCTTGGAGAAAGTATCTCCACGCGGAGGAATAACTGGAGCTGGGGGAGTAGGAGGAGGAACGTTGGCCAGACCCGCGGTAGCGGCCCTAGCCTCGAGATATTGATGAAACCAACCGGGTACATGAACACCCTTTGGTATCTCAGATGCTCCATACATGCTAAAACGAAAAAGGAAAGATTCAATACAAAGAACCGAAGGAAAGATATATGGATCTTGGGGAATGCTTTTCAAAATAGGCATTCCTTTTTGAAAATACTTTCTTTTAAAACCTCTTTGAAAATAGTTTTTCAAAAGATTTTTATCAAGTCTGGTAACCTTCAGCTCTGATACCAAGTGTAACACCCCACCTCCATTAAGGTCACTCAAAAAGGGAATGCCTTAACTTCAGTGGAGCATTTTTGGTAAACAGACACAGAATATCACAAGACATACATAAATTTTTTGCAGCGGAAAATAAACAACTTTATTAAATCACCAAAATATTTTGTTACATAATACCATGAGTCTTACAACAAAACACTTCTGTCTTATATTATCAGAGTACATAGGCATTTAAAAGAAAACATCATTCCCCATATTAAAGAGCAAGCCATATAAGAGACAGAGACTCGAGCTATACTTCAGAAGTAGCTCCTAGAAGATGATATCCAAATCCTGACTAAACATTTGTGTTTCCTCCCTGAGAACCTGGGGGGGGGGGGGACGAAAGAAAAGAGGCTAAACAAACCAGGTCAGACATACGTCTGGTGAGTCCAGTAACTTTTAGCCAGTAAATAAATAAAGGTAAACATGACAGGCAAACAAAGTGGATAAGAGGATCACGGTACTGATGACAGGTATGACAGGACAAAAAAGGTAAGGTGTATGCATGATTCATTACTAACTACTCTGCAATATTACTAGACAAATCAAGATGGGATGATCCCTTCCGCTAATGATAACGATGGTGGTAGTTTCATGTATTCCTAGCTGCTGTCATAGGTGCCGCCTGCCCCTATATCAACTAGCCGTACCCACTACCCTCCTACTATAAATTGGTAGACTTAGGGCATATGTCCGGATATACCCTAACCAGTACCCTAATCGATCGGCTCCCTACTCTGTAGATACCCTATGTTGGTCCCACAACTAGGGGGTATCACTTCCCTAAAGTGGCAACCTAAGGTGTGCACAGTTATACCTACTGGTGTCACGGTCGTCTTGTCCCCCTCTTCCCGGCCCATGCATGCACATGTCCCCGGTCGGTTTGGGCGCCCACACCATCCGTCTTGTTTGGATCTCTTACAATCAATCAGTAAGCGTGTCCCTTCCCCGCCTAGTACGGAGATCTTTACTTTGATACCCCTCCGAGTTACTGACTGAAATGGGTCCCACACAACATGATACAAGCTCTCCCCTATGTCTTGTATCACCACTAGGTTTTCTACTGACTATGTATACCCAAAGGTGTCTTTAATTACATAGACCTCAATTAGTTATGCGTACCTATAGGTGTCTTTAATACATAACCCCTATTCTACCTATCGGTTATGTGTACCTATAGGTGTCTTTAATACATAACTCTACCTATTCCCATTAGTTATGCATACCCCTAAGGTTGTCTTTAATACATAACTTTATCTACTCTCATTACTAATGCGTACCCCTAAGGGTGTCTTTAATACATAACTTTACTATTCTGCCCCGGTTATATATACCATTAGGTGTCTTTAATTACATAACCCCTTTTTAATGGTTAAGTTTGTGGGCCTATATGTATTAATATTACCCACCTACCCTTCAGTTGTACTTAACCCTCCCACTGATTTAATCCTATTTATTTAACGGTTAAGTTTGTGGGCCTATATATTAATATTACCCACCTACCCATCAGTTGTACTTAACCAACCCACAATCCAATTCGTTTTGCTTAACCCTAACTTATGTCAACCATCATACAGTCCATATGTATTAAGTTAGGTTAAGTAGCATTAATTAATTATTGAGACATCTAATCGTATTTCACATGCCACCCAAGCCACCCACTTAATTCTACATGCCACCCAAGGCACCCACTTAACCCCTAATGTCCCACTACATGTTTATCTGGTTAAGTGTTTCTTAATTCATTAAGGCCGTAACCTTATAAAGATCTCCCACATTAGACTGGCATTTGTGGTAGCTGGATTTGCCGGGTGGGTCCGGGCAGTCTTACACCAAAAACGAGCCTAACCTCGTGTCTTTACAATTGTTACGTATTTAATTTATGCCTAAGACCTCCCACATTAGACTGACATTTGTGGCAGCTGGATTTGCCGGGCGGGTCCGGGCAGTCTTACACCACAAAAGAGCCTAACCTTGTATCTTAGACGATTAATTACACCTAATGAATCATTCCCCAATTTGAATCACTTTCCCTTTTCAAATTATCAATTAATTCCAAATTTCACTATGGCCATAATTGACTCAATTATGTCCATCTATTTATGGTATGAAAAATCATACCAATTTTCATCACAAATTTATTTTATGCCAATTCTCAATATTAAATCTTCAGACTTTAATTGCTTAAACATTCCTCTTTTGATTAATTAAGTAAATTAATTAATCCTTTCCTCTTTTATAGGTGTCAATACATATCTTATTAACAATTTGGATATCTTATCAATAAATGGTCATATTCAAATTATACCATTTTTACCCATGTCATAATAGGTAATTATTTATATGTTTCCCTACTTGAATCATGTGTCAATTTTACATAATCACTAAGTAAATTATGCCTATTACAAATTACCCTTTCTCCCCGTTTCTTAACTAGCGTAACCGATTGCGTTTTTAGCGTCGTCGAGGCTACAAGGTCGCCTCGCCATAACAATAAAATAAAGGGAATGACAAGGTGATCGTTTTCAGTACAATTTTTGGCATAAGCATGACAGCTAGGGAAAATGACATGATAACTTCGCATATAATTATGATTCATTACATAATTAACAACTTGCATGGATTCATAACAACTTGCATAGGTTCATGTATTAACAATATAATTAACAACTAACATAGGTTCATGATTCTCAACATAATCAACAACTTATATGAGTTCATGATTCACAATATAACGACTTGCATGATTCATAACATAACGTCTTGCATAGGTGACTTACATAGGTTCATGATCCACAACATAACAACTAGCATAAGTTCATGAATTAACAACTTATCAACTTGCATAGGTCACTTGCATAGGTTCATGATTCATAACATAACAACTAGCATAGATTCATGAATTAACAACGCAACAACTTGCATAGGTTCATAGTTTCTCAACATAATAACTTGCATAACTTCATGATTCACAACAATAATAAACTTGCATCATATCATGATTCACAACAATAATAAACTTGCATCATATCATGATTCACAACAATAATAAACTTGCATCATATCATGATCACAACAATAATGAACTTGCATAACTTCATGATTCACAATAATAAGGAACTAGCATCATTTCATGATTCACAACAATAAGGAACTTGCATCATTTCATGATTCGCAACAATGAACTTGCATAACTACAAACAACATATACCCAAATCATAGTCTACCACAATTCACTTTTATTTATTTAAACCTAAAAGTGACTAGAACACACCGAATAAGGGGTCTTGAGTTATGGGTTTTGAATTCTGTAATTGATTAGCGTTCCCTTGTTGTAGACAATTTTGTTGTTGTAGTTTTAGGCTTGATTTGAATTGAATTGTTGTCTTTAATTTGCGTCTAGTTGGTGGCGGCTACTCTAGGGTTTGGAGTGTCAACATGACGGCCACTGATCTAATTTTGATTTTGATTCTAGGGTTTGATTCTACACGTATTTATATTGAATTTCAATTTAATTATAGCCGTTGGATGACCCTAGAGTTAATCGCAACCATTCAGTCCAGATTAGAACTATCCAGAAACCTTAATGACTCATTATCTAGTCAGAAATGACTCAGCACCGACTCACCGTTCGAACCAGAGCCTCAAAAATCTGTGCAGATTTTTACCTCGGCCTGGGCGCACCTGCTAAGTGCGCCAGTGCAATATTGCATGGGCGCACTTCCCAAGTGCGCCAGTGCATTCTGGCCCGTTTCTGCCTAACTTCGTTCGTCCATATCTTCTTCATACGGTATCCGTTTTATGCAAACTCAGACTCTATCTCAACCAGAATTCCGAGACGAACGCAATGGCGTAACCCGTTTCCCTTAATTCTCACATTCGAAATTAAGTATTCTTAAATTTACTTAATCTGATTATTCAAAAAATTCGGGGTGTTACAAATACTGACGAATTTTTTTGAAAAATATTTAAAACTCAGAATATTGTTGATAATAAATTCTGAAATATTATTTTTAAATTAATCGAGTTCGACGCATTCTTCTTCCCTTGTAATTTCGGGGACGAAATTCTTTTAAGGGGGGAAGAATGTAACATCCCAGATTTTTGGCCATTTAAATTGGAATATTTAAATCTGTTTTATATATTGTATTAAGAATATAATGGATTTTATATCAAATTTATTTTATAAATGGAGTTTGAATATATATAATTTACATTATAATTAAATGAGCTCGAAGCGACGTTGCGGTTCGAAATATTGATTTTTGAACTTCAATTGAATATACAGGATCTAATATAAATCAGATTTCATTGAAACAAGAACCGCTTGAATCCATATGATTATATCTTTCTAATGGAAGAGAAAACTTGAGATTTCATTGTATAAATTGCAAGTTATGTCCAAATCAAATTTTCAAATAGTCACTATAGAATCATTCGTCGACCGTAACAGTTTATTTGAAATAACTGCATACTGGATTCGAATTTAGACAAGGTTCTTTTGAGACGTAGTGTTAATTTAATTTTTAGAATTTTACTATAATTTTTAATTAATTAAATACGCAACTTTTTATTTGGATTATTTTCACCCCATATCAATATTTTGGGACTTCAAAATATGAGTCAACCTACCGATATCATTATATTTTTGAAATCGTGGCACACTGCTCATCATGACAGTATTTTTATTTCTGTCGATGGCATTATAAATGAAATGATCAGAATTTACATAATGGAACATCCAAAAGAATCCACTGCAACCCTATCATTTCTCTTCGTAATTAATCGTGCACATGCAAGGTAATGTCCTAATTCAAAATGTGTACATACTAAAGAAGGATAACCTAAGCTTTAACACATGCCCGATAAGTACTCACCTATCATATACCGTCAATAAATTCTTAGCAACTGGAGAAAACAATAAGCATAGCTACCATTCGATCATGCAGCTAGCCTTTTTCATGTACACAGCATCACGCAGAGCTCAATGTTTTGGCACAACTAAACTCAACCAAGTTACCCTATGCGAGGTCCTTGCCTACCGCTGCTTGCATGTTCAAATCACACGTACACCTCACCTGTTCATTTTGTGAATTGAAAACTCACGCCAGGCCTCTGTTGAAAATGAAAATACACTGAGTACAAAACCAAAATTTCACTGCCATGTTGATTTCTTCTACTCTGAAGCAGCCACCCATGTGTGTTAGTACAAGTCTCCCTTTAGAAGTGAAATCTCACTGCATTCTATACCAATTTACACAACAATGTTATTTCACTTCAAATGTCAAGCCAAACAGCTACCACACCCATATTATATTGCAAACTAACATAGGTGATTAGGATCCAACCTACATGTACACATGCTGCCTGTCTTTGCAAATCAATGACAGTCTTGCATTTTCATTTCAGAAGATAAAAATACAGCTAGCTATCAGCTATACTACAGAAAGAAGACTGGAAGCTCCCATAAAAATGAAACTTCAGTGTAAAACTGAAATGAAAACGAAATGACAATACACTATATTTATACTCGCTACAGAACATGGCTAAGGAGATGTAGGATATGACATTGTGGTTATCTTCTCCACCTGCATGTGTATATATAGCAGTGCCTCTTCACATTTTGTGTATCTAGAAACCAACACAGAAACCACCATTTAAACTAAACTCGTAAGCTAAAAATATGGTGATCTCTGTCCATTTTGTTTTTGTCAAACTCACTTATAACACGCAAGCAACTTTGCATTCAAAATTTGATACCTCACTCAACAAAAGAAGGACCATCTCGTGTGTGATTGAACCATGTGGATTGGGTTGCGGGTGCATCGGCGGTGAGGGAGCTCGCGAGTGGCGCGGTTTAAGGTCGGAGAGGGGTTTCAGGCAAGCATTTGGGTGCTGGTTTGTTGAGGTAAGACCGGAGAGGAGGAGTTAGTCTAGTGGAAACTCGGTGCGGTAGTGAGTGGTAAACAGTGGAGGGAGGAATAGTGGTAGGAGGAGAGGCACATCCAAGATTTTGGATGAGGAAGAAAGTGTTTACAAAGGGGGACTTTGCTCGGGGGTTGCGTGAAAGGGCAAGTGGGAGGAGTTGTGTATCAGTAGACAAGGTTTAAAGTGGGAAGATGATGGAGTAGTAGACAGTTGCGTGGAGGAGCCATTTTCGAAGCAGGTATAAAATGGAGACGAACAGTAACTTTATATACGGCCTAATGACTTTTTATATTGCCTAAACAAACTCAATAATTCGGCTAATTAAGTTTTTCCCGTGGACTGTATAGTGTAGATATGCAAATGTTATTTTCACATTGCCAAATAAAAAACTGATAGTTAATATTATGTATATAGTATATAATGAACCTGAGGAAGCTTTTCGTGTACCTAAAACGAATTAAAACGTGGCCTTGAGAGTATGAATAATGCCTGATTGTCTTAAACCGTGCTCAACCAAAGTGGAAACGTGGCTTGCCCATTCTAATAAAAGATTTTAACTAACATACGAATTTAAGTTAATTGTATATTTTAAGGTTTTAGTAATAATATTTTAAACGGCAAGTAACATATAAAATTTGTAACATATGATTATGTTACCAGAATGGAACAAAACAAGTGATATCGGGTCCTATCAACGAGAGCAACGCGATGAGGCTGGTTTGATCAAAATTGGCAGTTGTTGGATTTTTAACGAACTGTTTCCGTGGCAGATGAAAATCAAGGTGAGTTTAACTCACTCAGTTATCCCCTTATATTTTATATAAGTCGGGATTATTGTTTGTATGCTATGATTGTTAATTATTGGTTGATATGTTGATTGTTTAAATTTATGTTGTATATTCAAATTAAACGTTCGTTTAATTTGACCGGACCCAAATAGTTATTTTTAACGATTATTTCCAACTGAGGTAATTTACCTTGTTGGTTATGTTTATAATAATATAAACGTATAATATTTAATTGGATGCTTGAATTATTAGCCGACCAGTTGAACTGATTATCCATGTTATCACCAAATTTATGGTTTATATTATCATCACATGAACTGATTGGTGAATATGATTGAATTGATTTTTGATTCATTGAATCTAAATTCAACATTCGTCTGTTATTAACCAATGGGTAATATTGGTTGAGGAATTAACAGCAGATGGCCCTAAATATATACTGTTTTTTAAGAATTGATTTTCCGTCAGGAGAACTGATAAAGATGATGTTATAAATTTTATTCATAACTGAGGAAATGGATTTTGAAATATATTATTTCGAAAGGAAGTTTTAAAAAGGGAAATAAATGTTATTATATATTATTTAAGTTTTAAAGTGAATTATTGAATGGTTTTATAATGTAAATTCTTATGTTATTCAGTCCTTAGAAACAAAGGAGTTTATATTGAAAGTGGTTATTATTTGCTTAATAATAATCAAGATAAATGAGAAGTATTTAAATTAATTATATTTTAATTAATTTAAGTGGAAAGACGAATTGGAATTGATTAACGAATTAATCATGTTTGAGTTGACCGAGTCAACCGAGTTAATTGTAAATGAATATTAAATTAGTTTTTAATGGAGATTAAATGGAGAGGTAAACCCCGTTAATTTTTAATGTTGATATTTGATTTTTATTTATAATCAAAATAGTAAATCTGGGAATATAAAATGTATTAATAGAAGTTTATCAAAATATAAGTCATATCTATAATTAAATGAAGTAGACGTATTAAGAGGGAAATGAGATTTACAAGAGAAAGTGTGATATTAAAACAATGTTTTAAATTGAATGGTAAATGGAATATGTGGGATAATTAGTGAAATGGGATTTCGTTGATAATCTTCTATCTATTCTAAAGATAAGAATGTTGTTAATGCAAGGTCTGAGAGGTAAATAAAATACCCCAACTTGAACGACTTAATGATTATCCAAGAATGATATTGGTTTAAAAACGAGAGTGGTTGAGAGAAATAAAGCTAGAAGTTCGATGAATGGTATTATAATAAAATAAAGTTGAAATGTTTAAGTAAAACAAGATGATTTCGAGTATAATAATATTTTGAAAAGAGATGTAAAAAGCTTCGATCCAAATATTGAATGTTTTAAGGATTTGATTTAGGAACGGAAATCAAAAGGGCAAGTGATGCTAAGTACTGAAACAGTAAACTCGTTTTATTTTTATGGTTGAATGATTGTTATTTTGATAGTTAAATAACCGACTAAAAATCTGACCTACAGATGGTTGGTACGGAAAGACCGGGATCGAATTTATATTCGAAAACCATTCCGACCAACAAATACATAATCGTGGAAGAGATCAGACGATGGTCGAGATTGAGCATTTGAAGACTATAGATCTTCATAAAGTGGAAGTATTGCTTATAATCTCTGGTTAGCTCCCATAGATAAACTGTGATGTTGTCGTGGTTGGAGTCTATGGGTTGCAAGGACTACTCTCTACTTATCTATAGGGTGATTCCTTGGATGTGGTAGGAGGGTGCCTTCGGTTGTCCAGTCCAAGGACAACGTGTATGGAGGGATCTGACGATGTGGCGTTCAAAGAAAATGGTGGCCAGATGATCTAAAAAGACGATTTAAGCCTCAAGCCTCATCAACTAGGAAATGACAAAAATCGGGCAGACAGCATGGCTATGTGGGTCGCACCCATTAGGGTATATTGTCCCCATCTAGAGAATATTCATATTTGTACTTCTTTTCATTTTGTATCTCCCAGGAACTAAGGTGGTCGCGACAAAAAGCCGTAAGGTGGCAGTATATTCGATACACTCAAGAGAAATGAGTGGTCGGTCATGTGTGGGCCGGGTTGCAAGACGTTCTTGTTGAACCCAGTGTATTTGTCTCTAGTGATACACTATCGGTAGGTGGTCCCGTACCTTGTCATAGTTGGAAATCCATTCTCTAATAAGCGCCCGCGGTTTTGATTGTATACTATTTATGTGGAGCGTGAGATGCAAGTGTTCTGCTAGATTCTATTTATTTGTATTTAGACACTATTATAATATCAGAAGATATATATGATTTCAAATAAAGTTTTGGGTTATCGTAAGGTAAAAACCGTCCGTGTTTATGTGTGGATTTGGTCTTACGATTATCCTTTTCTTTCGAAAAGATTTTGAACTACAAAATCAAGTTGGATGATCCCCTTAAACTTAGTGTGTTGTTCTCACTCGGGTTCACCAGACCGACCCGGTATTTGTAATGCTCGGGTTAGCCCGGGTTGTATAGGTCCAGGTTACGAAGTTCAGAAGACTTGCTGGAGGAGTTCAGACGTATCAGTATTTATTCCGCTGTGTATTGTATATGAGGACAGATTATTATAGTTGTCCAGATTGTCTTGACAGATGTACTCTGATTGTAAGTATTATTTCAAGTTTCAATAAAGATTATTTCTATATTATATTTTGTTTCCACTGCGATGTGAGACTCTGATTCTGATGTGTTTCTTCTTCTTATTTCTTCTATTCTAATATTTCTTTCTTACTTATCTCACCCTCTAATTTCTTTCTCATAACGTTCCGGTGTCTTCGATGCTTGAATGTCCGACATGGGGTTTTTGTGTCGATTTTCGGGATCAAATATTCCTGGGTCGTTACATATATTTAGGATGTATGCATTTTATTTTTAAAGGATTAATAAAGAAAAGAGCATTCATATAGAAAGTAACTCTTAGAAATTCATTGCTTTCACAATTTTTTATGATGTATTGCACTTTGCAAAGATATACAGATGGTTGCAAAATTAGATGTACCATGATGGATGTAAATTATGCAAGGAATACAGAATATACCCTTGTTGAATTTTGGGGATAAATTTTTCTAAAGATTAGGAGAATGTAACACCATACATTATTAATAATTAAATAAAAAAAAATAAGTTTGTTAAATTATCAGAATGTGTCTATGGGAGTGGTAGCACTGCGTCCACGGTAATCTTTTGATCAGTTTACTTATATAGTTTGCAGAAATCGGAGTTAAAATGAAGAAGTTATCGTAGACAGAAAATTTAGAAATAATAATAATAATAAATAAGCCAAGTCAACCCTAGAGACAACCCAAAGGTCAACTGCCCATAGGGACTGGTCGAGCCACCTTAGTACCTGGTACAATTTTTCCCAAATACGTAACGGTGACGAGGATTTATTATTTTTTGGTGATGTGGCCAATTTCTATTGGTTGTTTTAGCAATTTGAGTTGACATGGAATGCTCTGATTTGTTGAGTGACGTGGTTGGTCTGCATTTAATCTAAAACTCCTACGGTCATCCCTAGATTGCACTATAAATATACCCTTATACCTTGTTAATTCCTCACAACACAATCTTTTCCTTGCTAGTTTCTCTCTTTTTGAGACGGATATGACCTAATTTTTTCTAAGGAAAGATTTTATAAAATTAAATATTATATAGTCCTACAGAGGCGGGATCTACAACAGCCACAAAGAAGAGCTTAGGAATATGGGTGAGTGAATTTAAATTATATCTTTTTAATAATGATATATAGTATCGTTTAATTCTTAATAATTAGTTTAGTATAGCGTAAATTATTATTATTTACAGTAGTTTATTTCCTGTTATAACTAGGCATAGTTTAATAAGACTTATTTATAGTAGTTTATTTTATGCTGTAATTTGTTAAATTTGATGTAGTTTGTTCAGAATATTCTATAGTAAATATGTATATAAACTGTAAATTTGAGAAATTTATACTTATACGTAGAATTTATTTGTTTAGAATTAAACTTTTTCTTTTGAAAATTGGTTTTCTTTTATTAACTAATAGAATAATAATACATAAGTATGGTTAGCATAGTAACCAGATCAACTTGAAGCAAACATGCATTAAGCCTAGAATATAAAAGGACAAGAAATACAAATGAAGTAACCCTCTTTTCTCTCAATTTAAATTACAATTAAATACCCTGCTCTATAATCAGTTTATTCTCTAAGTCACTTAACAGGATTTCCCCTATTAAGTCCCCAAGATCATCCATACACTAATATAAAGATATCAGTTCAACCAACATTGAAAATATTATTTCTATGTATATATAGCAATATAATAACAATTTAATATTGCGGAATTAATCTCACAAGATAATTTAAATCATAGCCACTTCTTGTGAAATAAATGGGTCTTTCTAATGGAATTCTGCTTAACCTCGAAATTTCCCGTAAGTTTTCGATAAAATCTCTAGATCGAATTACATTCAGAAAATAATACAAAAGAGATTGGGAAATATGGAAGTTGTTTGCCTTGCGGATGTGCACATGTACTGTTCAAGTATGAATTGCTTCCATTAAATTCCTAGTCCATATTTCATATATATAGTAAACTGATCAAATTCTTGAAATACTTGATTTCATATAACAGAACACTTCATATGTCTCATTATGTCATTTGAACAAATACATATCTAAGTTTACGATTAAATGCCTCACCGAATTGGGTTATCTTTAGAAAATAATTTTTGGCATTTTATATTAGGAATTCCTACTTTTACCTATCCCATATGCCAAACCTTTACATAGCTAGGTCATTTCCAGTTTCTATGTGCATTGACCATGATGCTCTAGTGGCAAAGTGCATATATTGAGTTTACATGATTTGCCATTTTAGCATCAGTTTACCATATAAAGATATGGCAAATTTGAATGGATGAATGCACCAAAATGGTATTAACAACCTCATATGTGTGTAGTTTTTCAGAACATATATACTAGCAATTGATATTACTTAATTCATTACTCATAAAATATACGTGTAAGCATACATTTTTACATTCAACAAACATAGCTTAAGCAACTTTACTCACTACATATTTTTCAAAGCATTTAGAAAGTACATCAATTTTTTCAGAGCAACATATATAAGTCTATAAAGACGTACAACAAACACTTTGCAAATTCTTTATTTAAGCATTAGATTACCACTTAAGTTTAGACCCTACAACAGCAATTTCCTTTCACCAAAGCACCATAAATCAGCATCATCTCATCAGCTTACTTATGTCACCTTGCCTGAAAAATTCTTGAGCTGCCTCAATAAAATGAGACACCATATAAGATTGTAAATACAACCAAACAGGGTCAGACAAAGCAGCTTAGTATGAGTATAAATCAATATTTATATATAAAATGTTTACCATAGTTGTGGAAGATAACCATTATTTTTCACATATCAGCAAATAAATGAAATCAACTGATTATCATATAACACTTGCATATGAACCCTAGTCCTCTTAATGCCATGTTACCTATCCCTTGTGTGTTATTTCAACATGAATCCTGGAATGTTCTAACATATTATTAAGTGGGTCACAAACCTATATAACCATGCATTGAACACTAGTGCACACTATGTGGGTCATCACTCAATTATCCCAACACACTAGGGCCTTCAGGGCTTACATTAAGCCAAACCTATCCTCCTCACTGATGATAGATAGATCAATGCAACAAGTGACAAGCACCTAAACTGACCCATTTTCTGTATTACTAGTTAGGAATTTAAACTATATTATCCTAACCTCCCCACACACCCAACCTTATGCATGAAACCCCATCAAAATGATGAATAAACTTGTCTATGAATGTAAACTCATCAGCATAATTTCAATAACACACCATTCATAGTCAAGTCAAACATCCAAACATATATAACAAATATTATGATGGTTTAATAACTATCTTAAATTCAGATGTTCAGGTTACTAAAGTCATATTACTCATTGCCATGAGCATAAGGTAGAGATAATGAGAATATCCCCAATACTCATTGTTTTTTCTTATCAAATATTGAAATTTGACTTAAAGAAATTTACATAGTAAATAGATGAGAACATAAATACTTCAATTGCTCTATTTATCATTTCATTTAAAAGTAAACATAAGTTCAAACCCTCTGGTTCAAGCTGCTTACTCCCAAATAATCAGACCCTACCACATGGCAATGCTTTTATAGATTTTATTATTCTGGATAAGATATATACATACATTTTCTAATTCTACACATTCATGCATACTTAATCAATCCATGAAAATATACAAAGTAAATCATACAATGTAACTAAAACATTAGAATATATTTAATATAGGTTGTCAAAATAGGTCTTATCTCCTTATAAATTGTGAGATATACTCATCAAAATTCTCCCTTCTCTTCACTCAAGGTTTTCCAGCTCTTTTCGATAATTACTATGACTCAATTAGGGGTTAAGCTTTAGAGAAAATATTATTGCATTATTCACCTTAAGGGTTTATCATAGGCTATTTATAACCAGCGTAATCCTAGGGTTTCCTTTTATACAAAATACCAGTATTACCCCTTTAACTTGTATTAAAATATTGTAACTATATTTATTAACAATTGACCCTTCTGTGTATCATTTTTATCACTTTGCATCTTATAGGGTATAAATGGAAAAATTCCTGTCACTCAAATTGTATGATTACATAATGATCCCCTCCTCTTTTATTTCTATTTCCCTTACTCAAAATAGGTTAAATTAGTAGTACATCTGAATAGAATTCTTAAAACATGATTTTCTCCCGGGCATTATTTAAATCTTGGATATGAGTATCACATAATTTGCATGCTACATATTTAACTTCAAAGCTATTGAATACCAATAGTTTTCATCTTTAAAAATATTATTATTCTACACTTTCAGTTCACAACTTCCTATATATTTGTATAAAAAGTTATCATTTGTTTTATTTTATTGTTTATATGCTAACATAATTGTTTTTAATGGTTAAAACTTAGGGTTATCACATACGCCCCTCCTTTTAGTAATTGTGTCCCACAATTTCTTCTTTCCTCTTTCAGAACTCAAAATTAATCAGACTATTCTGATTTATTCCAAACAGTTTGATTCCACGTGTATTAAAATATTTAATACTACACTCCTTTCAAGTATTAATAACTGGACATGCACACATATAAGGCAATCACATAAAAATAAAACAGTTACCCAGAATTAATTAAGATTTTTGCTCCTATTAGAAAATAGTCTTGGATATTTTTCTTTACCTTTTCTTCATCTTCCCATGTGCAATCATTTGCATTCATACTCCACTGCACCTTAACCAGTTTTATGATTTTATTTCTTAATTTCTTCTATTCTATTGCAATAATTCCTATTGGTTCTTTTTCATAACTCAATTTATCTTGATTTTCACCTAAATAGGAGTTTCAAAATAGGCTCTTTGTCACATACCCATATTCTGAGTCGTGATAGATGAAATACACTATATATCCCTTTCAAATCCTCTGGCAACGTTTCCAGAATTTCATAAGGGCCTACATATCTAGGTGATAATTTGCCTTCTTTTCCAAACCTTTACACTTTTCACATTGGGAAAACTTTAAGGAAAACATAATCTCCCACCTTGAATTCTACTGGTCTTCTTCCTTTGTCTGCATAGGGTTTTTGCCTTTCGTGTGAAATTTTTGTTCTATGCCTTATTAACTCAATCTGAGCTAAAGTTTCTTTCATCTGATCTGGTCCAATCAATACTTTCTCCCCTACATCCATCCAACAAGCTTGAGATAAACAAGGCTTGGCATACAGTGCTTCAAATGAAGTCATTCCTATGGTTGATTGATGGCTAATATTATAGGTAAACTCTGCCAAATACAAGTATTCTTCTCAATTGCCATCAAAGTCGAGCACATAAGCCCTAAGGAAGTGCTCCAAAATTTTATTAACTATTTCAGTTTCCCATTAGTTTGTAGGTGATAGGCAGTGCTTAAACATATTTCAGTTCCCATGGCCTCTTGAAAACTGCCTTAAAACCTAGAGGTAAACAATGTATCTCTATCACTAACAACAATTTTAAGTGTACCATGTGACCTAACTACTTCTTTAAGGAATAACCGAGCCAACATACTAGCATTTCTACCTAATCTTACTAGAATAAAGTAGGAGTATTTGGTTAAACTATCCTTTATAACTCATACACCATCATTCTCCCTCTTTTATATAGGAAATCCCATAATGAAATCCATGGAAATGATTTCCCATTTCCACATGGGTACATCGAGTGGTTGTAGCATTCCTGAAGGCTTCTGATAGTCAGCTTTGATTTGCTGGCATGTCAAACATTTTTCCACATGTCTTTCTACATCTCCTTTCATTCCTCTCAACCAATAACTCCTCTTGAGTTCACGGTACATTTTTACTCCACCTTGATGAATGGTATACCTAGGTTTGTGATGTTCATCAATCACTTCTTTCTTTAAATTTGTTAGATCTAGCACATATAGCTTCCTTTTAAATATTAAGTATCCTTTTTCATCCAGTGAAAAAATTTCTACCTTCTCATTATTTATCTTCTGAATTTTTCTCTCTTTCAAATTTGGGTCATGATCTTGCAATGTTCCCACTTTTTCCACCAAAATTGGCCTTGTAGTTATCATGCTTAAGTTCCCACAGCCTTGCATATCAACATATTGACCTACCATTTCCTTGCCTTTGGTTATGATATTTGCTTCACCCAATATAGTCAAATCTTGCCAATTTAGCATGATGCCTACTGAGTGCATCAATCACTTTATTTGCTTTTCCAGTTGTGTATAAAATATCTAAATCATATGCAACTAGAAACTCCACCCATCTACGCTACCTCATGCTTAAATCTTTTTTGTGAAAACAAATATTTAAAGAATTGTGATCAATATATAATACAAATTTTTCTCCAAGAAAATAATGCCTTCATAATTTTATTTCATGCACCACTACTGCAAGTTCAAGATAATGAGTTGCATACCTGATTTCATTTAGTTTAAGTTGTCTAGATGCATAAGTTATTACCTGACCATGTTGCATTAATACATCCCCTAACCCAGTCCTACTAGCATTAGTATAAACCACTAACTCCTTATTCCCTTCTAGAACATGTAATATTAGTGCTTCAACCAATGATTGCTTTAATTTCTCAAAGGCCTGATAACACTTTTTTGTCCAAATAAATGGTTACTCCTTTCTTGTTAGATTTGTTAAAGGTATTGACACTTTTGCAAAATCTTTAATAAACCTACGATAATATCCTACCATGCATAGAAGTGATCTTACCTCAGTCACTGATTTGGGCTTTTGCCATGATTGCACAATCACAACTTTTTGTGGATCTACAGCAATTCTTTTATCAGAGATTTTGTACCCTAATTTTTTTAACTCATGTTGCCAGAAGACACATTTAGAGAACTTAGCTTTTAAATCATGTTGCCTTAATCTAGTCAATACCAAATTCAAATGCTCCTCGTGTTCCTTCTTAGACTGTAAATATATTTATATATCATATATGAATCGTAGAACAAATTTGTCTGAATAATCTTGAAATGTTCTATCCATTAAATCAACAAAATAAAAGGTCGCATTAGTTAATCCAAAGGGATTCACTAAATATTCATACAGTCTATACCTTGTATAATTGTTGTGCATTTTGTACTTTCTTCTTCCACCTTCATTTGATGAAACCCAGAAGCTAAATCCATCCTTGAAAGGACACATTCCCCATTTAATGGATCAAAGAGATCATCTATCCTTGGCAAAGATTTATTTTTAATTGTTACAATATTTAATTTTCTATAATCAATACACATCCTAAGAGAACCATCTTGCTTCTTAATAAAGACCACTTGTGAACCCAACAAGAGCTACTAGGCCTTATGAACCCCTTCTACTCCAATTCCTCAAGTTGCTTCTTTAATTCTATTAGTTCCTTAGGACCCATCCTGTTTGGCTTCTTAATTACTGGACAAACCCCAGGAAGCAACCAGATTTGAAACTCCACTGGTTTTTCTTCAGGACCTCCATTCACTTCATCAAACATGTCTAGATATTGATTGACAATGGGTATATCTTCTAATTTAAACATATCCTCTTTTTCACCTATTACTTAAATGTTTCCTAATCCAATTTCTTTAGTGGATTCACGAATTATAGTGTAACGACCCATATTTTTGACCGTTCAAATTGACAATAAACCACACATGTCGACCCAAACAAATCGCCAACACAGGTAGTTATTTGATAAAGAAGAAAAAGAAAGAAAGAAGAGAAACCAAATCACAGAATCTCACAGCGGAAGGACAACATATAATAAATAAATAGCAGTTAAGGCAGTTGAAATGTATACATTGGTTATAACATTCAAAGATTATCAGAGTTACATATACATACAGCTGTACATAATAAGCAGCGGAAATAATACAGCGGATATACATATGTATAGATAATAGATATACCAAATCTTCGTCTTCGATCTCCAAAACACAGTCATCTTCAGTAACTGCAACGTCTGCTGACCCGAGCGTATTACATAAAAAGAAAACACAACAAACACCCGGATCAGCACTAAATCATCTCATATTAGTCAAATCAAAATATGAAATAACATCAGTGTCATGGGTACAGTAACTCAAGAGATGTTACAGGATTTTTCCATCTCTCAAGGATCCGTTAAACTAATACATACATAATATAGTACGCTATTATGATAGTGTCTATCTAGTAAAGTATAAATACTGAAAATAGCGTAAGCGGGATTACCATATTACCCTTACGCCGTTTATAGGCATCAACAGTCTATACAGTACCGTAAATTCACCGTACTGGTGTTATCAGAGGGTACTCCATAGAAGGCAATGCTAAATCAAAATCGTATGGGCTCGATATGGATATATATATGACAAGGCACTCGAGGAAATGCCCAGGGTAGGATTCTACCAATTGCACTCCCGGACCGGTGGTAACGCATAGCAGCCACTACCGCCCACCTCGGAACACACTCCCATAATCATAAAATTAAATGGGCCCAAATCATCATCGTCATAGTCATATAAATAGCATCGAAGAAGTGTGTCCGATCAAAGGCGCTAACCTCAATTAGTCACGGTATAGCTCCTGTTTTAGTCATTTCAATTCTGACCTGAAGGTCAGGGCTATTTCGTCATCGTTCATCTTCTTCGATTAAATAATCGCCTTCAAGTCATCGTATTCATTCTGGATACGTCATACCGTTCACAGTTGTCAAAGTGGTATCGACACTGACAGAGAGTATGCCTTATGTCGACTCCGGTCTCTTTAACAACCAACGCTTACATCTTTCACATCGGTCGGTTCTTTTATATTTGAAAGGTTCGCTTTCGTATCAAAATATCATATTTTGTTTCGAACCCATTTATATTCAAAATAGAATATACTTTCATATCAAAATATCCCAATCATTCCCAAACCGATTATATTCCAAACTAGAATATATTTCCATGTCATTTTATTATACTCGTATAACATCTCTAAACGACTTATATTCAAATAGAATATCATTTATCTCCAAGATTTCAAATTATCACGGATTCTTATCTCAACTCTATTTGAACCAGCGGTTCAAACTCAAGCATTTCCATTCGAAAGAAATTTATAATTTCAAAAAAATATTTGTAAACTAAATGTTTATATAAAAAAAAAAATAATAATAATAAATTTTTATATAATAAGTATATATAGATGTATATATAGAATATAATAGTTAAGATAAATTAGTAATTTAAATATTATATATATACTTACTTAAAATAAGATTTACTAGAAACCTTTGAAAAATGAATTATAAGGAAATTATTTAAATACAATAGTATTAAGTAAAAGTAATTACTAGTTTTAAAGCTAGAATAATTATTTAGAATCAATGCATAAATATTAAAAATAAATTTCTCAAATCAAAACCTTTCTTCCTTCCAAATTTCAAATACTTGAATTTATCCTCCGGTCTCAACGGAGTTCATAAATTCCCTATCTCGTTTCAACCTCGTTCAAACAACTACTTGATTCAAGAGTTCCGAGATATATATATATTCCAACTGAGTTAAAAATAACTCAGATACCCTTGATTTCTAAATTCCCCAAATTTGATTTCCATAAGAATTTTCCTTCTAATCCAACTCTTATTTTGGAAAGTTTTCAATTCATATTCAAATCCCAGTTTAGATATTTCTATTTTGGTTTGGAAAATTCCTTCACCCCTTTTTATCATCATCCCCGTTCAGAATCTTTAAAGAATTTGAAAATCGAGTATCGACACATTCTTTTAAATGAAATTCTATCAAATAAAATTTCAAATATTAAAATCATTTAACCAACCGATGTCTGTATATAATTATCTATCCAATGGCCAAGTGATTCAATATTTAATTTCTCGATATTTCAGGGATGGATCTATCATTTCAATCCAAATCAGGGTCACAGAGATTTATCATTTCACTCTGTGTTCTTAATTCATTTTATCGATAAATCCCGGGTTCATTAGATGCCCGCAACATCGAGGGTACAAATGAGATTTATCGTCAAAACCAACATGCAATACGATATACTGAATATGGCATAAGCAGTGTCAATCTCAATTCAGTAATAAAATTCAACCAAACATCCATCACATCATTTCATTCAACTGATCAGCATTAACTGTTCCAGGATTAACAAGGGTCCGAATTTCAACTAGAGATTTAAATTAAATTAAATAACTAATCATTTACTTAGATTGCATGTTAACACACTTGCATGTCAAATTTAAACAACACATCAACAATCCAACGCAGCCATGCAACCAAACTTATTTCATAATTTAATTCAATGAATATGGGAATAATTCAGTAATTCGTGAGTGAGAAAATCACTCACCTTTGGGTCCTTAATGGATCGGACGTCCAAAAGAAGCCCAAAATTTCACAGTCTCTAAATGCAACCAAACCAGCGCCAAAACGTCCGCAATTTCTCCACGATCCCAACGCAACAAACCGCGTCCAAATCCGAGTCAGTATGAGAAAGTTATTCACGTTTTAGCGTTTGAAAAATTTGAATATATAAAAAATAAATAAATAAACTCACCCAAACACCTATTGACACGTCAGCACCTGGGTTCCCTTCTCGCGCTCCCATTCTCTTTCTGCTACAGTAACCTACACGCAAAACCCATCAACCTCCCGTCCTTTGACCATCGATTCCACCCTTCTCAGTCCGACTTGAGGCCAGCGATCACTGCCAGACTTAGGCTCAGCTCGACCCGCATCTTCCAGCACCTGACCGGTCGTCGCTGGTGAAACCTATCTCCGCCTAAAGCCAGCCCTAGCTCCGCCGCTTCGAGGCTTTTACCCCCAAATTCCGACGATTCACTTGACCGTATGACCCCTAACCACCATCAAAAGATTCGTATACTCCTCCTCTTCAAAACCCATATCCCTGATTCTTCAATCAAACCCTAAATCGAAAACCCCCAATATCAACCCTAGGATTTCGCGAATCGGAACCTTTGACCAAGATTTTCGGCCAAATGGTGCACTGCATGTTGAAACTGAGAACACCAGTAGCTTCGTACCGTCGAGCTCTTCGTTTTGACATATAATACGCTAGGGTTTGGAGAGATTTGATTTTGAAGTTGAAATTTTTATTTTCTAGGGTTTGGAAAAATTATTTCAGCCATTAGAAAAGAAAAGTGGATGGAGGAAGTAACGTACATGTGAAATGAGCTGATGTGGAGTTAAGTGGGTTTATTTATAGAAAATTATAAGGCCCAAATGTGAGAAATACCCAATTATTCACTTACAATGATTCGTTCACAATTTCTCTTGTACGATCAAACGGTAAGTCGGATTGTAACGCAAATTGGAATCCTAGCATAATTCACCGTTCCGGTTCTGATGGCGCCAGTTTCGTCGAATTCCGAGACAGTCGCCAAAACCGTTAAATTTCACAGCTAATTAAATAAATAAAATATTCAAAAATTCAATTAACTGTTTAAATTCAAATTAAATATTCGTTAAATTCAAATTAAATCCAATTATAACCTAAATAAATTCTATAAATAAATTTCACACATTTTAAATCAAATTTTGATTATTTAAATCTCTGATTTGAATTTCAGTTATAATTCAACCATTTAAAATTCCACCATTTCAAATTAAATTTGAATTTCCATCATAACCCAAATAACTCAAATTTATTAATTAAATAAAATGTAAATTTCCAAATTGCCCCAATTCTAAGTATAAACTAAATCTAAAACTATTTATACTCCACTCAAATAGTCATCATTATTATAATCGACAAAATTTGATTTTTATCCAATATTATTCAGTTTTATTTATTTAAAATTTGAAAATTAAATATACAGAAAATATGGGATGTTACATTCTCCCCCACTTAAAATCTTTTCGTCCTCGAAAAGAGAACGAACGATATTAAACATATATCCATTTTAAACTCATACTTAAAATAGTATCTACAAAATAAGTATATAGTTGTCAAACTCATAAAATTTTCTAACTCCCGAAATCACGGAAAATTTCGGCAGCATCTCCTTTGCACGGAGAGGTCCGGAAAATCACAATACATATAAAAACTCAATTATACCTCTCATCACATGATGAGGCATCCCAAAAATGGGGAAAATACAAAAGGAAAAACTCCCAAAACAACATAATCCCCAAAACGTACCTCTTTTTGCGTTTATATGCAATCTATTTATCTTTAGCACTTAGCATTTATCGCAAGCGAGCTCCGAAGCGTAGTGCGACTTTCTTACACCTGCTACATACTCACATACACGTAAGGATTAAGAACATATACCATAAATAGCAAGCGTATAAAACTTACCCAACATATACTAAGCATTTCAATCTCAAAACCAAAATACTCATAACAGGTCAGCGAACAAATCAAGGTTTATCACCCATTAGATGTTTGAATTTGACTGAAGCACACTAGGAAAAAGTTGTAGAATCTGTTTCAGGCTTTCCGAATTGTCCGGATTTTTTGAATTCTTATTAATCATTCAAAAGTTATGACAGTTTTAGTGAAGGCGAACGCCTCAGCCCATACACTGAAAATACAGACCTGAAATGTTCTATCCAGTTTTTAGCCCTCTAAACATCAGAATTTGACTCATCATATTAAGAGAAAGTTTTAGTTTACATTCTGGCCTTTCCGAATTGTACTTGCACATCAAAATCCGATACTCGGTTAGAGAGTTATGGTCAAAACAATATCGATATTCAGTTCAGATTTTTATTTTCTGCGCATACGACTTTGACTAAATCTTAAATTTCAACATGTAGGCTTGAAAAATCTGATGAGGCTCTATTCATGACAATTCTAGTTCAGATTCTAAGGTTTCTGAAAAATCCAGAATCGCCCGATTCTGATCATCCATACAAAAGTTATGCTCATTTTGTTTCAGCTTATTGAATACTTCAAATTTACGCATCAACATTGACTCATTTATTTTGGAACTTCCAACTTTCGGATTCTAAATTTCCTAATTTTATAAGTCTTCATCATTCCAAAACTAGTGGTCACTTCTTTATTTAAGAAATGAATTCATATTCATTTGCTTATTCAATCTCGATATATTTCTATTCGCTTCATTTTCAAGCATTCAATTTCAAACAACATTGAATTCTTTTTAATGTTTCCAACCAACTCGATTTAAATAAAACATAATTTCATAAATATAAATTAAGTTGCCACTTCATTACTTATTCAAAGTTACTTTATCCTTTGCGTTGAATAATATCTTGTTTACCCACATTAGCTTAACCATTCACTTGAACTAGTTCGAATTCATTTATTCTGAACTAGTTCAAGTTCATTCACATTCACTCCTTTCACTTATGTCTGCATCTCACTATTCTTATGTTGGTACTTCCTTCATATATTAACCACTCTCTTCTTCACCTATCTAAATTTAATCTTCTTAGTTCAAAGTCCTTCCGATATTCTAATTTAACAAATTAGACTTGGTTTACATTTTTATCACCTTATCTCATATTCTAAACCTCAAGTTTATTTCAGTTGCTCCCTCATTTGGGTTAACTTCGAATCTATATAACGGGTTAAGGTTCGTCATGGTTTTATATAAACCATTTTTTTTTTATTTCATCCCGTTTGTTAACTCTACTTGACTCGCCTACTCATCACTTACTAATGTGAGTCAAATTTTTCTTATATAACCAAAGTTCTGTATTGGTTCTAGACTGACTTATTAAAAGTTTCCAAGTCGATTTCATTTTATTGAATCCATCAACTCGAACTACGATTTCCCAAATTCTGATTTAGAATTCATTAACTGTTATTACTCCGTATAAGCCAATTTTATAGTTGCACCATATTATTCATGTTTGGCACTTCGATTCAAATCTTAATCATTTTCTCTCATCCATTAATTTTCTTTTTATTTCAAGTAGATCCATAATTTTAGTTAAATCAATGTTGTTCATGATTTAAATTTAGACTTAGTCTCCAATCATCACTACTCACTTCCTTAAGTTAAACCTTTTATAAGATTTCCATTTCTAGACTTATATATTAATAAAGTATATATGAATATATAAATTCCATAGCGCTATTTCTAAACTTTAATTTAGTCATAACTTACCATTTATAAAGTAAAAACTAAATTTCTTACATTCATCAGAAAGATATGATCATTTCGATCCTAACGTTTCTTGTTTTATTCAATTCTGACTTATATTGAATTTTATATATTTTCCCAAAGTTAAAGATCGAATTTCCAAACTACCGCGCCGTTTCAGGCTCGTATTATATAAATTTATAAATTTCGAACTCAAGTTTCGTTTTAATAAATTTATAGTTATCATTAGTTAAAGTAAACTAAACGCTTGATCCCGGTTTTGCAAATCAAGTTCAAAATGACAAACATATATACTTATATTATTTTATAAACCATACTATAGGAAATTTCAAATCCGAACTTTTAATTTGAGCAAGAAATTTAAATTCTGGGTTTACATTTAAATTCAACTTTAAATATCATAAACTAATACCTTTATATAAAATTTATACAACTATGGGTTAAATCCAAAATTCTTTGTCAAAACAAAATATAATAATCATTGAGTGGTCTCTCCCCCACTTAAACTCTTCAAAATAAACATTGATAATGCGTGCACTCATTACCAAGACTATTCTAAGGTCCAAGGAGGAATTACACTCATTTCGGTAAAAAAATTCTTTTGAAAACTATTCCTCGGAACTATTTCTATAATATGATACTATTTTAAAACTTTGGCGAGACTATTTCGAAAGCACCCAGGATCAAGTTTCAAGTTCCTTTCCATTTTATTGCAAATTGTCTTGCAGCCAATTTGATTTAAAGGTATCCTTTTATTTCAAATACTTTCTAACCATTTAATTCCTTATTAGATTTATTATTGAATCAATCATAATAGATAATAACTTAATATTATTACCTACTAAAGACCGAATGTTTATACACTTAAAACTAATAATAGTATATATAATATATATATAATATAATCGAAAACCATATTATGTCAATTCATTCTATTCGATTATTTATAAATTCCTATCGATACGATGGCGTCCCATATATCGACCAGAACCCATAAATATTCAACAGAACAAGCCAACACAATGAAACTATTTTTATATCAAAAATACAAGTACGCTCTCTCATATCACTCAAACTCATTCTAGGGCACTACTAACCCTATCTCTAATGAGTTTATTCCCAACAGAGCCAGGGTTATCGCCAACCATCGCTCTGATACCAACTGTAACAACCCATATTTTTGACCGTTCAAATCGACAATAAACCACACATGTCGACCCAAACAAATCGCCAACACAGGCAGTTATTTGATAAAGAAGAAAAAGAAAGAAAGAAGAGAAACCAAATCACAGAATCTCACAGCGGAAGGACAACATATAATAAATAAATAGCAGTTAAGGCAGTTGAAATGTATACATTGGTTATAACATTCAAAGATTATCAGAGTTACATATACATACAGCTGTACATAATAAGCAGCGGAAATAATACAGCGGATATACATATGTATAGATAATAGATATACCAAATCTTCGTCTTCGATCTCCAAAACACAGTCATCTTCAGTAACTGCAACGTCTGCTGACCCGAGCGTATTACATAAAAAGAAAACACAACAAACACCCGGATCAGCACTAAATCATCTCATATTAGTCAAATCAAAATATGAAATAACATCAGTGTCATGGGTACAGTAACTCAAGAGATGTTACGGGATTTTTCCATCTCTCAAGGATCCGTTAAACTAATACATACATAATATAGTACGCTATTATGATAGTGTCTATCTAGTAAAGTATAAATACTGAAAATAGCGTAAGCGGGATTACCATATTACCCTTACGCCGTTTATAGGCATCAACAGTCTATACAGTACCGTAAATTCACCGTACTGGTGTTATCAGAGGGCACTCCATAGAAGGCAATGCTAAATCAAAATCGTATGGGCTCGATATGGATATATATATGACAAGGCACTCGAGGAAATGCCCAGGGTAGGATTCTACCAATTGCACTCCCGGACCGGTGGTAACGCATAGCAGCCACTACCGCCCACCTCGGAACACACTCCCATAATCATAAAATTAAATGGGCCCAAATCATCATCGTCATAGTCATATAAATAGCATCGAAGAAGTGTGTCCGATCAAAGGCGCTAACCTCAATTAGTCACGGTATAGCTCCTGTTTTAGTCATTTCAATTCTGACCTGAAGGTCAGGGCTATTTCGTCATCGTTCATCTTCTTCGATTAAATAATCGCCTTCAAGTCATCGTATTCATTCTGGATACGTCATACCGTTCACAGTTGTCAAAGTGGTATCGACACTGACAGAGAGTATGCCTTATGTCGACTCCGGTCTCTTTAACAACCAACGCTTACATCTTTCACATCGGTCGGTTCTTTTATATTTGAAAGGTTCGCTTTCGTATCAAAATATCATATTTTGTTTCGAACCCATTTATATTCAAAATAGAATATACTTTCATATCAAAATATCCCAATCATTCCCAAACCGATTATATTCCAAACTAGAATATATTTCCATGTCATTTTATTATACTCGTATAACATCTCTAAACGACTTATATTCAAATAGAATATCATTTATCTCCAAGATTTCAAATTATCACGGATTCTTATCTCAACTCTATTTGAACCAGCGGTTCAAACTCAAGCATTTCCATTCGAAAGAAATTTATAATTTCAAAAAAATATTTGTAAACTAAATGTTTATATAAAAATAATAATAATAATAATAAATTTTTATATAATAAGTATATATAGATGTATATATAGAATATAATAGTTAAGATAAATTAGTAATTTAAATATTATATATATACTTACTTAAAATAAGATTTACTAGAAACCTTTGAAAAATGAATTATAAGGAAATTATTTAAATACAATAGTATTAAGTAAAAGTAATTACTAGTTTTAAAGCTAGAATAATTATTTAGAATCAATGCATAAATATTAAAAATAAATTTCTCAAATCAAAACCTTTCTTCCTTCCAAATTTCAAATACTTGAATTTATCCTCCGGTCTCAACGGAGTTCATAAATTCCCTATCTCGTTTCAACCTCGTTCAAACAACTACTTGATTCAAGAGTTCCGAGATATATATATATTCCAACTGAGTTAAAAACAACTCAGATACCCTTGATTTCTAAATTCCCCAAATTTGATTCCCATAAGAATTTTCCTTCTAATCCAACTCTTATTTTGGAAAGTTTTCAATTCATATTCAAATCCCAGTTTAGATATTTCTATTTTGGTTTGGAAAATTCCTTCACCCCTTTTTATCATCATCCCCGTTCAGAATCTTTAAAGAATTTGAAAATCGAGTATCGACACATTCTTTTAAATGAAATTCTATCAAATAAAATTTCAAATATTAAAATCATTTAACCAACCGATGTCTGTATATAATTATCTATCCAATGGCCAAGTGATTCAATATTTAATTTCTCGATATTTCAGGGATGGATCTATCATTTCAATCCAAATCAGGGTCACAGAGATTTATCATTTCACTCTGTGTTCTTAATTCATTTTATCGATAAATCCCGGGTTCATTAGATGCCCGCAACATCGAGGGTACAAATGAGATTTATCGTCAAAACCAACATGCAATACGATATACTGAATATGGCATAAGCAGTGTCAATCTCAATTCAGTAATAAAATTCAACCAAACATCCATCACATCATTTCATTCAACTGATCAGCATTAACTGTTCCAGGATTAACAAGGGTCCGAATTTCAACTAGAGATTTAAATTAAATTAAATAACTAATCATTTACTTAGATTGCATGTTAACACACTTGCATGTCAAATTTAAACAACACATCAACAATCCAACGCAGCCATGCAACCAAACTTATTTCATAATTTAATTCAATGAATATGGGAATAATTCAGTAATTCGTGAGTGAGAAAATCACTCACCTTTGGGTCCTTAATGGATCGGACGTCCAAAAGAAGCCCAAAATTTCACAGTCTCTAAATGCAACCAAACCAGCGCCAAAACGTCCGCAATTTCTCCACGATCCCAACGCAACAAACCGCGTCCAAATCCGAGTCAGTATGAGAAAGTTATTCACGTTTTAGCGTTTGAAAAATTTGAATATATAAAAAATAAATAAATAAACTCACCCAAACACCTATTGACACATCAGCACCTGGGTTCCCTTCTCCCGCTCCCATTCTCTTTCTGCTACAGTAACCTACACGCAAAACCCATCAACCTCCCGTCCTTTGACCATCGATTCCACCCTTCTCAGTCCGACTTGAGGCCAGCGATCACTGCCAGACTGAGGCTCAGCTCGACCCGCATCTTCCAGCACCTGACCGGTCGTCGCTGGTGAACCCTAGCTCCGCCTAAAGCCAGCCCTAGCTCCGCCGCTTCGAGGCTTTTACCCCCAAATTCCGACGATTCACTTGACCGTATGACCCCTAACCACCATCAAAAGATTCGTATACTCCTCCTCTTCAAAACCCATATCCCTGATTCTTCAATCAAACCCTAAATCGAAAACCCCCAATATCAACCCTAGGATTTCGAGAATCGGAACCTTTGACCAAGATTTTCGGCCAAATGGTGCACTGCATGTTGAAACTGAGAACACCAGTAGCTTCGTACCGTCGAGCTCTTCGTTTTGACATATAATACGCTAGGGTTTGGAGAGATTTGATTTTGAAGTTGAAAATTTTATTTTCTAGGGTTTGGAAAAATTATTTCAGCCATTAGAAAAGAAAAGTGGATGGAGGAAGTAACGTACATGTGAAATGAGCTGATGTGGAGTTAAGTGGGTTTATTTATAGAAAATTATAAGGCCCAAATGTGAGAAATACCCAATTATTCACTTACAATGATTCGTTCACAATTTCTCTTGTACGATCAAACGGTAAGTCGGATTGTAACGCAAATTGGAATCCTAGCATAATTCACCGTTCCGGTTCTGATGGCGCCAGTTTCGTCGAATTCCGAGACAGTCGCCAAAACCGTTAAATTTCACAGCTAATTAAATAAATAAAATATTCAAAAATTCAATCAACTGTTTAAATTCAAATTAAATATTCGTTAAATTCAAATTAAATCCAATTATAACCTAAATAAATTCTATAAATAAATTTCACACATTTTAAATCAAATTTTGATTATTTAAATCTCTGATTTGAATTTCAGTTATAATTCAACCATTTAAAATTCCACCATTTCAAATTAAATTTGAATTTCCATCATAACCCAAATAACTCAAATTTATTAATTAAATAAAATGTAAATTTCCAAATTACCCCAATTCTAAGTATAAACTAAATTTAAAACTATTTATACTCCACTCAAATAGTCATCATTATTATAATCGACAAAATTTGATTTTTATCCAATATTATTCAGTTTTATTTATTTAAAATTTGAAAATTAAATATACAGAAAATATGGGATGTTACATATAGTAATTCTTTTGTTATTTGGGTTTATAAAAAATATTGTGAATTCTTCCAAATTTATAACTACTTTGTATTTTTGCAACCAATCTACCCCAATAATATTCTAATTCCTAGATAATTTAACACATGTAGATCTTCTTAAAATACATGTCCCCCTATACTCAATTTTATACGTATGCATTTCATCCCTAAATCACATGAACCGCCTATAGGAATTTTTATAAATAGAAGTCAGTCTACATATACACAAACTAGTTTTAATTTCTGGACTATATCATGTGATATTGTGACGACCCCAAATCCCATACAAACGGAGACAAGGGTTATCTTTGGAATATAACACATAAACAGATAATAGCAGAACAGAAATAAATAAATACACCAGATAATGAACAATAGGATATACTATATAAACGTAATCATCAGAGTTACACAGTATACAGGATCATACTTAGTACAAATACAGTTCAGCTATAAATAAATGTCTACAGCGGAAATAAACAAAATATGTACAATAGGAGCTGAACATCATAAAAAGAGATAAATAATAGAATCCATCTTCAGCTCCAGCTATCCAGAAAGAACCAGCTAAACCTGAATACAAGGCTGCCCATGTAGAAAAAGGGGCACCCGAGTTTGAAAGTGAAACAAACTACGAGTCAGTCATGGGACTGGTATGAGAAATTTACTCAACACATTTATAATATGGCTAATCACAGGACCACGCCCTTTCGTGGAACGGGTTTACTCCATTAGATTGCCAGTGCTTTAAAACAAATCTTTCTTTTAAACATCGCAATGCTTTTTATAAAAATGAAGCCATTATAAGACTCAGTTCCCATCACACAATGCAATGCAAACCGGAGGATAGAGTTTTACCTTATAATGGCCAAAATATGATTGATACGAATAAAACAAAAGCATTTGATATTATTACTAGTGTTTATATGTTTCAAAAACAATTTCAATCATAACTATCAACCATAGACGGCATGGGTACCATATATCATGTCGCCATATATATATATACAATCAAAACCGCACGATGTCGTATTTGGAAATTGGATTTCCATCATGAACCAAGGCAAAAGATAGTCCTTACCGAATTCGAGACTACCTAGACCAAGTCTCAGGATCAGAGCTCGAGTGACCCTTGGATCGTCAGGGCCGGTCCACCGATGTGGATTAAAATTCCTAGACACTGCGTTTCCCCGCCCTTTGGGGCGTAAACGAGCCAACGAATGACTCCATCGGACCCGGATCGTCCGATCTAACCGAGGCGCCTCTCAACAGCAACAACCACATAAGTCAAACTCGTCAGGGCATGTAAAACCACTGACGCCACTTCTAGCTAGGAAGAAACGTAGGCCCTCCCTGATGTCCTCTCCCGTTTTTGGCTCATACCGGGGTGTGAAGCTCGCGAATTCACGTTATACACAAAGCTGCGCCACACAGGCGGTGCTTTGATCATCTCCGCAAGACCTTGCTTTTCAACAGAAGCCCTGTTCATTTGCCACTTAGGCATGCCAAACTAGCAATTCATGCCATGCGACTGATGTCCATCGATATACAACCTCCGAGCTCGTGCGTTTCAGAGAAGGGCGTTTAGCAAAAGAATAAATTCTCCACCGCCAAACAGATGTATATTTAATAGAGATCAATCAACACAGAATAAAATCCAATGTCAGACACACAGTCCATTTACAAGTCCGTTCTGGGTCTGAACGAAACCGGAGGCACTATATACCTCGCAAACCCATCGACCACCACGTACGTCTGGACGATCACCACTCATTATCCATATTTCGGAATGCCTCCGAATCAGGACCTCGGTTACCATCCAAACGAGGTGAAGATCTCCGCTCTTCGACCACCGTCTTCATCTTCGATTTCTTATCGTCGATTCAGTTATTTAGAATGGGATAAACCTGGTCTTTCTGAGCAACTCACGTATATAATAAACAAGTGCAACACTAAAATATACACGCATCATTTCAATTCATTAGTCACTAACCGTCAATCAGTAAGAGAACGATTTCCCAAATATTAACCCCGAAGGCCAAAACCAACATCAGATCAATACCCAAGAAACTATTCGACTTAGCCAACCTTCAGTTAATTTCTAAATTTACATCCATATTGTTTATAATATTTTATAATGATTTATTGCTATTTTATTTATTCTAAAATAGTCATTTTATTCAAAACGACGCTTCGGGCCATAACGCGACCATGGCGCTGTTTTTCTTCAGATTTGAATTAAACATTCCAGACAATCCAACCATTGGATTTTTACAAAGTTTGTGTCGTTGGAAAGATATTTCTAAAGCGAACCCAACGGTTGTGATTTCAGGAAAATCCGATGGTCGGATCTCCCGTACTAATCATTTGAAATCACGGTTTCAAAATACGAACTGCAGCGTCGTTATTCGATTAAATAAATATATATATATATATATAATCGTTTCTGGCGCTGTTTTTCTTCAGATTTGAATTAAACATTCCAAACAATCCAACCGTTGGATTTTTACAAAGTTGTTGCCGTTGGAAAGATATTTCCAAAGCGAACCCAATGGTTGTGATTTCACGAAAATCCGATGGTCGGATCTCCCGTACTAATCGTTTGAAATCACGGTTTCAAAATACGAACTGCAGCGTCGTTATTCGATATATTTCAATTCTATTTAAATATATATATCGATTATTCGATTTCAAAACTATATTCTTTTCATACATTTGATAAAAATGATATTTTTATCTAACTGTCTTCTATTTCAACATTTCACTATTTTTAACAATTCATGTATATAATAAAAATATGATTTTTTATTGTAAAACAATTCATTTCAATACTCTATTATTTTATATAGTTCATATAGGTAATAAAAATAGGATTTTTATTATAACACAATTTATTTCAAAACGAGATTATTTTACATAGTTCATATAGATAATAAAAATATGATTTTTATTATAAAACAATTTATTTCAAAATATGAATACCATTCAACACATGAATTTCAATTCAACGAATGAATATCGATTCAACACATGAAGGTTTCCTATAGTTTGTATATGTAGATACAAAGGTGATTTTTATATTTAAAACACGAATACCATTCAACACATGAATTTCAATTCAACGAATGAATATCGATTCAACACATGAAGGTTTTCTATAGTTTGTATATGTAGATACAAAGGTGATTTTTATATTTAAAACACGAATACCATTCAACACATGAATTTCAATTCAACGAATGAATATCGATTCAACACATGAAGGTTTTCTATTCAACGAATAAATATAGTTTCAACAAATGAAAATAATTCAAACACATGAATATTATTCAAAATTTCGACAGCATAACGGCAGGGTAGTTAAAACTGGGACCGTCCCTAGTACGGCTCGTCGCTCTACCTTAAAACCTCGCGGTTTTTGACAATGGAGATCATGCATCTAGTTCGCATGCAGGCGGCATGTATATATTTATTTCATTTCCACAAACTAATCCTATGTGGTTTCTACCAAATATTTCTCAACCATAAACGGGTATTTTTCAACCACAATCAATCAATATCAACCACAAACAATCCCAATCAACCATTCGCTATCAATCAATTTTCACACCAATCACAACCAATAAATATCGTCCAAGGTTTGTGGACGAGGGGCGTGTATATATATATATATATATATATATATATATATATATAGCAATTCACTTCTATTTCAACACATATATAATTTTTACAACGCATATACAACTTATACATCGAACGTACAACTTATACAACGCTTATACAAGAGGTGTACAACGCTTATATAACTCATACACCGATCATATAATTTATACATCGTCGTTTTCCATATCGTTTATAAATTAGAAATCTCACATTGGGTTCCACTCCACCAAAAATAGCAGAAGGCTCAGAAAAATATGCGGTCTCTTCTAAAATGTAGAAGACGTCCACACGGTCACGATGTTTCCTGTTTCATCGAATTTCGTCAAGAAACGAAAAAGATATGATTTTTTAAAGTTTGCAACGGTTTAAAGGTGTTAAAACAGTTGAAAATAAAATAAGCCGTACCTCAGCTGAAAGGTTCAAAACTAGGTTTGCAATTTTCGATCAAACCATGAATCGATAGGAGGATCGGCCGATGTAGCGACGAAGAGGGGGGAGACGCGCGTCTGCGCGCGGTGGTGGGGGCACACTCGGTGGCGCCAGGCGATGGCGGCGGCGGATTGAAGTCGCCGACTTCAGAACGTCGATTCTCCCTCCACAGGCCATGAAAAATTCCAAACTTTATATGGATTTGAAGATCTCGAGAAGATCTTCAAAAAGTTCAACTGTGGCACTAGCTAATTCGGCGTGGATTGACCGGAAAATGAGGGGGAAGGTTTCGAGTGGTTTCAGTCGTTCATCGGGGAGAGAGAAAAGGAATTTTCTTTTTTTTTATTTTAAAAAAAATATGATTGGCCGGGGAAGTTTTAAAGGGATTTTCTGACACGACCACCAATCTAAACCCAACGACTATCATCCCTAACGTTTTACCCCCATTTCGAAAACAATGGGATATGTTTCGTAGGCCCATTCGACTGTTTCAGTCAGTTTTCCTTCAAATTAAAATATAAAACATTCAATATTTGATTTGAATGTGCATTTCAATTTGCCAGGGCCACAAACTGATTCGAAAAATTCCAGAAAAATAAATCTGGCTATGTTTTGACGATGCGGTCCCAACAAAACCAGTTTCGTCGAATTCTGAGACCGTTTGCAAAAAGGCCCATTTCTGGTCGATCCAATTTAACTGTAATTGACCAAAACACGTTTTCCTTTGCCACGCTCACATACTAGCTTCAAAAATTATGAAATTTGAAACCTAACAATAACTTCACATTCCGGATCCAACAAAATTGGTTTCGTCGAATTCCAAGGTTGTATGCAAAATGGCCAATTTCACGGGCTATATAAATTCCATAACACCTTTCTGAAAATTCATTTGGCCATAACTTTTGCTTTTCGCTATGAAAATTCAATTTTTCAGATTCGTTAGAAAGGTATTCACTAACAGATTTAAATATTTTTGGTTTCGCTCAAATCCGTTTTTTTGCACCCGGTACAGCCCGACAAAGTTTGAATTCAAATTTTGAAACTACAGCGCCATTTCAGGCCTTGTTTATAATTAGAATTAATTATATTCGTTTTCAATTGTCGATTCAAACTCAGTTTTTATCGCTATTATTTAAAATATTTATTTTAAATATTTAAAATCCATTATTTTAGCCAATTAAATTTTTTTAAATTGGTTCATATTTTCTGGGTCGTTACGGATATTAAAGAATGTGCAGCCCCTGTGTCATAAACTACAGATACTGGTAAGGTTTCAATGAAGAGTATATCTTCTACTTGACCAGGTTATTCTTCATGCCTTTTTGCACCTTCTTTTCCTTCCAAAGCTCCTACTTTATCTAGTTTCTTTGGTTTTGGAATATACTTTCTAAGATATCTTTCCTTTCCACAGTTAAAGCACTTAAATGCTACTACTATACCAGCCGTACAGGAAGTCCTCATATTCCCCTTCTTAGCATAATTACAATAAAAAAATTCTTCTTAGCTTCATAAGTTGTACCACCCTCCATGTAATAACCTGGAAAATGCGAGCCAATTTAAAATTTTTATTTTGGCAATTTTAGCGAAGTTTGAATATTTAAAATGAATTATTTTAAATAATATCGACGAGAAATTTATTTTGAATAGAATAGAACGTATATATTTATATACGTCGTCGTTAGAATATAAATATTTATTTATAATTATAAAAGGAATTGAATATGGCGCGGTAGTTCGATAATTCGATTTAGAATTTCAATTGAATGTACCGGGTGCAAAATAAACCGAATTTTAGCGAAACTAAAAATATTAGAATCTATATGAAAATATCTTTCCAACGAATCCGAAAAATTGAAATTTCATAGCGGGAATCAAAAGATAAGTCCAGTTGAAAATTCAGAATAGTCGCTATGGAATTCTAGCCCTTAAAAATGGAAATTTTGCAAACGACCTCGGATTTCGACGAAACCACTTTTGTTGGATCCGTGATGTCAAGTTATTGCTAGGTTTCAAATTTCATAATTTTTCGAATCAATATGTGAGCGTGGCAAAGGAAAACGCGTTTGACCAGTTTTAGTTGAATTTAATCGACTGGAAAATGGCCATTTTTCAAATGGTCTCAGAGTTTGATGAAATTAGTTTTGTTAGGACCGTATCGTCAATACAAAGCTAGAAAATATTTTTCTTGAATTTTTTGATTTATTATGTGGATCCGGTAAATTGAAATGTGCGTTCAAATTCAATATATAGAGTTATATTTTGATTTTGACGGAAAATGATCGAAACAGTCGAATCGGCCTACGGTACATATCCCATTGTGTTCGGAATGGGGGTAATTAGCTATGGACGACAGGCGGTGGGTCTCGTTTTGAGGTCGAAATAAAAAGTTGCTTTTTGAAAATAAAAAAATTAAATATATATAAATATCTCATCCCCCCTTTTCACTTTCACTTCAGTCAAAATAAAATAAAAAAAAAACAAAACGACGAAGAGGGGGAAGGCGCGATTCGCCGCCGCCACCCGCCATCGACCGACCGCAACCTCCCCAGCCTCCGCTCCACATTCCCTCCTCCAATCGAAGGCCCTTTCCTCCCCTCCAGCTCCGTACGAGACCACTCCATAGCCATGTTGCCACCGTGGACCCCTGCTACGCCTGCGACAGCACCGGACCACCCCACCACGACCGGCGCAACCTCCTCCGCCTCCCCTGACGTAAGCGTCGCAGTGGAACCCCTCTTCGCAAAAAAGTAAAATTGTAAGTTTAATATTTATTTTATTTAACTTTTTATTTTTCTTCTATATGTTTAGCTTTAAAAAAAAATCACTTTTTTCATAAATATAAATACAAAGATGAAGTTTTCATATGAATTCTTTTTATTTAAAAATATGATTTTTATATAAGAATTAGCGCTATGAAGATATGAACTTTATTTTATAATGAGATAGCAAAAAGAAAAGATTCTATTTTCATCCTTGTAAAGATTTGATCCTTATTCTTATAAAGATTAGATTTTTACATGCGAGCAGGTGAGATTTTTATATGCAAAGAGATGAGATTTTTAGAATATAAAAATATGATTTTTATATTTTTAGAATAATAAAAATGTTATTTTTATTTATTTATGAAGAGTAATAAAAATATAATTTTTATTATAGCACTGACGAGATAAAAATAAAATTTTTATGATGGAAGTAGCGGTGCAAAGGAGTGATTTTTACAAATGTAGCAGAGATATAAAAATACGACCTTTATATATAAAAATGTGATTACTATAGAGAGAACGGCGAGAGAAAAATAGAATTTTTATCTATATAGTAGTGATGTAAAAATAGAATTTTTATCCATATAAAGCGAATTAAAAATGTGATTTTTATATACATAGCAACAATATAAAAATGTGATTTTTATATATGTAGTGAATACGGGCAACGAAAGTGAGAAAAGGCGAGCACGACGAAGATTCCTTCATATGAAGAGTCGTGGCGTTGGTTTAGCTAGTCGGTGAGAACTTCTCACTTTTAATTTTATTTCTAGTTGAAATATATACTAGGATGCAGACGGTGTTAAGTAGCACCCAACATCCGTCATCCACAAACCATGGACGGCTTGTATGCTTATTTGATTTTGATGTGCAGTTGATTGTGTGATGTGATGTGAAATGAAATAAAATATTTATATAACTAAAAATATTTTATAGTTGAAAATAGAATTTTTAACGTGTATATGAAATAAATATTTATAAACAAATCGGACGGTTTGTTTATATACACACATTTGACTGATATTGATTAGGATGATAAATTTTACACATCGCCCAACTACACAAATAAAATCTATGTTTGATTGTTTGAAACCCCACACAGGTATTGGGATGATACATGACATACACTAATCCCAATAATTAGTTGTATGTCTATTGATTGATTGACAGACTGTTACGAGCATTAAATATTTTTATTGGATGCTTATACAGTGTAGAATGCACTTTGGATGATGGTTGATTATTTGTCATTGTTGATATATACATGCATTGTATGGAAATCCATAGAAATAAAATCTATGGTAATTGATTGGGCCTCATTCCAGTTTTGAAATAAAATATTTGAAGAGAAATATTTGAATAAAATATTTGAGAAGAAATATTTGAAATGAAATATTTGAATAGAATATTTGAAATTGAAATATAAAAAGCCATGTTGATTAGATATGCGCTATTTTGACGAGAACGATATTTATATCGATTATATTCGTTTTTATAATGAGTATTGAAAAGTGATTTCAGAATCGAATATTTTCAAATGAAGTTCGAATTAAATTGAATTGAAACGAATTAGAATTCGAATTGAATTGAAACAAATTAGACTACGAATTGAATTGAAAATAAAATGAATTCGAATCGAATTGAAATTGAATGGAAATCAATTTGAAATGAATTCTAATTGAAAATGGATAGAATTGAATTCGCATTGAAATTGAATAGAAATGAATTCGAATTGAAATTGAATTGAATTGAAAACGAACTGAAACTGAATTAAAAATCGATTTGAATTGAAATCAATTTGAAATGAATTTAAAACGAATTTATAAGGAAAAATTCAATTTTGATTTGAACTGAAGTTGAAATCGTTTCGAAAATGAATTTAAAACGATATATAAAATACGTTTTAAAAGGAAATCGATGAAATATATGTATTACATATTATATATATATTGGCCTGAATAGAACGCGCCGCGCCGTGGCAGTTCTCGAATATCGGCCATTGACTTCGAATGGATATTGCGGGAGATCCAACCGTCGGATTCTCCTAAAACTGGAACCGTTGGATTCGTATCGAAAAAGGATTTCTAACAAATATTAGAAATTTGAAATCAAACCGTTGGATTTGGAATTATGTCCAAATCAAATTTGGAAAAGGTCGCTGTAAGTGCAGTTCGATGGCCATTGATGGAAATCGACTGTGCGGGCCTTGATAAAATTATTAAAAATATCAATAATTTGTGTAGAATCATAAGAAATGATTTGTGAAGAATTGGGATGAAAAACTCCATATTTGAAAAGATAAAAATAGATTTTTATCGAAATGAACTAGTTTTGAACTAGAATTATAATTCTATTTATTTTTAAAATAAATAAAGTGGATTTGAAATGGTTTTGAAAATAAACAGAATTTCCAATAATTGAATTGGAATGGATTTGAATCGAAATTATCTTCAGAATATTTCGATGTTGGATTTCGTGAATATGCAGATATTGTTATGGGAATTTGAAAGATATATTTATATCGTTATCTCCTATACGATATTTGTTGGTCGTAGAATTGGATATTGAATATAAGCCGATATATTTTCTATACAGAGCCTTATATTTAATGTCAAATGTGATTTGGGTTTGTCATGAACGGTGTCTTCATTAACACGGTTCTCTAACCCAGTTGAGAAAAAGATTAAATCTTTCTATTTAGATTTAATGAAGTGTACCAATTAAATAATATTAATTGGAATTGAATTTAAATTGGTTTTTTGGTTTATCGCGAGCGGTGTTTTGAGTATCACCTGTTCTTTAACCCAATTAACAATAGAAAGTTATTTTGGGTTTATCGTGAATCGTGTTTTAGGTGACATTGGTTCTTTAACCCAGTTAAAAACAGGATATTGATTTTTGAGAAGATTAAAACTAAGTGTAGTTTTAATGAATCTTTAATTAAAGAAAAGTGATCGAGAATGGAGTATCACAAGTTTTGCTCCAAAGCAATAGTTACATCTTTAATTAGATTTGAACGTGAAAGGGTAATTAAATTTACTGATAACACCATGGTGTTAGATATGGAGTATTACCAGTTTTGCTCCATGGGATGAATAGGTTGGGATTGGGATAAAAATAAATAATTACTTCGATGTGGTTCGCTAATCCCGACTAGTTTGGAAAACCATAATATGGTTTGAAATGATATCCAAAGGAAGATTAAAGAATAAATTTAGAAGAATTTATCTTTGATAAAATTAATGGGAACCTTTCCCTAAGAATGTGAAAATTTGAGTAAAAGAATATTCTGAATTGGAATGAGGCATATGCTGAGTTAGTTTAACTCGTGTTTATTATATACGCGGGTTATTCGGAAAGGCCGGGTTTACACCCATTATGAATAAACGATTCGACGATATGTCGAAGATGAAGAAGGTGGTTGAAGACCATAAGTCTTCACATCGTTTGGGTGATTACTGATGATCTTGATTGGGCTGTACACCCAAGAGGAGGGAATCAGTTGGTGATCGTCCAAACGTACTTAGAGATCGATGGATATGCGAGGAAAGTGCCTCCGGTTTCGTTCAGACCCAGAACAAACTTGTAAATGGACTGTATGTCTGACATTGGATTTTATTCTGTGTTGATTGATCTCTATTAAATATACATCTGTTTGGCGACGGAGAATTTATTCTCTTGCTTAACGCCCTTCTCTGAGACGTATGAGCTCAGAGGTTGTATATCGATGGACATCAGTCGCATGGCATGAATTGCCTGTGTGGTATGCCTAAGTGGCAGATGATCAAGGCTTCTGTTGAAAGGCAAAGTCTTGTGGTTGATGATCAAAGCACGGCCTGTGTGGCGCAGCTTTGTGTATAGCGTGAATTCGCGAGCCTCACACCTCGGTATGAGTCAAAAACGGGATAGTGACCGTTGGGAGAATACGACGTTTCTTTCTAGCTAGTGGTGGTGTCAGTGCTTAAACTGGCTGACATTTATATACTTTTCACCTGTGTGATTGTTGGAATGCGAGGCGCCTCGGATATAGGTCTGTTAGGACCGGGAAACGTGTGTTCAGGAATAACTAATCCTCAAAAGTAAGAGAGGACCGGCCCAACCGATCCAAGGATCATAGTGGGGTCCTGAGACATTTGCTAGAGTGTCTCGAATCGGAGATGAGCTTGCCCCTTGCCTCGACTCATGACGGAAATCCAATTTCCAATACGTGACTTGCGGTTTTATTTGTAGAGCGTAGTATGGTGACATGATATATGGTACCCATTCCGTCTAGGATTGATATTTATGATTGAAATTGTTTTGACACTATACATTTATAATATTATCAAAAGGTTTGTTTTAAACGTACCAAGCATGTTTGGCTATTATAAGGGAAAACACTATCCTCCGGCTTGCGTTGCATTGTGTGATGGGACTTGGGTCTTATAATAGCTTCATTTTTCCAAAGATCATTGCGCTGTTTTGTTATATGCACTAGTATTCTTGGGAGGAAACCCATTCCGTGTTATATGGCGTGGTCCCTTGAATTACTCTCTTTTAAAGTAAAGTTTTAAATAACTATTTTAGTTCTCACACCAGTCACATGACTGACCTAAAGTTTATTGTTTTAACCTAAACTCTGGGTGCCCTTATTTTCGACACGGGCAACTAGTAGTTTTGGTTTTGTAGATTTATATTCACAAGAACCTGGTTTATAGCTGGAATGATATCCGGAAAGCTCTGTATCCGTATATCTCTTTCAGTTGTGTTTTGTATTATTTTTCCGCTGTAGTACTGTATTTAAATCTCTGATTCTCTTTATTGTATAATATTTATTCATACTCTGTATATTCTTGTAATCTGATGGAATTGTTATAATAAACAATGAAATGTTCTTCTGTTTGCGTTCTATTTTGTCGTGTTCTCAAGATAATCCGGGCTTTCCTTACCGTGGAAGTTACGGGCTATCTCAGTTGGTATCAGAGCTTTGGTTTACAGAGCTCGAGAACAAGACACATTAGAACCGAACTAAAGAATTCATCAGATATCGGATTAGTAATATCCAATTAGAATAACTCGTTAGAGACAGGATCAGTAGTATCCTAGAACGAGTGCGAAGAGTATACTTTTCAAGTGAAAACAATATTGTTTTGAAAGTTAAATTCAAGTATACGTATTTGAATATTTTATTTGTATTGAATTTGGACAATCCAATATATAAAGATTTTGCATATACGTGTCATGAACGTATATTCGAAGTTTTAATATACTGGATAGATATAGAATCACACTCTAGTTGCCCGGACATGGTCCTGATGATGAAGTATACCATCACCAATATTTATTTTTGAGTGACGAAGGTGTAATATCTATATATTTCCATCACACTGGTATGAGAACCAAAACTAGATAGATTTATTGTTGTGATTTGGCACCAAAAATATGATTTTTGACTATGTATTAAAATTACGAAATTGAAATGATAATTCACTAATTGATTGATGGTTGTGTTGTTTGTTTATTTGTTTGAAATTTTGAACCATTTAGCCTAATTGAACCGAATATGGAATTGTATTGAAAATTGTTTGAAAATGCATGCATATACATGTACTTACATTGAACAGGTCAAAACAAGGAGGCTAGAGCAGAAGAATAAAATTGTTTGCCCGACAAATAGGTACATGTTTATTGTATTTCTTTGGGTTTGGATGATTTTATGAGCCGCTTGGCTTTTTCTTTTTCTTTTGGATTGAAGAAGGCCATGGGAGGCTATATGAAATATCCGAAGTCCCCGGTGCAGGGGAGGTTATGGCGAAATTTTTCGAAAATTTAGGGTGTTAGCCATGTTTTTGGAAAATTTGAAAAGTTCTTAGAAACTGAAAAGTTGAAGAACTTAAGCCGTAACGAAAATAATGAAGGTTGAGTTGATTAGTTAAACAACTTTCGGCTTTGTTCCTTTTCGGGGACGAAAAGTTTTAAGTGGGGGAGATTGTAATAACCCGGAAAATGCGAGCCAATTTAAATTTTTTATTTCAGCAATTTTAGCGAAGTTTGAATATTTATAATGAATTATTTTAAATAATATCGACGAGAAATTTATTTTGAATAGAATAGAACGTATATATTTATATACGTCGTCATTAGAATACAAATATTTATTTATAATTATAAAAGGAATTGAATATGGCGCGGTAGTTCGATAATTTGATTTAGAATTTCAACTGAATGTACCGGGTGCAAAATAAACCGGATTTTAGCGAAACTAAAAATATTAGAATCTATATGAAAATATCTTTCCAACGAATCCGAAAAATTGAAATTTCGTAGCTGGAATCAAAAGATAAGTCCAGTTGAAAATTTAGAATAGTCGCTATGGAATTCTGGCCCTTAAAAATGGAAATTTTGCAAACGACCTCGGATTTCGACGAAACCACTTTTGTTGGATTCGTGATGTCAAGTTATTGCTAGGTTTCAAATTTCATAATTTTTCAAATCAATATGTGAGCGTGGCAAAGGAAAACGCATTTGACCAGTTTTAGTTGATTTTAATCGACTGGAAAATGACCATTTTTCAAACGGTCTCAGAATTTGACGAAATTAGTTTTGTTAGGACCGTATCGTCAATACGAAGCTAGAAAATATTTTTCTTGAATTTTTCGAGTTAGTATGTGCCTCCGGTAATTTGAAATGTGCATTCAAATTCAATATATAGAGTAATATTTTTGATTTTGACGGAAACTGATCAAAACAGTCGAATCGGCCTATGATACATATCCCATTGTGTTTGGAATGGGGGTAATTAGCTATGGACGATAGGCTGTGGATCTCGTTTTGAGGTCGAAATAAAAAGTTGTTTTTTTTAAAATAAATAAATTAAATATATATAAATATCTCATCCCCCTTTTCATTTTCACTTCAATCAAAAAAAATGACGAAGAGGGGGGAGGCGCGATTCGCCACCGCCACCCGCCATCGACCGACCGCAACCCCCCAGCCTCCGCTCCACCTTTCCTCCTCCAATCGAAGGCCCTTTCCTCCCCTCCAGCTCCGAACGAGACCACCTTGAAGCCACGTTGCCACCGTGGACCCCTGCTACGCCTGCGCCAGCACCGGACCACCCCACCACGACCAGTGCAACCTCCTCCGCCTCCCCTGACGTCAGCGTCGCAGTGGAACCCCCCTTCGTAGAAAAGTAAAACTGTAAGTTTTATATTTATTTTATTTAACTTTTTATTTTTCTTCTATATGTTTAGCTTTAAAAAAACATTTTTTTTATAAATATAAATACAAAGATGAAGTTTGTAATGACCCGCATTGTCAGGGGTGTTATAATTAATTTATTTAATTATATAAATAGTGATTTAGGGAATTAAATCGTCGTTAATTAAATTATAGTGAATATTTAGTTAAATTAAATAATTGAATAATATATTTAATTCAGAAATAATAAAAAATGTTGGAAATCACAATATTCTGTGAACAGGGTCGTCCCTTAGATTTAATTCAGCTTAGAGTTGAATTATATTAACGAATATATTCAATCGACGACAGTTTGAACGTATAATTATAATATAATTATAATCGAGCTTGAAATGGAGCTGCAGTTCGCGAATTGGCGATTTGAACTTCAACTGAATGTACAGGATTCGTTTTATGCTGGATTTCTGTGAAACAAGAAACGTGTGGAGCTGGTGGAGTATATCTTTCTAGTGGAAGAGAAACATCGGGATTTCGTCTTCTAGATTTTGATGTACGTCCAAATCAAATTTCAGAAAAGTCGCTGTGGAATTTCCTTTATAATTTGCAATGCTTTATTTACGTTATAAAAGGATTTTCAATATAAACTGAATATCGATAAATCTAAAATCTGAAATACCAAGCTGTAAATTCTGATATGATATTTTGGAGCTGGACGATATCATATGTGAAGATATACGATAATATAAATTTATTTATATTTAATTTAATAATATTTAAATATTTTTATATATTTAAATGGGTCATTCAGAGCTGTAAAAATAAGCCATTTTTGCAAACGAAGTCAGAATTCAATGAAACTAATTTTGTTAGATCCGCAATGTCAAATAGTTGTTAGATTTCTAGTTTCGTGATTTTTAGAGTCACTGTGTTGCCGTACGGATTTTTAGAGTGAGAAACAGTCAGTATTTCGACGGTTAAAAATACGCTGTGGGAGCAAACGGAGTCGGAATTCGACGAAACCAGTTTCGTTGGGACCGTAATGTCGAACTGTAGCCGCATGTCCAGTTTTGTGATTTTTGGGTATCGTATGTGATCACATGAATTTTAGAGGACATAGAAAAACAGCGTTTGCTTATAATTTAATATAATAATCGAATAATAAATTAATAAAATATCCTATATAAACAAATTTAACTTCCTCTAAAACCTAATTTACATTCCTAAGTCAATAATTTCCGCCGTCGGTGTTTCCAGGAAAATAAAACCCCTTTTCGCTTCTTTCAAAAATCAAAGTAAATTCCATGAAAAATCTACAAATCCTCGTATACAAATGTTCGAGTTGCTGGTGAACTGCTCTTCATTTTGGTGTACAAATTGCAAGTCTCGATGGGGTTTCCCTGAAGTCCGAACATTTCCAACGTGGGTCTCGGTTTGCTAGGGTTCGAGAAATAGGAGATTTGGAGTTTCGATTCATGTTTATATGGTTAGCTTTGGAATCACGAGATCGAATGGCATGGTGTGGTGCATTTTGGTGGCGTTTGGGGATATCAAGTGACGCAAGGTCACAGTAGTTGCTACTTGAAGGGTTAACGATGAGGTTCAGGTGTCTGAGCTCGAGTTGAGCGGTTTTGGCCTAGGGAGGATGAGATTTTGATGGAGAAGCTAAAGGTGTTTTCAATTTTGGATTTCATTGAGTAACGGGGGAGAGAGAGGTGGTCAAAGATGGTGGAAAATGGCCATGAACGTATGGAGCTGGTGCATTCGATTTTGGGGAAGAAAGGCCAGTCACGGGTCATGGGTTTTAAGGGAACGGGTATGGGCTGAAAAGGTTGAGGCCAACTTATTTTATAATTCAAGTTTTTAAATATATTTAAATTTGCGTATTAACTTCATAAGGTCATAACTTCACCATATGGTATCAAATTGACGAACCGTAAGTTGCGTTGGGATCGTATGGACGGACACTTTGCACTGGAACAGACTGGAAGTGGATTGGGGCTCGTATGAATTTATGGCGAAATAAATTGTTTGATTCAAATCAAATAACAGTTTATCGTTCTTTAACGATGAACTGCCAATGTGAGTAAAACTCACCAACTCTGAACAGTTATATTTTTATAATGTATTCTTAGAACTGTTAATCATCTATTGATTGCTGTGTGTTGGTTGATTGATTGAACTGCTAGTCAGTTAGTGAAAATTATATATATATATATATATATATAAACCGTTAAATATTTATATATTGATTCTGCTATCAGAATAATTTATATTGAACTGAAAGTGATGATAATCATATTGTGTAACATTTGTGGACGCAGGGAGATAGGTTGGAGGAATCCGACTGGATTCCTCAACAGTTATTTTTATTGTTTTTCATATATTGTTATATGATGTGATATAAAATATGTGGGCGATTATATGTGCTTGGACGATATTGAACATCATGATTTGATATGATTGAATACCATAACATACCGGAATGTTGATAAGGGAATTTTCAAAGTGATATTGAAAATAGAATATTTATAAAATGGGATATTTATAAATAAGAGATATTTATAAAGTGGAATATTTATAAGTAAGAAATGTTTATAAATTGGAATATTTATAAATAGGAGATATTCAAAAAGGAAATAATTACAAACCATTTTCTCTTTGAATGCAAAGGCCTGTGTGGCGGGTTATGGCAAAATTTTAGAGAATTTAAGGAGTTAGAATATTTCAAGAATAAATTTGAAAAGGAAATATTTTTAAAAACATTTACAAATAGAATAGAAAGAGGAATATTTGTAAAACACTTACAAATGAAATCAAAAGAGAAATATTTGTAAAACACTTACCAATGAAATAGAAAGAGAAATATTTGTAAAACATTTACAAATAAAATAGAAAGAGGAATATTTGTGAAATCATTTACAAATAGAATTGAAAAGGAAATCATTTGTAAAGTGAAGAACCGTTACTAAAAGTAAATCATTATAAATGAATAAACGTTGTTAAAAAGGAAATCCTTTTAAATGGATAAACGTAATTAGAAAGGAGTTAATCGAATATGGTATTCGAAAGTAAGTTAATCGAATCTGGTATTCGAAATTTAGTTAATTGAATATGTTATTCGAAAGGGTGTTAGTCGAGTTAGAGTAAATCAGTTAGAGTTAACCATCAGTTAGAGTTAACCAGTTAGAGTTAATCAGTTAGAGTAAACTAGTTAGAGTAAATCAGTTAGAGTTAACCAATTAGAGCTAATCAGTTAGAGTTAATCAAATAAGAATTAATCCAAATGAGTTGCCATTTCGTACGACTGCTAGCGAAATTCGAAGGGCTGTAAATAGCCTACGGCGGTCGGATGTTTCCTGAGGGAATCAGGCGTAACCATTGTGATCGCTGCGATCTAGAGTCAAGCGAATGGAGTTAAATAGAGTTATCGAATATTAGTTATTCGAACGGAGTTAAATAGAGTTATCGAATATTAGTTATTTGAATAGAGTTAAATGGAGTTAAATAGAGTTAATCGAATTAGTTAGTCGAATAGAGTTAAATAAATAAGAGTGATTCGAATTAGTTACTCAAATAGAGTTAAACACAAAGGAGTTATCGATTAGTTAAATCGAAAGGAGTTATCGAATTTAGTTATTCGAAAAGGAGTTATCGATTTGTTAAATCGAAAGGGGAGAGTATCGAATATCGTTTATTTGAGAGGAGATTACCGAATATAGTTTATTCGAAGGAGTTATCGATTATAATTAATCGAAGTGAGTTATAGAATATTAGTTAAATCGAAGGAGTTATCGAATATAGTTTATTCGATGGAGTAAATCGATTAGAGTTAAATCAAAGGAGTTAATCGAATATAGTTTATTCGAATAGATTAAAGGAGTTAATCAAATATAGTTTATTCGAATAGAGTAAATGAGTTAATCGAATACAGTTTATTCGAATAGAGTTAGAGGAGTTGTCGAATATAGTTTATTCGAATAGATTAAAGGAGTTAATCGAATATAGTTTATTCGAATAGAGTAAATGAGTTAATCGAATATAGTTTATTCAAATAGAGTTAGAGGAGTTATCGAATATAGTTTATTCGACAGGAGTTAAGTGAATTGGTTAAGTTAAACTAAGTGAATTAGTTAAGTGAATTGGTTAAGTTAACCAAAGTGAATTTGTCGAGTTAATCAAAGTGATTAGTTAGGTTAATCGAGTTGAATTAGTCAGTCGAGTTAATAAATTGAGTTAGTCAAACCAAGTAAAACCAGTTAGAGTTAATTAGTTAAGGTTGACCAGTTAGAGTTAATCAATCAGAGTTAATCAAATAGAGTTAAGTAAAATTAGAACTGACTAGAGATTAGTAAATTGAATGGTTTTCTAAGTGTCTATCTGATGTTGGTTTCGGCCTTCGGGATTTATACTTAGGGAATTTTTCTCATACTAGTTCACAGTCAGGGACAGATGGTTGGGGAAGAGTAGTTTTTTGTAAATAAGCAGATGGAAACATTTTCCAGTGTTAATAATATATATTTTCTAAACATAGAAAATAAGGCAATGTGAAAATATATAGATATATGTTGATGATTGATCGATATAATTTCCATTTGGGAATGATATCGTTGTTTGCACACTTGTTTTCTTTGATAGTTAAATCACAGACTATCGAAGTTTTGACCATTTTAGCGTTGTTAATATGGAGAGACCGGTAGGATTATTATCCGAACAACCACTACGTATTGGCATAAGCGTTGCGAATCATATATGCCAAAGATAATTGAAGACGGAGTAAAATGCAAGGGCTGTTGTATAAGTCTTAGATAACAGTGACTAAGATGGATATACTGAAAAGTGCCTTCGGTTTGCCCAGTCCCAGGACAACTTGTATGGATGAAGGTCTGACAGAGTATGTCCAATGGATCGCGTAAGTTGATCTGTTCAAACGTATTCACGTTTGGTGGCGGAGGAATTCGTTTCTCTAAGCTGTATACCCGTGTTACTTTTGGATAAATCAATTTGTGATTTGGCGGGTATGACGATGTGACATTCTAAGTGAATGGGGATGACTTGTGTTGATGAATGTCTGACAGAGTATTTCCAGAAAGGTCACGTACATTGATTTCTTCAACTATACCAAGAGTGGAAGCGGAGAAGGAAACTTCTTTAGCTAACACGTAACGTACTGTTGTAGACGCCAATTAGTGATTTTCCATGGATCTGACAATGTGGCATTCGAAGTGAATCTGATGTGATGATAAAGCGTACCTTCTAGCCTCATCAACCGGTAAATGACAGAAATCTGGCATGCAGCATGGCTAAGTCGGTCGCACCGAAGTAGGGTGTTTAATCACCTATCTAGAGAATATTCATTTGCTTCTTTAATCTATCAATGCTGTCCCATATATATATATGGGAACGGTTGCTGATCCCAACCGTTGGTGATGTACATTCGATACACTCAAGCGAAATGAGTGGTCGGTCATGTGTGGCTGAGTTGCAAGATGTTCTTGTTGAACTCCAGTGTATCGTTCCTAGAGTACACTGATCGGAAGGTGGTTCCATATCTTGTCATAGTTGGAAATCCATTACCCAATACGTGCTTGCGATTTTGATTGTATACTATATATGTAGAACGTGAGATGAAAGCGTTTCTGCTAGTTGATATCTATTTGTACATAGACATTATTATAATATCAAAAGGTTTTTGATATAAAGATATTTTGGATTCTCATAAGGGAAAAACCCGTTCCGTTCTGCGGTGTGGTCTTATGAGATATCGTTTACTTGTTAATATACCTGTTTAAACTGTTTTACTCACACCAGTCCCATGACTGACCCGGAGTTTACTTTGTTGTTTTCCCTAAACTCTTGGGTGTCCAATTTTGTACGGGCAGTCAAGTAGTCAGGATTTTTCAGATATACTTGGAGAGCTTGGAGCAGGAGGCTTCAAGATCATATAGCTATAGTTATTTCCGCTGTGTTGTAAGTGCTGTACTCTGATAAGTGCTATTGTATACATAACTGTTATATTTCAAAGTTATGTTATCTATTATATGTTATTCGTTCCGCTGTGAGGTTCGTGTTACTCTGATGTTGTGTTCTTCTTCTTCTTCTATTCTAAGTTTCTATCTTATCTATTCTCACCTTCTAATTTCTTTCATTAATTACCGGGATTTTTCGATGTTTTGGTTATCGACATCGAGCTTATGTCGATAACCAAAGTCGCCGAAAATCCGGGTCGTTACAATTGGTATCAGAGCTTAAGTTAAGAGTTACTTGCCTCTGTGGCGTGACTCGGTAGAGATAGGGTTAGTAACACCCTAGATTGATTTTGAGTGTATATATACGAGTGAACGTATTTGTAATTGATATAAAAATTTGTTTTATATTGTGGAGATTCATTGGCTGAGTTGTTTATGAGTTCTGGTCGATCAGCTTGATCCACTGTATCGGTAGGAGTTTATAAACACTTGAATACGATGAACCGACATGGTATGTTTTGAAAAGAGGGTAAATGAAATAATTTTACCCGAAGTATATATATTGGAAATATTATAATGTGTTGGTTGTTATTATAATCAAGTAAGATTATAAAAGTGAAACGGTTATGAAAATTAGCAATCAAATTTCGTATAAGTATTACGAAGTGAATTAAATCTGAATTTAGATCAGAATTGGAATTTAAAATCCCAGAAATGGGAAAGGTGTTTGTAAATGAATCTGGATTTAATATATGTGAATTTTAAGATCCTAGGAGATTTTAAATTTGTTTACAACATTGTAAAAGGATACTTGGAATTGATTTCAAGGTGGAAATATTTAAAAATGGGTTTTGAAAGTGCTATAGTATTGAACTCACTTCGGTAGCTGGAAAATAGATTCCGATGTTGATCATGACATCATCGGTGTTCATTTTCGAGTATGTAAGTGACGGATTACTACCAAGGATTTTTGTTTTGAATTTGTTTTGGGAAAACAAGTTGTGTTGAATTTCAAAAAGGAAAATTTGAAATTTGAAAGAGGTAAACTGTTTAAAAACTTCCAGGAAGAAAAGGTTGTTTGAATTTAAACAAATTAAAGTAGAATTTGTAAAAGCCAATAGAAATTGAGATTGAATTAAAAGCCAGTTAAGTGAAAATCATATTGAAATAGACTGGTGTCGAGTAGAATTAGACTTGATTAGAGATAATCTAAATTATATTGGACTGGTGAGTTATGGATTTGAAATCAAGAATAGTACTTGAGTTTGAAATGAAATTCGACTTAGGTATAAGCGAATGGTTGCGTTAAAGATAAATTGATTTGAGATCAAGTTAGAATGACATTGGTATATGTTGAATTGGTAACAGATGCAAAGGACATAGTGATATGCCCGACAAAAAGGTACAAGTTTATATTTGATATAAGCATGAGATTTATAAGCCGAATTGGCAAGCCGTTTGGCTGTTTGATTTTCTTTTGGGTTGGAGAACGCCTAGAGAGGCGAGTTGTGGTTTTACCGATAGGGCTGTACAAAGGAAGTTATGGCGGAATTTTCCGAAAATTTAAAGTGTTAGAAAATTTTTAGAATTTTTGAAAATTTTAGTTAGTCGGAATGAATAAATATTTTAGTCAATATTAATTGGTTCATTTGAAATCAGAAAAAGGGGTAAACAAATCTTAGGAATTCCAATAGATAGGGTCGTCCTCTAACTTAGCAATTTCGAGGACGAAATTATTTTAAGTGGGGAAGAATGTAATGACCCGCATTGTCAGGAGTGTTATAATTAATTTATTTAATTATATAAATAGTAATTTAGGGAATTAAATCGTCGTTAATTAAATTATAGTGAATATTTAATTAAATTAAATAATTAAATAATATATATAATTCAGAAATAATCAAAAATATTGGAAATCACAATATTCTGTGAACAGGGTCGTTCCTTAGATTTAATTCAGCTTAGAGTTGAATTATATTGACGAATATATTCAATCGACGATAGTTTGAACGTATAATTATAATATAATTATAATCGAGCTTGAAATGGCGCTGCAGTTCGCGAATTGGCGATTTGAACTTCAACTGAATGTACATGATTCGTTTTAAGCTGGATTTCTGTGAAACAAGAAATGTGTGGAGCTGGTGGAGTATATCTTTCTAGTGGAAGAGAAAAATCGGGATTTCGTCGTGTAGATTTTGATGTACGTCCAAATCAAATTTCAGAAAAGTAGCTGTGGAATTTCCTTTATAATTTGGAACGCTTTATTTACGTTATAAAAGGATTTTCGATATAAACTGAATATCGATAAATCTAAAATCTGAAATACCAAGCTGTAAATTCTGATATGATATTCTGGAGCTGGACGATATCATATGTGAAGATATACGATGATATAAATTTATTTATATTTAATTTAATAATATATAAATATTTTTATATATTTAAATGGGTCATTCAGAGCTATAAAAATAAGCCATTTTTGCAAACGAAGTCAGAATTCGATGAAACTAATTTTGTTAGATCCGCAATGTCAAATAGTTGTTAGATTTCCAGTTTCATGATTTTTAGAGTCACTGTGTGGCCGTACAGAGTTTTAGAGTGAGAAATAGTCAGTATTTCGACGGTTAAAAATACGCTGTGGGAGAAAACGGAGTCGGAATTCGACGAAACCAGTTTCGTTGGGACCGTAATGTCGAACTGTAGCCGCATGTCCAGTTTTGTGATTTTTGGGTATCGTATGTGATCACAGGAATTTTAGAGGACACAGAAAAACAGTGTTTGCTTATAATTTAATATAATAATCGAATATTAAATTAATAAAATATCCTATATAAACAAATTTAACTTCCTCTAAAACCTAATTTACATTCCTAAGTCAATAATTTCCGCCGTCGGTGTTTCTAGGAAAATAAAACCCCTTTTCGCTTCTTTCAAAAATAAAAATAAATTCCATGAAAAATCTACAAATCCTAGTATACAAATGTTCGAGTTGCTGGTGAACTGCTCTTCGTTTTGGTGTACAAATTGCAAGTCTCGATGGGGTTTCCCTGAAGTCCGAACATTTCCAGCGTGGGTCTCGGTTTGCTAGGGTTCAAGAAGCAGGAGATTTGGAGTTTCGATTCATGTTTATATGGTTAGCTTTGGAATCACGAGATCGAATGGCACGGTGTGGTGCATTTTGGTGGCGTTTGGGGATATCAAGTGACGCAAGGTCACAGTAGTTGCTGCTTGTAGGGTTAACGACGAGGTTCAGGAGTCTGAGCTCGAGTTGAGCGGTTTTGGCCTAGGGAGGATGAGATTTTGATGGAGAAGCTAAAGGTGTTTTCGGTTTTGGATTTCATTGAGTAACGGGGGAGAGAGAGAGGTGGTCAAAGATGGTGGAAAATGGCCATGAACGTATGGAGCTGGTGCATTCAAATTTTGGGGAAGAAAGGCCAGTCACGGGTCATGGGTTTTAAGGGAACGGGTATGGGATGAAAAGGTTGAGGCCCACATATTTTATAATTCAAGTTTTTAAATATATTTAAATTTGCGTATTAACTTCATAAGGTCATAACTTCACCATATGGTATCAGATTGACGAACCGTAAGTTGCGTCGGGATCGTTGGGACGGACACTACGCACTGGAACAGACTGGAAGTGGATTGGGGCTCGTCTGAATTTATGGTGAAATAAATTGTTTGATTCAAATCATATAACAGTTTATCGTTCTTTAACGATGAACTGCCAATGTGAGTAAAACTCACCAACTCTGAACAGTTATATTTTTATAATGTATTCTTAGAACTGTTAATCATCTGTTGATTGCTGTGTGTTGGTTGATTGATTGAACTGCTAGTCAGTTAGTGAAAACTATATATATATATATAAACCGTTAAATATTTATATATTGATTCTGCTATCAGAATAATTTATATTGAACTGAAAGTGATGATAATCATATTGTGTAACATCTGTGGATGCAGGGAGACAGGTTGGAGGAATCCAACTGGATTCCTCAACAGTTATTATTTTTTTTCTTCATATATTGTTATATGATGTGATATAAAATCTGTGGGCGATTATATGTGCTTGGACGATATTGAACATCGTGATTTGATATGATTGAATACCATAACATACCAGAATGTTGATAAGAGAATTTTCAAAGTGATATTGAAAATAGAATATTTATAAAATGGGATATTTATAAATAAGAGATATTTATAAAGTGGAATATTTATAAGTAAGAAATGTTTATAAATTGGAATATTTATAAATAGGAGATATTCAAAAAGGAAATAATTACAAACCATTTTCTTTTTGAATGGAAAGGCCTGTGTGGCGGGTTTGGGGATTTTCCCGATGCTCCGTTACAAAGGAGGTTATGGCAAATTTTTCAGAGAATTTAAGGAGTTAGAATATTTCAAGAATAAATTTGAAAAGGAAATATTTGTAAAAACATTTACAAATAGAATAGAAAGAGGAATATTTGTAAAACACTTACAAATGAAATCAAAAGAGAAATATTTGTAAAACACTTACCAATGGAATAGAAAGAGAAATATTTGTAAAACATTTACAAATAGAATAGAAAGAGGAATATTTGTAAAATCATTTATAAATAGAATTGAAAAGGAAATCATTTGTAAAGTGAAGAAACGTTACTAAAAGTAAATCTTTATAAACGAATAAACGTTGTTAAAAAGGAAATCCTTTTAAATGGATAAACGTAATTAGAAAGGAGTTAATCGAATATGGTATTCGAAAGTAAGTTAATCGAATCTGGTATTCGAAAGTTAGTTAATCGAATATGTTATTCGAAAGGGGGTTAGTCGAGTTAGAGTTAATCAGTTAGAGTTAACCATCAGTTAGAGTTAACCAGTTAGAGTTAATCAGTTAGAGTTAACTAGTTAGAGTAAATTAGTTAGAGTTAACCAATTAGAGATAATCAGTTAGAGTTAATCAAATAAGTGTTAATCCAAATGAGTTGCCATTTCGTACGACTACTAGCGAAATTCGCTGGGCTGTAAATAGCCTACGGCGGTCGGATGTTTCCTGAGGGAATCAGGCATAACCATTGTGATCGCTGCGATCTAGAGTCAAGCGAATGGAGTTAAATAAAGGTATCGAATATTAGTTATTCGAACGGAGTTAAATAGAGTTATCGAATATTAGTTATTCGAATAGAGTTAAACGGAGTTAAATAGAGTTAATCGAATTAGTTATTTGAATAGAGTTAAATAAATAAGAGTGATTCGAATTAGTTATTCGAATAGAGTTAAACATAAAGGAGTTATCGATTAGTTAAATCGAAAGGAGTTATCGAATTTAGTTATTCGAAAAGGAGTTATCGATTTGTTAAATCGAAAGGGAAGATTATCGAATATCGTTTATTCGAGAGGAGATTATCGAATATAGTTTATTCGAAGGAGTTATCGATTATTAGTTAAATCGAAGGAGTTATCGAATATAGTTTATTCGATGGAGTAAATAGATTAGAGTTAAATCAAAGGAGTTAATCGAATATAGTTTATTAGAATAGATTAAAGGAGTTAATCGAATATAGTTTATTCGAATAGAGTAAATGAGTTAATCGAATATAGTTTATTCGAATAGAGTTACAGGAGTTATCGAATATAGTTTATTCGAATAGATTAAAGGAGTTAATCGAATATTGTTTATTCGAATAGAGTAAATGAGTTAATCGAATATAGTTTATTCGAATAGAGTTAGAGGAGTTATCGAATATAGTTTATTCGGCAGGAGTTAAGTGAATTAGTTAAGTTAAACTAAGTGAATTAGTTAAGTGAATTGGTTAAGTTAACCAAAGTGAATTTGTCGAGTTAATCAAAGTGATTAGTTAGGTTAATCGAGTTGAATTAGTCAGTCGAGTTAATAAATTGAGTTAGTCAAACCAAGTAAAACCAGTTAAATTTAATTAATTAAGGTTGACCAGTTAGAGTTAATCAATCAGAGTTAATCAAATAGAGTTAAGTAAAATTAGAACTGACTAGAGATTAGTAAATTGAACGGTTTTCTAAGTGTCTATCTGATGTTGGTTTCGGCCTTCGGGATTTATACTTAGGGAATTGTTCTCATACTAGTTCACAGTCAGGGACTGATAGTTGGGGAAGAGTAGTGATTTGTAAATAAGCAGATGGAAACGTTTTCCAGTGTTAATAACATATATTTTCTAAACATGGAAAATAAGGCAATGTGAATATATATAGATATATGTTGATGATTGATCGATATAATTTCCATTTGGGAATGATATCGTTGTTTGCACACTTGTTTTCTTTGATAGTTAAATCGCAGACAATCGAAGTTTTGACCATTTTTACGTTCTTAATATGGAGAGACCGATTGGTTATTATCCGAAGAACCACTCTGTATTGGCATAAGCGTTGCGAATCATATATGCCAAAGATAATTGAAGACGGAGTAGAATGCAAGGGCTGTTATATAAGTCTTATATAACAGTGACTAAGATGGATATACTGAAAAGTGCCTTCGGTTTGTCCAGTCCCAGGACAACTTGTATGGACGAAGGTCTGACAAAGTATATCCGATGGATCGCTTAAGTTGATTTGTTCAAACGTATTCACGTTTGGTGGCGGAGGAATTCGTTTCTCTAAGCTGTATACCCGTGTTACTTTTGGATAAATCAATTTGTGATTTGGCGGGTATGACGATGTGACATTCTAAGTGAATGAGGATGACTTGTGTTGATGAATGTCTGACAGAGTATTTCCAGAAAGGTCACGTACATTGATTTCTTCAACTATACCAAGAGTGGAAGCGGAGAAGGAAACTTCTTTAGCTAACACGTAACGTACTGTTGTAGACGCCAATTAGTGATTTTCGATGGATATGACAATGTGGCATTCGAAGTGAATCTGATGTGATGATAAAGCGTACCTTCTAGCCTCATCAACCGGTAAATGATAGAAATCGGGCAGGCAGCATGGCTAAGTCGGTCGCACCGAAGTAGGGTGTATAATCACCTATCTAGAGAATATTCATTTGCTTCTTTAACCTATCAATGCTGTCCCATATATATACGGGAACGGTTGCTGATCCCAACCGTTGGTGATGTACATTCGATACACTCAAACGAAATGAGTGGTCGGTCATGTGTGGCTGAGTTGCAAGATGTTCTTGTTGATCTCCAGTGTATCGTTCCTAGATTTCATTGATCGGAAGGTGGTTCCATACCTTGTCATAGTTGGAAATCCATTACCTAATACGTGCTAGCGATTTTGATTGTATACTATATATGTAGAACGTGAGATGAAAGCGTTTCTGCTAGTTGATATCTATTTGTAAATAGATATTATTATAATATCAAAAGGTTTTTGATATAAAGATATTTTGGATTTTCATAAGGGAAAAACCCGTTCCGTTCTGCGGCGTGGTCTTATGAGATATCGTTTACTTGTTCATATACCTGTTTAAACTGTTTTACTCACACCAGTCCCATGACTGACCCGGAGTTTACTTTGTTGTTTTCCCTAAACTCTTGGGTGTCCAATTTTGTACGGGCAGTCAAGTAGTCAGGATTTTTCAGATATACTTGGAGAGCTTGGAGCAGGAGGCTTCAAGATTATATAGCTATAGTTATTTCAGCTGTGTTGTAAGTGCTGTACTCTGATAAGTGCTATTGTATACATAACTGTTATATTTCAAAGTTATGTTATTTATTATATGTTATTCGTTCCGCTGTGAGGTTCGTGTTACTCTGATGTTGTGTTCTTCTTCTTCTTCTATTCTAAGTTTCTATCTTATCTATTCTCACCTTCTAATTTCTTTCATTAATTACCAAGATTTTTCGATGTTTTGGTTATCGACATCGAGCTTATGTCGATAACCAAAGTCGCCGAAAATCCAGGTCGTTACAAAGTTTTTATATGAATTCTTTTTATATAAAAATATGATTTTTATATAAGAATTAGCGCTATGAAGATATGAACTTTATTTTATCATGAGATAGGAAAAAGAAAAGATTCTATTTTCATCCTTGTAAAGATTTGATCTTTATTCTTGTAAAGATTAGATTTTTACATACGAGCAGGTGAGATTTTTATATGCAAAGAGATGAGATTTTTAGAATATAACAATATGATTTTTATATTTTTAGAATAATAAAAATGTGATTTTTTTTATTTATGAAGAGTAATAAAAATATAGTTTTTATTATAGCACTGGCAAGATAAAAATAAATTTTTTATCATGGAAGTAGCAGTGTAAAGGAGTGATTTTTACATATGTAGTAGAGATATAAAAATACGACCTTTATATATAAAAATGTGATTTTTATATAGAGAACGGCGAGAGAAAAATATAACTTTTATATATATAGTAGCGATGTAAAATTAGAATTTTTATCCATATAAAGTGAATTAAAAATGTGATTTTTATATACATAGCAACAATATAAAAATGTGATTTTTATATGTGTAGTGAATACGGGCAACGAAAGTGACAAAAGGCGAGCACGACGAAGATTCCTACATATGAAGAGTCGTGGCGTTGGTTTAGCTAGTCGATGAGAACTTCTCACTTTTAATTTTATTTCTAGTTGAAATATATACTAGGATGCAGACGGTGTTTAGTAGCACCCGACACCCGTCGTCCACAGACCATGGACGGCTTGTATGCTTGTTTGTTTGATTTTGATGTGTAGTTGATTGTGTGATGTGATGTGAAATGAAATAAAATATTTATATAGTTAAAAATATTTTATAGTTGAAAATAGAATTTTTAACATGTATATGAAATAAGTATTTATAAGCCAATCGGATGGTTTGTTTATATATACACATTTGACTGATATTGATTGGGACGATAAATTTTACACATTGCCCAACTACACAAATAAAATCTGTGTTTGATTGTTTGAAACCCCACACGGGTATTGGGATGATATATGAGATACACTAATCCTAATAATTAGTTGTTTGTCGATCGATTGATTGACAGACTGTTATGAGCGTTAAATATTTACATTGGGTGCTTATACAGTGTAGAATGCACTTTGGATGATGGTTGATTGTTTGTCATTGTTGATATATACATGCGTTGTATGGAAATCTATAAAAATAAAATCTATGGTAATTGATTGGGCCTCATTCCAGTTTTGAAATAGAATATTTGAAGAGAAATATTTGAATAAAATATTTGAGAAGAAATATTTGAAACGAAATATTTGAGTAGAATATTTGAAATAGAAATATATAAAGCCTTGTTGATTAGATATGCGCTATTTTGACGTGAACGATATTTATATCGATTATATTCGTTTTTATAATGAATATTGAAAAGTGATTTCAAAATCGAATATTCTGAAATGAAATTCGAATTAAATTGATTTGAAATGAATTAGACTACGAATTGAATTTAAAATAAAATGAATTCAAATCGAATTTAAATTGAATGGAAATCAATTTGAAATGAATTCGAATTGAAAATGGATAGAGTTGAATTTGAATTGAAATTGAATAGAAATGAATTTGAATTGAAATTGAATTGAAAACGAACTGAAACTGAATTAAAAATCGGTTTGAATTGAAATCAATTTGAAATGAATTTAAAACAAATTTATAAGGAAAAATTCAATTTTGATTTGAATTTGAAATGAATTTGAAATCGTTTCGAAAACGAATTTAAAAGGATTTATAATATACGTTTTAAAAGGAAATCGACGAAATATATATAATATATATACTGTATATATATATATATATATATATATATATATATATATATATATATATATAATGGCCTGAATAGAACGCGCCGCGTCGCGGCAGTTCGCGAATTTCGACCACTGACTTCAAATGGATATTGCGGGAGATCCGACTGTCGGATTCTCCTAAAACCGGAACCGTTGGGTTCGTATCGAAAAGGGTTTTCTAAAGAATATTAGAAATTTGAAATCTAACGGTTGGATTTGGAATTATGTCCAAATTAAATTTGAAAAAGGTCGTTGTAAGTGCAGTTCGATGGCCATTGATCGAAATCGACTGTACGGGCCATGATAAAATTATTAAAAATATCAATAATTTGTGTAAAATCATAAGAAATGATTTGTGAAGAATTGGGATGAAAAACTCCATATTTGAAAAGATAAAAATAGATTTTTATCGAAATGAACTAGTTTTGAACTAGAATTATAATTCTATTTATTTTTAAAATAAATAAAGTGGACTTGAAATGGTTTTGAAAATAAACAGAATTTCCAATAATTGAATTGGAATGGATTTGAATCGAAATTATCTTCAGAATATTTCGATGTTGGATTTCATGATTATACAGATATTGTTATGGGAATTTAAAAGATATATTTATATCGTTATCTCCTATACGATATTTGTTGGTCGTAGAATTGGATATTGAATATAAGCTGATATATTTTCTATTCAGAGCCTTATATTTAATGTCAATTGTGATTTGGGTTTGTCGTGAACGGTGTCTTTATTAACACTGTTCTTTAGTCCAGCTGAGAAAAAGATTAAATCTTTCTATTTAGATTTAATGAAGTGTACCAATTAAATAATATTAATTGGAATTGAATTTAAATTGGTTTTTGGGTTTATCGTGAGTTGTGTTTTGAATAACACCTGTTCTTTAACCCAATTAACAATAGAAAGTGATTTTCGGTTTATCGTGAATCGTGTTTTAGGTGACATTGGTTCTTTAACCCAGTTAAAAACAGGATATTGATTTTTGAGAAGATTAAAACTAAGTGGAGTTTTAATGAATCTTTAATTAAAGAAAAGTGATCGAGAATCTAGTATCACCAGCTTTGCTCCAAAGCAATAGTTAAATCTTTAATTAGATTTGAACGTGAAAGTGTAATTAAATTTACCGATAACACCGTGGTGTTAGATATGGAGTATTACCAGTTTTGCTCCATGGGATGAATAGGTTGGGATTGGGAAATAAAATAAATAATTACTTCGGTGTGGTTCGCTAATCCCGACTTGTTTGGAAAACCATAATATGGTTTGAAATGATATCCAAAGGAAGATTAAAGAATAAATCTAGAAGAATTTATCTTTGATAAAATTAATGGGAACCTTTCCCTAAGAATGTGAAAATTTGAATAAAGGAATATTCTGAATTGGAATGAGGCGTATGCTGAGTTAGTGTAACACGTGTTCATTATATACGCGGGTTATTCGGAAAGGCCGGGTTTACACCCATTCTGAATAACCAATTCGACGATATGTCGAAGATGAAGACGGTGGTTGAAGACCGGAAGTTTTCACATTGTTTGGGTGATTACTGATGATCTTGATTGGGCTGTACACCCAAGAGGAGGGAATCAGTTGGTGATCGTCCAGACGTACTTGGAGATCGATGGATATGCGAGGAAAGTGCCTCCAGTTTCGTTCAGACCCATAACGAACTTGTAAATGGACTGTGTGTCTGATATTGGATTTTATTCTGTGTTGATTGATCTCTATTAAATATATATCTGTTTGGCGGCGGAGAATATATTCTCTTGCTTAACGCCCTTCTCTGAGACGTACGAGCTCAGAGGTTGTATATCGATGGACATCAGTCGCATGGGATGAATTGCCTATGTGGCACACCTAAGTGGAAGATGATCGAGGCTTCTGTTGAAAAGCAAAGTCTTGTGGTTGATGATCAAAGCACGGCCTGTGTGGCGCAGCTTTGTGTATAGCGTGAATTCGCGAGCCTCACACCTCGGTATGAGCCAAAAACGGGATAGTGACCATTGGGAGAATACGACGTTTCTTTCTAGCTAGTGATGGTGTCAGTGCTTAAACTGGCTGACATTTATATACTTTTCACCTGTGTGGTTGTTGGAATGCGAGGCGCCTTGGATATAGGTCTGTTAGGACCGGGAAATGTGTGTTCAGGAATAACCAATCCTCAAAAGTAAGAGAGGACCGACCCAACCGATCCAAAGATCATAGTGGGGTCCTGAGGCATTTGCTAGAGTGTCTCGAATCGGAGAGGTGCTTTCCCCTTGCCTCGACTCATGACAGAAATCTAATTTCCAATACGTGACTTGCAGTTTTATTTGTAGAGCCTAGTATGGCGACATGATATATGGTACCCATGCCGTCTAGGATTGATATTTATGATTAAAATTGTTTTGACACTATACTTTTATAATAGTATCAAAATGTTTGTTTTAAACGTACCAAGCATGTTTGACTATTATAAGGGAAAACCCTATCCACCATCTTGCGTTGCATTGTGTGATGGGACCTTGGTCTTATAATTGCATCATTTTTCCAAAGAGCATTGCGCTGTTTGGTTATACGCAATAGTATTCTTGGGAGGAAACCCGTTCCGTGTTATACGGCATGGTCCCTTGAATTACTCTCTTTTAAAGTAAAGTTTTAAATAACTGATTTCGTTCTCACACCAGTCACATGACTGACCTGGAGTTTATTGTTTTAACCTATACTCTGGGTGCCCTTATTTTCGACACGGGCAGCTAGTAGTTTTGGTTTTGCAGATTTATATTCACAGGAACCTGGTTTACAGCTGGAGTGATATCCAGAAAGCTCTGTATTTGTATATCTCTTTCAGTTGTGTTTTGTATTATTTTTCCGCTGCAGTACTGTATTTAAATCTCTGATACTCTTTGTTGTATAATATGTATTCATACTCTGTATATTCTTGTAATCTGATGGAATTGTTATAATAAACAATGAAATGTTCTTCTGTTTGAGTTCTACTTTGTCGTGTTCTCAACATAATCTGGGCTTTCCTTACCGGGGAAGTTACGGGCTATCTCACTCTACCTTCTTAACATTAGCATCTACGTGCTTTTTATCAAAGGGTTGTACCCTAGCTTTTCCTTTGTTAGTGTTCTGCATATTCTTGAATTTTTCCCTAGCATTATCATGTTGTTCAATGTAGCAACCCAAACTTCTCCATAAAGGAAAGCCCGGATTGCTTCGAGAACTACATAAATTTGAACGCAAACAGAAGAACATTTTATTGTTATTTACAACAATTACATCAGAGTACAAGAATATTTAGAGTATGAATAAATATTACATGGAAAAATATCAGAGATTAAAATACATAGCAGTGGAAATAAAATGTATAAATACAATGCGTAGCGGAAAATACAATAACTAGCACAATTTAAAGAAATACACGTATACTGAGCGTTCCGAATATTCCTCCAACTGTGAATCCAGGACCCAGTATAAATAAATCCGCAAAACCAAAACTACTGGCTGCCCATATGGAAAATAGTGGCACCCTGAGTTTTGCTAAAACAATAAACTCCAGGTCAGTCATGGGACTAGTGTGAGAACTAAAATAGTTATTTAAAACTTTACTTTAAAATGAGGTAATTCAAGGGACCACACCGTATAACACGGAACGGGTTTACCCCCAAGAATACTAGTGCAAAACAAACATAGCAACGCTAAATAAAGAAAATGAAGCTACTATAAGACTAAGGTCCCATCACACAATGCAACGCAAGATGGAGGATAGAGTTTTACCTTGTAATAGCCAAATATGCTTGGTACGTTTTAAAACAAATCTTTTATTATTACTATAAGTGAATACATCAACTTTAAATATAAATGTATCAATCATAGATGGCATGAGCGCCCCATCCTACTATCTCGCCATATATAGTATACAATCAAAACCGAAAAATGTCGTATTTGGAAATTGGATTTTCATCATGGTGGCTCTTGATCCGAAAGATCTATCGTGTAGTACAATTCCCAACGGCTTACGTCGCAGTCATTCGAAAACGCCGTAATGCATATCCGCACTATCCAGGAAACAAGCTACCGCGGCTTACGTCCAAGCACTGGAAAACATCACTAACTCTATCCATCTGGGAATTGGGGGGGTGTGCCCCTATCCCTACTGGTGTGGGGCGAACACAACCAGTATCGCCTCGGTCGACCAAATCCATGACAACCCATAGGGTGTCTATCCTCATCTCTAAAGCATACTGATCTAACCATAAGTTTGCCACCATACCAGTGTGTGAGGCTCGCGAATTAACGCTACACAAAGTTGTGCTATATTAAAGCTGTGCTTTGATCATCATCCACCAAACTTTGCTTTTCAACAAAGGTTTGGATCACTGCATCTCAGCATGCCACACTATCAATCCATACTGTACCACTGATTTCTACCGATATATAACCTCTGAGCTCGTACGTCTCAGAGAAGGATGTTAAGCAAGAGAATAAATTGTCCACCACCAAATAGATATATATTTAGAAGAGATCAGCGAATACAATATAAAGGAATACAATGTCAGATACATCATCCGTTTACAAGTCCGTTCTAGGTCTGAACGAAACCGGAGGCACCTTATTCCTCGTCCCGTATGTCCAATACAAGAGAGAGGCCCTCACATACCTGTACAATCAACAACTACATCAGGACGTCTACCACTGTAGACCCTTTAAGGTAGCTACTCCCATCATGAGCAATAGTAGCAACCCATCCATTCGATGTGATGATCGTCGGTCTTGCACCGTCTTCAATCTCTTCGACTTTTCGTTGTATCAGTTATTCAGAATGGGATAAACCCAGCTTTTCTGAATAACTCGCGTATCTTATAATCAACTGCTATAACAACACATCATGCTCCTTATTCCATTCCAGAATATTCATTTATTCAAATATTCTTTTCACAATTTAAACCAAATTAAGGTTTTCCAAACTAGTCGGGATTAGCGAACCTTACCGAAGTAATCATTTGTTTATTTCCCCAATCCCCTCCAATTAATCCCATGGAGCAAAACTAGTGATACTCCATGTCAACACCACGGTGTTATCAGTAAAAATTAATTACTATTTCATGTTCAAATCTAATTAAAGATTTAACTATCGCTTGGAGAAAAACTGGTGATACTCCATCCTCGATCATTTTTTTGAATTGATCATTTTAATTATCACATTCACTTTTCAATCTAATTAAAGATTCATTAAAACACCACTTAGTTTTAATCTTCCCAAAAATCAATATTAATGATTATATAACTTGGGAAATCATATCCTGTCTTTAAATGGGTTGAAGAACCAATGTCATTTAAAACTAAGTTCATGATAAACCCAAAATTACATTCCATTAATTGTGGAATCTTCACGGAAAAACAAATCAATATATAATCGATATCAATTTTTGTACCAACTAATAATATAAATGTAGTAACGACAAAGCCTTTCAAATTCCATGTATATTAACAGTCTTCCTCCACAGATACTCACTTCGATTATTATCAAATCGAATTCCATTTCATTCCAATATATTAAATTGGAAAACTTTACTTTGGAAAATCTCCACTAAATCTTTAATAAAAAGATTTATAATTTCCAAATCTCATTTCATTGTAAATCGGGTTAAAGAACGAATGTCGTTAAAAACACAGTTCATAATAAACCCAATTCATATTCCATTTCAAATCCAATTAAAGGTTAATTAATTGGTAATCCTTCTCTACTTCTTAATTAAAAGATTTATTCTTTTCACATGGGGTTTAAGAACAGTGTTACTGAAGACTCCATCCCATCAGTCTCTAACCGTAAATTAGTAAGAGACCATTTCCCTAAGTATTAATCCTGAAGGCCGAAACCAACATTTGATCAATACCCACAAAACCATTCAACTTAGCTAACCTCCAGTTAATTTTTAATTTTCTTAACTCCATTGGGTTTAAGAATAATATTACTAAAGATACCATTCATGACAAACCCAAAATCTCATTCCATTGTTAATCGGGTTAAAGAACAAGTGTTATTTAAAACACCATTCACGATAAACCCAAAAACCAATTTGTAACGACCCGGGGTTTTTGTCGACCTTGGTTACTGACATATACCCAATGTTGATACTCCAAGCATCGGAAACACCGGATAGTCCATAAAAGAAATTAGAGGGTGAGAATAGATAAGATAGAAACTTAGAATAGAACAAGAAGAAGAAGAAGAAGAAGAACATACAACATCAGAGTAACACGAATCTCACAGCGGAACGAACAACATATAATAGATAACATATCTTTGAATAAAATCAGTATATGTATACAGTAACATTTCAGAGTACAACACTTACAACACAGTGGAAATAACAATAGCTATATAATCATGAAGCCTCCTGCTCCAAGTTCTCAAAGTATATCTGTAAAATCCTGACTACTTGACTGCCCTTTCAAAATTGGGCACCCAAGAGTTTAGGGAAAATAAAAAAATAAACTCCGGGTCAGTCATGTGACTGATGTAAGTAAACTCAAATCATTTGTTTAACTTTAAAAAAATCCTTTTAAAAGAAAGAATAATCGTAAGACCGATCCGCACATAATCACGGATGGTTTTTACCTTACGATAACCCAAATCATTTATAAAGCAATATTATTATGATATTATAATAATGTTTAACACAAGTAATATCAATCTAGTAGAAACGTTTGCATCTAACATTCTACATATAAAATATACCATCAAAACTGCGGGCACTTATTTGTGTAACAGATTCCTACTATGACAAGGCATGGATCCAGCTTCCGATCAGTGTACTCTAGAAGTGATACACTGGAGTTCAACAAGAACATCTTGCAACTCGGCCACACATGACCGACCACTCATTTCGCTTGAGTGTATCGAATATATTGTCACCTTATAGTTGGTAAACCAGCATAACCATTCCCGGGAGATACAGAATTGAAAGAAGTAACAAATATGAATATTCTCTAGATGGTGACAATATACCCTACTTGGGTGTGGCCTACTTAGCCATGCTGCCTTCCCGATTTCTATCATTTCCCTGTTGATGAGGCTGGAGGTCATAATGTATCTTTCAACAGATTACTCAATCATTCACTTTGAATGCCACATCGTCACACCCGCCAAATCACAAATTGATTTCCCCAAAAATACCATGGGTATAAGCTAAGAGAAACGAATTCCTCCACCGTCAACATAAATGTTTGAAACGATCAACTTACGTGATCTACCGAATATACTCTATCAAATATTCTTCCATACAGGTTGTCCTGGGACTGGACAAACCGAAGGCACTATTCTGTAAATCAATCTTAGGAAATCTCTACCTAGGATTGCTAGAATAACCCTTGTAAAAACTCCGTCTTCAATTTGTCTTCAATCTATTTGATTCGAAACGCTAACGCCCATACGGAGTGGTTCTCGGATAATAATCCAACTGGTCTCTCTGTATTGACGATGGAAAAATGGTCAAAACTTTGATAGTCTGTGATTTAACTATCAAAGAAAAACACATGTGCAAACAACGATATTATTTCCAGATGGAAACTATACCAATCAATCATCATTTAACATTTATCTCTTTAGTTCATTAATTTACTTATCTCCTGTTTCCATATATTATAAATTTTTATTTTCTGTTACCAGAAAACATTTCTGATTCTTATTTGGAAAACATTTCCAAAACTCCTTCACTTGATTTAAACTGATGTTTAAATCAAGCATCGCCATGCCAACTCAAACCATTTCACTCATTAACTAAATTCACTTAACCAACATTTACTATCAAACCTTAGTCAATCCTTAGTTAAGAAGGAAGTCAATTAAGTTGGGGTATAATTACCTCTCTGACCTTAACTGAACAATATTTTAACTTCGGAATAGACAAAGTTTATCCTTTAAACCTTTAACAAACTACCTTATGTAACTCTCGGATTCTATTTACGAATCCACTTCTTTATTGAAAACATTGATTATAACTATAGCGTTATAATCCCTACTTTCGGAATATCTAACTTCAAATTATAACTTCTATTGCTTAATTTAACTAAATAGACCATTTATTTATAAATAAATAAATCTTGATTAAAAACGGAAAGTGAATAGTACTTTCCCGAATCTGATATAAATCGAATTTCAATGTATAACACTCTTTCGAATAATCTCTATTCGATAACTCTTTCCTTTCGAATAAACTATATTTGATTAACTCTATTTGAATAACTAAATTCGATTAACTCACTTTGAATAACTAACATTCGATATCTCCTTTTGAATAACTATATTCGATTAACTCACTTCGAATAACTAATATTCGATATCTCCTTTCGAATAACTATATTCGATTAACTCACTTCGAATAACTAATATTCGATATCTCCTTTCGAAAAAATATATTCGATTAACTCCTTCGATTAACTCTACGTCCATATTCAGTTTCAAATATCGATGTTGAAATCGATTCTTACTTCTCTATATAAGTCCTGACTTATATATTCTATTTATCCAATGATAAACATTTTATTTAATTTATAAAATATTATTTATAAATTAATCTTCTCAATCTATCGGTTAAACATATTCTATTTAAAATATTTGCTTTAAACCCATATCATGTTATACTCGTGTGCGAAGCACGGGTCTAAACCATTCAAATGTAAAATCCTCTTTTTTTTAATAAAATTCTATTTGTTTTTATAAGTATTTCTGTAACAACCCGAAAATCTGGGCCAGTTTAAAAATTTTATTTTGTCAATTTTAGCGAATTTTGAACATTTAAAATGAATTATTTTAAATAATAACGACGAGAAATTTATTTTGAATAGAATTCGAACGTATATATTATATATGTCGTCGTTAGAATATAATTAATTATTTATAATTATAAAAGGAATTGAAAATGGCGCGGTAGTTCGATAATTCGATTTCAAACTTCAATTGAATATACCGGGTGCAAAATAAACTGGATTTTAGTGAAACCAAAAATAATGGAATCTAATTGATGATATCTTCCCAACGAATCCGACAAATCGAAATTTCATAGCGGAGATCAAAAGATATGTCCATTTGAAAATTCTGAATAGTCACTATGGAATTCTAGCCCTTAAAAATAGCCATTTTGCAAATGACTTCGGATTTCGACGAAACCACTTTTGTTGGATCCGTGATGTAAAATAATTGCTAGGTTTCAAATTTCATAATTTTTCGAATCAATATGTGAGTGTGGAAAAGGAAAACGCGTTTGACCAGTTTCAGTTGATTTTAATCGACTGGAAAATGGCTATTTTTCAAACGGTCTCAGAATTTGACAAAATTAGTTTTGTTAGGACCGTATCATTAATACGAAGCAAGAAATAATTTTTCGGGAATTTTTAGAGTTTGTATGTGGCCCCGGTAAATTGAAATGTGCATTTAAATTGAATATATAAAGATTTATATTTTAAATTTGACGAAAACGGATTGTAACAGCCTTATTGGGTTACGAAACATATCCCAGTGTGTTCGGGATGGGGGTATTTGGCTAGGGACGACTGTCGTTGAGTTTGATTTCTAGCTCGTATGAACATAAGTGTATTTTTGAAATTAAAACAATTAAAATATATTTATATGTAAGGTCAAAGCCTATGTCAAACCCTCATAACTCCTCTCCACGGTCAAACCAATTAGAAGCCGCCGCTATCAGCTTTTCAACAGCCCAAAACGCTCGATTTTTCTTCCAACCAATTCTTTTAATCCATCTCGAAATAAAACAAACCCCAAAACAAAAATCAAAGACCGTTGTCTGCTCTTTCAAATGATACCAGTTTGAGGAATTTCCGTCTCGTGTGAAGCTCGAATTGATGTCGGAAACTCACGCCGTTCGTGGCCAACGCCCGACCACTGGAGGCGATCGAACTCCTTCAGATCGTGGGTGCGGGGAGGGGAGCCAGCGGCGCTCCAAGTGGCACTACCCGATCATCGGTCGACGCTGTGATTGGAGCGCGGAATCCAACCCTTGTTTGAAGCAGCTGTTCGACGTGGTCTGGTATGATTTACGGAAGAAGGTTTTGTTCTTTTTATTTATTTATTATTTAACATAAAAATCAGTTTAAAAATTGTTTTGAAAAATCAGTTTAAAAATTGTTTTGAAAAATCAGTTTAAAAATTATTTTGAATAATCAGTTTAAAAATTGTTTTGAAAATCAGTTTGAATATTGTTTGAAAGAAGAAAAATATATATCGCCTTGTTTGAAAGAAGAAAAATATATATCGCCTTGTTTGAAAGAAGAAAAATATACATATGATTTGAATAGAAAAATATACATATGATTTGAATAGAAAAATATACATATGATTTGAATAGAAAAATATACATATGATTTGAATAGAAAAGATTAGATTTTTAAAATAGAAAAGATTAGATTTTTTAAAGTAGAAAAGGTTAGATTTTTAAAATAGAAAAGATTAGATTTTTAAAATAGAAAAGATTAGATTTTTAAAATAGAAAAGATTAGATTTTTGAATTTTGAAAAGGCGAAATCTTTATATAGAGAATAGCGATGTAAAAATAGAATTTTTATCTGTATAGTAGCGGGGTAAAAATAGAATTTTTATCTATATAATAGCAAAGTAAAAATTCATATGTTAAATAGTATAGTAAAAATTCGATTTTTACATATGTAGAGAATACGGGCAACGAAGGTGACAAAAAGGCGATCACGACGAAGATTTTTATAAATGAAGAGTCGTGGTATTGGATTAGCTATCGGTGAGAACTCCTCACCTTTATTTTAAATTCTAGTTTAAAAATATATACTAGGATGCAGACGGTGCTTAGCAGCACCCGACACCCGTCGTCCACAGACCATGGACGGCTTGTTTGTTCAGTTGATTGTTTGTTGATTGATTTATTTGTGTGGTTGATAAATTTGATAGAATAGATTGTGCGATGTGAAATGAAATAAGATAGTTTATAGTGGAAAATATTTTATAGTTAAAAATATAATTTTTAACGTGTATATAAAATAAAATATTTATAAACAAATCAGACGATTTGTTTATATACACATATTTGACTGATATTGATTGGGACGATAAATTTTACACATCGCCCAATTGCACAAATAAAATCGGTGTTTGATTGTTTGAAACCCCACACGGGTGTTGGGATGATGTTTGTCGTACACTAATCCCAATTAATAAATTGTATGTCGATCGATTGGTCAACAGACTGTGTAAGCGTTGATTATATATATTTAATGCTTATGCAGTTGTGTTGTGCACTTGGGATGATGGTTAATTATTTATTATTGCTATTATATACATGTGTTGTATGAAATCCATATAATTAACATTATATGGTAATTGATTGGGCCTCATTCCAATTGGGAAAATAAAGAATATTATAAAATAAAGATTAACGTGTTGACGATACTCATTTGTTGAGATTAGTCAGGTGGTGAAAGAAATATAGATTCATGTGTTGAATAGAATAAATATTCATTTGTTGAATAGAATAACGAAGTTATTGAAAAATATAAAGCCGTGTTGATTAGAGATGCACTATTTTGACGCGAACGATATTGATATCGATTAGATTCATTTTTAAAATGAATATTTAGAAAGAGATGTAAAAATATATAATCGAATTGAATTGAATCGAATTGAATAGAAATTGAATTCGATTAGAATAGAATAGAAAATGTATTCGAATAGAATAGAATAGAAAATATATTCGAATAGAATAGAATAGAAAATATATTCGAATAAAATAGAATAGAAAATGAATTCGAATTGAATAGAATATAAAAGGAATTCGAATTGAATAGAATATAAAACGAATTCGAATTGAATAGAATATAAAACGAATTCGAATAGAATATAAAACGAATTCGAATTGAATTAAATATAAAACGAATTCGAATTGAATAGAATATAAAACGAATTCGAATTGAATGTAATATAAAACGAATTCGAATTGAATTGAATATAAAACGAATTCGAATTAAATTGAATATAAAACGAATTCGAATTGAATTGAATATAAAACAAATCGAATTGAGTTGAATATAAAACGAATTCGAATTGGAATTGAATATAATCGAATTTGAATTGAAATCAATTTGAAATGAATTTAAAACGAATTTATATTAGGAAAAATTCAATTTTGATTTGAATCTGAAATGAAGTTGAAATCGTTTTGAAAACAAATTTAAACGATTTATAAAATTCTTTTTAAATAGAAATCGATGAAGTATATATTATATATAATATATATATATAATATAATGGCCTGAATAGAATGCGCCGCGGCAGTTCGCGAATTTCGACCATTGACTTCGAACAGACATTACGGGAGATCCGACCGTCAGATTCTCCTGAAACCGGAACCGTTGGGTTCGTATCGAAAAGAGCTTTCCAATGAATATTAGAAATTTGAAATCTAACGGTTGGATTTGGAATTATGTCCAAATCAAATTTGGAAAAGGTCACTGTAAGTGCAGTTCGATGGCCGTAGATGGAAATCGATTGTACGGGCCTCGATAAAATCACTAAAAATATCTATAATTTGTGTAAAATCATAATAAATGATTTGGGAAAAACTGGGATGAAAAACTCCATATTTGAAAAGATAAAAATAGATTTTTATCGAAATGAACTAGTTTTGAACTAGAATTAAAAATCAATTTATTTTTGAAATAAATAAATTGAATTTGAAATGAGTTTTAAATAACCAGAATTTCTAATATATTTAATTGGAATTGAAATAAAATGTGAGTTGGGTTTATCGTGAACTGTGTTTTAATTGACATTAGTTCTTTAACCCAGTAAGTGAAGTTATAATGAATCTTAATTAGTTTGAAATATGAATTGATAATTTAAATTATCAAAATTTGGAAATGATCGAAATGGGAGTATCACCAGTTTTACTTCTAGCGATAGTTAAATCTTTAATTAGATTTGAACGTGAAATGGTAATTAAATTTACCGATAACACCATGGTGTTAGTTATGGGGTAATAACATTTTTGCTCCATGGGATGAATAGGTTGGGATTGGGAAATAAAATAAATAATTACTTCGGTGTGGTTCGCTAATCCCGACTAGTTTGGAAAACCATGATATGGTTTGAAATGATATCCAAAGAAAGATTAAAGAATAAATTTAAAAGGATTAATCTTTGATAAAATTAATGGGAACCTTTCCCTAGGAGTGTGAATATCTGAATAGAAGAATATTCTGAATTGGAATGAGGCATATGTTGTGTTTGTATAACAATTGTTTATTATATACGTGGGTTATTCAGAAAGGCCGGGTCTATACCCATTCTGAATAATCGATTCGACGATAAGTCGAAGAGATTGAAGACGGTGCAAGACTGACGATCTTCACATCGAATGGATGGGTGCTACTGACGCTCACGATGGGAGTAGCTACCTTGAAGGGGGTTGAAGTGGTAGCCGTCTGGACGTGCTTGGAGGTCGACGGATATGCGAGGAAAGTGCCTCCGGTTTCATTCAGACCCAGAACGGACTCATAAATGGATGGTGTGTCTGACATTGTATTCCTTTATATTGTATTCGTTGATCTCTGCTAAATATATATCTGTTTGGCGGCGGAGAATTTATTCTCTTGCTTAACGCCCTTCTCTGAGACATACGAGCTCAGAGGTTATATATTGGCAGAAATCAGTGGTACGATATGGATTGATAGTGCGGCATGCTGAGATGTAGTGATCCAGACTTTTGTTGAAAAGCAAAGTTTGGTGGATGCTGATCAAAGCGCAGCTTTAATATAGCATGGCTTTGTGTATAGCGTTGATTCGCTAGCCTCACATCCCGGTATGGTGGTAAACTGATGGTTTGATCAGTATGCTTTTTAGTGGATGGGCACCTTAGTGGTGTCGTGGATTCGGTCGACCGAGATGAGCTTAGTGCTCAGGGATGTATAGAGTGAGCGGTGTTTTCTCTCGCTGGGACGTAAGCCACGGTGATACTCTGGTCCCAAAAGTGCGGATGTGCAGACGGTGTTTTCTCTGGCTGGGACGTAAGCCGTGGGGAATTGCACTACGCGATCGATCTTTCGAATCAGGAGCCACCATGATGGAAATCCAATTTCCAATACGTGTATTTCGGTTTTATGTAGAGCCTAGTATGGCGACACAGTGGGATGGGGCGCTTATGCCGTCTATGATTGATACTTATGATTTGAAGATATTTTATACAATATGCACTTATAATGGTATCAAATGATTTGTTTTAAACGTATCAAGCATTCTTGGCTATTATAAGGTAAAAACCCTATCCTCCGGCTTGCGTTGCATTGTGTGATGGGACCTGGGTCTTATAATAGCTTCATTTTTCTATATTTAGCATTGCGCTGTTGTTTTATGCACTGGTATTCTTAGGAGGAAACCCGTTCCGTGTTATACGGCGTGGTCCCTTGATTTACCTAACTTTAAAATAAAGATTTACAACTGTTTTAGTTCTCACACCAGTCACATGACTGAAATGGAGTTTATTGTTTTAACCTAAACTCTGGGTGCCCCTATTTTCCACACGGGCAGCTAGTAGTTTTGGTTTTGCAGATTTATATTCACAGGATCCTGGTTTACAGCTGGAATGATATCCGGAAAGCTTTGTAACCGTATATCTCTTCTAGTTGTGTATTGTATTATTTTCCGCTGCGATGTATTTAAATGTAATTTAAATCTCTGATATTTCTGTGTAATATTCATTTATACTCTGTATATTCTTGTATTCTGGTGCATTGTTGTAATATACAATGAAATGTTCTTTCGTCTACGTTCTGTTGTGGCTTGTTCTCGAACTATCCGTGCTTTCCTCACTGGGGAAGTTACGGGTTTTCACAGTTGGTATCAGAGCTTTGGTTTACAGAGCTCAAGAACAAGACACATTAGAACCGAATGAAAGAACCCATCAGATATTGGATTAGTAGTATCCAATTAGAATGACTCGTTAGAGATAGGATCAGTAGTATCCTAGAACGAGTGTGAAGAGTATATTTTTTCAAATGAAAACAATTTTGTTTTGAAATTTAAATCGTTTTATTCGTATTTGAATATTTATTTATTTTGAATTTGGACAATCTAGTATATAAAGATTTTGCATATACGCGTCATGAACGTATATTCAAAGTTTTAATATACTGGATAGATATAGAATCACATTCTAGTCGCCCGAGGATGGTTCTGATGATCGCCATATAGTACGTACATCATCAGAATTTATATTCGAGTTTCGAAAGTGTGATATCTAAATATTTCCATTAGGCTGGTGTGAGAACCAAAACTAGATAGATTTATTGTTGTGAGTTGGCATCAAAAACATGATTTTCTGTATATATATCAAAATTATGAATTTAAAACATTAATCCACTAATTGATTGATGGTTGTTTTGTTTGTTTATTTTTTTGATATTTGAACCATTTTGCCTAATTGAACCAAATATTGAACTGTATTGAAAATTTATCGCATTTTCTTGCATATACATGTACTTACATTGAACAGGTCATAGCAAGGAGGCTAGAGCAGAAGAATAAAAATTGTTTGCCGACAAATAGGTACATGTTTACCATAATTTACTGTTTTGTTTGGGTGATGATGATTTTATGAGCCGATTGGCTAGCCGCTTGGCTTTTTCTTTTTCTTTTTGAGATCAGAAGGCCTGTATGGCAATTTCGGGATTTTCCCGTGGCTCCCGGTGCAGGGGAGGTTATGGCGAAAATTTTCGAAAATTCCGGGTGTTAGCCAAATTTTTGAAAAATTTGAAAAATTCTCAGAAACTGAAAAGTTGGAGAATGGAAGCCAGATCGAACATAGAGTTGATTAATCAAACCACCTTCGACTTTGTTCCTTTTCGGGGACGAAAAGTTTTAAGTGGGGGAGATTGTAACAACCCCAAAATCTGGGCCAGTTTAAAAATTTTATTTTGGCAATTTTATTGAATTTTGAACATTTAAAATGAATTATTTTAAATAATAATGACGAGAAATTTATTTTGAATAGAATTCGAACGTATATATTATATACGTCATCGTTAGAATATAATTAATTATTTATAATTATAAAAGGAATTGAAAATGGCGCGGTAGTTCGATAATTCGATTTCAAACTTCAATTGAATGTACCGGGTGCAAAATAAACCGGATTTTAGTGAAACCAAAAATAATGGAATCTAATTGATGATATCTTCCCAACGAATCCGACAAATCGAAATTTCATAGCGGGGATCAAAAGATATGTCCAATTGAAAATTCTGAATAGTCGCTACGAAATTCAAGCCCTTAAAAATAGCCATTTTGCAAATGACTTCGGATTTCGACGAAACCACTTTTGTTGGATCCGTGAGGTCAAATAATTGCTAGGTTTCATATTTCATAATTTTTCGAATCAAAATGTGAGTGTGGCAAAGAAAAACGCGTTTGACCAGTTTCAGTTGATTTTAATCGACTGGAAAATGGCCATTTTTCAAATAGTCTCAGAATTTGACGAAATTAGTTTTGTTAGGACCGTATCGTCAATACGAAGCTAGAAATAATTTTTTGGGAATTCTTAGAGTTTGTATGTGGCCCCGGTAAATTGAAATGTGCATTTAAATTGAATATATAAAGATTTATATTTTAAATTTGACGAAAACGGATTGTAACAGCCTTATTGGGTTACGAAACATATCCCAGTGTGTTCAGGATGGGGGTATTTGGCTAGGGACGACAGTCGTTGAGTTTGATTTCGAGCTCGTATGAACATAAGTGTATTTTTGAAATTAAAATAATTAAAATATATTTATATGTAAGGTCAAAGCCTAGGTCAAATCCTCATAACTCCTCTCCACGGTCAAACCAATTAGAAGCCGCCGCTATCAGCTTTTCAACAGCCCAAAATGCTCGATTTTTCTTCCAACCAATTCTTTTAATCCATCTCGAAATAAAACAAACCCCAAAACAATAATCAAAGACCGTTGTCTGCTCTTTCAAATGATAACAGTTTGAGGAATTTCCGTCTCATGTGAAGCTCGAATTCATGTCGGAAACTCACGCCATTCGTGGCCAACGCCCGACCACTGGAGGCGATCGAACTCCTTCAGATCGTGGGCGCGGGGAGGGGAGCCAGCGGCGCTCCAAGTGGCACTACCCGATCATCGGTCGACGCTGTGATTGGAGCGCAGAATCCAACCCTTGTTTGAAGCAGCTGTTCGACGTGGTCTGGTATGATTTACAGAAGAAGGTTTTGTTCTTTTTATTTATTTATTTATTTATTATTTAACACAAAAATCAGTTTAAAAATTGTTTTGAAAAATCAATTTAAAAATTGTTTTGAAAAATCAGTTTAAATATTGTTTTGAAAATCAGTTTAAATATTGTTTGAAAGAAGAAAACCCTCCTTTTCCTGCTAGGATTGGAAATCCTGTATTTTACATATCCATACGATTGAGTCCTTGGGTTTCCGAAATAGTGTAATGTAAAAAGAAGTGCTTCGAATCATTGCTATTTGACTCGGACCTGTTCTGAAACAGTCGAGGTATTTCGAATTGTTTGTTGACACGGGCAAAGTAAGGGAAAATATCTGAAATGATTTCAATATTGGACCTTGGACATATAATAGTTCCGAATTGAATCTCTTTTAGAACGAAGATCTTTTGTCTCATGGTAGCCTGCTCGAGTCCCCTTACGAAACTTTCGTTATTGGGTTAGCCATACACTTCGCATGTTTCTAGCGAAAATATATATCGCCTTGTTTGAAAGAAGAAAAATATATATCGCCTTGTTTGAAAGAAGAAAAATACACATATGATTTGAATAGAAAAATATACATATGATTTGAATAGAAAAATATTCATATGATTTGAATAGAAAAATATACATATGATTTGAATAGAAAAATATACATATGATTTGAATAGAAAAGATTAGATTTTTAAAATAGAAAAGATTAGATTTTTAAAATAGAAAAGATTAGATTTTTTAAAGTAGAAAAGGTTAGATTTTTTAAAATAGAAAAAATTAGATTTTTAAAATAGAAAAGATTAGATTTTTAAAATAGAAAAGATTAGATTTTTGAAATTTGAAAAGGCGAAATCTTTATATAGAGAATAGAGATGTAAAAATAGAATTTTTATGTATATAGTAGCGGGGTAAAAATAGAATTTTTATCTATATAATAGCAAAGTAAAAATTCATATGTTAAATCATATAGTAAAAATTTTAATTTAACATATGTAGAGAATACGGGCAACGAAGGTGGAAAAAAGGCGAGCACGATGAAGATTTCTATAAATGAAGAGTCATGGTATTGGATTAGCTATCGGTGAGAACTCCTCACCTTTATTTTAAATTCTAGTTTAAAAATATATATTAGGATGCAGACGGTGCTTAGCAGCACCCGACACCCGTCGTCCACAGACCATGGACGGCTTGTTTGTTTAGTTGATTGTTTGGTGATTGATTTATTTGTGTGGTTGATAAATTTGATAGAATTGATTATGTGATGTGAAATGAAATAAGATAGTTTATAGTGGAAAATATGTTATAGTTAATATAATTTTTAACGTGTATATAAAATAAAATATTTATAAACAAATCAGACGATTTGTTTATATACACATATTTGACTGATATTGATTGGGACGATAAATTTTACACATCGCCCAACTACACAAATAAAATCGGTGTTTGATTGTTTGAAACCCCACACGGGTGTTGGGATGATGTTTGGCGTACACTAATCCCAATTAATAAATTGTATGTCGATCGATTGGTCGACAGACTGTGTAAGCGTTGATTATATATTTAATGCTTATGCAGTTGTGTTATGCACTTTGGATGATGGTTAATTATTTATTATTGCTATTATATACATGTGTTGTATGGAATCCATATAATTAACATTATATGGTAATTGATTGGGCCTCATTCCAATTGGGAAAATAAAGAATATTATAAAATAAAGATTAACGTGTTGACGGTACTCATTTGTTGAGATTAGTCAGGTGGTGAAAGAAATATAGATTCATGTGTTGAATAGAATAAATATTCATTTGTTGAATAGAATAACGAAGTTATTGAAAAATATAAAGCCGTGTTGATTAGAGATGCACTATTTTGACGCGAACGATATTGATATCGATTAGATTCGTTTTTAAAATGAATATTTAGAAAGAGATGTAAAAATATATAATCGAATTGAATTGAATCGAATTGAATTGAATTGAATAGAAATTGAATTCGATTAGAATAGAATAGAAAATATATTCGAATAGAATAGAATAGAAGATATATTCGAATAGAATAGAATAGAAAATGAATTCGAATTGAATAGAATATAAAAGGAATTCGAATTGAATAGAATATAAAACGAATTCGAATTGAATAGAATATAAAACGAATTCGAATAGAATAGAATATAAAACGAATTCGAATTGAATATAAAACGAATTCGAATTGAATAGAATATAAAACGAATTCGAATTGAATTGAATATAAAACGAATTCGAATTGAATTGAATATAAAACAAATTCGAATTAAATTGAATATAAAACGAATTCGAATTGAATTGAATATAAAACGAATTCGAATTGAATTGAATATAAAATGAATTCGAATTGGAATTGAATAGAATCGAATTTGAATTGAAATCAATTTGAAATGAATTTAAAACGAATTTATATTGGGAAAAATTCAATTTTGATTTGAATCTGAAATGAAGTTGAAATCGTTTTGAAAACGAATTTAAATGATTTATAAAATTCGTTTTAAATAGAAATCGACGAAGTATATATTATATATAATATATATATAATATAATGGCCTGAATAGAACACGTCGCGCCGCGGCAGTTCGCGAATTTCGACCATTGACTTCGAGCGGACATTACGGGAGATCCGACCGTCAGATTCTCCTGAAACCGGAACCATTGGGTTCGTATCGAAAAGATCTTTCCAATGAATATTAGAAATTTGAAATTTAACGGTTGGATTTGGAATTATGTCCAAATCTAATTTGGAAAAGGTCGTTGTAAGTGCAGTTCGATGGCCGTAGATGGAAATCGACTGTACGGGCCTCGATAAAATCACTAAATATTTCTATAATTTGTGTAAAATCATAATAAATGATTTGGGAAAAACTAGGATGAAAAACTCCATATTTGAAAAGATAAAAATAGATTTTTATCGAAATGAACTAGTTTTGAACTAGAATTAAAAATCAATTTATTTTTGAAATAAATAAATTGAATTTGAAATGAGTTTTAAATAACCAGAATTTCTAATATATTTAATTGGAATTGAAATAGAATGTGATTTGGGTTTATCGTGAACTGTGTTTTAAATGACATTAGTTCTTTAACCCAGTAAGTGAAGTTATAATGAATCTTAATTAGATTGAAATATGAATTGATAATTTAAATTATCAAAATTTGGAAATGATCGAAAGGGGAGTATCACCAGTTTTACTTCTAGCGATAGTTAATTCTTTAATTAGATTTGAACGTGAAATGGTAATTAAATTTACCGATAACACCATGGTGTTAGTTATGGGGTAATAACAGTTTTGCTCCACGGGATGAATAGGTTGGGATTTGGAAATAAAATAAACAATTACTTCGGTGTGGTTCGCTAATCCCGACTAGTTTGGAAAACCATGATATGGTTTGAAATGATATCCAAAGAAAGATTAAAGAATAAATTTAAAAGGATTTATCTTTGATAAAATTAATGGGAACCTTTCCCTAGAAGTGTGAATATATGAATAGAAGAATATTCTGAATTGGAATGAGGCGTATGTTGTGTTTGTATAACAATTGTTTATTATATACGTGGGTTATTCAGAAAGGCCGGGTCTATACCCATTCTGAATAACCGATTCGACGATAAGTCAAAGAGATTAAAGACGGTGCAAGACCGACGATCTTCACATCGAATGGTGGGTGCTACTGACGCTCACGATGGGAGTAGCTACCTTGAAAGGGGCTGAAGTGGTAGCCGTCCGGACGTGCTTGGAGGTCGACGGATATGCGAGGAAAGTGCCTCCGGTTTCGTTCAGACCCAGAACGGACTTGTAAATGGATGGTGTGTCTGACATTGTATTCCTTTATATTGTATTCGTTGATCTCTGCTAAATATATATCTGTTTGGCGGCGGAGAATTTATTCTCTTGCTTAACGCCCTTCTCTGAGACATACGAGCTCAAAGGTTATATATTGGCAGAAATCAGTGGTACGATATGGATTGATAGTGTGGCATGCTGAGATGCAGTGATCCAGACTTTTGTTGAAAAGCAAAGTTTGGTGGATGATGATCAAAGCGCAGCTTTAATATAGCATGGCTTTGTGTATAGCGTTGATTCGCGAGCCTCACATCCCGGTATGGTGGTAAACTGATGGTTTGATCCGTATGCTTTTTAGTGGATGGGCAACTTAGAGGTGTCGTGGATTCGGTCGACCAAGATGAGCTTAGTGCTCAGGGATATATAGAGTAAGCGGTGTTTTCTCTCGCTGGGACGTAAGCCGCGGTGATACTCTGGTTCCAAAAGTGTGGATGTGCAGACGGTGTTTTCTCTTGCTGGGACGTAAGCCATGGGGAATTGCACTACGCGATCGATCTTTCGAATCAGGAGCCACCATGATGGAAATCTAGTTTCCAATACATGTATTTCGATTTTATTTGTAGAGCCTTGTGTGGCGACATAGTGGGATGGGGCGCTTATGCCGTCTATGATTGATACTTATGATTTGAAGATATTTTATACAATATGCACTTATAATAGTATCAAATGATTTGTTTTAAACGTATAAAGCATTCTTGGCTATTATAAGGTAAAAACCCTATCCTCCGGCTTGCGATGCATTGTGTGATGGGACCTGGGTCTTATAATAGCTTCATTTTTTTTAATTTAGCATTGCGCTGTTGTTTTATGCACTGGTATTCTTGGGAGGAAACTCGTTCCGTGTTATACGGCGTGGTCCCTTGATTTACCTAACTTTAAAATAAAGATTTACAATTGTTTTAGTTCTCACAGCAGTCACATGACTGACCTGGAGTTTATTGTTTTAACCTAAACTCTGGGTGCCCCTATTTTCCACACGGGCAGCTAGTAGTTTTGGTTTTGCAGATTTATGTTCACAGGATCCTGGTTTACAGCTGGAATGATATCCGGAAAGCTTTGTATCCATATATATCTTCTAGTTGTGTGTTGTATTATTTTCCGCTGCGATGTATTTAAATGTAATTCAATTCTCTGATATTTCTGTGTAATATTCATTTATACTCTGTATATTCTTGTATTCTGGTGCATTGTTGTAATATACAATGAAATGTTCTTTCGTCTACGTTCTTTTGTGGCTTGTTCTCGAACTATCCGCGCTTTCCTCACCGGGGAAGTTACGGGTTTTCACAATTTCCTTTTATATTTGTTTTATAAATATTTCTCTTTTATTTTTGTTTTACAAATATTTCTCTTTTATATTCTATTTACTTTTCCAAATAAATATCCCTTATAATATCTTATTTATTTTCTATATAAATAATCCTTTTATACTTATATCCATTTTCTATATAAATAATCCTTTTATACTTATATTTATTTTCTATATATGTAACGACCCGTATTCTATACATCATAGGATTGTAGAATATTTATTTCTTTCCTGTATGAAGTCGTATGGTCATGTAACTTTGGGAAACATCTAGTGGAGTCATTTTCCATGTTCATGATTTTTGTCGATTTTTAAATGACCATTTTGCCCTTAGTTAGTACTGTTTTGGCCATAACTTTTGATTGGAAAGGAATTTTGACCTGAAACCACTTCCATTGGATTCGTTTGATGGTTTACCTTTCCGTAGAGTGGTCATAGTAGCCAAACGGACTTACCGTTTGGGAGATATGGCTGAAATAAGGTTTGGAGGGTGAAAAACTGCTTAACCGGGCCAAATCGGGTGATTAGTGAGTAGGCCCATAACCCATTTCGGGATTAGGGTTATGGGGAGGCTGAAATGAGATAGAGGATCATTCCATTTCAGTTTTCTAGCCTCCACTTATCACCAAGGAACCCTAAAAATGGCCTCCAATCTCTAAATCACCTCTAAATCACCTTTTGGTCAATGATTTGGCTTAGCAACCCCTAATCAAGGAAGATCTACACCAAATCAACATTGGAGCTAATGTTTAGCATAGAGATTCACATCAAATCAGAGCTTTATTTCAGATCTTAGTTTATTTTGTGGCTAAGGTGAGTGATTTGCATAGTTTTACACTAATTATGGCTAGTTAAGGGTAATTAGTGTTAATTAGCGAATTTAAGCATGATAAAATTCTGGAAAAATGTTTATAAAATTCGGAATGATGTTTTATACCTCTGATATGAATTTGGGCTAATTTGGTTAAGTATTGCTAACCCTATCATTAGTTTCACCTAAACATGCTTAAGGGGAAATATGGGATTTTGGGTATGTTTGATCCATTTTAACCTATCATATTGTTTTTTTGATGGTTGTGGTTGATGATGCATGTTGCTATGACTGTATGAAATGCTTTGTGATTGGTTAGAATAGTTGGAATGGTCGAAAACGCCGTCGAGGGGCGTAAACTGTTCGCTGGAAGAACTGCAGGAATCTGCCCGAACTGGACCAGATCGGTGGGCATAGGGGCGATCCGACCCGAAGACAACGATCCGTATGGCCACCCCCGATCGCGAACCCTCCCCCACGATCTGATTCAGCTTGATGAGGCGCCACGATCCGAAGGGAGGAGCACGACCCGATCCAATTCAGAAGCTCATGAGCTGACGACCTGGGAAGATGCACCCGACCCGACCCGACCAGTGGGGGAACACAAACTGACGTGAAGGAGGAACCACAGCCCAATCCGAATGGATGCCACGACCTGATCCGAAAGGGTGACTACGACCCGATCCGTATGGGTGACCACGAGCTGATGACGTGACTCGATCCGAACCGTGGTGACGAGGGAAAACTGGACTCCGAACCGAACCACTATGAACTGAAGGCTACGACCCGATCCGATCTGGTGATGACCAATAACCCGAGATGCAAAGGTAGTCCAATATGGGAAGTTCGAGCTCAGGATCCAGTTGGGAACCGACGAGTTCACTTCATGGTTGGGCTTTGCTGCGGGACGTGTGCTAAGGAGTTGTCGACGTTAACAACTTCGATTCACCACTAAAAATGAATGATGGGCTACTTATCAGTGCAGTAGGGTCATTATGACCTGAGGGGCAAGGTGATGGTAGCAAGACTACATTATCAGTGCAGTAGGGTCATTACGACCTGAGGGGCAAGGTGATGCGTAGTAAGACTATGAGCCAGTGCAGTGGGGTTCTTGTGACCCCATGGGGCAGAGTGGACATAGTAAGGATTAGTAAGGCTATGAGCCAGTGCAGTGGGGTTCTTGTGACTCCATGGGGCAAAGTGGACATAGCGAAGGATTTGTGGCTACGTTATCAGTGCTGTGAAGCCATTTATGACTTCATGGGGAAAAGTGATCGTAGCAAGGTATGTTGGGTGATCGAAGTGGTGAATATCGTATGCTTTACGCACTGAGTGAGAGATGTGAGGATGGATGCTATGTTTGATTGGTTGCCATCATTATGACATGCACACCTCCCCCACCTCAGTATCTTTACACTGTTTGATATGGTACCTTAGAGTGTTGTACAGTATGTAGTGCTAACTCTTTGGTTGCAGGTCCAGGTTCAGGTATGTTTTAGTCTACCTGTTATTATTCACTTTAGATGCTTATCGCTCATACCAGGCTTTATGTCTGACCCAGAGTTTTATGTCTCCTCTTATTACTCTGGGTGCTCACACGAGCAGACTAGAGACAGGTTGGCTGGTGGTGCGCGAGTAGGTGATTCGGAGGTGGGCAGGAGGCTTCCACGTATGATATATATACACATTCTCCCTGTGTCGTTGGTGGTCGCTACTTGGGCATTAGTAGTGTACCTCCTTTATCTTACTTTTTCTTTGAGACAGTTTGAAAGTTGTAATAAGCTGTATTTTGGATTTCCGCTGCTATGATGTTTAGTTCTGATTTTCAGCTTATGCACTGTCTCTCCTGTTTTATGTCAAGTATGTTATTATTATATTTTGTTCTATGCGCTGTGAGACATTCTACAGGTTCTTTGTATGTTCATTTCCTTCTGACGACCCGTTCTGTGCTAACTGGACATGTGTACAGCGCACCTTTGGAGTAAATGTCGGTTGGTGTGGGGCGGGCAGTCACAATATAAATAATCCTTTTATAAAATTCTATTTATTCCATAAATAAATATTCCTTTACTTATTCTATGTATTTTCTAAATAAATATTTCTTTTCAATTCTATTTATTTAACAAATAAATATTCCTTTTATAACTCCTTTGACTTTATAATTATTTTCTTTTATAAAACCCCGTTCCATTTATATATAAAATCCATTGATTTTATACAAATAATTTATTTTCAAAATACACTTTGATAATCCCCTTTTCTATATCCCAGTATTTCTTACGGTATTTAAAATACAAATTCACAATGATCGCTATCATTCAAACACACATAATCAATAACAGATTATATATCACAATATATGAATAGAACAGTATTATAAATATTGAGGAATCTAGTTGGATCCTTCCAACTTGTTTCCCTGCTTCACAAATGTTAAACAGTATAATTAACATCGATTTCATTTCACTATGAAATATTCTGCTAAACAGAATCAATATTTGATTAACGATTTATATATATATATATCATTATCTATAATTTCAACCAATACATAAGCAATTCAACCAAACAGTTAACACACAATAATCAACAGATAATTATCAGTTCTAAGAACACGTTATAAAAGTATAACCGTTCAGAGTTGGTGAGGTTTACTCACATTGGACGATCATCGTTAATAACGATAACCATCACTTGATTCAGACGGACAATTTATTTTGCTATAAATTGTAACGAGCTTGGATTCGCTCCCAGTCAGTTCCATTGTGGAGCCACCGTCCCTACAATCCCAATGGATCTGACCGTTTGAAAATCTGACATAGTATGTAGAAGTTATGTATGTTTTACTTAATACACTATTTAAAATAGAATTAACATAGATTTTAAATTAACTCCGGGATTTACCCAAACGAATTCGGCCCACTATCCCTGCGCAAGCTGTAACGACCCATAAAATCTGAACCAATTTAAAAATTTTAAATTGGCTAAAATAATGGATTTTAAATATTTAAAATAAATATTTTAAATAAAGGCGATGAAGACTAAGTTTGAATCGACAATTGAAAAGGAATATAATTAATTATAATTATAAACAAGGCCTGAAAGGGCGCTGTAGTTTCAAAAATCGAATTCAAACTTTGTCGGACTATACCGGGTGCAAAACAATCCGGATTTTAGTGAAACCAAAAATATTTAAATCTGTTAGTGAATACCTTTCCATCTAATTTGACAAATTGAAATTTGATAGCGGGAATCAAAAGATATGTCCGGTTGAAAATTCTGAATAGTCGCTATGGAATTCAGGCCCTTAAAAATGGACATTTTGCAATGACCTCGGAATTCGACGAAACCACTTTTGTTGGATCCGTGATGTCAAATTATTGCTAGGTTTCAAATTTCATAATTTTTCGAATCAATATGTGAGCGTGGCAGAGGAAAACGCGTTTGACCAGTTTCAGTTGATTTTAATCGACTGGAAAATGGCCGTTTTTCCAACGGTCTCAGAATTCGACGAAACTAGTTTTGATAGGACCGTATCGTCAATACGAAGCTAGAAAATATTTTTCTGGAATTTTTCTAGTTAGTATGTGACCCCGGTAATTTGAAATGTACGTTTAAAATTCAATATAAGGATTTAAATGTAAATTTAACGGAAACTGATCGAAACGATCGAATCAGCTTGTGATACATATCCCATTGTGTTCGGAATGGGGGTATTACCCTAGGGACGACAGTCGGTGGGCTCAAAAAGGAGTTCGAATTTTTAAAGTAACTTTTTGAAAAAAAAATTTAAATATATATATATATATAAACTTTTATACTTAAGCCCCTCATTCCTTTATAATTCCCACAACAGATTATTTCCCAAATAAAAAAAAAACCGTTCCCCTTTTCCCGCTTATCCCCCCCCCCTCGCGCGATCAACGTCGCCGCCCTTCGGAGCTCCCCACCACCGTCGCCGCCCTCTCCAGCTCGACCTCCGCTCCACCCTCCGATCCCGCTTCTCTCCACCTCGACGCACCCGAACCCCCTCCCTGACCTATTCCGCCACCAGGCCACCTCGCGACGCCCCAATTCGCGAGCCCCCCCTCAGTTCGAGACCGTTGAAGCCACCAGGCGGACCCAGCGAGCACCGTGAGCTCGAGCGTCTCTGACCCCGCGCCTCCACCCTCGTCTCTGACCGCTTGCGCAACCTTCAACCTCTCCGGCAGCGAACGAGAAGCCCTAGTGGCTCGGGAAGGGTTTGAACACCAGAGCGGAGGAAGAAAAATAAGGGTAATTCCCTTAGCTCAGTAAAATACGGTACTTCCTTTTCATTTTATCGTATTAATTGTTAAAAAAAATTGTGAATATGATGGTTTAGAAAAAGATTTGATTTTTAAATCAGAAAAGATTTGATTTTTAAATCCGTAAAGATTTGATTTTTAAATCAGTAAAGACTTGATTTTTTTAAAAATAGAAAAGACTTGATTTTTAAAAATAGAAAAGATTAGATTTTTAAAGAAAGAAAGACGATATTTTTAAATGGAGAAAGGCGTGATTTTTACTTAGGTAGTGAATTAAAAATATGGTTTTTAGAAGGAAGGAAAATATTTATTTTTATAAAGGCGAAAACTTCATATTAGAAAAGGCGAAATCTTTATATTTGAAAAGGCGAAATCTTTATATGAAGAATAGCGGGATAAAAATAGAATTTTATCCATATAGCATGAAAGTAAAAATATGGATTTTTATATATTGAATAGCGAAGAAAAATTCGATTTTTATATATTGAATAGCGAAGAAAAATTCGATTTTTATATATTGAATAGCGAAGAAAAATTCGATTTTTATATATTGAATAGCCAAGAAAAAATTCAATTTTTATATATTGAATAGCGAAGAAAAATTCGATTTTTATATATTGAATAGCGAAGAAAAAATTCGATTTTTATATATTGAATAACGAAGTAAAAATTCGATCTTTACATATGTAGTGAATACGGGCAACGAAAGCGACAAAAGGCGAGAACGGTGAAGATTTCTCACTCTTCAATTTCTTTTTCTAGCTATATATATATGTGTTGAAATAAAAGTGAATTGCTATATATATATATATATATATATATATATATATATATATATATATATATATACGCCCCTCGTCCACAAACCATGGACGATATTTATTGATTGAAATTGTTGTGAAAATTGATTGATAGCGAATGATTGTTTGGGATTGTTTGTGGTTGATATTGATTGATTGAGGTTGAAAAATACCCGTTTGTGGTTGAGAAATATTTGGTTGAAACCACATAGAATTAGTTTGTGGAAATGAAGTAAATATATACATGCCGCCTGCGTGCAAACTAAATGCATGATCCCCATTGTCAAAAACCGCGAGGTTTTAAGGTAGAGCGAGGAGCCGTACTAGGGACGGTCCCGGTTTTAACTACCCTGCCATTATGCTGCCGAAATTTTGAATAATATTCGAGTGTTTGAATTATTTTCATCTGCTTAAACTATATTTATTCATTGAATAAAAAACCTTCATGTGTTGAATTGATATTCATTCGTTGATTAGAAATTCATGTGTTGAATGATATTCACGTTTTAAATATAAAAATCACATTTCTATCTATATGTAGAAACTATAGAAAACCTTCATGTGTTGAATTGATATTCATTCGTTGATTAGAAATTCATGTGTTGAATGGTATTCGCGTTTTAAATATAAAAATCACATTTCTATCTATATATAGAAACTATAGAAAACTTTCATGTGTTGAATCGATATTCATTCGTTGAATTGAAATTCATGTGTTGAATGGTATCATATTTTGAAATAAATTGTTTGATAATAAAAAATCACCTTTTATCGACTATATGAACTGTGTAAAATAATCTCGTTTTGAATGAAATTGTTTTATAAGAAAAATCCTATTTTTATCACCAATATGAAATATATAAAATAATAGTGTTTTGAAATGAGTTGTTTTACAATAAAAATCACATTTTTATTATATACATAAATCGTTGAAATGTGAAGTGTTAAAAATAGCCACTTGTTCAAATAAATATATATGAGTTGAAATATTCATTAATTAGCTAATGATATGATTTTACCTATGTATGTAACATTAGAATGAATGGTGTTTTTAAACCAAATAGAAATCAAATATGAAGTTGAATAGAAAATGATAAATGATAAGAACTGTATATATATGTACATGCATATTCATTGAACAGGTTATAGCAAAGGGGCTAGAGAAGAGGAATAAAATTTTGTGCCCGACAAATAGGTACACATTTACTGTTTTGTTTGGGTGATGATTTTATGAGCCTGTTGGCTAGCCGCTTGGCTTTTTCTTTTTCTTTTTGAGATTAGAAGGACCGTGAGAGCTATTTGCGATTTCCCGATGCTCCCGGTGCAGGGGAGGTTATGGCGAAATTTTCCAAAATTTTAAGGCGTTAGTGAAATATTTGAAGTGAAAACGATATTGAAATCATTGAATGAACTATATTTATATAAATATAAATAAAATTAAAACAAAACGTAGTCGTGCAGTTCGCATTTTGAAACCGTGATTTCAAACCACTAGTGCGGGAAATCCGACCATTGGATTTTCCCGAAACCTCAACCGTCGTGTACGCCTTGGAAATATCTTCCCAACGGCACCAACCTTGTAAAAATCCAACGGTTGGATTGTCTGGAATGTTTAATTCAAATATGATGGAAAACAGCGCCAGAAGCGATTATATTTATATATATATAAATATAATTATATATTTAATCGAATAACGACGCTGCAGTTCGTATTTTGAAATCGAAAATTCAAACGATTGTACCGGGAGATCCGACCGTCGGATTTTCCTGAAACTGGAACCGTTGGATTCGTTTTGAAAAGACCTTTCTAATGATGTAAATTTTGTGAAGATCCAATGGTTAGATTTTCAGATATGTGTAAATCAAATCTGAAGAAAAACAGTGCCACGGCCGCGTTATGGCCCGAAGCGTCGTTTTGAATAAATTGGCTATTTTAAAATAAACAAAAATAGCGATAAATCGTTATAAAATATCATAATCAATATGGAATGGAAATGAACTGAATTTGCTCGATTTATGTTGTATTTGATGGTTGAATGTGTTTGGTGTGAAAATTACATTAAAGAACAAAATTGGTGTTGTCGAATAATTTAACCATTGAAATAAATTGATTTGAAATTCTAAATATACGTGAATTATTTGAGAAGGCCGAGTTAATTCTCATTTCAAATAATTGACCGACGATTGAAAGTCGAAGATGAAGACGATGGTCGAAGACCGGAGATCTTCACCTCGTTTGGATGGTAACCGAGGTCCTGATTGGGAGGCATCCCGAAATATGGATAATGAGTGGTGATCGTCCAGACGTACGTGGTGGTCGATGGGTTTGCGAGGTATTTAGTGCCTCCGGTTTCGTTCAGACCCAGAACGGACTTGTAAATGGACTGTGTGTCTGACATTGGATTTTATTCTGTGTCGATTGATCTCTGTTAAATATACATCTGTTTGGCGGCGGAGAATTTATTCTTTTGCTTAACGCCCTTCTCTGAAACGCACGAGCTCAGAGGTTGTATATCGATGGACATCAGTCGCATGGCATGAATTTCCTGTGTGGCATGCTAAGGTGCAGTGATCAGGGCTTTTGTTGAAAAGCAAAGTCTTGTGGTGATGATCAAAGCATCGCCTGTGTAGCGTAGCTTTGTGTATAACGTGAATTCGCGAGCCTCACACCCCGGTATGAACCTAAAACGGGAGGACCTCAGGGAGGGCATGCGTTTCTTTCTAGCTAGGGTGGTGTCAGTGACCTACCAGCCCTGACATTTATATACTTTTCACCTATGTGGTTGTTGCTGTTGCGAGGCGCCTCCGTTTGATCGGACGATCCGGGTTCGATGGAGTCATTCGTTGGCTCGTTTACGCCCCAAAGGGCGGGGAAACGTATTGTTCAGGCATTTTAATCCACATCGGTGGACCGATCCTGACGATCCAAGGGTCCACCTGAGTCTGGGTCCTAAGGCTCGGGCTAGACAGTCTCGAATTCGGTAAGGACTATCTTTTGCCTAGGTTCATGACGGAAATCCAATTCCCAAATACGTGACTGTGCGGTTTTGATTGTATACCTATATATGGCGACATAGTGGTATGGGGCATTAATGCCGTCTATGATTGATAGTTATGATTTGAAATTGTTTTCAAAACATATAAACACTAGCAATAATATCAAATGCCTTTGTTTTATTCGTATCAAGCATATTTTGGCCATTATAAGGTAAAAACTCTATCCTTCGGTTTGCGTTGCATTGTATGATGGGAACTGAGTCTTATAATGGCTTCATTTTTATAAAAAGCTTAGCGATGTTTAAAAGAAAGATTTCTTTTAAAGCAATGGCAATCCAATGGAGTAAACCCGTTCCACGAAAGTGGCGTGGTCCTGTGATTAGCCATATTATATATGTGTTGAATGGATTTCTCATACCAGTCCCATGACTGACTCGTAGTTTGTTGCACTTTCAAACTCGGGTGCCCCTTTTTTCTACACGGGCAGCCTTGTATTCAGGTTTAGCTGGTTCTTTCTATGGATAGCTGGAGCTGAAGATGGATTCTATCATTTATCTCTTTTTATGCTGTTCATCTCCTATTGTACATATTTTTTTTGTTTCCGCTATAGACATTTATGTATAGCTGAACTGTATCTGTTCTAAGTAAGATCCTGTATACTGTGTAACTCTGATGATTACTTTTATGCAGTATATTCTATTGTTCATTATCTGGTGTATTTATTTAATTTTGTTCTGCTATTTTTTGTTTCTGTGTTATATTCCAAAGATTACCCTTGTCTCCGTCGGAACGGGATTTGGGGTCGTCTCAACGTGGTATCAGAGCTTTGGTTAAGCTTAGTTCTGGAATATAACATTTGAACGAACTCGTCAGAAATAGAACCAGTAATGTTCTAGGATGGGTAACTCTATACAGATAGGATCAGCAATATCCTAGTATGAGTAAAGCAGAATGAAATTACACCTCGATAGACACATTTACATTGAAGTATGTGTTTCTATATTTTAAACTACCTTTTCTGTGACCTGACACTTGATCTGCTATTTGCAGAAGTACTAGAAAATGAGTGTCAGAAACATGAGAAATGCAGAACCCGATCTAGAGGCTCTATTTAAGAGATATCGAAATCTGGGCGGAGCACAGTTCTCGGGCAATGAATCTATTATTCAAACTCAAGCTTGGGTGAGCTCTGCAGAAAGAATATTTGAGCATTTCCAGCTGAGAGACGACCAGAAAAGATTAGTAGCATCTTGGGCACTCAATGGAGAAGCTTTAATATGGTGGGAAACAATCATAAAAGATAATCCAGAAGGTGATATCACCTGGGGTAGATTCAAAGAGATTTTCCTAGGAAGATTTACTCCTCCCGAAGCAACCGAGAGATTATGTGATGAATTTTCTTATCTAATACAAGGTGATATGACCATCCCAGAATATCATAAGAAATTCAACGAACTTGCTCACTTTGCTCCTCATCTGATTCAAGATCCAAAGAGGAAAAATCTGAGGTTTATTCATGGCCTTCAAAGGAGATATCCGAATAGTGTAATGAGGAATGTGAAGCTTCCTTTTTCAGAAATGATATACATGGCTTATCAGTATGAAGATCTCCATAAGAAAGGAATGTTGCGCGACGAAGAAGAAGTCAGTTCTAGTGACAAAGCAGAGTCGGAAACTGATATTGCTGGAGCCAGTACGAGGTTTGAGGCCAATAAGAAGCCCAGTGCAAATCGAAAAAGAGCTAGATCTGAAAAAGAATCAAACACGACTGCCATATGCAAGAACTGCAATCAGAAGGGGCATTTGTCCAGAAAATGTAAATCGGTAAACAAACGAGGGAAGAGTGGATTTGGACCTAGAAAGAAGGTTCTTGAAGGCCGAGGATGCCATAAGTGCCATCAGGCTGGGCATATTGCGAAAAACTGCCCGCTATCTCAGAAATCTGAAGCAGTACAAGTGAATGAAATGGCAGAAGTACCTGCATCTTCGTCTGCTCAGGAAAGGCCCGATGTTTTAGAAGGCACGCTTACTGTCAAAAACATTCCAGTCAAAGTACTGTTTGACATAGGCGCGTCGCGAAGTTTCATTGCCAAAGATGCAGCTAAGAAACTGGATTTGAATTTGAAAAATCTCAAGGAACCAATGACTGTCCAGAATCCGGTTGGGGGTTCCATTGATCTCAGTTGGGTTTTCGGAGTGCCGGTTTCCTTTTCTCGGTATCGGTTCCCAACCATCGCAGCCGTCATGAATTTTAAAGAGTTTGATCTTATTTTGGGGTTAGACTGGTTGACCAAATATGAAGCTGAAGTCAAATGCGCCGACAGAGTCGTAAAGGCGAAGATTAGATCAGGCGATTATATAACCATTCCCTATGAAGGTCAAAATACTAATAGAAAAGACTTCTGGGCAGCTTTGAATGTTTCTCCATCCCAAATTGAGAATGTCCCTGTAATCACGGAGAATATTCCTGACCTCATCAAAGACATTCCTGTCGTCAAAAACTATGCGGATGTGTTCAAGGAAGTTGTTCGCTTACCTCCGCAGAGAGAAATAGATTTCAAAATTGCTTTAATTCCGAATGCAAGGCCGGTAGTTCACGCTATTCGAAGAATGTCCTTGAAAGAGAAGGAGGAATTAGACAATCAAACACGACAGCTAGTATGGAAAGGTCTGATCAGGCCTAGTTTCTCTGATTGAGGGGCAGTAGTGGTATTTGTCCCAAAATCAGACGGTACTCTACGGCTATGCGTGGACTATCGTGATCTGAACAAGCAGACAATAAAGAACAAATATCCATTGCCGCGAATAGATGATTTGTTGGATCGATTAAATGGCGCACAAGTATTTTCATGAATGGACCTAGCTACGGGCTTCCATCAACTTCGAATTGCCGAAGAGTGTGTTCCAATGACAGCGTTCAGAGGCCCCGACTTATTCTACGAGTGGTTAGTAATGCCGTTCGGCTTATGTAACGCTCCTGCCTACTTCGTCGATCTGATGAACAGAGTATTCAGAGGAGTTTTGAATAAATTTTTTTTGGTTTTCATTGACGATATTCTAATCTTCTCTAAATCAAAAGCCGAACATGAAAAGCATCTAGAACAGGTTCTGGAAATTCTCAGAAGGAATGTATTGAAGGCAAAGTTTTCCAAATGTATATTCTGGCAAGATGAAGTAAAATTTCTAGGCCACGTCGTATCAAAAGAAGGAATTGCTGTGGATCCAAGCAAAATCACAGCCATTCAGAATTGGAAACAGCCCAGTACCCCCACTGAAGTCCGCAGTTTTCTCGGATTGGCTAGCTATTACCGGAAGTTCGTTAAAAACTTTTCGAAGATATCTGGTCACTTAACGAAGCTTACAAAGAAGCATTCTAAATTCAAATGGACTCCAGAAAGTGAGGAGGCTTTCGAAGAGCTAAAGTTGAGACTAACGACTGCTCCAGTGTTAACCATCATCGATGGCAACCAAGATTTAAAAGTATGGACTGATGCTTCTAGAGAAGGCCTTGGCGCAGTGTTAATGCAAAGGGGTCAAGTGATTGCCTATGCTAGCCGTCAACTGAAGCCGCACGAGAAAAACTATGTAACTCATGATCTTGAGTTATTGGCTATCATATTCTCTTTGAAAATCCGGAGACACTATCTTCTGGGTGAGAGATTTGAACTGTTTACAGATCACCAGTCGTTAAAGTATCTGTTCACTCAGAAGGACTTGAATTTGAGGCAGCAACGTTGGCTGGAGTTTCTTGCCGCATATGACTTTGAAATTATATATACTCCAGGAAAAGCCAATGTCGTGGCTGATGCGTTAAGCAGAAAGAATGTAATGATCGCCAGCTTTATTATCACGACATCCTTGATTGACAAAATATCTATTCTTCAGTAGGAGGATAACTTTATTAAAGATATGATCAAAAGGATTCAGAAAGGCGAACCCTCATGTTTTCAAATAGATAACGACGAGACCTTGAGGTTGAAAGGAAGGTTTGTGTTCCTGACATCCCAGAGTTAAAAAGGGAAGTGCTAGACGAGTGTCACAAGTCCAAGCTGAGTATCCATCCTGGCGTGGCCAAAATGTATAACAATCTCAAAAGAACATTCTGGTGGAAGGCGATGAAGAGAGACGTTTCAATATATGTTAGCCGATGCCCTACTTGCCAACTAGTCAAGAGCGACCAACAGAAACTAGCTGGATTATTGCAACCGCTAGACGTTCCAGGCTGGAAGTGGGAACATATTTCTATGGATTTCATTGATGGTCTGCCCAGAACCAGAAAAGGGAATGACAGTATTTGGGTGATCATAGATCGCTTCACGAAGACCGCCCATTTCATACCTGCCAGATCAAATAGAACCGCTCAGAGTCTGGCATAGATTTACTTCAGGGAAATAGTTAGACTACATGGAGTGCCGCTCAGCATAGTCAGTGATAGAGATACAATATTCACTAGCAAATTATGGGAAGCATTTCAAGTCGAGCTGGGGACGAAGTTAAACTTGAGCACCTCTTATCATCCTCAGACAGACGGTCAGACTGAGAGGGTGAATCGCATTTTAGAAGATCTATTGCGGGCTTGTGTTCTAGATTTCGGTGGATCATGGGAAGACCATCTGCATTTGGCTGAATTCTCTTATAACAATAGCTACCAGGCGAGTCTGACAATGTCGCCATTCGAAGCATTGTACAGTAGACCATGCCGATCTCCTGCATGTTGGGTCGAGCCTGGAAATAGACTTGTGTTAGGGCCTGATATGATCCGAGAAGCCGCCGACAAAGTCGATTTTATTAAGAAGCGATTACTTGCCGCTCAAAGCCGACAAAAGAGCTATGCCGATAGAAGAAGAAGGGATATATCCTTTGAAGTTGGCGACTATGTATATTTGAAAGTATCGCCGATGAGAGGAGTTATCCGGTTCGGTAAAACTGGAAAGTTAGCGCCCAAATTCATAGGTCTGTTTCCTATTCTGGAACGGATCGGTACTCTCGCTTATAGGGTCAAACTGCCTAATTGGTTGCCTGAAATTCATGATGTGTTTCACATATCTCAACTTCGAAAGCACGTTCATGATCCAGACTTGATCATGGAAGAAGCAGCTCAACATGACATTGAAATAACCCCAGAATTAGCTGTGAGAAGAGAGCCGCTAAAGATAATAGGCAAAGAAACCAAAGAGCTGAGGAACAAGAAGGTTCGCTTAGTCAAAGTGCAATGGAGTGGAGATCCGCTAGATTGTACTTGGGAAACCGAGGAGAGCATTCAGAAGGCTTATCCTAGATGCCGAGTAGATATCTCTGATTGACTCTGGTGCAAGGTACATTTACCTTACTTTGCACTACCATTCAATTCTCTACTCTATTGTTATTTTCTTTTCATAGATGTGCACTTTTAATTATATAGTCTGAAGGATTTTTAAAGGGTATAGGATTTGATTAGTATATTTTTGAAGGTTAAAAACAATTGGATTGGTTATTGAGTTGTGCGATTGTAGGTTTATCAAACCACTTTCGACTTTGTTCCTTTTCGGGGACGAAAAGTTTTAAGTGGGGGAGATTGTAACGACCCAGAAAATCTGAACTAATTTAAAATTTTTAAATTGGCTAAAATAATGGATTTTAAATATTTAAAATAAATATTTTAAATAAAGGCGATGAAAACTGAGTTTGAATCGACAATTGAAAAGGAATATAATTAATTATAATTATAAACAAGGCCTGAAAGGGCGCTGTAGTTTCAAAAATCGAATTCAAACTTTGTCGGACTGTACCGGGTGCAAAACAATCCGGATTTTAGTGGAACCAAAAATATTTAAATCTGTTAGTGAATACCTTTCCAACGAATTTGACAAATTGAAATTTGATAGCTGGAATCAAAAGATATGTCCGGTTGAAAATTCGGAATAGTCGCTATGGGATTCAGGCCCTTAAAAATGGACATTTTGCAAATGACCTCGGAATTCGACGAAACCACTTTTGTTGGATCCGTGATGTCAAATTATTGCTAGGTTTCAAATTTCATAATTTTTCGAATCAATATGTGAGCGTGGCAAAGGAAAACGCGTTTGACCAGTTTTAGTTGATTTTAATCGACTGGAAAATGGCCGTTTTTCCACCGGTCTCAGAATTCGACGAAACTAGTTTTGATAGTACCGTATCGTCAATACGAAGCTAGAAAATATTTTTCGGGAATTTTTCTAGTTAGTATGTGACCCCGGTAATTTGAAATGTACGTTTAAAATTCAATAAAAGGATTTAAATGTAAATTTAACGGAAACTGATCAAAACGATCGAATCAGCTTGTGATACATATCCCATTGTGTTCGGAATGGGGGTATTACCCTAGGGATGACAGTCGGTGGGCTCAAAAAGGAGTTCGAATTTTTAAAGTAACTTTTTGAAAAAAAGTTTTAAATATATATATATATATATATATATATATATATATATATATATATATATATATATATATATATATGTAACACCCCGAATTTTAGTTAATGCTAAAATTCACTAATTACAGAATAAATAATCTCAGATGTGAGAATTGGGGGGAAACGGGCTGCGTCATTTCGTTCGTCTCAGAAAAATACGCGAAATAGAGTCCGGGTTTTCGAGAATCGGAGTCCGTATGGCCCGGTTATGGCCCAAAGAAGTTTGCAGAAAATTCAAAGCTAAAAACAGATTTAAAAATTTAAAATTCAGATTTTGGAATGGAACAGGCGGGGTCAGGCGGGAAAGTTCCCGCCCTGACCATGTCGACAGGGCTGTCGACAGGCCTGTCGACAGGGGTGTCGACTTGCCTGTCGACTTGCCTGTCGACATAGGCGCGGCGTCCAGAGAACCTGGGTGCACCAGGTTGGGTTTTAGGCTGGCTTGGAGGGCTGGTTTCTAGAGATTTCCGAAATCTAAGGGTCCTAATCTAATCTAGGGTTAATCTAAGGGCCTAAAACACTCCCTAATCCTATAAATAAGACCCTAACCCTACCCTAATTCATTCATAATTAGATCTTGTAACTAAACTATGGCAAAATGAAACTTGATCATGGCCTCCACAAATCAATGAAGAGAGTTGCAAGCTAATCAACCTCTAATCAACATCTTCTTCAACTAATTCCACTTCCTAAGGTTGCTAATCTAGGTTTTGGTGAGTTTCTATCACTTTGATGATCAATTGCTAAATTAAGTAGATGAGATATGATGAGATCTATGGTTTTGCATGAGGATTAATGGGTTTTCAAGTCATATGATATGATGTGAATATGCTAATCTATGTTTAATATTAATCCTATGTTTATGCAAGTTAAATATGTGAGTTTATGCATGTTGAATATGTAAGTTTATGCAAGTGGTTTATGCAAGTTAAGTGGTGGGTTTATGCATAATAAGTAATTGATTTTATGCATGCTAAGTAGGTGGTTTTATGCATGCTAAGTGTTTGGCATTATGCATAAATCATAATATGCAAGTTATGTATATGCTTAAATGCAAGTTTAACATGATATGCAAGTTATGCATGCTTATGCAAGTATATGAATGCTTATGCAAGTTATGTATATGCTTAAATGCAAGTTTAACATGATATGCAAGTTATGCATGCTTATGCAAGTATGTGGATGCTTATGCAAGAATGTGAATGCTCATGCAAGTTATGTGTATGCTTAAATGCATGTTATGCAAGTTATGAGAATGCTTATATACAAGTTCATATGCAAGTTAATGTGTATGATGTTATGTAAGTTATGTGCATGTTGTTATGCAAGTTCATATGCAAGTTAATGTGTATGATGTTATGTAAGTTATGTGCATGTTGTTACGCAAGTTCATATGCAAGTTTATGTGTATGATGTTATGTAAGTTATGTGCATGTTGTTATGCAAATTCATATGCAAGTTATGTGTATGATGTTATGCAAGTTATGTGCATGATGTTATGTAAGCTATGTGTATGTTGATATGCAAGTTATGTTTATAATATTATGCAAGTTATGTGTATGATGTTATGCAAGTTAACATGTAACATGTTGTGCAAGTTCACACCTTTAAGACACATGCAAGTTCACTTTTGTATAACCTATGAACACTTATGCGAGTTGCCTTTATACATGACATATGTATGTTCATGCAAGTTGGGTTATTTAGAAATGCTAGTTGGGTTAATGTCATGATGTAAGTGGACACCTTTTAACCCAGGTTAATGCTAATGTATGCTAAATGAAACCCATGTTAATTGTGAAAGAATCTTCTCTTGGAAATATGTCGTGTTAGCATAAGTACGTGGGGAAACGATGGGGTTAACAGACATGTTAATGAAATGGTGTGAAATGGTTATGATTAAGCATACCATAAAATGAATAAGCATAAGTAGGAATTTACCTATTGAGTTAGGTCTACCCCATGGGAATTTACCTATTGAGTTAGGTCTACCCATGTTATGAAAAAACTTGATATTAATTAGGGATAATTAATATGGGGGTGATTAATTAGGTGTAATTAATCAACTAAGACACGAGGTTGGACCCTTTTGTAGCGGAAGTCTGCCCGGAACCGACCGGCCATCCAGCGGTTACAAATGATTGGCCCAATGTGAGAGGTCTTAGTCATAAATTAAATACATGATTAAAGTAAAGACACGAGGTTAGACCCTTTTGATGACAGAAGTCTGCCCGGAACCAACCGGCATATCCAGCAGTCATAAAAGACGGTCTAATGTGAGAGGTCTTTATGAGGTCATGATCTTAATTAATGAATTAAGAAACACTTAACCATATTAGCATTTAGTGGGACATGAGGGGTTAAGTGGGTGCCTTGGGGTGGCATGATGAGACTAGTGGGTTGCCTTGGGTGGCAATAGAAAAATACGATTAGAATACTTAACCAAAGTAGAACATGTAATTAAACATGATAAAAGGGTTAAGTAAGTGCCATGGGTGGCATGTGAGAATACGATTAGAATACTTAACCAAGGTGGAACATGTAATTAAACATGATTAAAGGGTTAAGTAAGTGCCATGGGTGGCATGTGAAAATCTAGTGGGTACCTTGTATGACAATTAGAATATGATTAAAGGACTTAACCAAAATTTATAACATGTAAGGGGACATGGTTAAAGGGTTAAGTGGGATTCACTAGAAATGGCAAGCTTAGGTGGTAGCTTGTGAGGGCCCATTTCAACCAATATCCCAAACGTATCTTTGTGGGCTCGACTCTAGTCGGGTGACGGGACACGCATATTGGGCTTGACTATAAGAGGCCAAACCGGGTTAGCGGTGGCAACGCGGGACCAACGGGTTTCATATGCGTGTGTGGACCCGGGCTGGTTGGTAAGTCGTTGTTGCATCGTGTAGATATAAAGCCGTGCACTGTTGATATTATTTGGTAGCCACTTTAGGGGAATGATACACCCCAATCGTGGGACCAGCACGGGTATCTACGTAGGGGAGCCGATCGCTTGGGGAGTAGTGGGTACACCTATGTAGTCAGATAGGGGTACACGAAACTACTAAATTACTAAATTACTAAGTACACTTAGGGGGATCAACCTTTGAGTAGGAATGACTGGTGTGGTGCAGTGTAGTAATTATCCTTGGGTGGGTAGATGCGTCTTTACGGTTGTCTTAGTTTATCCTAAGTCTACCAAACGGCTTAGTGTAGCCATTTATCCCCAACGTCACCATATATCAAGCTTATATCTTCTCTGGTTACTTTAATGATTGTATTGTTAAAGTTATAGGACTCACTCAGACTTATGTCTGACCCCGTTGTTTTTATCTTTTTTTCCCAACCCTCAGGTTATCAGAGTAGGCCCAGTACGAGTGGGCTTTGATCGGGCTGCTTTATTCTCTTTTGGAGCTTGGACCATAGGTGTAGAGCTCAGCTTACCCTTTCTTTTATGGCTATCAGTTCATGTATTGGGATTATGTACTTTTATTTATCAAGATGGATATTTTGTACTTGACTCTTATTTGGTTTTGTGATGTAACCAAACATGCTTTACTTTCCGCTGCAATTGAAATGATGTTTGAAATTTTCAAGTATTACTTATATCTGTCTTGTTGTAATTTTTCTGTTCTATATTCACTTAAAATACTACACCGATGTTATGGCATTCCCTTAGAGAGCGACCATAGCGGGTGTGGAGGTGTTACACGTGGTATCAGAGCAAAGGTTACCAGAACAGATAAAATTTTTAGAAAACTATTTTTCTAAAAACATTTTTGGAAGAAATATTTTCAAGGACATGTCTTTAAAGAGAAAAGTTTTTGAAAGAAAAGCATAATCCCCGATAGCCATATCTTTATCTTTCGAATTCTCCGTTTTGAATCTTTCCTTTTTCGTCTCAGCATGGCTGAAGATCTTTATCTTCCGGACGGTGTAGCGGTACCAGTATGGTATAGGAGGTTGTTAGAGGCTAGGGCCGCCGCTGCAGGTCCAGCAAATGTTCCTCCTCCACCCGTTGCACTCGTTCCTCCTCGCGCGGATACTTTTTCTATGACTTGTAGGAAGTTTAAGGCTATGGGAGGAAAACCTTTTGTGGGAGCTAGGGATTGGCTTAATGAGACGGAAGAATTGATGGAAATCTTGGAAGTAGAAGAGGGAAAGAAAGTCAGGTTAGCCGCTTGGTTAATGGAAGGAGAGGCCTCGTTCTGGTGGGAGGTCACTAATGGAGAACGCCCTATTGACACTTGGGTGGATTTCAGGCAAAGGTTTGAGGCAAAGTTTCTCTCAAAAGCGAAAGAAAATATGCACGTGGAAAGGTCCTTGAACTTAAAGCAAGGGAACTTGTCAGTGAAAGAGTATGTTAACAAGTTTAATCAGCTAGAGAGATTTAACATGGACTTGGTAAACACACCAGAAGAGAAAGCTCTGAGGTTCGTTAAAGGCTTAAACGAACCGATGCACGGATTAGCTATGTCTCACATCCCTATGGGGGCCACTTTCGAGAAACTAGTGGACATGGCACTTATGCATGAGGAAGAGAAGGGTCCCAATGCTAATAAAGCACCCGAGAAGAATGAAGATCAGAAGAAACCTCAACAACAAAAAAAGGGTGGGAAAGGTAACGGTGGCAAGGGAAAGAAGAAGTGCTTCAACTGTGGGACACTAGGCCACCTAAGCAAGGATTGTCGCAAGAAGAGGAAGGCTGGCTGCTTCCACTGTGATGAAGCAGGGCATCTGATGAAAGACTGTCCAAAGAAGGAGCAAAGGACGGGGTCTACCTCAGGAGGACAGGTGCAAGCCCTTGTGGCACCAGGTCAGGCTAGGGGGCAAGTACAGGCTCTCGCGATTCGGGAAAGAGGTAGAACTATTTCTATTGAAAGTCTAGTTTTTCTGATCGATCATCTTGTCCGTACTTTATTTGATTTTGACGCATTGAATTCATTTATTTCATTATTGTTAGTTGAGTCACTGCACTGAGACACCAGTTAGTAGATGATCCCTTAGTTGTTTCAAACCCAATTGGGGCTCCATGATGTGTTTGGGTTTGAAAGTTTCTATACTTAGCGTTGAGTATAGATGTGATGCTTTTTGGGCTTCACGGGCTATGGGTTAGTTTTGGGCATGGACTGGTTATCCAGTAATGGTGCCGTTCTTATTGTGGAGGGAGTTGTTAGGCTTATGACCCGCTTGGGTAACACTCTCGAAATCTCTTATAATCCCATGGAACTTGTTATGCTAAGCTATCTAGAGTCGCTTGACATGTCGGTCGAGAGTTTGCAAACTATAGAGTGGTCCGGGAATACTCGGATGTGGTTGAGGAGGTGAAGGGCTTACCTCCGGAGCGGGAGATTGACTTCCAAATATATCTGGTAAGCAATGCCAAACCAGTGTCTTGGCCAGTGTGCCACGTGGCTCCTCGTGAGAGGAGGGAACTCCATAAGCAAGTAGGCAATTTGCTTGAGAAGGGGTTTAGAAGACGAAGTATATTGGAGTGGGGTGCTCCGGTAGTTTTTGCCACGAAGGCGGATGGGTCCCTCAGACTTTGTGTAGGCTAAAGAGAGCTAAATAAACTCACAAAGAAGAATAGACACCCATTGTCGAGGATTGATGATCTCTTTGATCAGTTAGTGGGCGCCTCAGTATTTTTGCAGTTGGACTTAGCCACGAGGTTTCGTCAGTTGAGAGTGACTGAGGATAGTATGGAGAAGACTACTTTTATGACTCCGGATGGTTTTTGTGAGTGGCTGGAGATGCCATTTGGTTTGACGAACGCCCCCGCATATGGTGAGAAGGGTGTTCAGGGAGTACCTAAATAAGTTCGTGATGGTCTTTGTAAATGACATCTTGGTCTTTTCTAGGAGCGAAATAAGTTTTCGTATATGCTCAATAGGATGAGCAAAGCCAGTTATGGGATAAACGGTGGTTTTGGGAGCGAGACTGGCGAGGACATCCAGAGTTGGACAAGGTCTTAATTATTTAGCCGTTTTTACTAGTATCATCTCACGTAGGTCGTCTGAATTCGAAGGAGGTATCCCTTGGGTGTTTGTCTGATATTGGTTTAGGCCTTTGGGGCTTGCATTTGGGGGATGTCAAATTCGACTATGGTGGTCTGCGTGAGAGATGGATAGTTGTGACGATTCTTCGTAGGAGAATATCCTGATTTTCTCTAGAAGTGGAAAAGAGAAGTGCGATTCTTAGGGCATGTGGTCTCTAAGGAAGGGATAGCTGTGGATCCCGCAAAGATAGTATCCAGGATTGGAAAGTTCCTAGGAATGCTACCAAAGTAAGAAGTTTCTTGGGGTTGGCAGGATATTGTAGGAAGTTCATCAAAGACTTCGCGAAGATATCAGCCCCATTAACCTGCTTGACGAAGAAGAATCTGGTTTTCTCATGGGACGAGATGTACCAAGACATGAAGCGAGTTTTCTTTTTGGCCGGTATGAATAAAGACATGGCCGAGTATGTCGCTAGATGCTTGGTGAAAGCGGAGCAAAAGAAACCAAGTGGGTTGCTTCACCCATTGGAAGTTCCGCTAAGGAAATGGGATAGTGTCTCGAAGGATTACCAAAATCAAGGAAGGGTAATACGGGATTTTGGGTGGTGGTAGACAGGCTTACTTAGAGCGCCCATTGTATACCCGTGAAGAGTAAGAGGACTATTCCATGGCTAGCTTCAGTTTACATTCGAGAGATTATTAGATAGCATGATGTACCTTCCAGTATAGTGAGCGATCGAGATCCTATCTTCGCTAAAGAGTTTTGGAAAAGTTTGCAAGAGGCAGTAGGGACTCAGTTGTGTTTAAGTACCGCATAACATCCTCAGATAGACGGCCAGACCGAGAAGGTGAATTGTATTTTAGAAGACCTTTTGAGGCTATGTATCTTGGATTTAGGAGGTACATGGGAAGAGCATCTTCCATTGGTGGAGTTACCCGACAGACTTAGTAGTGTACATGATGTATTCCATGGGAGGAAGTGCCTACATGAGACCGCAGAGGTGGTAGAGCCGAGTTTGCTTAGAAAAGTGGAAGTGGAGCGTGATGCGACGATTCAACAAGCTCCTACTTGCATCCTTGGGTCAGAGATTTGGAAGTTGAGAAACAGAGAGGTTCAACTAGTCAAAGTACAATGGGAAGATGAAGAGAGCGACGCTACCTGGGAGACGGAAGCGAAGATGCGTTCGAGGTACCCTTTTCCTTCGGAGGGTATGTCCTTTTGCTTCTCCTTCATCGCATATCTTGTGCTTATCTTATCCTTAGTATGTCCTCTCGTTAGTACCTTTGACCTTTAGATAGGGTAAACCTATGGTTGAAACATGTGTTTGAGACATGTTATGGTTGATGGATGCAAGTGGATGCAAGTGTTTGCTAGTGGTTGCTTGTGGATGCATATACACACACTCTAGGCACTAGATCGGCTCAATCACTTCATATTGCATATTGCATAAAATTGGATGTAGGAATCTAAATTTATGGATGTATAATGATTGTGTTATCATATGGATGATGCATTTTGGTGAATGATTGTGCACTCATATAGATATTGTATGTGTCGATAGGGTTATCTCGCATACATATTGGATGCATGGCACTATCATGGTTTGCATATGTTCATACATTAGATAGGGAACATATACACACACTTTTTGCATATGCTCATACATCATTAGAAACTGTTTTAAGGACAATGGATGCCCGTGGTTGATGGTTTTAGTAGATGGTTGTTTGGATAGTAGGATATGCATTCTCCTTAGCTTAGAGATTTCGGGGACGAAATCCTTTAAGGAGGGGAGAATGTAACACCCCGAATTTTAGTTAATGCTAAAATTCACTAATTACAGAATAAATAATCTCAGATGTGAGAATTGGGGGGAAACGGGCTGCGTCATTTCGTTCGTCTCAGAAAAATACGCGAAATAGAGTCCGGGTTTTCGAGAATCGGAGTCCGTATGGCCCGGTTATGGCCCAAAGAAGTTTGCAGAAAATTCAAAGCTAAAAATAGATTTAAAAATTTAAAATTCAGATTTTGGAATGGAACAGGCGGGGTCAGGCGGGAAAGTTCCCGCCCTGACCATGTCGACAGGGCTGTCGACAGGCCTGTCGACAGGGGTGTCGACTTGCCTGTCGACTTGCCTGTCGACATAGGCGCGGCGTCCAGAGAACCTGGGTGCACCAGGTTGGGTTTTAGGCTGGCTTGGAGGGCTGGTTTCTAGAGATTTCCGAAATCTAAGGGTCCTAATCTAATCTAGGGTTAATCTAAGGGCCTAAAACACTCACTAATCCTATAAATAAGACCCTAACCCTACCCTAATTCATTCATAATTAGATCTTGTAACTAAACTATGGCAAAATGAAACTTGATCATGGCCTCCACAAATCAATGAAGAGAGTTGCAAGCTAATCAACCTCTAATCAACATCTTCTTCAACTAATTCCACTTCCTAAGGTTGCTAATCTAGGTTTTGGTGAGTTTCTATCACTTTGATGATCAATTGCTAAATTAAGTAGATGAGATATGATGAGATCTATGGTTTTGCATGAGGATTAATGGGTTTTCAAGTCATATGATATGATGTGAATATGCTAATCTATGTTTAATATTAATCCTATGTTTATGCAAGTTAAATATGTGAGTTTATGCATGTTGAATATGTAAGTTTATGCAAGTGGTTTATGCAAGTTAAGTGGTGGGTTTATGCATAATAAGTAATTGATTTTATGCATGCTAAGTAGGTGGTTTTATGCATGCTAAGTGTTTGGCATTATGCATAAATCATAATATGCAAGTTATGTATATGCTTAAATGCAAGTTTAACATGATATGCAAGTTATGCATGCTTATGCAAGTATATGAATGCTTATGCAAGTTATGTATATGCTTAAATGCAAGTTTAACATGATATGCAAGTTATGCATGCTTATGCAAGTATGTGGATGCTTATGCAAGAATGTGAATGCTCATGCAAGTTATGTGTATGCTTAAATGCATGTTATGCAAGTTATGAGAATGCTTATATACAAGTTCATATGCAAGTTAATGTGTATGATGTTATGTAAGTTATGTGCATGTTGTTATGCAAGTTCATATGCAAGTTAATGTGTATGATGTTATGTAAATTATGTGCATGTTGTTACGCAAGTTCATATGCAAGTTTATGTGTATGATGTTATGTAAGTTATGTGCATGTTGTTATGCAAATTCATATGCAAGTTATGTGTATGATGTTATGCAAGTTATGTGCATGATGTTATGTAAGCTATGTGTATGTTGATATGCAAGTTATGTTTATAATATTATGCAAGTTATGTGTATGATGTTATGCAAGTTAACATGTAACATGTTGTGCAAGTTCACACCTTTAAGACACATGCAAGTTCACCTTTGTATAACCTATGAACACTTATGCGAGTTGCCTTTATACATGACATATGTATGTTCATGCAAGTTGGGTTATTTAGAAATGCTAGTTGGGTTAATGTCATGATGTAAGTGGACACCTTTTAACCCAGGTTAATGCTAATGTATGCTAAATGAAACCCATGTTAATTGTGAAAGAATCTTCTCTTGGAAATATGTCGTGTTAGCATAAGTACGTGGGGAAACGATGGGGTTAACAGACATGTTAATGAAATGGTGTGAAATGGTTATGATTAAGCATACCATAAAATGAATAAGCATAAGTGGGAATTTACCTATTGAGTTAGGTCTACCCCATGGGAATTTACCTATTGAGTTAGGTCTACCCATGTTATGAAAAAGCTTGATATAAATTAGGGATAATTAATATGAGGGTGATTAATTAGGTGTAATTAATCAACTAAGACACGAGGTTGGACCCTTTTGTAGCGGAAGTCTGCTCGGAACCGACCGGCCATCCAGCGGTTACAAATGATTGGCCCAATGTGAGAGGTCTTAGTCATAAATTAAATACATGATTAAAGTAAAGATACGAGGTTAGACCCTTCTGATGACAGAAGTCTGCCCGGAACAAACCGGCATATCCAGCAGTCATAAAAGACGGTCTAATGTGAGAGGTCTTTATGAGGTCATGATCTTAATTAATGAATTAAGAAACACTTAACCATATTAGCATGTAGTGGGACATGAGGGGTTAAGTGGGTGCCTTGGGGTGGCATGATGAGACTAGTGGGTTGCCTTGGGTGGCAATAGAAAAATACGATTAGAATACTTAACCAAAGTAGAACATGTAATTAAACATGATAAAAGGGTTAAGTAAGTGCCATGGGTGGCATGTGAGAATACGATTAGAATACTTAACCAAGGTGGAACATGTAATTAAACATGATTAAAGGGTTAAGTAAGTGCCATGGGTGGCATGTGAAAATCTAGTGGGTACCTTGTATGACAATTAGAATATGATTAAAGGACTTAACCAAAATTTATAACATGTAAGGGGACATGGTTAGAGGGTTAAGTGGGATTCACTAGAAATGGCAAGCTTAGGTGGTAGCTTGTGAGGGCCCATTTCAACCAATATCCCAAACGTATCTTTGTGGGCTCGACTCTAGTCGGGTGACGGGACACGCATATTGGGCTTGACTATAAGAGGCCAAACCGGGTTAGCGGTGGCAACGCGGGACCAACGGGTTTCATATGCGTGTGTAGACCCGGGCTGGTTGGTAAGTCGTTGTTGCATCGTGTAGATATAAAGCCATGCACTGTTGATATTATCTGGTAGCCACTTTAGGGGAATGATACACCCCAATCGTGGGACCAGCACGGGTATCTACGTAGGGGAGCCGATCGCTTTGGGAGTAGTGGGTACACCTATGTAGTCAGATAGGGGTACACGAAACTACTAAATTACTAAATTACTAAGTACACTTAGGGGGATCAACCTTTGAGTAGGAATGACTGGTGTGGTGCAGTGTAGTAATTATCCTTGGGTGGGTAGATGCGTCTTTACGGTTGTCTTAGTTTATCCTAAGTCTACCAAACGGCTTAGTGTAGCCATTTATCCCCAACGTCACCATATATCAAGCTTATATCTTCTCTGGTTACTTTAATGATTGTATTGTTAAAGTTATAGGACTCACTCAGACTTATGTCTGACCCCGTTGTTTTTATCTTTTTTTCCCAACCCTCAGGTTATCAGAGTAGGCCCAGTACGAGTGGGCTTTGATCAGGCTGCTTTATTCTCTTTTGGAGCTTGGACCATAGGTGTAGAGCTCAGCTTACCCTTTCTTTTATGGCTATCAGTTCATGTATTGGGATTATGTACTTTTATTTATCAAGATGGGTATTTTGTACTTGACTCTTATTTGGTTTTGTGATGTAACCAAACATGCTTTACTTTCCGCTGCAATTGAAATGATGTTTGAAATTTTCAAGTATTACTTATATCTGTCTTGTTGTAAATTTTCTGTTCTATATTCACTTAAAATACTCCACCGATGTTATGGCATTCCCTTAGAGAGTGACCATAGCGGGTGTGGGGTGTTACAATATATATATAAACTTTTATACTTAAGCCCCTCATTCCTTTATAATTCCCACAACAGATTATTTCCCAAATCAGAAAAAAACCGATCCCCTTTTCCCGCTTACCCTCCCCCCTCGCGCGATCAACGTCGCCGCCCTTCGGAGCTCCCCACCACCGTCGCCGCCCTCTCCAGGTCGACCTCTGCTCCACCCTCCGATCCCGCTTCTCTCCACCTCGACGCACCCGAACCCCTCCCTGACCTATTCCGCCACCAGGCCACCTCGCGACGCCCCAATTCGCGAGCCCCCCCTCAGTTCGAGACCGTTGAAGCCACCAGGCGGACCCAGCGAGCACCGTGAGCTCGAGCGTCTCTGACCCCGCGCCTCCACCCTCGTCTCTGACCGCTTGCGCAGCCTTCAACCTCTTCGGCAACGAACGAGAAGCCCTAGTGGCTCAGGAAGGGTTTGAACACCAGAGCGGAGGAAGAAAAATAAGGGTAATTCCCTTAGCTCAGTAAAATACGGTACTTCCTTTTCATTTTATCGTATTAATTGTTAAAATAAAATGTGAATATGATGGTTTAGAAAAAGATTTGATTTTTAAATCAGAAAAGATTTGATTTTTAAATCCGTAAAGATTTGATTTTTAAATCAGTAAAGACTTGATTTTTTTAAAAATAGAAAAGACTTGATTTTTAAAAATAGAAAAGATTAGATTTTTAAAGAAAGAAAGACGATATTTTTAAATGGAGAAAGGCTTGATTTTTACTTAGGTAGTGAATTAAAAATATTGTTTTTAGAAGGAAGGAAAATATTTATTTTTATAAAGGCGAAAACTTCATATTAGAAAAGGCGAAATCTTTATATTTGAAAAGGCGAAATCTTTATATGAAGAATAGCGGGATAAAAATAGAATTTTATCCATATAGCGTGAAAGTAAAAATATGGATTTTTATATATTGAATAGCGAAGAAAAATTCGATTTTTATATATTGAACAGCGAAGAAAAATTCGATTTTTATATATTGAATAGCGAAGAAAAAATTCGATTTTCATATATTGAATAGCGAAGAAAAATTCGATTTTTATATATTGAATAGCGAAGAAAAAATTCGATTTTTATATATTGAATAACGAAGTAAAAATTCGATCTTTACATATGTAGTGAATACGGGCAATGAAAGCGACAAAAGGCGAGAACGGTGAAGATTTATGCAAGGAAGAGTCGTGGGATTGAATTAGCTAACCAGTGAGAATTTCTCACTCTTCAATTTCTTTTTCTAGCTATATATATATGTGTTGAAATAAAAGTGAATTGCTATATATAAATATAAATATATATATATATATATATATATATATATACGCCCCTCGTCCACAAACCATGGACGATATTTATTGATTGAAATTGTTGTGAAAATTGATTGATAGCGAATGATTGTTTGGGATTGTTTGTGGTTGATATTGATTGATTGAGGTTGAAAAATACCCGTTTGTGGTTGAGAAATATTTGGTTGAAACCACATAGGATTAGTTTGTGGAAATGAAATAAATATATACATGCCGCCTGCGTGCGAACTAGATGCATGATCCCTATTGTCAAAAACCGCGAGGTTATAAGGTAGAGCGGGGAGCCGTAATAGGGACGGTCCCGGTTTTAACTACCCTGCCGTTATGCTGCCGAAATTTTGAATAATATTCGAGTGTTTGAATTATTTTCATCTGCTTAAACTATATTTATTCATTGAATAGAAAACCTTCATGTGTTGAATTGATATTCCTTCATTGATTAGAAATTCATGTGTTGAATGGTATTCGCGTTTTAAATATAAAAATCACATTTCTATCTACATGTAGAAACTATAGAAAACCTTCATGTGTTGAATTGATATTCATTCGTTGATTAGAAATTCATGTGTTGAATGGTATTCGCGTTTTAAATATAAAAATCACATTTCTATCTATACATAGAAACTATAGAAAACCTTCATGTGTTGAATCGATATTCATTTGTTGAATTGAAATTCATGTGTTGAATGGTATTCATATTTTGAAATAAATTGTTTGATAATAAAAAATCACCTTTTATCGACTATATGAACTGTGTAAAATAATCTCATTTTGAAAGAAATTGTTTTATAAGAAAAATCCTATTTTTATCACCAATATGAAATATATAAAATAATAGTGTATTGAAATGAGTTGTTTTACAATAAAAATCACATTTTTATTATATACATAAATCTTTGAAATGTGAAGTGTTAAAAATAGCCACTTGTTCAAATAAATATATATGAGTTGAAATATTCATTAATTAGCTAATGATGTGATTTGTACCTATGTATGTAACATTAGAATGAATGGTGTTTTTAAACCGAATAGAAATCAAATATGAAGTTGAATAGAAAATGATAAATGATAAGAACTGTATATATATGTACATGCATATTCATTGAACAGGTTATAGCAAAGGGGCTAGAGAAGAGGAATAAAATTTTGTGCCCGACAAATAGGTACACATTTACTGTTTTGTTTGGGTGATGATTTTATGAGCCAGTTGGCTAGCCGCTTGGCTTTTTCTTTTTCTTTTTGAGATTAGAAGGACCGGGAAAGCTATTTGCGATTTCTCGATGCTCCCGGTGCAGGGGAGGTTATGGCGAAATTTTCCAAAATTTTAAGGCGTTAGTGAAATATTTGAAGTGAAAACGATATTGAAATCATTGAATGAACTATATTTATATAAATATAAATATATAAATATAAATAAAATTAAAACGAAACGTAGTCGTGCAGTTCGCATTTTGAAACCGTGATTTCAAACCACTAGTGCGGGAAATCCGACCATTGGATTTTCCCGAAACCTCAACCGTCGGGTACGCCTTGGAAATATCTTCCCAACGGCACCAACCTTGTAAAAATCCAACGGTTGGATTGTCTGGAATGTTTAATTCAAATCTGATGAAAAACAGCGCCAGAAGCGATTATATTTTTGTATATATATAAATATAATTATATATTTAATCGAATAACGACGCTGCAGTTCGTATTTTGAAATCGAAAATTCAAACAATTGTACCGGGAGATCCGACCGTCGGATTTTCCTGAAACTAGAACCGTTGGATTCGTTTTGAAAAGACCTTTCTAATGATGTAAATTTTGTGAAGATCCAACGGTTAGATTTTCAGATATGTGTAAATCAAATCTGAAGAAAAACAGCGCCACGGACGCGTTATGGCCCGAAGCGTCATTTTGAATAAATTGGCTATTTTAAAATAAACAAAAATAGCGATAAATCGTTATAAAATATCATAATCAATATGGAATGGAAATGAACTGAATTTGCTCGATTTATGTTGTATTTGATGGTTGAATGTGTTTGGTGTGAAAATTACATTAAAGAACAAAATTGGTGTTGTCGAATAATTTAACCGTTGAAATAAATTGATTTGAAATTCTAAATATACGTGAATTATTTGAGAAGGCCGAGTTAATTCTCATTTCAAATAATTGACCGACGATTGAAAGTCGAAGATGAAGACGATGGTCGAAGACCGGAGATCTTCACCTCGTTTGGATGGTAACCGATGTCCTGATTGGGAGGCATCCCGAAATATGGATAATGAGTGGTGATCGTCCAGACGTACGTGGTGGTCGATGGGTTTGCGAAGTATTTAGTGCCTCTGGTTTCGTTCAGACCCAGAACGGACTTGTAAATGGACTGTGTGTCTGACATTGGATTTTATTCTGTGTCGATTGATCTCTGTTAAATATACATCTGTTTGGCGGCGGAGAATTTATTCTTTTGCTTAACGCCCTTCTCTGAAACGCACGAGCTCAGAGGTTGTATATCGATGGACATCACTCGCATGGCATGAATTTCATGTGTGGCATGCTAAGGTGCAGTGATCAGGGCTTTTGTTGAAAAGAAAAGTCTTGTGGTGATGATCAAAGCATCGCCTGTGTAGCGTAGCTTTGTGTATAACGAGAATTCGCGAGCCTCACACCCCGGTATGAAACTAAAACGGGAGAAGGACCTCAGGGAGGGCATGCGTTTCTTTCTAGCTAGGGTGGTGTCAGTGACCTACCAGCCCTGACATTTATATACTTTTCACCTATGTGGTTGTTGCTGTTGCGAGGCGCCTCGGTTTGATCGGACGATCCGGGTCCGATGGAGTCATTCATTAGCTCGTTTATGCCCCAAAGGGCGGGGAAACGTATTGTTCAGGCATTTTAATCCACATTAGTGGACCGGCCCTGACGATCCAAGGGTCCACCTGAGTCTGGGTCCTGAGGCTCGGGCTAGACAGTCTCGAATTCGGTAAGGACTATCTTTTGCCTTGGTACATGACGGAAATCCAATTCCCAAATACGTGACTGTGCGGTTTTGATTGTATACCTATATATGGCGACACAGTGGTATGGGGCATTAATGCCATCTATGATTGATAGTTATGATTTGAAATTGTTTTCAAAACATATAAACACTAGCAATAATATCAAATGCCTTTGTTTTATTCGTATCAAGCATATTTTGGCCATTATAAGGTAAAAACTCTATCTTCCGGTTTGCGTTGCATTGTATGATGGGAACTGAGTCTTATAACGGCTTCATTTTTATAAAAAGCATAGCGATGTTTAAAAGAAAGATTTGTTTTAAAGCAATGGCAATCCAATGGAGTAAACCCGTTCCACGAAAGTGGCGTGGTCCTATGATTAGCCATATTATATATGTGTTGAATGGATTTCTCATACCAGTCCCATGACTGACTCGTAGTTTGTTGCACTTTCAAACTCGGGTGCCCCTTTTTTCTACACGGGAAGCCTTGTATTAAGGTTTAGCTGGTTCTTTCTCTGGATAGCTGGAGCTGAAGATTGATTCTATCATTTATCTCTTTTTATGTTGTTCAGCTCCTATTGTACATATTTTGTTTGTTTCCGCTGTAGACATTTATGTATAGCTGAACTGTATCTGTTCTAAGTAAGATCCTGTATACTATGTAACTCTGATGATTACTTTTATGCAGTATATTCTATTGTTCATTATCTGGTGTATTTATTTAATTTTGTTCTGCTATTTTCTGTTTCTGTGTTATATTCCAAAGATTACCCTTGTCTCCGTCGGAACGGGATTTGGGGTCGTCTCACAAGCCCAAAACCGCTTTCCTCCAAACCTTCTTCCCCGATCAAAATCCCATTCCAGTATTTCACCATTACCATTCCTTCGGATCACATTTCTCCATTGGTCTCACCACCGTTCTCAAAAAAACACCCTGCATTCAACTCCTCATCAATACCTCAACATCATCATACTCAAACCACTCTACTCGCAGCACCCAGCTAGGCCGCGTCATCCGCCCATCCACAATGAGGATCGATAAAAATGGTGACCGAATACCTTAGAAATCCCATACCAGATGCGAAACACACCCACAAATCTCATACCAACCACAGAATCTCGAATAGAAGCTTATACACTACTCGATCATCAACCCTAGTTTCGGTGAACATTCTGACTTCGACGAAAACAGACTCGAACGCCACAAAACATACATTGGCTTGAAGGAATTTGTATCTAGAATCGAAATATATACATAATAAAATTTACTGATTTTATTTGATTTTCAAAGGAGGATTTTTTTCTGTGAAGAAACTGTCGGTGTGATTTTTGTAGTAGGAACTTTTCAGATTTTTAGCTTGCTGAAGGTTTAGAGTGGCGGAGAATTATTTTTCTCTGAGGTAAACTAGGTTATGAGAATGTTACGATGTATTTATAGATTCTTTTTTGTGATTTTTCTTAAGCCACAATATTGTTTGAGGGCCAAAGGAAACTAGCGGTTGAGAAAAGTGATGCATGGACCTTCTTTTTACCTTTTAAAAATAGAAAACATGGATACCCCTTTGTACACTTTTTTGTTTAAACATATATGAACTGCAAATGACAAAGATAAAAATACCATTGTATCGAGCAGTGCTCTACGATCCCAAAAGTATAATAACATCGATAAGTTAGAAACCCAAAAATGTTGATTAAGGTTGCAAGATACTTCAAATTAAATTTGGCTTATTTTCTAAAAATAAAAATTACCATAAAATTCTATAAATTAAATTATAACTACAACTAGGAGGATTTGTCCAAATTCGATGCCAATATTTAATTATAATTAAATATATCTTTATGGCTCATCACGATTTCATAGCGATTATTTGAAAAGTTAATTTGGCCACAACTTACTATCTAAAATACGAAATCTTCATTTTCTCTTCCATTAGAAAAAATATACTTCACCGGCTCCGAACGTTTCTTGTTCCGTGGAAATCCGATTTAAAATGGACCCTGTAAATTCAGTTGAAGTTCAAATCGCCAAATTACGAACTGCCGCGCCTATTTCAAGCTCGATTATAATTATAATAAAATTCTGTTGGATCTAGATTAACCCTAGAGGGGGGGGGGTGAATAGGGTTTATCACAGTTTTTAAAATGAATTGAAAAACTGACAGGTTATTAAAATAATAAATAGATCACAGAATGCAGCAGAAATAAAAGTACAGAAAATAAATCATACACAGATATACCCAGCTTCGGAAAAACCCTGCCTACTGCTGCATTCCTAAGATTTCTACTAGGTGTTATAAACAGATCCCGCATACAAGACCATGTACACTCGCAACGCCTGCTCCTGTCCTAACCCTACGCTCAAAACCATAGACTGACTGATATCCCCTCGATCAGATTTCCCGAATTACAAACCCTGTAACTCGTAACCCTAGAATTTACAGACTCTAGTGGACTGCCAGTCAACACCCTGACTGGAACTCTAGAATTTTACAGACTTCTAGAAAAACTGTTCAGAATTGTTTACAGAAGAAAAATTAAAAACAAAACAAAATTAAATAAACAAAGAAAACCCTAGGAGTTTAAATATAAGGGGTCATCCCCTTTTAAAACTATGTTGGCCGGCCCCTTTCAAAGTTGATGCACTCTCTTTGTTTCAGCCCGATCTTTTTCTTTATTTCTCTGGGAAACAAAAATGGCGGCCTCCCTAGGGTTAGCAAAAAAAAATCCCCAAATCGATTCTGATTGCTGAATTGAGATGAAGTGGTGTCCACGTTTATTTGAAGCTTCTAGTTTCTTGCTCGATCGATTTGGAAGTTGATTTAATCCCCTGGAAAAAATCGTGAGTTTCTCTGAACCTTATTTTTCGTGTATGCTTTTTGTTTCTTGTGGATTCGATCAATTTTGCCAATGATGTAATAGGTGATGTTTATAGGATTTTAAAATCCTAATTAGCTCTGATTTCCTCGTATGTGACTTGAGATGATTTTGCTGATTATTGGTTGCTTTCCCCTTTTGAAAACCCTCAATTTGAATGATGGATCTAGACCTTTAAATGAATTTAAATTGCTTGGTTATTTCCCTGATTTTGCTCGGCTTGATTTGTGGTTTCCTCTTTTGAAAAAGCTCGATTTAAAACCTTGAATGATTTTATCAAATCTGGAAAATGTCCAAGATTTCCTCTTTTGGCTTGTGCGTGAATTTGTGTAAGCTTTCAATTTAAACTGATCAGCATTGAGATTGCTTTTAATTTGTTGAGATATTCTAGAACTTTATTTGAGGCTCTCTTGCATGATTGTAGTTTGTTGCCTTGATTGAATTCACCATTGACACTTTTTTGAAAATAAAAACATTCGGCTTTGGTAATTCTGGAAATACTTCACAAGACTTGCCAGAAATGAATTGTTGATTGGATTTTAATTTCATTCATTTCTAGAATGCAAATTTTCCAAATTGCTTTATAATTCCCTTTAAAAAAAAATCCTGCTGTGGTTTTGGTTTTAAAAAAAAAATTCCCGCATATTTGCAGTGTTTACTCTTGCATGATTTAAAAAAAAACTTTCCTGATTTCCAGTATGCAGTTTTTGCTTTGCCATATCTGGAAATATTTTATGATGATTTGTTGTCACTTTCTTCATTTGCTTGTCCACTTGTGGTTCACTGTGTACGTTGTGAATGTAGCTCCCTTGAACCTAGTCTTGATTATCTTCATACACCATGCCGAACTTGTTTGTTGCACTTTGATCCCATACTGATTTTGCTCATGCTATTCTGGGCTGAGCCACACTGAGATGTCACACCACTTTGTGCACATATAGCTGCACCATCTCTTTGCTGGTTCGACTAGCTTTACCTGTATATGTATGTTGTGCTTGTATGAACCATATTTGCATACTGTTTCATGCTTTGTCACCTTGGCCTTGTCTAGCTTGTGCATGTCTGAACCTGTAGCACTTGTGCTTGCCCCTCTTGCATTGAATTTATCTTGTATCATGAATCTTGTCTGACTTGACCATGGCAGTTTGTCTTGTGCTCGACTCCATGCTGTTGTGCTCGATTCCATGTTGTTTTTAACATTTGCTGTGCTGGTAGTCCACATGCTTGATTTTCATTGTTGTTTGGCTCCATATCATTGATGTTGTGAACTCGACCATTCATGCTTGCTGTGTGTATTTGCTCGACCCAGTTATGTTTGACTTGTACTCAAATCTGCATTAAGAACTTGGTGTTGCACCTCTGGTTAACCTGGACCACTTTATTCATGTTCTTGAACCTGTTTGTGGCATGTACTTGTACATTGACCTGAGCTTGTTGCACCATTGTATAGCATTGCTTTTTATGTTGGCTTGACCATACATGTTTGCTGAACTTTTGCAAACTGATTTGCATTGTGCACTGAGTCGAGATGGTCCACGTGGCTACTCCTCAGTTGCACACTGTATTGGCGTGGCAATGCACATGTGTATATATATACACGTGTGTATATGTAGCCATATAGGAATTTTCCTGTCCCTGTACATATACAAACTGTCTACCTAGACACAGATGAATCAGATCAAGTCATGAAAAATGATGAGAAACACACCAGAAAACTGAGGCAAAAAAAATTATCCTTTTTTTTAATTTATATTTGCATGAGTACAGTTTTTATTTCTATTGCAGTGTACTGTGTGTGTGTGTTTCATGTGACAGATAAGCATGAAGATGATGATTGGACTGACAGACAACAGTGAGCTGGACTGACGGTGAAGAGTGTGAAGACAGAAGACAAAAGACAGTTTTGTCAGCTTTTAACTGAAAATGAGAATGTACCTGAGTGAATGTATACTGAGTGTGAGTGTTGTGAATGAAAATGTATTGAGTGTATGAAGATTGTACTGATATGAAAAGTAACAGTGGAGTGTACAAATAGTGGAGTTGAAAAAGTTGTACTGTTTGAATATTGAAATAAAATATTCTATTTAAATAAAATACTGTATTAATATTTGAATTTCTATGCAATCGTATTTTATTTAAATATAAATATTATATTCCAGTCTGTGATGTATATATGAAACAGTACAGTAACAACCACATTTATAATATAAATATATTTTTTTGTTATCATCAAACAAAAATCATATAATTGTGTATACAACACCATTATATACAACAATCTCCCCCTTTTGTTGATGACAAACAAATATTAAGATTTTGAATACAGTAAATGTGTTTGACAGTGAAAAAACTGAACTCCCCCTATTTATTAGCTCCCCCTACAACAGGTAACTCCCCCTATAACTGTGCTTGAGTGAATTTAACTGAATAAAATTGAAAATATTTATAAAATATTCACTCATAAATCAAATAAAATTGAAAATATTTATAAAATATTCACTCATAAATCAAAATCTCAACCCATTCTCCCCCTTTTGTTATCATCAAAAGGATTCAGAATTTAAAATATGGATAAAAAATGACTAACAAATACAATATCAGCTTAAGAGGAAGAACAGTCATCATAAATCTCAATCAGTCAAACAAAAATCATAATATTCTAAGAACTGGTGGCATATCTCACATTGTAGAGAATGAATTTTATATAAAATGGGGAGAGTTAAAAAAAAACGTGTTCCAATTATTTTCCAAAGAATTTTTATAAAAGTGAGGTTCAAAACCATAGATGGAATTTGGACTATAATTAATAATTCAATTTGAGTGAAAAAATCAAATAATCTCAAATCTCAATATCTATCAATCAACAAATCATAATACGTCATAATATTTGAACACATTTCACAGATTAGAAAGATGGATTGATAGGCTGGTTTTTATACACTGAGGAGAATTTCAGATTAATTTCTATTTTTAGCACTTTATTTCCCTTTTTTTAATTAAGAGCACACTGACCACGTATAACCAGAGCATGGATTTTTAAATGGGATCAGTCGCAGCTTAAATTATAAGACGTCTCATAACCATGCATAACCAGAGCTTGGATTTTTAAATGAGGTTAGAGACACTCTTATATATTAATTATATTTATTATTTTCAGCACTATAAAGGAAAACCTCCTCGGTATATGAAACCAATATGGATGATAGAAATGTGGTAGGTACAGAAATGGACTGTGAAATAAATTTCTAAATTAATTATATTATGAGAAAAGCTCGACTGTACTGGAATTATTGATAATTTTCAATTATCACTAATTCTGAATACTAATATAGTCCCATTTCTATCACAAATAATTTTCACTGTTTTAAAACAAGATGATTTTTTAAAAAATATACACTCTCTACATTAATATAAAATCATGATGGATGGCAGACAGGTGATAGGTAAAGAAGATGGTCGTGAAATATTTGCCAGTTCAGAGATATTATAATACATGTTCAACTATCATGAAAATATAAATAAAATCTCCTCTTGTTGTGAAATATACTGCAGTCACAATTCATCACAATTTCAAAATCTGATAATTATTTTGATGAATTACAAATACAGTTCAATTTTGATATTGATTTCAATTTTTGAATGAATAATTAATAAATAATTCTAAAATTGAAAATCAAATACAAGAGAAATATGCTGATCTATACACGACAAGAGGGAAAAATGTGTACAAGACAAAAGGAGTGTGTGGATTTATACATGGTGAAGATTTGAATCTAAGTACAGATGGGTGAGACAAATATAAGGCACTTCTGATACCACTTGGTGTCTCTATTTACGAGGAATTTTAACATGATACTGAACAAGAATGTCATAGACAAAAGAATTGTTAAGTACCAAGCCCAAACAGACGAGATAATAGATTATGCACATGTATCAGAGCAGCAAGCATGTGATTTCAGAACAACCATTTTTCAAAATAGTATCAGAGCAACACAGAACATAATTTCAAATCATACTTGTCAAGATGATGGCCATATATGATGATTTATGATCTAATGAATAAAATACTGTTTACTTAAAATCATTTGACGAATATGAAAATATCATAATTTAATGAATCAATCACACTGGATTATAAATTTCTGATTCGAGATATGTGTGAGATTCAATAAATTAATAATTTCAAATGATTTTAAACAAACAAATATTTAAATCAAATAATCATGAAATCAGAGTGAATTTCAAGACCAGATTTTCAAAGGAATTTTTCACAACAATTTCTAAGGATAATTTCAGATCATTTACATCAAATAATTAAGAGATACTGATGATTTATAAATAAATAATTTATCTGAAATCACTTGAATCAATGTCAAGTTTGAGATATAATGAATTATTCACACAAGATTGATAATTTCAATTTTAGGAGGTGTGTGATATTCAAAATATCAGGGATTTCAAATGATTTCAAACAAATAATTTTCAACAAAAAATGATCATGAATAAAAGATGGATTTCTAGATGTATCACTGATTCAAGATGAATCAAAAATATTCAAACCAATCTGAACAATTCTGAAATTATCACAACTGACAAATAATAGAGTGCTATAATGAGTATAAATTTTCAAGTCCGTTCTAAACTGAATTAGAAGAAACTCAGAATAGCTGAGATGTGTGATATTTCAATAATATTTCAGATCTTAAGAAAAATTAGAATTCATATTAACAGTGTTCAAGATATAAGAAGAATACGTTAACACTGTTAGGAATTCAGAAAACGGAAGGTGAGCTTCAAAAAACAATTGCAGATATATACAAGTTTAAATTCAAGATCTGGAAAAGATTAACAATATCATACTTTCAATAGAGAAAATTTCCAGACAGTCAAGAGTTCTGCAACTGGACGTTAAGGAATCCCAAGAGAAAGGATATATGGCAGTGACAAGTTAAACCAAAAAATAAAAAAATAAACAGAAGAGACAGAAGGAGATAGAAGAAGAAATAAACAAGAAAATTAAAAAGATATTTACAAAGATGAGTTCAGAGATCATACCTGAGATCAGTGTAAACCAGAATTTCTGACTCAACTAGTTTGGCTAAAGGAACTGAAAGTGATTCAATGATATGAAGCAGTTTGAAGCCAGTTTCTCTTTCTGCACAGCAGTTCCTCAGCCTCCTTCGGTACCTAACAGTTTATAGGATCGAGTGGTCTAACTAATTTTGTAAAACCACTTACAGCTGTATTCATATGTTTTGGTACGCAGACTTGTTTATATAACAAACCATTAGAATTAACTTTCGTACCCTTAGGAACCCAAATCTGTTTAAACTTGACAAAGCCTGTTTTATTTTTTGGGATCCAAGAATGTTTAAATGGTTTATTATAAAACGATTTCTCATTACTATTTTGATTCAAAAATCCTTTGAAATCTTCAGAGTTCAAATTTTCAAAGGATTTCTTTTTAAAGCAGTTTGAGAAATTTTTCAAAACATTTGAATTTTGTTTTCCAAAAACATCATTTTACCCAAAGCCAAGACCATATTTATTTCCAGTAGAAACTTGGTTTTGTAACAGCATATTCAACGATTTTTCCCCATTAGAAAATTTATCCAAAATTGATTCTAATCGTTGAATTTTTGATTTTAGATTGCTATTTTCTTTTAGTAAATTTGAGCAATTATTTATAGCAATCTTCTATTCAGCATTGGACTATTTTAAAACCAAATTCTCATTTTCAAGCGATTTAATTTTGACTTGGGATTTAAAAATTTCAAGTTCAAAATGATTTTGCTTTTCAGATTCAAGTTTGTTGATTTTATCAATCTCAATTTCAAGCTCTTTTAAAATCGAATCACTTTTCAACAAATTTTCTTTTTCAGCAATTTCAAATTTGGAATTTATATCAGCTTTAAAAACTTCAAATTCCTTTTGTAGAAGATTGTTCAAATTTGATAACTCAATCTTGTTTGGTTTTAAGATAAAAATTTCATCTTCAAACTTTTGAATATTTTTATTGAGATGAACAAGATTGGTTTTCAATTTCAAACAATTTTTACAATCTGAATCTGAAAGGTTTTTAAAATATTCAAGTTGTGATTCCAAATCATTAATTTTGCTGGTCAACTCAGAATTCCTAGATTTTAGAGTTTTGTTTTTAGATTTGAGTTTATCAGCAGATTTAGTTAAATCAACACACATATAAACCAAATCTTCGTATGAGAAATTTTCAACTTCAGCATCTGTTGATTCTCCATCATCTGATCCTTCTGAATTCTCATTTGTAAATCCTGTTAAACAGAATTCTGAATCTGAGTTGACAATCTGAGGTTTTGAGCTGTTGTCAGATTTTCCATACTTCGTATTGAGAGTATCCCAGATTTCCTGTGCAGATAAACAATGGAAGATAAGATTAAACTGATCAGTACTAAGATAATCAAATATAATTTTCATAGCACGGGTATTGAAAGTAATATCTACACTATCAAATCCATGGATAACAACATTCCAACATTTAATATTAACAAATTTTAAATAAGATTCCATTTTGGATCTCCAGTTTGAAAAATATGTTCCATTGAAAATAGTTGGAGATGAACTGGACTGACTCTCTATCAACTGACAACTAGGAATCACCATTACTCTAGAGTTAACCTAATACCTGCTCTGATACCACTTGTTGGATCTATATTAACCCTAGAGGAGGGGGGGGGGTGAATAGGGTTTATCAAAGTTTTTAAACTGAATTGAAAAACTGACAGGATATTAAAATAATAAATAGATCACAGAATGCAGCAGAAATAAAAGTGCAGAAAATAAATCACACACAGATATACCCAGCTTCGGCAAAACCCTGCCTATTGCTGCATTCCTAAGGTTTCTACTAGGTGTTATAAACAGATCCCGCATACAAGACCATGTACACTCGCAGCGCCTGCTCCTGTCCTAACCCTACGCTCAAAACCATAGATTGACTGATATCCCCTCAATCAGATTTCCCGAATTACAAACCCTGTAACTCGTAACCCTAGAATTTACAGACTCTAGTGGACTGCCAGTCAACACCCTGACTGGAACTCTAGAATTTCACAGACTTCTAGAAAAACTGTTCAGAATTGTTTACAGAAGAAAAATTAAAAACAAAACAAAATTAAATAAACAAAGAAAACCCTAGGAGTTTAAATATAAGGGGTCATCCCCTTTTAAAACTATGTCGGCCGGCCCCTTTCAAAGTTGATGCACTCTCTTTGTTTTAGCCCGATCTTTTTCTTTATTTCTCTGGGAAACAAAAATGGCGGCCTCCCTAGGGTTAGCAAAAAAATCCCCAAATCGATTTTGATTGCTGAATTGAGATGAAGTGGTGTCCACGGTTTCTTTGAAGCTTCTAGTTTCTTGCTCGATCGATTTGGAAGTTGATTTAATCCCCTGGAAAAAATCGTGAGTTTCTCTGAACCTTATTTTTCGTGTATGCTTTTAGTTTCTTGTGGATTTGATCAATTTTTCCAATGATGTAATAGGTGATGTTTATAGGATTTTAAAATTCTAATTAGCTCCGATTTCCTCGTATGTGACTTGAGATGATTTTGCTGATTATTGGTTGCTTTCCCCTTTTGAAAACCCTCGATTTGAATGACGGATCTGGACCTTTGAATGAATTTAAATTGCTTGTTTATTTCCCTGATTTTGCTCGGCTTGATTTGTGGTTTCCTCTTTTGAAAAAGCTCGATTTAAAACCTTGAATGATTTTATCAAATCTGGAAAATGTCCATGATTTCCTCTTTTGGCTTGTGCGTGAATTTGTGTAAGCTTCCAATTTAAACTGATCGGCATTGAGATTGCTTTTAATTTGTTGAGATATTCTGGAACTTTATTTGAGGCTCTCTTGCATGATTGTAGTTTGTTGCCTTGATTAAATTCACCATTGACACTCTTTTGAAAATAAAAACATTCGGCTTTGGTAATTCTGGAAATACTTCACAAGACCTGCCAGAAATGAATTCTTGATTGGATTTTAATTTCATTCATTTCTGGAATGCAAATTTTCCAAATAGCTTGATAATTCCCTTTAAAAAAAAAATCCTGCTGTGGTTTTGGTCTTCAAAAAAAAATTCCTGCATATTTGCAGTGTTTACTCTTGCATGATTTAAAAAAAAACTTTCCTGATTTCCAGTATGCAGTTTTTGCTTTGCCATATCTGGAAATATTTTATGATGATTTGTTGTCACTTTCTTCATTTGCTTGTCCGCTTGTGGTTCACTGTGTACCTTGTGAATGTAGCTCCCTTGAACCTAGTCTTGATTACCTTCATACACCATGCCGAACTTGTTTGTTGCACTTTGATCCCATACTGATTTTGCTCATGCTATTCTGGGCTGAGCCACACTGAGATGTCACACAACTTTGTGCACATATAGCTGCACCATCTCTTTGCTGGTTCGACTAGCTTTACCTGTATATGTATGTTGTGCTTGTATGAACCATATTTGCATACTGTTTCATGCTTTGTCACCTTGGCCTTGTCTAGCTTGTGCATGTCTGAACCTGTAGCACTTGTGCTTGCCCCTCTTGCATTGAATTTATCTTGTATCATGAATCTTGTCTGACTTGACCATGGCAGTGTGTCTTGTGCTCGACTCCATGCTGTTGTGCTTGATTCCATGCTGTTGTTAACATTTGCTGTGTTGGTAGTCCACATGCTTGATTTTCATTGTTGTTTGGCTCCATATCATTGACGTTGTGAACTCGACCATTAATGCTTGCTGTGTGTATTTGCTCGACCCAGTTATGTTTGACTTGTACTCAAATCTGCATTAAGAACTTGGTGTTGCACCTCTGGTTAACCTGAACCACTTTATTCATGTTCTTGAACCTGTTTGTGGCATGTACTTGTACATTGACCTGAGCTTGTTGCACCATTGTATAGCATTGCTTTTTATGTTGGCATGACCATACATGTTTGTTGAACTTTTGCAAACTGATTTGCATTGTGCACTGAGTCGAGATGGTCCACGTGGCTACTCCTCAGTTGCACACTGTATTGGCGTGGCAATGCACACGTGTATATATATACACGTGTGTATATGCAGCCATATAGGAATTTTCCTGTCCCTATACGTATACAAACTGTCTACCTAGCCACAGATGAATCAGATCAAGTCATGAAAAATGATGAGAAACACACCAGAAAACTGAGGCAAAAAAAATTATCCTTTTTTTTATTTATATTTGCATGAGTATAGTTTTTATTTCTATTGCAGTGTACTGTGTGTGTGTTTCATGTGACAGATAAGCATGAAGATGATGACTGGACTGACAGACAACAGTGAGCTGGACTGACGGTGAAGACTGTGAAGATGGAAGACAAAAGACAGTTTTGTCAGCTTTTAACTGAAAATGAGAATGTACCTGAGTGAATGTCTACTGAGTGTGAGTGTCGTAAATGAAAATGTATTGAATGTATGAAGATTGTACTGATATGAAAAGTAATAGTGGAGTGTACAAATAGTGGAGTTGAAAAAGTTGTACTGTTTGAATATTGAAATAAAATATTCTATTTAAATAAAATACTGTATTAATATTTGAGTTTCTGTACAATCGTATTTTATTTAAATATAAATATTATATTCCAGTCTATGATGTATATATGAAACAGTACAGTAACAACCACATTTATAATATAAATATATTTGTTTGTTATCATCAAACAAAAATCATATAATTGTGTATACAACACCGTTATATACAACAAATTCTACATTCAAACTTCTTTTAAATAATATATTCGTGAATATAATTCAACTCTAAACTGAATTATACCTTATATATAATCCAATTCACACTGTATTGTGAATTCCCCTATTTTTGATTATTTCTGAATTAAATATATTATTAAATTATTATATATTAAATTAAATATTCAATATTATTTAATTAAACGACCATTTAAATCTCTTAATCACTTTTTAAATAATTAATTAAATTAATTATTACATCGTGAAAATGTGGGACATTACACAATTTCAATTTAGTTCCAATTAAATGTTAATTAATTGGTAAACTTCATTAAATCTTAATAAAAAGATTTATATCTTTTCTCAACTAGGTTTAAGGACGATATTAATGAAGACACCATTCACGACAAACCCAAATTCCAATTTGATATCAAATACAAGGCTCTGAATAGAAAATATATCGGCTTATATTCAATATTAAATTCTGAAACCAACGGATATCGTATTGGAATAACAATATATATATATAAATATATACATATCTTCCAAATTCCACAACAATTTCCGTATAATCACGGAATCCAATATTGAAATATTCCGAAGATTATTTCCATTCAAAATCCATTCCAATTTAATAATCGGAAAATCTGGTTATTTTGAAACCATTTTCAAATCCAATTTATTTATTTATAAAAATAAATAAATTATTATTCTAGTTAATAACAAGTCCATTTCGATAAAAATACATTTTTATCTTTTCAAAACTGGAATTTTTCATCCAAAATATTTCCAAATCATTTATTATGATTTTACATAATTTTTCCATATTTTTAATAATTTTATTATCGCTCGTACATTCAGTTTCCAATAACGGCCACCGAACTACATCCATAGCGACCTGTTCTGAAATTGATTTGGACATATCTCCAAATCTAACTGTTAGATTTCAAATCTCTTGTACTCATTGGAAAGCTCTTTTTGATACGAACCCAATGGTTCCGGTTTGAGGAGAATCCGACTGTCGGATCTTCCGTTATATCAATTTGAAGTTAATGGTCGAAATTCACGAATGTTTGCTGCGCGGTGCGTTCTATTCAGGCCATTATAATATATATACGTATATTATATATTTCTTCGATTTCCATTTAAAACTAATTTTATAAGTCGTTTTAAATTCGTTTCTAAAAACGATTTCCACTTCCATTTCAATTCCAAATCAAAACTGAATTTTCCACTATAAATTCGTTTTAAGTTCATTTTTAAATGGTTTCAATTTGATTTTCGAATTCAAATCCAAATTGAATATTCCATATATATTCGTTTTAAATTCATTTCAAATCGATTTCAATTTTATTTCCAAATTCAAATCCAAATTGAATATTCCATATAATTTCATTATTAAAATGATAATATTTTCAAAATATCAGATTTTGAAATCACTTTTCGATATTCATTATAAAATGAATAAAATTGAACAAATTCCCGTTCGTGTTAAAATGGCTTTTAACTACTTAACACGGCTTCACATTTCAATATTTTCTGAATATTATTTTAAAATATTCGTTGATTCTGAACTGGAATCAGACTCAATCAATTACCATATAATTTTATTTATATGGATTTCGACATCATATATATATATACAACAATAATGATAAGCAATCATTAAAAATTCAAACATCATTGTAATAACCCAAAAATCTAAGCCAATTAAAAATTTTTATTTTGGCAATTTTATTGAATTTTGAGTATTTATAATGAATTATTTTAAATAATAACGACGGAGAAATTTATTTTTAATAGAATTAGAACGTATATATTTATATACGTTGTCGTTAGAATATAAATAATTATTTATAATTATAAAAGGAATTGAAAATGGCGCGGCAGTTCGATAATTCGATTTCAAATTTCAATTGAATGTACCGGATGCAAAATAAACTAGATTTTGACGAAACAAAAAATATTTTAATCTAATTGAGAATATCTTTCCAAAGAATCCGAGAAATCAAAATTTCATAGTGGGAATCAAAAGATAGGTCGAGTTGAAAATTCTGAATAGTCGCGATGGAATTCAGACCCTTAAAAATGGAAATTTTGCAAACGACCTCGGTTTTCGACGAAACCACTTTTGTTGGATCCGTGATGTCAAGTTATTGCTTAATTTCAAATTTCATAATTTTTCGAATCAATATGTGAGTGTGACAAAGGAAAACGTGTTTGACCAGTTTTAGTTGATTTTAATCGACTGGAAAATGGCCATTTTTTAAAACGGTCTCAGAATTCGATGAAATTGGTTTTGTTAGGACCATATCGTCAATATGAAGCTAGAAAATATTTTTCAGGAATTTTTAGAGATAGTATGTGGCCCTAGTAAACTGAAATGTGCGTTTAAATTCAATATATAGAGTTAAATTTTGATTTAAACGAAAACTGATCGAAATGGTCGAATTGGCTTTCAATACATATCCCATTGTGTTCGGAATGAGGGTAATTAGCCATGGTGACAGGCGGTGTGTTCGATTTCGAGGTCAAAAATAAAATTGGCTTTTTGAAATAATTAAATAAAAAAACGGGAAGCTCTCTCTCTCCCCTTATCCCTTTTATCTCAGGCCCCCACCCCCGTAGGTTTCCTTTCAAAACAAATAAAAAAGGGGAGAGATCGATCGCAGGAGCCGCGCCCTCCCCCCCTACCCCCCCGACGCCCTCGCGCCGCCCCAAGCAGACGCCACCGCCTCCCTCTCGCCCTCGTCTCCCCCCCTCCCTCTCCTGGTAATCGAACGCAAAAACTCCCCTTCCCATTCGAACGGAGCCCCAAAACCCGCTCCACACCAGACCAGACCCCACCCGTTGCCATCCGCCCTACTCCAGTGCCGCCTCATTGCCGGAGCACCCCACCGTTTCAGCGCCCCTCTGCCTTCATTGAAAACCGAATAATGTGAGTTTTTCTCTTATTTTACTTTAAAATTTTGATTTTTCAGTTTATATATATATATATATATATATATATATATATAAAATCAGTTTTATAAATGCCAAGTAAGATTTTTATAAGCTATAAAAATATGAATTTTATATGAAGTGTTGAGCTATAAAAATATGAATTTTGTATGCAGTGTTAAGCTATAAAAATATGAATTTTATATGAAGGGTTAAGCTATAAAAATATAATTTTTTATATTAGTAGAAGAGATTTTATATGAAGGGTTAAGCTATAAATATATAACTTTTAATATTAGTAGAAGATTAAAAATATAATTTTTGCATAAGTAGAAGTATGAAAATGTGATTTTTATATAATAGAAATAATAAAGATGTGATCTTCATAGAAGTAGCCATGTTAAAATATGATTTTTATAATATATAGATAATAAAAATTCGATCTTTATATCATAGGAAGAATAAAAATATGATTTTTATTCATGTAGGGTAATAAAAATATAATTTTTAGTATAATAGTGGCAGTGTAAAAATAGAATTTTTATCTGTATAGTACCGGAATAAAAATATAATTTTTATTATGAAGGCGAAGTAAAAATATGTGATTTTTTATATATGTAGCGAATACAGTAGACGAAAGTGACGAAAGGCGGGTGGCGAAGATTTACTCCATAAGAAGAGTCGTGGCGTTGGTTTAGCTAGTCGGTGAGAACTCCTCACTTTTAAATTTATTTCTAGTTAAAATATATACTAGGATGCAGACGGTGTTTAGTAGCACCCGACACCCGTCGTCCACAGACCATGGACGGCTCTTTTGTTTGATTGATGCATTGTGAAAATTGTGTGTGATGTGATGTGAAATGAAATAAAATATTTATATAGTTAAAAATATTTTATAGTTGAAAATAGAATTTTTAATGTGTATAGGAAATGAAATGAAATAAATATAAACAAATCGGACGATTTGTTTATATACACACATTTGACTGATATTGATTGGGACGATAAACTTTACACATTGCCCAACTACACAAACAAAATCTGTGTTTGATTGTTTGAAAACCCCACACGGGTATTGGGGTGATATACGACATACACTAAACCCAATAATTAGTTGTATGTCGATTGATTGATTGACAGACTGTTCTAAGCGTTGAATATTTATATTTGGTGCTTATACAGTGTAGAATGCACTTTGGATGATGGTTGATTATTTGTCATTATTGATATATACATGCATTATATGAAAATCCATAGAAATAAAATCTATGGTAATTGATTGGGCCTCATTCCAGTTTTGAAATAGAGTATTTGAATAGAAATATTTGAAATAGAATATTTGAATAGAAATATTTGAAATAGAATATTTGAAATAGAATATTTGAAATAGAATATTTGAAAATAGAAAGATATGAAGCCGTTTTGATTAGATTGACGCAATTTCGACGTAAACGATATTTATATCGATTTTATTCATTATATAATGAATATCGAAAGTGATTTCAAAATCTGATATTTTGAAAAGAATTGGAATTCGAATTGGAATTGAATAGAATTGAATTCGAATTGAAATTGAATAGAAATGAATTCGAATTGAAATTGAATTAATTTGAAATTCAAATTGAATTGAAAACGAACTGGAAATGAATTGAAATTCAAATTAAATTGAACAGAATCGAAATTCGAATTAAATTGAAATGAATTGAAATTCGAATTAAATTGAAATTGAATTGAAATCGATTTGAAATGAAATAAAAACGAATTTATATTAAAAAAATTCAATTTTGATTTGAATTTGAAAAAGGAAGTTGAAATCGAATTTAAAATGATTTATAAAATACGTTTTGAAAGGAAATCGACGAAATATAATATATATATATTATATAATATAATGGCCTAAATAGAACGCGCCGCGCTGCGGTTGTTCGTGAATTTCGACCATTGACTTCGAATGGATATTGCGGGAGATCTGATCGTCGGATTCTCCTAAATCCGGAACCATTGGTTTCGTATCGAAAAGAGCTTTCTAACGAATATTAGAATTTTGAACCATTGGGTTCGTATCGGATTCTCCTAAATCCGGAATTATATCCAAATCAAATTTGGAAAAGGTCGCTGTAAGTGCAGTTCGATGGCCGTTGATGGAAATCGACTGTACGGGCCTTGATAAAATTATTAAAAATATCAATAATTTTTGTAAAATCATAAGAAATGATTTATGAAGAATTGGGGTGAAAATTTCCATATTTGAAAAGATAAAAATAGATTTTATATCGAAATGAACTAGTTTTGAACCAGAATTATAATCCATTTATTTTTAAATAAGTAAATTGAATTTGAAAAGGGTTTTAAAAGTAACTAGAATTACCAATAATTGAATTGGAATGGATTTGAATCGAAATTGTCTTTGGAATATTTCGATGTTGGATTTCGTGATGATACAGGTATTGTTATGGGAATTTGAAAGATATATTTATATCGTTATTTCCAATACGATATTTGTTGGTCGTAGAATTTGATATTGAATATAAGCCGAAATATTTTTTTATTCAGAGCCTTGTATTTAATATCAAATGTGATTTGGGTTTGTCGTTAATGGTGTTTTCGTTAACACTGTTCTTAAACCCAGTTGAGAAAAAAGATCAATTCTTTTTATTTAGATTTAATGAAGTGTACCAAATAAATGGTATTTAATTGGAAATTGAATTTGAACTGATTTTTGGGTTTATCGTGAACGGTGTTTTAAATAACACTTGTTCTTTAACCCGATAATTAATGGAATGTGATTTTGGGTTTATCGTGTACCGTGTTTTAAATGGCACTGATTCTTTAACCCAGTTAAAGATTAAAACTAAGTGGAGTTTTAATGAATCTTTAATTAGATTGAAATAATCGAGAATGGAGTATCACCAGTTTTGCTCCAGGCGACAGTTAAATCTTTAATTAGATTTGAACGTGAAATGGTAATTGAATTTACCGATAACACCGTGGTGTTAGATATGAAGTATGACCAGCTTTACTTCTTGGGATAAATAGGTTGGGATTGGGAAATAAAATAAATAATTACTTTGGTGTGGTTCGCTAATCCCGACTAGTTTGAAGTGATATTCAAAGGAAGATTAAAGAATAAATTTAAAAGAATTTATCTTTGATAAAAATAATGGGAACCTTTCCCTAAGAATGTGAAATTTAGAAACTAATTGTAGGTTTGGTAAGCAGAATAGTTTCCCTGGTATTGATCTGATGTTGGTTTCGTCCTTTTGGATTAATATTTGGAGAATTATTCTCTTGTTAATTTACGGTTTGTGACTGATGAATTGGAATGAGGCTATGTTGTGTTTGTGTAACACTTGTCTATTATATACGCGAGTTATTCAGAAAGACCGGGTTTATCCCATTCTGAATAACTAATTCGTTGTGGTGTCAAAGATGAAGACGGTGGTTAAAGACCGGAGGTCTTCACGTCGTTTGGATAATTACTGATGTTCTTGATTGGGTCGTACACCCAAGAGGAGGGAATCAGTTAGTGATCCTCCAGACGTGCTTGGAGATCGATGGATATGCGAGGTACAAGATGCCTCCGGTTTCGTTCAGACCAAGAACGAACTTGTAAATGGACTGTGTGTCTGACATTGGATATCATTCTGCGTGATTGATAGATATCGGTTGCATGGAGTGGTCGGCTTGTGTGGCAAGCTAAGATGCAAATGATCAAGGCTTCTGTTGAAAAGCAAAGCCTTGTGGTTGATGATCAAAGCACGGCCTGTGTGGCATAGCTTTGTGTAACATTAATTCGCGAGCCTCACACCCCGGTTGTGAACTAAAAATGGGAGAAGGACCTCAGGGAGGACATGCGTTTCTTTCTAGTTAGAAGTGACGTCAGTGGTTTTACACGCCCTAACAAGTTTGACTTATGTGGTTGTTGCTGTTGCGAGGCACCTCGGTTAGATCGGACGATCCGGGTCTGATAGAGTCATTCGTTGGCTCATTTACATCCCAAAGGGTGGGGAAACGCAGTGTTCAGGCATAATAATCCACATCGGTGGACCGACCCTGACGACCCAAGGCTTTCCTGCGCGCTTGCCTGAGGCTAGGGCTAGAGAGTCTCGAATCGGTAGAGGACGATCCCTGGCCTCGGTTCATAGATGGAAACCCAATTTCCAAATACGTGACTTTGCGGTTTTGATTGTAAACCCATATATAGCGACATGATATATGGTACCCATGCCGTCTATGATTGATACTTATGATTTGAAGTTGTTTTATACACTATGCACTTACAATAGTATCAAATGATTAGTTTTAAATGTACTAAGCATGTTTGGCTATTATAAGGGAAAACCTTATCCTCCGGCTTGCGTTGCATTGTGTGATGGGACCTGGGTCTTATAATAGCTTCATTTTTCCTAATTTAGCATTGCGCTGTTTGTTTATGCACCGGTATTCTTGGGAGGAAACCCGTTCCATGTTATACGGCGTGGTCCCTTGACTTACCGTACTTTAAAATAAAGATTAATAACAATTTTAGTTCTCACACCAGTCCCATGACTGACCTGGAGTTTATTGTTTTAACCTAAACTCTGGGTGCCCTTATTTTCCGCACGGGCAGCTAGTAGTTTTGGTTTTGCAGATTTATATTCAAAGGATCCTGATTTGCAGCTGGAACAATACTCGGAAAGCTCTGTATCCGTGTATTACTTCTAGTTGTGTGTTTTATTATTTTTCCGCTGCTATGTATTTAAATGTAATTTGAATCTCTGATATTTTCTGTGTAATATTTATTTGTTTATACTCTGTATATTCTTGTATTCTGATGGAATTGTTGTAATATACAATGAAATGTTCTTCCGTCTGCGTTCTATTTTGTCGTGTTCTCAAGATCATCCGGGCTTTCCTTACCGGGGAAGTTACGGGTTTTCACAGTTGGTATCAGAGCTTTGGTTTACAGAGCTCAGAGAACAGGACACATTAGAACCATACGAAAGAATTCATCAGAAATTGGATAAGTAATATCCAATGGGAATGACTCGTTAGAGATGGGATCAGTAGTATCCTAGAACGAGTGTGAAGGGTATATTTTTAAAAAATGAAAACAAGTTTTGTTTTGAAATTTAAATCACTTATTCATATTTGATTATATATTTTATATTGAATTCGGACAATCCAATATATAAAGATTTTGCATATACGCCTTGCAAATGTGTATTCCAAGTTTTAATGTGCTGGATAGTTATAGAATCACACTCTAGTTTCCCGGGGATAATTCTGGTGATGGTGCACCATCACCAGTATTTATTTTCGAGTTTCGAAAGTGAGATTTCTATATATTTCCAATTGACTGGTGTGAGAACCAAAACTAGATAGGTCTTATTGTTGTGATTTAGCACCAAAAATGTGATTTTTGACTATATATCAAAGTTATGAATTTGAAAAGCTAATCAACTAATTGATTGATGGTTGTGTTGTTGATTATTGATTGATTAATTAAAATTTGTACCCTATAGCCAAATTGTATCAAAAAGTGAATTGTATTGAAAATTAGTTGCATTTGCTTGCATATACATGTACTTACATTGAACATGTCGTAACAAAGAGGCTAGAGTAGGAGAATAAAATTGTTTGCCCGACAAATAGGTACATGTTTACCATAATTTACTGTTTTGTTTGGGTGATGATGATTTTATGAGCCGATTGGCTAGCCGCTTGGCTTTTACCTTTTCTTTTGGATTGAAGAAGGCCATGGGAGGCTATATGAAATATCCCGAAGTCCCCGGTGTAGGGGAGGTTATGGCGAAATTTTTCGAAAATTTAGGGTGTTAGCCAAATTTTTGAAAAATTTGAAAAGTTCTTAGAAACTAAAAAGTTGAAGAACTTAAGCCGTAATGAAAAATAATGAAAGTTGAGTTGATTAGTTAAACAACTTTCGGATTCGTTCGTTTTCAGGGACGAAAAGTTTTAAGTGGGAGAGATTGTAATAACATGGAAATCCGAGCTAATTTAATATTTTTATTTTGGCAATTTTATTGAATTTTGAATATTTAAAATGAATTGTTTTAAATAATAATGACGGAGAAATTTATTTTTAATAGAATTAGAACGTATATATTTATATACGTCATCATTAGAATATAAATAATTATTTATAATTATAAAAGGAATTGAAAATGGCGTGGTAGTTCGATAATTCGATTTCAAATTTCAATTGAATGTACCGGGTGCAAAATAAACCGGATTTTGACAAAATAAAAAATATTTGAATCTAATTGAGAATATCTTTCCAACGAATCCGAGAAATCAAAATTTCATAGCGGGAATCAAAAGATAGGTCCATATGAAAATTCTAAATAGTCGCTATGGAATTCAGGCCCTTAAAAATGGAAATTTTGCAAACGACCTCGGTTTTCGACGAAACCACTTTTGTTGGATCCGTGATATCAAGGTATTGCTAGATTTTAAATTTCATAATTTTTTGAATCAATATGTGAGTGTGGCAAAGGAAAACGTGTTTGACCAGTTTCAGTTGATTTTAATCGACTGGAAAATGGTCATTTTTCAAACGGTCTCAGAATTCGACGAAATTGGTTTTGTTACGACCGTATCGTCAATACGAAGCTAGAAAATATTTTTCGGGAATTTTTAGAGATAGTATGTGGCCCCGTTAAATTGAAATGTGCGTTCAAATTCAATATATAGAGTTAAATATTGATTTAAATGAAAACTGATCGAAACGGTCGAATTGGCTTTCAATACCTATGCCATTGTGTTCGGAATTGGGGTAATTAGCTATGGACAACAGGCGAAGGGTCGATTTCGAGGTCGAAAATAAAAGTTGCTTTTTGAAATAATTAAATAAAAAAAAGGGGAAGCTCTCTCTCTCTCTCTCCCCTTATCTCTTTTATCTCAGCCCCCCTCCCCCCGTAGGTTTCCTTTCTAAACAAATAAAAAAAGGGGAGAGATCGATCGCCGGTGCCGCCCCGCCCCAAGTAGGCGCCACCGCCTCCCTCTCGCCCTCGTCTCTCCCCCTCCCTCTCCTAGTAATCGAACGCAAAAACCCCCTTCCCATTCGAACGGAGCCCCAAAACCCGCTCCACCACAGACCAGACCCCACCCGCTGCCATCCGCCCTCCTCCAGCCCCGCCTCACCGCCGGAGCACCCCACCGTTCCAGCGCCCCTCCGCCTTCATTGAAAACCGAATAATGTGAGTTTTTTTCCTCTTATTTTACATTAAAATTTTGATTTTTCATTTTTAGTTTTATATATATATATATATATAATCAGTTTTATAAATGCCAAGTAAGATTTTTCTAAGCTATAAAAATATGAATTTTATATGAAGTGTTGAGTTATAAAAATATGAATTTTATATGAAGGGTTAAGCTATAAAAATATAATTTTTATATTAGTAGAAGATTAAAAATATAATTTTTGTATAAGTAGAAGATAGAAAATGTGATTTTCTGTATAGAAGTAGCCATGTAAATATATGATTTTTATATTATATAGATAATAAAAATTCGATCTTTATATCAGAGGAAGAATAAAAATATGATTTTTATTCATGTAGGGTAATAAAAATATAATTTTTAGTATATTAGTGGCAATGTAAAAATAGAATTTTTATCAGTATAGTAGTGGAATAAAAATATAATTTTTATTATGAAGGCGAAGTAAAAATATGTGATTTTTTATATATGTAGCGAATACAGTAGACGAAATTGACGAAAGGCGGGCGACGAAGATTTACTACATAAGAAGAGTCGTGGCGCTGGTTTAGCTAGTCGGTGAGAACTCCTCACTTTTAAATTTATTTCTGGTTAAAATATATACTAGGATGCAGACGGTGTTTAGTAGCACCCGACACCCGTCGTCCACAGACCATGGACGGCTTGTTTGTTTGATTGATGTGTTGTGAAAATTGTGTGTGATGTGATGTGAAATGAAATAAAATATTTATATAGTAAAAAAATATTTTATAGTTGAAAATAAATTTTTTAACATGTATATGAAATGAAATGAAATAAAAATCGGACGATTTGTTCATATACACACATTTGACTGATATTGGTTGGGACGATAAATTTTACACATTGCCCAACTGCACAAATAAAATCTGTGTTTGATTGTTTGAAAACCCCACACAGGTATTGGGGTGATATACAACATACACTAATCCCAATAATTAGTTGTATGTCGATCGATTGATTGACAGACTGTTATAATTATATTTGATGCTTATACAGTGTAGAATGCACTTTGGATGATGGTTGATTATTTGTCATTGTTGATATATACATGCGTTATATGGAAATCCATATAAATAAAATCTATGGTAATTGATTGGGCCTCATTCCAGTTTTGAAATAGAATATTTGAATAGAAATATTTGAAATAAAATATTTGAATAGAAATATTTGAAATAGAATATTTGAAATAGAATATTTGAAAAAGAAATTTTTGAAATAGAATATTTGAAAATAGAACGATATGAAGCCGTGTTGATTAGATTGACGCCATTTCGACGCAAACGATACTTATATCAATTTTATTCATTTTATAATGAATATCGAAAGTGATTTCAAAATATGATATTTTGAAAAGAATTGGAATTCAAATTGAAATTGAATAGAATTGAATTCGAATTGAAATTGAGTAGAAATGAATTCGAATTGAAATTGAATTAATTTGAAATTCAAATTGAATTGAAAACTAACTGGAAATGAATTGAAATTCGAATTAAATCGAATAGAATTGAAATTCGAATTAAATTGAAATGAATTGAAATTTGAATTAAATTGAAATGAATTGAAATTCGAATTAAATTGAAATTGAATTGAAATCGATTTGAAATGAAATAAAAACAATTTTATATTAAAAAAATTCAATTTTGATTTGAATTTGAAAAAGGAAGTTGAAATCGAATTTAAAACGATTTATAAAATACGTTTTGAAAGGAAATCGACGAAATATATATAACATATATATATTATATAATATAAAGGCCTGAATAGAACGCGCCGCGCTGCGGTAGTTCGTGAATTTCGACCATTGACTTCGAATGGATATTGCGGGAGATCCGACCGTCGGATTCTCCTAAATCCAGAACCATTGGGTTCGTATCGAAAAGAGCTTTCTAACGAATATTAGAAATTTGAAATCTAACGGTTGGATTTGGAATTATGTCCAAATCAAATTTGGAAAAGGTCGCTGTAAGTGCAGTTCGATGGCCGTTGATGCAAATCGACTGTACGGGCCTTGATAAAATTATTAAAAATATCAATAATTTTTGTAAAATCATAAGAAATGATTTGTGAAGAATTGGGGTGAAAATTTCCCTATTTGAAAAGATAAAAATAGTTTTTTTATCGAAATGAACTAGTTTTGAACTAGAATTATAATTCTATTTATTTTTAAATAAGTAAATTGAATTTGAAAAGGGTTTTAAAAGTTACCATAATTACCAATAATTGAATTGGAATGGATTTGAATCGAAATTGTCTTTGGAATATTTTGATGTTGGATTTCGTGATGATACAGGTATTTTTATGGGAATTTGAAAGATATATTTATATCGTTATTTCCAATACGATATTTGTTGGTTGTAGAATTTGATATTGAATATAAGCCGATATTTTTTTTATTCAGAGCCTTATATTTAATATCAAATGTGATTTGGGTTTGTCGTGAATGGTGTCTTCGTTAACACTGTTCTTAAACCCAGTTGAGAAAAAGAATAAATCTTTTTATTTAGATTTAATGAAGTGTACCAATTAAATGGTATTTAATTGAAAATTGAAATTTGAATTGATTTTTGGGTTTATCGTGAACGGTGTTTTAAATAACACTTGTTCTTTAACCCGATAATTAATGGAATGTGATTTTGTGTTTATCGTGAACCGTGTTTTAAATGACATTGATTCTTTAACCTAGTTAAAGATTAAAACTAAGTGGAGTTTTAATGAATCCTTAATTAGATTGAAATGATCGAGAATAGAGCATCACCAGTTTTGCTCCAGGCGATAGTTTAATCTTTAATTAGATTTGAACGTGAAATGGTAATTGAATTTACCGATAACACCGTGGTGTTAGATATGAAGTATGACCAGCTTTACTTCATGGGATAAATAGGTTGGGATTGGGAAATAAAATAAATAATTACTTCGGTGTGGTTCGCTAATCCCGACTAGTTTGAAGTGATATTCAAAGGAAGATAAAAGAATAAATTTAAAAGAATTTATCTTTGATAAAATTAATGGGAACCTTTCCCTAAGAATGTGAAATTTAGAAACTAACTGTAGGTTAGCTAAGCAGAATGGTTTCCTGGGTATTGATCTGATGTTGGTTTCGGCTTTTGGGGTTAATATTTGGAGAATTATTCTCTTGTTAATTTACGGTTCGTGACTGATGAATTGGAATGAGGCGTATGTTGTGTTTGTGTAACACTTGTCTATTATATACGCGAGTTATTCAGAAAGACCGGGTTTATCCCATTCTGAATAACTAATTCGACATGGTGTCAAAGATGAAGACGGTGGTTGAAAACCGGAGGTCTTCACGTCGTTTGGATAATTACTGATGATCTTGATTGGGCCGTATACCCAAGAGGATGGAATCAGTTAGTGATCGTCCAGACGTGCTTGGAGATCGATGGATATGCAAGGTACAAGGTGCCTACGGTTTCGTTCAGACCCAGAATGGACTTGTAAATGGACTGTGTGTTTGACATTGGATATCATTCTGTGTGATTGATGGATATCGGTTGCATGGAGTGGTCGGCCTGTGTAGCATGCTAAGATGCAAATGATCAAGGCTTCTGTTGAAAAGCAAAGCCTTGTGGTTGATGATCAAAGCACGGCCTGTGTGGCATAGCTTTGTGTAACATGAATTCGCGAACCTCACACCCCGGTTGTGGACTAAAAATGGGAGAAGGACCTCAGGGAGGACAAGCGTTTCTTTCTAGTTAGAAGTGGCGTCAGTGGTTTTACATGCCCTGATGAGTTTGACTTATGTGGTTTTTGCTGTTGTGAGGCGCCACGGTTAGATCGGACGATCCGGGTCTGATAGAGTCATTCGTTGGCTCATTTACGTCCCAAAGGGTGGGGAAACGTAGTGTTCAGGCATAATAATCCACATCGGTGGACCGACCCTGACGATCCAAGGCTTTCCTGCGCGCTTGCCTGAGGCTCGGGCTAGAAAGTCTCGAATCGGTAGAAGACGATCCCTGGCCTCGGTTCATAGATGGAAACCCAATTTCCAAATACATGACTTTGCGGTTTTGATTGTAAACCTATATATGGCGACATGATATATGGTACCAATGCCATCTATGATTGATACTTATGATTTGAAGTTGTTTTATACAGTATGCACTTACAATAGTATCAAATGATTAGTTTTAAACGTACTAAGCATGTTTGACTATTATAAGGGAAAACCCTATCCTCCGGCCTGCGTTGCATTGTGTGATGGGACTTGGGTCTTATAATAGCTTCATTTTTCTTTATTTAGCATTGCGCTGTTTGTTTATGCACTGGAATTCTTGGGAGGAAACCCGTTCCGTGTTATACGGCGTGGTCCCTTGATTTACCGAACTTTAAAATAAAGATTAATAACAGTTTTAGTTCTCACACCAGTCCCATGAATGACCTGGAGTTTATTGTTTTAACCTAAACTCTGGGTGCCCTTATTTTCCGCATTGGCAGCTAGTAGTTTTGGTTTTGTAGATTTATATTCACAGAATCCTGATTTACAGTTGGAACAATACTCGGAAAGCTCTGTATCCGCGTATTACTTCTAGTTGTGTGTTGTATTATTTTTCCGCTGCTATGTATTTAAATGTAATTTGAATTTCTGATATTTTCTGTGTAATATTTATTTGTTTATACTCTATATATTCTTGTACTCTGATGGAATTGTTGTAATATACAATGAAATGTTCTTCCGTCTGCGTTCTATTTTGTCGTGTTCTCAAGATCATCCGGGTTTTCCTTACCGGGGAAGTTACGGGTTTTCACAATCATCCAGAGTGCATTCTACAACTGTATAAGCATTAAAATAAATAAATAATGCTGATACAGTCTGTTAAACCATCGATTGACATACCACTAATTATTGGGATCAGTGTATGCCAAATATTATCCCAATACCCGTGTGGGGTTTTCAAACAACAAATACTGTTTATTATTTGTGCAGTTGGGCAATGTGTAAAATTTATCGCCCTAATTAATATCAGATAAATATGTGTGCATAAACAAGCCATCTAGTTTGTAAATGAATATTTATTTCATTTCACAGTAATTTATATATTTATTTATATAAATAATTTTTTATATACAACAATATAAATAAATGATAATCACTATCAATTTCTACATCACATTACAATCACATAAGTCGTCCATGGTCCGTGGACGATAGGGAGCAGTTCATACTTGCAGTTACAAAATAATTTAAATAATTGTACAAAAATAATAGTGAGAAGTTCTCACATTGGGTTCCACTCCTTCGGTTTTATTTCTGAATTTTTGAACCGTTAGGATTTGAAATTGCCTGAAATTCCAGCGTGCTCCGTTTCCGCCCCAGTTAGTTTCATTGCGAAGCTCTCGGAAAGACGATGCCAAGGCATCCTTGTTTGCGTGATTCTGTGTTCGTATGAAGGAGATACATGCAATTAAACATTAATTACATTATTTATATAGTTAATAAATAATTTATTTCTTAGTTATCCTTTTAACCACCTTAATTAAGCTTCCCTCTCCCATTTCTACCAGGAGCTGCCCAAAAGAAGAAACCCATAGCTCGCCATCATGAATCACCAATGCATGCCTATCGAACCACTTCAACGCCGATCCCTCAACACCACTCCAATCGCCATCACATGAGCCGCCATCCTCCGGCAACAGTCGCCACTCCATGGCTGTAACAACCCGTATTTTCAATAACCTGTTATAACATAAATGGAGGCAGAATTAAACTGTAAAATCTGAATCAAGGGAAACGGGCTATGCCATTGCGTTCGTCTCGGAAAAATACGCGAAATAGAGTCCGAGTTTTCGAAAATCGGAGTCCGTATGACCAAGATATGGCCTCGCGAAGTTTCACGAAAAATTCCCAAATTAAAGTATACTTAATTAAGTGAAATGGGTTGCGCAGAGAAATATATATATATATTGATATATATATATATAATTGAAAATTAAATAAATAAATATGCAAAAATGTTCAAAACAGCGAATTGGGAGAGGGGAATAACCGAACCGGCCGATTTTTGAGGTCGACCCGAGCCTGCTGGGTCGACTAGGGGTTAATCCAGGGTGTTTGGCTGTCAACCCGTGGGCCGATTCGCTCAAATGCAGATTTTGCATTTGGATGGTTCTCATGGTTCATCTTTAATCTAAAGGCCCTAGATGGTTCCTACACTTGACTTCTTCCCCAAGACATGCTTTGATGGCTTGGATTGAATCTAGGTTTAATCCTATGGCCTAAAACACTTGCCTAATCTATAAATAAGACCCTAACCTATCCTAAATCCTCATTATTCATTCATGCAACTAAACTATGGCAAAATTTTACCTCTCATGGCCTCCACTCTCTTCATAAAATTTCTAAATGGTTTCTATGAGAGATTTTCCATGCATACAAGTGTTTTCAAGCTTGTATGAGTGTCATTAGCTTGCATTCAAGTCAAGTTTCTATCTTTGCATCATAAAGCAAGGGTTTTGATCATTTTTGCTCAAGGGTTTTTATGTTAGAGCTTGCATTTTGGGTCTATTTGATTGCATAAGGGCTTTGTCATATCTTTTGTGCCTTCATAGCAATGTAAGCCCTTTCCCTACTCTTAGATATTAACTATGAAGTTAAATGTTCATGTTGCAAGTTTGGGTTTGATCATTGAGTATGATACATGCTATCATGTCATGCAAGTTTATGAAGTCATTATCTTGATCTTGTGGGCTAAAAGCTACAACCTTTATGTTGAAATGTTGCATTAGGCAACATGAGAACCCTCATAACCTTTATGTCAACTTGCATATGAAGTCATAACCCTTATATGATGATATATGCGAGTTACTAGTCATCATTCCATATCTTTTGTCACCATGATTCGCTTATGTGCCAAGTTTGGGTTTATGCATGTTTTGAGGCTTAAGAATGTAACATGCAAGTTAATGAACACATTTGTGCCTCATTTGCCACCATGATTAACTTGTGGCTTAATATCCATTTTTGTCATGCCTTTTCCAAGTCTCTTCTTTTAATCCATTACGTTATCGCGAACATATATGCGAGTTTAAAAGCATTGGGTTATGTTATGGGTAATTTCTAATGACATGAAAATACAACTTGAAAGCATGACTTGAAATATAACATGGAAGTTGACATGTAAGTATGCATAAAAACATAAGCTTGGGAATTTACCTATTAAGTTAGGTCTACCCTTTGGGAATTTACCTATTAAGTTAGGTCTACCCAAATGCTTGAAAACTTGTCACATGTTTTGGGAAACATGATGGACATGACACTTAGATAATGTAAGTGTGGCCAACTCGAGGTTGGGTTGAGTTTGCAACGTAAAACTACCCGGAACCGACCGGCCTAACTAGTAGTTGCAAACAATAGGACCCAATGTGAGAAGTTGGTCATGTTGTGCTTGAACCCGAGGTGAGACCAAGTTGTGGTGTAAAGCTACCCGGAACCGACCGGCTTAACTAGTAACCACAACAAAGTCTAATGTGAGAGGTGAAGGTGCATTAAGTAATTAATGCCACATGATAGGGTTAAGTTAATTTGATTAATGACTCTTAACCAAATATGACATGGACAAATGGGTTAAGTAATTTGATTAGGCTAATGATACTTAACAAAACATGACAAGGTTGGGTAGGTTAAGTAACTTGATTTGCCTAATGACACTTAACCATTTTTATATGACTAGTGGATGGGGTTAAGTTAACCAACACTTAATCAATCCAACGCGATAACCTGGTAAGGTTAAGTAAGTTTTCTTAATGACGCTTAACCGAAAAATACGGTTAACGAATGGGGTTAAGATTAGACTCAACTAGTCTAAACATGGAAATCGGATGGGGTTAAGTTAGCCTAGACTTAATTAATCCCACTTGGTAGTTTAATGGGGTTAAGTTAAACACTTAACTAATCTAAACATGATGAATTGATGTGGCTAAGTGACCTATACTTATCCAATCTAACTCGTTAATTTATTGTGGTTAAGTTAACAAATACTTAACCAATATAACGTGAAAACATGATAAGGCTAAGTCACGAATCGCTTGAATACACTTGACCGATTTGACTAAGTAAATTGATAGGGTCAAGTTAATATATACTTAACCAATCTAGAATGATAATTGGACGAGGTTAAGTCGTGAATTGCTTAATATACTTAACCAACTTGAGCATGGTTTGTAGGGTTAAGCCTTGAACTTGGATACTTAGCCAATTTTGACAGGATTTGTAGATGGGTTAAGTCATGAACTTAAGTGACACTTAATCCATTATGTAAACCCTAGTTCTGAGTATTAGGTGGATAACCGTAGTTAACAAGGATAACGGGAACAATGCTAAGTGGTAAACCTTAGTTGAAGAATAACTAAGTAATGATTCTTAGTCAAGGAAATTTAGACCAGTTCATAGATAGATGAGTAACCTGATACGGTAGGTCATCGTTTAAGTATACGAGTAGGAGCAAGTATCTGATTTAGATAAAGGCTCCAGCGAACTGGGTAATGAAGCAGCAGCTTCGGGGAACGTGAGGATATTCTTGGTATCCCTCTATGAGCTGCCAGGTGATTATACTAGGCTCATGAGAGGTTAAGGTCTGCGTTAGAAGAACCAAGAGTATGCCTTGGTTTCTATACGAGCGACCTAAAGATGGGGATGGATAGGGGATAGTCGACGATACATGGTCGTACCCTAGATAGCATTTCGTCAGGCTACCTACCATCTTTGGTCAAGCGTGTACGTACGGAAAGGCAGAGAACACCCAAAAGACCATAATTGCTATCTAATTATGGTTGCGGTAAGGCTTGGATGTGGGTTGGCCAGTGTTGTGTTCTCATACAGGATTTATCCTATCTTGTCTTTCACTAGTTGAGGGAGTGGTCTCGTGGGACCATAGCCATGTATAAGAAAAACAGACCTTAGCATCTGCATCGGCAGATAAATCGAAAGCTCCCGACTGAGTCCTGTATTTCTTGATTTGCCCTGTGATAGGACTCGGATGGCACGATGTGATACATGTGCATACAGTCATGGAAAAGCGATTCACGATGAATGCGTGGGAAAAAGGGCGCAGTTGGCGGTTAGCGTAATCCCTAGTGGCCCTAGGTGGTTGAACCCAAACCGAGATACGAAAACGTGCAATAGGTAAGCATAATCCCTAGCAGCCCTAGGTAGCATAAGTCCTAGTTGTACAAACAATAATTCATGTTGGAAGACCCTAGCTAGGTTTAGGGTAACAGTCCAAACCGATCTTAAGGATCATGGAACTATGTTAAAGTAATATAGAATCTCATGGGAAATCCCGTATGGTCTACGGCAAGGGACTGAACATTTACATGGAATAAAACATACAAGTTGAGTAACCTATATATGCGATATATTAGGTTGACATGGACCATTACACGACTTTTGAGTGAGGGTCATTCTTGGTTAACACATGACACGGTGGGGATAATAGTACGGTAGGTGCAGAGCTAAAATACAGGATAGATATCACGGGGCGTTATACGTGACAGATATCTTGGGGATATTATACTTGATAGAAACCTGACGATGTGATACCTTGTTTTATCTTGACATCGTAATTTATCATGACACCTTAGTTTATCTGAGTTCAGTAGTTCATCCTGTTATTTTGATTTAGCTTATCTATCTTGTTATCATGCTTATGTTCATCTCAGTTTCTCACGTCAGTTAACTTTACTAGTTTTTATGCTAATAGTAGATAGGGCTTACTCAGTCTTTTTGACTGACCCGTTTTGTTTCGCCTCTTTTCTTCCGTTTCCCCCCCAGGTTACAGGGAGGAAATACTGTTGTTTAGTTCGGACTTCTTCTGCTTGAAGGTCATCATGGATGGCTTGGACTTTTCTTGGCTAATGGCTACTTTACTGTTTTTACTTGGGGAATAATTTATGAAAATGTCTTTATGCTTCCTTACTATTGCAAGACAGGTTTTGATGTACTCTGATGTAAAAGGCTTTAGACCTTATTTATTCATGTTATGAAAGTTTGATTTTACTTCCGCTATTTTATATGTTCTGTCTTGTGATATTTCTGTGCATGTTTACCAATAATGCCCCTCTAAAGCTAGTGCATTCCTTAGCGAGTGACCCTAGCGGAGGCGGGGTGTTACACGTGGTATCAGAGCAGAAGGTTACCAGACTGGGCAAAAGTTTTTAAAGACCTTCTGAAAACTATTTAAAAAAAAAAACCGTTTACAAAGAAGCATTTTTCAAGAAAATTTTCTTTTAAAAGAAAAAGGCTATTCCCCAAAGGCCATTAGCACTATCCTTGTTTCCTTAATTGAGTCTCTTTTCCTTTCTTTCCTCCATCTGTAGTCACAGTAGTTTTAACTGCGACTAGTCTTTCTACCTACGAAAGTGCTTTCCATACGATGGAGGTGGTTCTCGAGAGACCAGTGGCCGCGTTATAAGAAAGGATCGTGAGAAAGAAGGATAAAGGATACGAGCTTAAGGATGAGCAACTTGTTTGTATGGCTTAGTCCTCAAAGGAGGGAGAAAGATGAACAATGAAACCCATGACGAGAGAGTACCTTTGGCATGGTAAAACGGGGCGGATAGTTAAGTATTATGGGACAAGGACAAGATCATCGGGAGGGCAGTAGTATGGTCTCATTTCTAGAGTACCTCGGAAGGAGGGTAACGATCTTGTTAAAGGTTTAGCTTTTATTCTCTATCATCCCGTTAGGACTTCGTTGTTCGTATCATTTAAGTCTGCTTCGATAGTTGAGTCTCTGCACCTTAAGTACTAGCGTAATAGAGAATACCATTTTTGTCTCAAAGTCCTATTGGAGAATCAGTCCATTTATACATGACTTGTTTGGATTTGGGAATGTCTATGCCAAGTGTTGAGTTTGGAAATAATGCTTATGTTTATAAGCTATGGATGGATTCTAGGGATGAAGTGGTTATCCAGTAGGGGGTGCCACTCTCGGTTTTGATAGGAGGGTAGTTAGACCTTTTGACTAGCCTTGGTAATGCCCTCGAAGTATTGGGTAACCTTTTTGAGGTTCTGTCATGACTAGTTACTTAGAATCCCTTGATGCCTTTATTGGAAATTTGAAGCCCGATCGAGTGGTGTTCGCCAATAAGACGGATGGTTTACTTCATTTATGCATGGGTTATAGAGATCACCCTAGTAAGTGCGCATGATAACCTGATTGACATCTGTTTACTTTCAAGAGAAAGTTCTTCTACATGGAATGCCTTATAGTATATAAATGAGATCCAAGATTCACTAGTGAATTTTGGAAAGCTTGCATGAGATCATGAGTACGCAGTCATGTTTGCGTCAAGTATTCTAGGAAAAGGATAAGTGCAAGTGGAACGAGAGGCGACGAAGAAATGAGTTCCAGCTCATGTTATGGAAACAGGAATAAGAAGCTACAAAATAGCGAAGTTAAAAGGCGACTTTGATGGTCAAAGACTAGATACGCGCATGATATCTCTTTTTGGGAGTATATCCTTGATCCCTGTTTTCTGTAGAGCTTACTTGTAGGCTATCTTTTGTGGACATCCTCTCGGTCCTATTCTCCGTTACAAACCCTGTAAGGAGTTTGTCCTGTTTATCTTCTCGACCCTGTTTCAGGGAATTCTAGGTGGAACCCTATGGATGTAAACATGTATTTGAAACATGTTATGATTGATATGGTTGCAAGTGGTTGCTCGTGGATGCGCGAATACACATTAGATACTAGCTCGACTCGGTCACATTTCATATTGCATATGCACGAGTATTTATACTTGTTTATGGATGAAATCGAATGTATTATCATGCGGTTGTTGCATATGAATGAATGATTGTGCACGCATATAGTATCTATATGACTAGGACTATTTGCATACATGTTGGATTCATGGCACTATACATATTGTGCATTAGAAAGATTATTTAGGCCTGATCATTAGCATTAGCTAAGGAACATGTACACACACGTTTTGCATATATTCATACAGCATTAGAAATCATCTAAGGACAATGGTTGCTTGTGGATGATGTTTTGAGTAGATGGATGATGGATGGTAGGATATGTTCTTCCTAACTTGGAGATTTCGAGGACGAAATCCTAAAAGGTGGGGAGAATGTAACAACCCGTATTTTCAATAACCTGTTATAACATAAATGGAGGCAGAATTAAACTGTAAAATCTGAATCAAGGGAAACGGGCTATGCCATTGCATTCGCCTCGGAAAAATACGCGAAATAGAGTCCGAGTTTTCGAAAATCGGAGTCCGTATGACCAAGAAATGGCCTCGCGAAGTTTCACGAAAAATTCCCAAATTAAAGTATACTTAATTAAGTGAAATGGGTTGCGCAGAGAAATATATATATATATTGATATATATATATATAATTGAAAATTAAATAAATTAATATGCAAAAATGTTCAAAACAGCGAATTGGGAGAGGGGAATAACCGAACCGGCCGATTTTTGAGGTCGACCCAAGCCCGCTGGGTCGACTAGGGGTTAATCCAGGGTGTTTGGCTGTCAACCCGTGGGCCGATTCGCTCAAATGCAGATTTTGCATTTGGATGGTTCTCATGGTTCATCTTTAATCTAAAGGCCCTAGATGGTTCCTACACTTGACTTCTTCCCCAAGACATGCTTTGATGGCTTGGATTGAATCTAGGTTTAATCCTATGGCCTAAAACACTTGCCTAATCTATAAATAAGACCCTAACCTATCCTAAATCCTCATTATTCATTCATGCAACTAAACTATGGCAAAATTTTACCTCTAATGGCCTCCACTCTCTTCATAAAATTTCTAAATGGTTTCTATGAGAGATTTTCCATGCATACAAGTGTTTTCAAGCTTGTATGAGTGTCATTAGCTTGCATTCATGTCAAGTTTCTATCTTTGCATCATAAAGCAAGGGTTTTGATCATTTTGGCTCAAGGGTTTTTATGTTAGAGCTTGCATTTTGGGTCTATTTGATTGCATAAGGGCTTTGTCATATCTTTTTTGCCTTCATAGCTATGTAAGCCCTTTCCCTACTCTTAGATATTAACTATGAAGTTAAATGTTCATGTTGCAAGTTTGGGTTTGATCATTGAGTATGATACATGCTATCTTGTCATGCAAGTTTATGAAGTCATTATCTTGATCTTGTGAGCTAAAAGCTACAACCTTTATGTTGAAATGTTGCATTAGGCAACATGAGAACCCTCATAACCTTTATGTCAACTTGCATATGAAGTCATAACCCTTATATGATGATATATGCAAGTTACTAGTCATCATTCCATATCTTTTGTCACCATGATTCGCTTATGTGCCAAGTTTGGGTTTTTTGAGGCTTAAGAATGTAACATGCAAGTTAATGAACACATTTGTGCCTCATTTGCCACCATGATTAACTTGTGGCTTAATATCCATTTTTGTCATGCCCTTGCCAAGTCTCTTCTTTTAATCCATTACGTTGTCGCGAACATATATGCGAGTTTAAAAGCGTTGGGTTATGTTATGGGTAATTTCTAATGACATGAAAATACAACTTGAAAACATGACTTGAAATATAACATGGAAGTTGACATGTAAGTATGCATAAAAACATAAGCTTGGGAATTTACCTATTAAGTTGGGTCTACCCTTTGGGAATTTACCTATTAAGTTAGGTCTACCCAAATGCTTGAAAACTTGCAACATGTTTTGGGAAACATGATGGACATGACACTTAGATAATGTAAGTGTGGCCAACTCGAGGTTGGGTTGAGTTTGCAACGTAAAACTACCCGGAACCGACCGGCCTAACTAGTAGTTGCAAACAATAGGACCCAATGTGAGAAGTTGGTCATGTTGTGCTTGAACCCGAGGTTGGACCAAGTTGTGGTGTAAAGCTACCCGGAACCGACCGACTTAACTAGTAACCACAACAAAGTCTAATGTGAGAGGTGAAGGTGCATTAAGTAATTAATGCCACATGATAGGGTTAAGTTAATTTGATTAATGACTCTTAACCAAATATGACATGGACAAATGGGTTAAGTAATTTGATTAGGCTAATGATACTTAACAAAACATGACAAGGTTGGGTAGGTTAAGTAACTTGATTTGCCTAATGACACTTAACCATTTTTATATGACTAGTGGATGGGGTTAAGTTAACCAACACTTAATCAATCCAACGCGATAACCTGGTAAGGTTAAGTAAGTTTTCTTAATGACGCTTAACCGAAAAATACGTTTAACGAATGGGGTTAAGATTAGACTCAACTAGTCTAAACATGGAAATCGGATGGGGTTAAGTTAGCCTAGACTTAATTAATCCCACTTGGTAGTTTAATGGGGTTAAGTTAAACACTTAACTAATCTAAACATGATGAATTGATGTGGTTAAGTGACCTATACTTATCCAATCTAACTCGTTAATTTATTGTGGTTAAGTTAACCAATACTTAACCAATATAACGTGAAAACATGATAAGGCTAAGTCACGAATCGCTTGAATACACTTGACCGATTTGACTAAGTAAATTGATAGGGTCAAGTTAATATATACTTAACCAATCTAAAATGATAATTGGACGAGGTTAAGTCGTGAATTGCTTAATATACTTAACCAACTTGAGCATTGTTTGTAGCGTTAAGCCTTGAACTTGGATACTTAGCCAATTTTGACAGGATTTGTAGACGGGTTAAGTCATGAACTTAAGTGACACTTAATCCATTATGTAAACCCTAGTTCTGAGGATTAGGTGGATAACCGTAGTTAACAAGGATAACGGGAACAATGCTAAGTGGTAAACCTTAGTTGAAGAATAACTAAGTAATGATTCTTAGTCAAGGAAATTTAGACCAGTTCATAGATAGATGAGTAACCTGATACGGTAGGTCATCGTTTAAGTATACGAGTAGGAGCAAGTATCTGATTTAGATAAAGGCTCCAGCGAACTGGGTAACGAAGCAGCGGCTTCGGGGAACGTGAGGATATTCTTGGTATCCCTCTATGAGCTGCCAGGTGATTATACTAGGCTCATGAGAGGTTAAGGTCTGCGTTAGAAGAACCAAGAGTATGCCTTGGTTGCTATACGAGCGACCTAAAGACGGGGATGGATAGGGGATAGTCGACGATACATGGTCGTACCCTAGATAGCATTTCGTCAGGCTACCTACCATCTTTGGTCAAGCGTGTACGTACGGAAAGGCAGAGAACACCCAAAAGACCATAATTGCTATCTAATTATGGTTGCGGTAAGGCTTGGATGTGGGTTGGCCAGTGTTGTGTTCTCATACAGGATTTATCCTGTCTTGTCTTTCACTAGTTGAGGGAGTGGTCCCGTGGGACCATAGCCACGTATAAGAAAAACAGACCTTAGCATCTGCATCGGCAGATAAATCGAAAGCTCCCAACCGAGTCCTGTATTTCTTGATTTGCCCTGTGACAGGACTCGGATGGCACGATGTGATACATGTGCATACAGTCATGGAAAAGCGATTCACGATGAATGCGTGGGAAAAAGGGCGCAGTTGGCGGTTAGCGTAATCCCTAGTGGCCCTAGGTGGTTGAACCCAAACCGAGATACGAAAACGTGCAATAGGTAAGCATAATCCCTAGCAGCCCTAGGTAGCATAAGTCCTAGTTGTACAAACAATAATTCATGTTGGAAGACCCAAGCTAGGTTTAGGGTAACAGTCCAAACTGATCTTAAGGATCATGGAACTATGTTAAAGTAATATAGAATCTCATGGGAAATCCCGTATGGTCTACGGCAAGGGACTGAACATTTACATGGAATAAAACATACAAGTTGAGTAACCTATATATGCGATATATTAGGTTGACATGGACCATTACACGACTTTTGAGTGAGGGCCATTCTTGGTTAACACATGACACGGTGGGGATACTAGTACGGTAGGTGCAGAGCTAAAATACAGGATAGATATCACGGGGCGTTATACGTGACAGATATCTTGGGGATATTATACTTGATAGAAACCTGACGATGTGATACCTTGTTTTATCTTGACATCGTAATTTATCATGACACCTTAGTTTATCTGAGTTCAGTAGTTCATCCTGTTATTTTGATTTAGCTTATCTATCTTGTTATCATGCTTATGTTCATCTCAGTTTCTCATGTCAGTTAACTTTACTAGTTTTTATGCTAATAGTAGATAGGGCTTACTCAGTCTTTTTGACTGACCCGTTTTGTTTCGCCTCTTTTCTTCCGTTTCCCCCCCAGGTTACAGGGAGGAAATACTGTTGTTTAGTTCGGACTTCTTCTGCTTGAAGGTCATCATGGATGGCTTGGACTTTTCTTGGCTAATGGCTACTTTACTGTTTTTACTTGGGGAATAATTTATGAAAATGTCTTTATGCTTCCTTACTATTGCAAGACAGGTTTTGATGTACTCTGATGTAAAAGGCTTTAGACCTTATTTATTCATGTTATGAAAGTTTGATTTTACTTCCGCTATTTTATATGTTCTGTCTTTTGATATTTCTGTGCATGTTTACCAATAATGCCCCTCTAAAGCTAGTGCATTCCTTTGCGAGTGACCCTAGCGGAGGCGGGGTGTTACAATGGCCCATCGCGCTGAAAATCAGCCTTGAACCACAAACCTTTGAGCTCGAAAATTGAAGCCCACACACCATTAAACTTGATCACAACTATACCAATCCAAAGCTCTTATTATGCTCTCGAATTTTTGTTTTGAAATTGGATTGAGATTTGAAGTTGATTTGGTCAAAAAACGCCTTGAAAACGGGATGTTTTTAGCCGTTAGTCTCAAGAACGACGGCTCCCTGTTAGAGCTAGGGTTTAGAGAATTTTGGCCTTATATATATATATATAAATTAATATTTTATTCAATTAATTGGTTTATTGTGAAAACTTGCGTTCAAACTCCAAATCAAACCCAACGACTGTCGCCACTAGCAAAATACCCCCATTCAGAACACAATGGGGTATGTCCCGTAAGCCAATTCGACTGTTTCGATCAGTTATCATTTAAATTAAAATATAAATCAGTGTATATTGAATTCAAATGTACATTTTAATTTACTGGGCCACATACGGACTCCAAAAATTCCAAAAAAATAAATCTCGCTATGTTTTGACGATACGGTCTTAACAAAACTAATTTCATCGAATTTGGTGACCATTTGAAAAATGGCCATTTTCTGGTTGATCCAATTCAAACTGAAATTATCAAACGCGTTTTCCTTTGCCATGCTCATATATAACTCCAAAAATCATGGAATTTGAAACCTAGCAATAATTTGACATTCCGGATTCAACAAATGTGGTTTCGTCGAAAACGGAGGTCATTTGCAAAATTTCTATTTCTCAGGGCTATATTTATTCCATAGCGACCATTCAGAATATTCAACTGGCCATAACTTTTGATTCCCGCTATGAAATTTCGGTTATTCATATTCATTAGAAAGATATTTATAAACAGATTTAAATATTTCTAGTTTCACTAAAATTTGGTTTATTTTGAATCCTGTACATTCATTTGAAATTTGAATCCGAATTTTCAAACTACAGCGCCATTTCCAATTCCTTTTATAATTAAATTAAAAAATTTCATTCTAACTTCGATCTAAATAAATATGTACGTTCTAATTCTATTCAAAAAAAATTTAGTCGTTATTATTTAAAATAAATAATTTTAAATATTCGAAATACATTAAAATTGCTAAAATAAAAATTTTAAATTGATTCCGATTTTCCGGGTTGTTACAATCTCCCCCACTTTAATATTTTCGTCCTAAAAAAGGAACAGAGCTGAAAGTTGTTTTACAAACCAACTCAACTTTCATTCTGGCTTTCATTCTTCAACTTTTCAGTTTCTAAGAGTTTTCCAATTCTTCAAAAATTCGGCTAACACCTTAAATTTTTGAAAATTTTCGCCATAACCTCCTTTATACGGGGAGCACCTAAAAATCCCCGAACCGCCACACAGGCCCTCTGTAACACCCTACACCCGCTATGGTCACTCTCTAAGGGAATGCCGTAACATCGGTGGAGTATTTTAAGTGAATATAGAACATAAAAATTACAACAAGACAGATATAAGTAATACTTGAAAATTTCAAAACATCATTTCATTGCAGCGGAAAGTAAAACATGTTTGGTTACATCACAAAACCATAATAAGAGTCAAGTACAAAATATCCATCCTGATAAATAAAAGTACATAATCCCAATACATGAACTGATAGCCATAAAAGAAAGGGTAAGCTGAGCTCTACACCTATGGTCCAAGCTCCAAAAGAGAATAAAGCAGCCCGATCAAAGCCCACTCGTACTGGGCCCACTCTGATAACCTGAGGGTTGGAAAAAAAAAGATAAAAACAACGGGGTCAGACATAAGTCTGAGCGAGTCCTATAACTTTAACAATACAATCATTAAAGTAACCAGAGAAGACATAAGCTTGATATACGGTAACGTCTGGGGATGAATGGCTACACTAAGCAGCTTGGCAGACTTAGGATAAACTAAGATAACCGTAAAGACGCATCCACCCACCCAAGGATAATTACTACACTGCACCACACCAGTCATTCCTACTTAAAGGTTGATCCCCCTAAGTGTACTTAGTAATTTAGTAGTTTCGTGTACCCCTATCTGACTACATAGGTGTACCCACTACTCCCCAAGCGATCGGCTCCCCTACGTAGATACCCGTGCTGGTCCCACGATGGGGTGTATCATTCCCCAACGTGGCCACCTGATAATATCAACGGTGCACGACATATATCTACACGATGCAACAACGACTTACCAACCAACCCGGGTCCACACACGCATATGAAACCCGTTGGTCCCGCGTTGCCACCGCTAACCCGGTTTGGCCTCTTATAGTCAAGCCCAATATGCGTGTCCCGTCACTCGACTAGAGTCGAGCCCACAAAGATACGTTTGGGATATTGGTTGAAATGGGCCCCCACAAGCTACCACCTAAGCTTGTTATTTCTAGTGAATCCCACTTAACCCTTTAACCATGTCCCCTTACATGTTATAAATTTTGGTTAAATCCTTTAATCATATTCTAATTGTCATACAAGGTACCCACTAGATTTTCACATGCCACCCATGGCACTTACTTAACCCTTTAATCATGTTTAATTACATGTTCCACTTTGGTTAAGTATTCTAATCGTATTTTCACATGCCACCCATGGCACTTACTTAACCCTTTAATCATGTTTAATTACATGTTCCACTTTGGTTAAGTATTCTAATCGTATTTTTCTATTGCCACCCAAGGCAACCCACTAGTCTCCTCATGCCACCCAAGGCACCCACTTAACCCCTCATGTCCCACTACATGCTAATATGGTTAAGTGTTTCTTAATTCATTAATTAAGATCATGACCTCATAAAGACCTCTCACATTAGACCGTCTTTTATGACTGCTGGATATGCCGGTTGGTTCCGGGCAGACTTCTGTCATCAAAAGGGTCTAACCTCGTGTCTTTACTTTAATCATGTATTTAATTTATGACTAAGACCTCTCACATTGGGCCAATCATTTGTAGCCGCTGGATGGCCGGTCGGTTCCGGGCAGACTTCCGCTACAAAAGGGTCCAACCTCGTGTCTTAGTTGATTAATTACACCTAATTAATCACCCCCATATTAATTATCCCTAATTAATATCAAGTTTTTCATAACATGGGTAGACCTAACTCAATAGGTAAATTCCCATGGGGTAGACCTAACTCAATAGGTAAATTCCCACTTATGCTTATTCATTTTATGGTATGCTTAATCATAACCATTTCACACCATTTCATTAACATGTCTATTAACCCCATCGTTTCCCCACGTACTTATGCTAACACGACATATTTCCAAGAGAAGATTTTTTCACAATTGACATGGGTTTCACTTAGCATACATTAGCATTAACATGGGTTAAAAGGTGTCCACTTACCTCATGACATTAACCCAACTAGCATTACTAAATAACCCAACTTGCATGAACATACATATGTCATGTATAAAGGCAACTTGCATAAGTGTTCATAGGTTATACAAAGGTGAACTTGCATGTGTCTTAAAGGTGTGAACTTGCACAACATGTTACATGTTAACTTGCATAACATCATACACATAACTTGCATAATATTATAAACATAACTTGCATATCAACATACACATAACTTACATAACATCATGCACATAACTTGCATAACATCATACACATAACTTGCATATGAATTTGCATAACAACATGCACATAACTTACATAACATCATACACATAACTTGCATAACATGTTGAGCTTGCATATAAGCATACACATAACTTGTATAACATGTTGAACTTGCATATATGACTTGCATCTTAAAGGAGGGTAACCATGCATATATATATATTCATAGCATATAAAGGTGCCATCTTGCATATGTATGCATCACATTTAAAAGGGTAAACTTGCATGTCAAGATTTATGCATAATACCAAACACTTAGCATGCATAAAACCACCTACTTAGCATGCATAAAATCAATTACTTATTATGCATAAACCCACCACTTAACTTGCATAAACCCACATATCCAACTTGCATAAACTCACATATTCAACATGCATAAACTCACATATTCAACATGCATAAACTCATATATTCAACATGCATAAACATAGGATTAATATTAAACATAGATTAGCATATTCACATCATATCATATGACTTGAAAACCCATTAATCCTCATGCAAAACCATAGATCTCATCATATCTCATCTACTTAATTTAGCAATTGATCATCAAAGTGATAGAAACTCACCAAAACCAAGATTAGCAAACTTATGTAGTGGAATTAGTTGCTTTAGTTGAAGAAGATGTTGATTAGAGGTTGATTAGCTTGCAACTCTCTTCATTGATTTGTGGAGGCCATGATCAAGTTTCATTTTGCCATAGTTTAGTTACAAGATCTAATTATGAATGAATTAGGGTAGGGTTGGGGTCTTATTTATAGGATTAGGTAGTGTTTTAGGCCCTTAGATTAACCCTAGGTTAGATTAGGTCCGTTAGATTTAGGAAATCTCTAGAACCCAGCCCAACCCTAGCCAGAAAACCAAATCTGGTGCACCCAAGCCCTCTGGCTCGACACGCCGTGTCGACAGGCAAGTCGACAGGCAAGTTGACCCCCCTGTTGACAGCTCTGTCGACATGGTTAGGGCGGGAATTTTCCCGCCTGGCCCCGCTGGTTCGATTTTGAAATCTGAATTTGAATTTTTAAATCTGTTTTTAGCTTTAATTTTTCTGCAAACTTCATTGGGCCTTAACTGGGCCATACGGACTCCGATTTACAAAATTTCGGACTCTATTCTGCGTATTTTTCCGAGACGAACGCAATGACGCAGCAAGTTTCCCCCAGTTCTCACATCCGAGATTATTTATCTTGCAATTAGTGAATTTTAGCATTAACTAAAATTCGGGGTGTTACACCCTCTCATCTCAAAAATAAAAAGCCAAGCAATTAGCCAATCGGCTTATAAAATCACCAAAACCCAATAAAATGGTAAACATGTACCTATTTGCCAGGCATACAATTTTATTCCTATTTTCTAGCCTCCTTACTATGACCTGTTCAGTATATATGCATGTACATGTATGCAGTTCCAATCAATTTTCTATTATGTTCAAAATTTGATTCTATTTGGCTAAATTTTACCTTTCATTCACTTATTGGTTTTGATTTGGTTCAATTCAACTTTTCATTTTCACATTGGATTTATTATTCCAATAATTTTGTTAGTTCAACTAATAATCAAACAACCCAACCAGCAATCAATTTATGAATCAAATTTCCAAAACATATAACTTTTGTATATACATTCAAAAATCATATTTCTAGTGTCAAATCACAAATAATAAATTCAAAATAAGGTTTCGGTTCTCACACCAGTCTATTGGAAATATATAGATATTCCACTTTCGAAACTCGAACATAAACACTGATGATGATATATATTACCAAAATCATCTCCAGGCGACTAGAGTGTGATTCTATATCTACCCAGTATATTTGAGACTTCGAATACACGTTAATTACGCGTATATCCAAAATCTTCATATACTCGATTGTCCAAATCAATATAAAATAAATAGTCAAATATGTATAATATGATTTAAATTTTCAAAACAAAAATTGTTTTCATCTTCATTTGAAAAACAACACTCTTTCGACTCATTCTAGGGTACTACTGATCCCAGCTCTAACGAGTCATTCTCATTGGATATTACTGATCCAATATCTGATGAATTCTTTCATTTGGTTCTAATGTGCCTTGTTCTCGAGCTCTGTAAACCAAAGCTCTAATACCAAATGTGGCGACCCAAACTTCCCCGTAAAGGAAAGCCCGGATTGCTTTGAGAACAAGACAAGTCGGAACAAAAACAGAAGAACATTTCATTGTTATTTACAACAATTACATCATATTACAAGAATATTCAGAGTATGAATAAATACTACATAAAAAAATATCAGAGATTAAAATACATAGCAGCGGAAATAAAATGTATAAATACAATGCATAGCGGAAAATACAATAAGTAGCACAATCGAAAGAAATACACGGATACAGAGCGTTCCGAATATAGCTCCAGCTGTAAATCCAGGATCTTGTATAAATAAATCGGCAAAACCAAAACTACTAGCTGCCCATGTGGAAAATAGGGGCACCCAGAGTTTAGGTTAAAATAATAAACTCCAAGTCAGTCATGGGACTGAAGTGAGAACTAAAACAGTTATTTAAAACTTTACTTTAAAATGAGGTAAATCAAGGGACCATGCCGTATAACACGGAACGGGTTTACCCCTAAGAATACCGGCGCCTAAAACAAATAGCACAATGCTAAATAAAGAAAAATGAAGCTATTATATGAATCAGGTCCCATCACACAATGCAACGCAAGCCGAAGGATAGAGTTTTATCTTATAATAGCCAAATATGCTTGGTACATTTTAAAACAAATCTTTTATTATTACTATAAGTGAATAAATCAACTTCAAATATAAATGTATCAATCATAGATGGCATGAGCGCCCCATCCCACTATGTCTCCATATATAGTATACAATCAAAAAAAGAAAAATGTCGTATTTGGAAATTGGATTTACATCATGGTGGCTCCTGATCCGAAAGATTTATCGCGTAGTACAATTCCCAACGGCTTACGTCACAAGCATGTGAAAACGCCGTAATGCACATCCGCACTATCCAGGAAATAAGTTACCGCGGCTTACGTCCAAGCATTGGAAAACACCGCTAACTCTATCCATCTGGGAATCAGGGGGTGTGCCCCTATCCCTACTGGTGTGGGGCGACCGTAACCAGTATCACCTCGGTCGACCGAATCCATGACAACCCATAGGGTGTCTATCCTCATCTCTAAAGCATACTGGTCTAACCATCATTTTGCCACTATATTGGTGTGTGAGGCTCGCGAATTAATGCTACACAAAGCTGTGCTATATTAAAGTTGTGCTTTGATCATCTTCCACCAAACTTTGCTTTTCAACAAATGTTTGGATCACTGCATCTCTGCATGCCACACTATCAATCCATTCTGTACCACTGATTTCTGCCGAAATATAACCTCTGAGCTCGTACATTTCAGAGAAGGGTGTTAAGAAAGAGAATAATTTCTCCGCCACCAAACAGATACATATTTAGCAGAAATCAACAAATACAGTATAAAGGAATACAATGTCAGACACGCCATCCATTTACAAGTCCGTTCTAGGTCTGAACGAAACCGAAGGCATCTTATTCCTCGTCCCGTATGTCCATTATAAGAGAGAGGCCCTCGCATATCAGTACAATCAATAAGTACATCCGAATGGCTACCACTATAGCCCCTTAAAGGTAGCTACTCCCATCATAAGCAACAGTAGCAACCCATCCATTTGATGTGAAGATCATCGGTCTTGCACCGTCTTCAATCTCTTCTACTTATTGCCGTATCAGTTATTCAGAATGCGATAAACCCGGCCTTTCTAAATAACTCGCGTATCATATAATCAAGTGCTATAAAAACACATCATACGCCGCATTCCATTCTAGAATACTCTTTTATTCAAAAATTTCTTTTCATAATTCAAACCAAATTAAGGTTTTCCAAACTAGTCGGGATTAGCGAACCTTACCAAAGTAATCATTTGTTTATTTTCCCAATCCCAGCCTATTCATCCCATGGAGAAAAACTGATGATACTCCATATCCAACACCACGGTGTTATTGGTAAAAATTAATTACCATTTCACGTTCAAATCTAATTAAAGATTTAACTATCGCTTGGAGTAAAACTGGTGATACTCCATCCTCGATCATTTTCTTGAATTGATAATTTTAATTATCACATTCACTTTTCAATCTAATTAAAGATTCACTAAAACTCCACTTAGTTTTAGTCTTCCAAAAAATCAATATTAATGATTATATAACTTGGGAAATCATATCCTGTCTTTAACTGGGTTAAAGAACAAATGTCATTTAAAACACATTTCATGATAAACCCAAAATTACAATCCATTAATTGTGTATTCTTCACGGAAAAACAAATCAATATATAATCGATATAAGTTTCCGTATCTGACTAATAATATAAATGGAATAATGACAAAGCCTTTTAAATTCCATATATATTAATAGTCTTCCTCCACAGAAACTCACTTCGATTATTATCAAATCGAATTCCATTCCATTCCAATATATTAAATTGGAAAACTTTACTTTGGAAAATCTCCACTAAATCTTTAATAAAAAGATTTATAAGTTCCAAATCTCATTTCACTGTAAATCGGGTTAAAGAACGAATGTCATTAAAAACACAGTTCACAATAAACCCAATTCACATTCCATTTCAAATCCACTTAAATGTTAATTAATTGGTAATCCTTTTCTACTTCTTAATTAAAAGATTTATTCTTTTCACATGGGGTTTAAGAACAGTGTTACTGAAGACCCCATCCCATCAGTCTCTAGCCGTAAATTAGTAAGAGAACAATTCCCTAAGTACTAATCCCGAAGGCCAAAACCAACATCAGATCAATACCCAGGAAACCATTCAACTTAGCTAATCTCTAGTTAGTTTTTTAATTTCTTAACTCCAATGGGTTTAAGAACAGTATTGTTAAAGATACCATTCAGGACAAACCCAAAATCTCATTCCATTGTTAATCGGGTTAAAGAACAAGTGTTATTTAAAACACCGTTCACGATAAACCCAAAAACCAATTTCAATTTAATTCCAATTAAATTTTAATTAATTGGTAAACTTCATTAAATCTTAATAAAAAGATTTATATCTTTTCTCAACTGGGTTTAAGGACAGTGTTAATGAAGACACCATTCATGACAAACCAACGGATATCGTATTGGAATAGCGATATATATATATATATATATATATATCTTCCAAATTCCTCAATAATATCCGTATAATCATGGAATCCAATATCGAAATATTCCAAAGATTATTTTCATTCAAAATGCATTCCAATTTAATCATTGGAAAATTCTGTTTATTTTAAAACCATTTTCAAATCCAATTTATTTATTTCTAAAAATAAATAAATTATTAGTCTAGTTAGTAACTAGTCCATTTCGATAAAAATATATTTTTATCTTTTCAAAACTGGAATTTTTCATCTAAAATTTTTCCAAATCATTTTTCCATATTTTTAATAATTTCATTATCGCCCGTACAGTCGGTTTCCAATAACGGCCACCGAATTGCATCCATAGCGACCTTTTCCAAAATTGATTTAGACATATCTCCAAATCTAATTGTTAGACATCAAATCTCTTGTATTCATTGAAAGCTCTTTTCGGTACGAACCCAACGGTTCCGGTTTTAGGAGAATCCGACAGTCGAATCTCCCGTAATATCAATTTTAAGTTAGTGGTCGAAATTCGCAAACGATCGCTGCACAACGCGTTCTATTCAGGCCATTATAATATAATATATATTACATATTTCATCGATTTCCATTTAAAAAGAATTTTATAAATCGTTTTAAATTCGTTTTTAAAACGATTTCCACTTCCATTTCAATTCCAAATCAAAATTGAATTTTCCACTATAAATTCGTTTTAAATTCATTTTTAAAATGGTTTCAATTTGATTTTCAAATTCAAATCCAAATTGAATATTCCATATATATTCATTTTTAATTCATTTCAAATCGATTTAAATTTTGTTTTCAAATCCAAATTGAATACTCCATATCATTTCAATATTAAAATTATAATATTTTCAAAATATCAGATTTTGAAATCAGTTTTCGATATTCATTATAAAATGAATAAAATCGACCAAATTCCCATTCATGTTAAAATGGCGTTTAACTACTTAATATGGCTTCAAATTTCAATTTTTTCTTAATATTATTTTAAAATATTCGTTAATTCTGAATTGGAATCAGACTCAACCAATTGCCATATAATTTTATTTATATGGATTTCAACATCATATATATACAACAATAATGATAAGCATTCATTATAAATTCAAACATCATCCAGAGTGCATTCTACAACTGTATAAGCATTAAAATAAATAATGCTAATACAGCTTGTCAACCCATCGATTGACACACCACTAATTATTGGGATCAGTGTATGCCAAATATTATCTCAATACCCGTGTGAGGTTTTCAAACAACAAATACTGTTTATTATTTGTGTAGTTGGGCGATGTGTAAAATTTATCGTCCTAATCAATATTAGATAAATAAGTGTACATAAACAAAACGTCCAGTTTGTAAATGAATATTTATTTTATTTTCATTTCACAATAATTTATATATTTATTTTATATAAATAATTTTTTATATACAATAATGTCAATAAATGACAATCACAATCAATTTCTACATCACAATACAATCAAACAAGTCGTCCATTGTAACACCCCACGTCCATTAATTCACTCACAAAGGGAATGCATTAACTTCCATGGAGATTTTAAGTGAATATAGAATAGAAAAATTACAACAAGATAGATAATAAGTAGTACTTGGAAATCTAAAACTTCATTTTATTGCAGCGGAATTTAAACATGTTTGTTATATCATAAAACCATAAATCAGAGTCAAGTACATTATCCATCTTGATAAAACAAAATACATAATCCCATTACATAAATAGCCATTAAAGAAGATAACAAGCTGGACTTTATTTCAACGGTCCAAGCTTTCCAAAGAGAAATGAAACAATCCAATCAAACTCCACTAGAGCTGGGTCCAACCTGAGGACCTGGAGGAGGAAAAAGGATAGAAATAGAGGGGGTCAGACATAAAGTCTGGCGAGTATGATAATTCTAACAATACTATTATCAAAATAATTAGACTAAGGCATAAGCTGGAAGACAAGTAAATGTCTATGAACTATTTGGTATGGAAGAGCAGATAAAGATAACGTTTAACATAACGTTAAAGGCATACCTAATTACTAACGAATAATTACTACACTGCACCGCACATTACTACACTGCACCACACCAGTCACCCTAAAGGTTGATCCCACTTGCTTCACACAGAAACTATATAAATAGCCTTACGTACCCCTAGCTGACTACATAGGTGTCGTCTGCTGCTATCTCCACTAGGTGTACCCCACTACCCACTTGCAATCGGCTCCCTACTCGTAGATACCTGTACTGGCCCCACAGTGGGGTGTATCACTCCCCTAAAGTGGCAACCCGATACAACTTGAGAATGCACGGCTTATACCTACACGACGCAACAACGTCTTACCTACCAGCTCGGGTCCACACACGCATATGAAACCCGTTGGACTTGCATTGCCACCGCTCCCCGTTTGGGCCTCTTATAGTCAAACCCAGTATGCCTGTCCCGTCATCGACTTGAGTCGAGCCCACAAAGATACGTTTGGGTTACTGGTTGAAATGGGCCCCCACAAGCTACCCACCTAAGCTTGTCCACTAGTACATCCCACTTAAGCCTCTTAGTCATGTTCATTTACATGTGTGTTTGGTTAAGTCTTACTAATCGTATTTCACATGCCACTAAGGGCACCCACTAGATTCCTCATGCCACCCAAGGCACCTACTTACCCCCCATGTCTCACCTTACATGTTTGTCTGGTTAAGTATTTCTTAATTCATTCAGGCCATAACCTCATAAAGACCTCTCACATTAGACTGGCATTTATGGCAGCTGGATTTGCCGGGCGGTTCCGGGCAGTCTTACACCATAAAAGAGTCCAACCTCGTGTCTTTACAACTGTTATGCTTTAGTTTAGGCCTAGGACCTCTCACATTAGGCTGATATTTGTGACCACTGGATTTGCCAGGCGGGTCCGGGCAGGTTTACGTCACAAACGAGTCCAACCTCGTGTCCTAAGCATTGATTATCACTTATAATCTTTTACCCCAGTTTTAATAATTCCCTATTCAAATTATTAATTAACTCCAATTTTATGATGCCCATAATTGACTCAATTATGGCCATCCACTCATGGCATGCAAAATCATATCAATTGCACCCCAACTTCTTATTATTAATCCTTAATATTACCCCTACCCCACGTTTATACGTTCGCTTATTCAACGCAGAATATACGTTAGACTCGAATAGTCTAACTCATAGCACAAAAATAAATTATCACAACATATAGACAATTAAAATGAATTTAATCATAATATGGGTGAAACTTGCATAAACTACACATGTTAAGGATTTAAAGGTGTCAACTTGTTAAATGGCACGATTTACATGATATGATCATAACCCAAATTTATGTATATACTTGCATATGGGGTTTTAGGCAACATAATGATGGTGTGAACTAGCAAAGAATTTCACATATGTCATAGCATAATCCTTGATGTCATAATAGATGTCATGGCATATGTTCATAACTTTTACTAATCAACCTAAACTTGCATATGTGACTTGTCATATAGATCAACATAGCCCAAATAGTATCAATATTATGATTTGATTAACATGAACTAATTAGCATAGATAGTAACATCATGGCTTTTTAACATGTATGATTCATCACAACTTAGCATAGAAACTCTCAACATACATAACATCATCATAGCATGATTTACAACATATAGAATATCATCACCACATAGCATAGGATTTATAACATACATGATAGTATAAGGTTTACAAAAACATATATGACAATTCATATCATCTACTCATAACCCATTCATGACTCAACCTAATTAAAATAATAATAATCTTGTTAAGATCATCATACTCACAATTAGAAGGGAAAAGAGAGTCTTGATTTGCTTTAGAGTTGAGTAGAATTAAGTTTTGATTAGCTTTTCTTCCTTCTTAGTTGGCGGCGGCTCCACTGAGTTCCATGGCGGCGGTATGACGGTAACTATTCTATTTTTCATATGAATTAGAGTGAGAGACTACCTAGGTATTTATAGAGTTTAGGATTTATTTAGACCGTCAGATCAACTCAGAACTAAACTGAACCGTTTAATTTGCCAACTCAGCCCTAAAGACACATCAGCAGCTTAGAACTGGGCTCAGTCAAAACCCTAGCCGACTGACCAGGTCGACACTATAGTCGACCTGGGGGGGAGGTCGACACTAGTGTCGACTCCCCAGTCGACCTGCCTGCGGGAATTTTTCCCGCCCAGCCCAGTTCTGCACTTTCTGTTTGAATTTTAAATTTCCTGCGAGCTGTTTTGAATTTTCTGAAACTTCCGATGGCCATAACTTTTTCATACGAAGCCCAAATCACGCAAAATCGGACTCTATTTCAACCATAATTCCGAGACGAACACAATGGCGCAACCCGTTTCCCACAATTCTCACGTCTGGGATTAGTTATTTTTTAATTTGTGAATATTAATATTAATAGAATTACGGGGTGTTACATTCTCCCCTCCTTAAAGGATTTCGACCCCGAAATCTTCAAGTTAAGAAGAATGTATATCCTAACATCCAATCATCCATCTACTCAACCATCAAACACAGGCATCCATTGTCCTTATAGATTTCTAATGCTTTCATGTTTAAATGCACAGTGTGTGTATATGTCCATATCTAATGCAAAATCAGGCGGTCCACTGATTCTATTGACCTCCTTAATGCAAATCATGATAGTGCCATGCGTCCATTATGTATGCAAAAGTTCCCTAGTGCTACATATTATCTCTATATGCGTGCACAACCATTTACCAAAATGCGGTATCCATATGATAGCACAACCATTATACATCCATTTTACTAAATACAGCCATTTATATGCAATATGCAATATGAAGTGACTGAGCCGATCTAGTGCCTAATAGTGTGTGTATATGCGTCCACGAGCAACCACTAGCAAACACTTGCATCCACTTTGCATCCATCATACATAACATGTCTCAAATACATGTTTCAACCATAGGATTATCCTAACTAAAGGTCAAAGATACTAGCGAGAGGATACTCTAAAGGTAAGATAAGTACAAGATAAGCGATAAAGGAGAAATTAAAGGACATACCCTCGAAAAGGAAAGGGTATCGTGAACGCATCTTCTCTTCTATCTCCCAAGTAACGTTGCTCTCATCATCTCCCCATTGTACTTTGACTAGTCTGACCTCTCGATTTCTCAACTTCTTGATCTCCGACCCAAGAATGCGCGTAGGAGCTCGTCGAATCGTCGCATCACGCTCGATCTCCGCCTCTCTAAGCAAGCTCGGCTCTACCACTTCCGCGGTCTCGTGCAAGCACTTCCTCAAATGTGACACATGGAATACGTCGTGTACACCACTAAGTCTCTCAGGCAACTCCACTCTATACGCCATCCGTCCAATCTTCTCCTTAATAGGAAACGGCCCTATAAACCTTGGTGCTAACTTCCCAACGGACCCAAAGCGAACAACGTTCCGTAATGGAGACACTTTGACAAAGACCATGTCCCCAACCTCAAACTCGAGATCTGTCCTCCTCTTATCCGCATAAGATTTCTGCCTATCTTGCACTGCTTTCATCCTCCTTCGAATCAAGTCGATCTTCTCCGAAGTCTCCCTAATCATATCGGGCCCAAGTAAGATCTTATCCGTAGACTCCCACCAACATGTAGGTGAATGACAAGGTCGTCCATAAAGAGCTTCGAATGGTGCCATGCCAATGCAGGACTGAAAGCTGTTATTATATGCGAACTCTACCAATGGAAGATGCTCTTCCCACGTACCCCCAAAGTCTAGGATACATAGCCTCAAAAGATCCTCTAGAATGCGATTCACCCTCTCAGTCTAGCCGTCCATCTAAGGATGATATGCGGTGCTAAAACATAACTGAGTCCCTACCGCCTCTTGTAAGCTTCTCCAAAATTCGCTAGTGAAAATAGGATCGCGGTCGCTCACTATGCTAGAAGGAACACCGTGCAAACGAACTATTTCTTGGACGTATACAAAAGCTAATCATGGAGTAGTCCTCTTACTCTTCACGGGAATAAAATGGGCGCTCTTAGTAAGTCTATCTACTATAACCCAAATTCCCGTATTACCCTTCCTGATCGCGGTAATCCATCCACAAAATCCATCGAGACACTCTCCCACTTCCATAGTGGAACCTCCAATGGGTGAAGCAACCCACCGGGTTTTTTTTGCTCCGCTTTTACTTGTTGGCACACCAAGCATCTAGCGACATACTCGGCCACATCTTTCTTCATGCCGGCCCAAAAGAAAACTCGCTTCATGTCTTTGTACATTTTGTCCCGTCCGGGATGAATGGTCATCTTCGAACGATGTGCATCATCAAGAATAGCCTTCCTAAAACCTTCGTCTCGAGGTACACAAAGTCTATTATCCCTATGTAACCAACCCTTATCATCTAGGGTATACCTACGGAGATTGCTTGATGACTGCCCTCCTTTGGAGCTTTTCTACTAACTCAACCAAATGTGGGTCGTCTCGTTGTGCCTCGCCAATCCGTCCGAAAAGCGTAGGTCTGACCTCCAAGGATGCTAGCAAACCGGGTACAAAGTCAACGGAAGGTCTAAAGTCAAACATCGAAATGAATTCTAAGCTTCTCCGCTTAACAAACAAAGGACTTAAGGATAATCTTTTTCTACTTAAGGCATCTGCCACCACGTTACCCTTGCCAGGGGTATATGCTATCTCGAAGTCGTAGGATGCTAAGAACTCCATCCACCTTTGCTGCCTTAAGTTCAAGTCCTTTTGAGAGAATAAGTATTTTAACGATTTGTGGTCAGTGAATAATTCGAATCTCTTGCCAAAAAGATAATGACGTCAAGACTTAAGCGCGAAAACAATAGCGGCCAACTCTAGGTCATGTGTAGGGTAATTTTTCTCATGCGCTCTCAACTGCCTTCCACCATAGGCTATTACCCTACCCTCTTGCATTAAGACCGCGCCTAGTCCTATCCCACAAGCATCGGTATAAACAGTAAATGGCTTACTCCCGTCTGGCAGCACTAAGACTGGGGCTGAGGTCAAAGCTCTCTTCAAACGTTGGAACGCATCATCACAATCTACGTCCCATGTGAAAACTAGGTTCTTCTTCGTCAGGCGTGTCAATGGAGCTGATATATTTACGAAGTCTTTGATAAACTTCCTATAGTAGCCAGCCAACCCCAAGAAACTTCTCACTACGGTAGCATTTTTAGGGACCTTCCAATCTTAGATGGCCACCACCTTCGCGGGATCCACAGCTATCCCTTCTTTGGAAACCACGTGCCCTAAGAATCGTACTTCCTTCCTTCAGAAGTGACACTTGGAAAATTTAGCTTTAAGGTTATGCGCTCGTAGGGTCTCCAACACTTCCCTAAGATATAGGGCATGCTCTTCTTCATCCTTAGAACAGATCAAGATGTCGTCTACAAAGACTACCACGAATTTGTTAAGGTACTCCCTAAACACCCTACTCATCAAATCAACAAAGTATGCGGGGGCGTTTGTCAAACCGAAGGGCATCACTAGCCATTCATAGAAACCGTCTGGAGTCCTAAAGGCAGTCTTGTCAATGCTATCCTCAGCCACTCTCAACTGATGGAAACCAGTGGCTAAGTCCAACTGCGAAAACACTGAGGCGCCAACTAACTGATCGAAGAGATCATCAATCCTCGGCAGTGGGTGTCTGTTCTTCTTAGTAAGCTTATTAAGTTCTCTACAGTCCACATAAAGTCTAAGGGACCCATCCGCCTTCGTGGCAAATACTACTGGAGCACCCCACTCCGATATACTACGTCTTATGAACCCCTTCTCAAGCAACTCCTTCACTTGCTTATCGAGTTCCCTCCTTTCACGTGGAGCCATGTGGCATACTGGAAAAGATACTGGTTTTGCATTATCCACAAGATATATTCGAAAATCTATCTCCTGCTTCGGAGGCAAGCCCTTCACCTCCTCAAACACATCCGAATATTCTCGGACCACTCTAACAGATTGTAGATTTTCCTCAGACGCGTCAAGCGATTCTAAATAACTTAGCATAACGGAATTTATGGGACTACAAAAGATTTTGAGAGCGTTACCAAGGCGAGTCACGAGCCTAACTACTCTCCTTTCAAAATCTAGAACAGCCCCGTTTTTGGAAAACCAATCCATTCCTAAAATTAGCCCATAGCCCGTGAAGCCCAAAACATAAGCATCACATCTAAACTCAACGCTAAGTATAAAAATTTTCAAATCCAAACACATCATGGACAAATAAGCTGAGCCCCCAATTGGATTCGAAACAACTAAGGGATCCTCTACTAAACTGGTGTTTAAGTGCAGTGTTTCAACTAATGACGTAGAGATGAACGAATACGATGCACCCAAATCAAATAAGGTACGGACAGGATGATCAAACAGAAAAACTAAGCTTTAAACAGAAATGGTTCTACCTCGTTCTTGCAGCGGTGGGACCGCGAGAGCCTGAACTTGTCCCCTTGCCTGCCCTGGTGCCATAAGAGCCTGCACATGTCCTCCCGAGGTAGTTCCTGCCCTCTGCCCCTTCTTTGGGCAGTCCTTCACTAGATGTCCCGCTTCACCACAGTGGAAACAACCAGTCTTCTTTTTCTTTCGGCAATCCTTGCTGAGATGGTCTGGTGTCCCACAGTTAAAGCATTTCTTCTTTCCCTTGCCATTATTGTCTTTACCACCCTTCTTGTTTTGCTGTTGTGGTTTCTTCTGATCCCCTTTCTTATCGGGTGCCTTATCAGCTTTAGCGCCTTTCTCCTCGTGCATAAGTGCCATGTCTACAAGCTTCTCAAAGGTGGCCCCCATAGGGATGTGGGTCATAGCCAACCCTTGCAACGGTTCATTCAATCCATTAACGAACCTCAGAGCCTTCTTCTCCGGCATGTTCACTAAGTCCAAGCCAAACCTTGCTAACTGATTAAATTTGTTGACATATTCTTTCACTGATGAGCATCCTTGCTTTAATGTCAAGAACCTTTCCATATATAGATTCTCTTCTGCCCTTGAGAGAAACTTCGCCTCAAACCTACGTCTGAAATCCGCCCAAGAATCAACAGGACGCTCCCCATTAGTGACCTCCCACCAGAACGAGGCCTCTCCCTTCATTAACCAAGCTGCTAATTTAACTCTCCTCCCTTCTTCTACTTCAAAGATTTCTAGCAATTCTTCCACCTCCCTAAGCCAATCTCTAGCTTTCACAAATGTTTCTGACCCTTGAAAAGGTTTTCCACCCATAGCCTTAAATTCCTTGCACGTCTTTGCAAAAGTATCTACGCGAGGAGGAGGAGGAACGGGTGCAACTGGTGGTGGAGGAACATTGGCTGGACCTGCGATGGCCCTAGCCTCAAATAGCCTCCTATACCATCCTGGTATCGTTACACCGTCCGGAAGGTTAAGATCTTCAGCCATGCTGAAACGAAAAAGGAAAGATTCAAAATGGAGAATTCGAAAGATAAAGATATGGCTATTCGGGATTATGTTTTTCTTAAAAAAAGACTTTTCTCTTTAAATTACTCATTAAAACATGTTTTTGAAAGTACTTCTTCCAAAAATACTTTAGAAAAATAGTTTTTCTAAAAAATTTATCTGTTCTGTTAACCTTAAGCTCTGATACCACGTGTAACACCACACGTCCATTAATGTCACTCACAAAGGGAGTGCATTAACTTCCATGGAGGTTTTAAGTGAATATAGAACATAAAAATTACAACAAGACAGATAATAAGTAGTACTTGGAAATCTAAAACTTCATTTTATTGCAGCGGAATTTAAACATGTTTGTTACATCATAAAACCATAAATCAGAGTCAAGTACATTATCCATCTTGATAAAACAAAATACATAATCCCATTACATAAATAGCCATTAAAGAAGATAACAAGCTGGACTTTATTTCAACGGTCCAAGCTTTCCAAAGAGAGATGAAGCAATCCAATCAAACTCCACTAGAGCTGGGTCCAACCTGAGTACCTTGAGGGGGAAAAAGGATAGAAATAGAGGGGGTCAGACATAAAGTCTGGCGAGTATGATAATTCTAACAATACTATTATCAAAATAACTAGACTAAGGCATAAGCTGGAAGACAAGTAAATGTCTATGAACTATTTGGTATGGAAGAGCAGATAAAGATAACGTTTAAGATAACATTAAAGGCATACCTAATTACTAACGAATAATTACTACACTGCACCGCACATTACTACACTGCACCGCACCAGTCACCCTAAAGGTTGATCCCACTTGCTTCACACAGAAACTATATAAATAGCCTTACGTACCCCTAGCTGACTACATAGGTGTCGTCTGCCCCTATCTCCACTAGGTGTACCCCACTACCCACTTGCGATCGGCTCCCTACTCGTAGATACCTATGCTGGCCCCTCAGTGGGGGTGTATCACTCCGCTAAAGTGGAAACCCGATACAACTTGAGAATGCATGGCTTATACCTACACGATGCAACAACGTCTTACCTACCAGCCCGGGTCCACACACGCATATGAAACCCGTTGGACTTGCATTGCCACCGCTCCCCGTTTAGGCCTCTTATAGTCAAACCCAGTATTCCTGTCCCATCATCGACTTGAGTCGAGCCCACAAAGATACGTTTGGGTTACTGGTTGAAATGGGCCCCCACCTAAGCTTGTCCACTAGTACATCCCACTTAACCCTCTTAGTCATGTTCATTTACATGTGTGTTTGGTTAAGTCTTACTAATCGTATTTCACATGCCGCTAAGGGAACCCACTAGATTCCTCATGCCACCCAAGGCACCTACTTAACCCCCATATCCCACCTTACATGTTTGTCTGGCTAAGTATTTCTTAATTCATTCAGGCCATAACCTCATAAAGACCTCTCACATTAGACTGGCATTTATGGTAGCTGGATTTGCCGGGCGGGTCCGGGCAGTCTTACACCATAAAAGAGTCTAACCTCGTGTCTTTACAACTGTTATGCTTTAGTTTAGGCCTAGGACCTCTCACATTGGGCTGACATTTGTGACCACTGGATTTGCCGGGCAGGTCCGGGCAGGTTTACGTCACAAACGAGTCCAACCTCGTGTCCTAAGCATTGATTACCACTTATAATCTTTTACCCCAGTTTTAATAATTCCCTATTCAAATTATTAATTAACTCCAATTTTATGATACCCATAATTGAATCAATTATGGCCATCCACTCATGGCATGCAAAATCATATCAATTGCACCCCAACTTCTTATTATTAATCCGTAATATTACCCCTACCCCACGTTTATACGTTCGCTTATTCAACGCAGAATATACGTTAGACTCGAATAGTCTAACTCATAGCACAAAAATAAATTATCACAACATATAGACAATTAAAATGAATTTAATCATAGTAGGGGTGAAACTTGCATAAACTACACATGTTAAGGATTTAAAGGTGTCAACTTGTTAAATGGCACGATTTACATGATATGATCATAACCCAAATTTATGTATAAACTTGCATATGGGGTTTTAGGCAACATAATGATGGTGTGAACTAGCATAAAATTTCACATATGTCATAGCATAATAATAGATGTCATAATATATGTCATGACATATGTTCATAACTTTTACTAATCAACCTAAACTTGCATATGTGACTTGTCATATAGATCAACATAGCCCAAATAGTATCAATATTATGATTTGATTAACATGAACTAATTAGCATAGATAGTAACATCATGGCTTTTTAACATGTATGATTCATCACAACTTAGCATAGAAACTCTCAACATACATAACATCATCATAGCATGATTTACAACGTATAGGATATCATCACCACATAGCATAGGATTTATAACATACATGATAGTATAAGGTTTACAACAACATATAAGACAATTCACATAATCTACTCATAACCCATTCATGACTCAACCTAATTAAAATAATAATAATCTTGTTAAGATCATCATACTCACAATTAGAAGAGAAAAGAGAGTCTTGATTTGCTTTAGAGTTGAGTAGAATTAGGTTTTAATTAGCTTTTCTTCCTTAGTTGGCGGCGGCTCCTCTGAGTTCCATGGCGGCGGTATGACGGTAACTATTCTATTTTTCATATGAATTAGGGTGAGAGACTACCTAGGTATCTATAGAGTTTAGGATTTATTTAGACCGTCAGATCAACTTAGAACTAAACTGAACCGTTTAATTTGCTAACTCAGCCCTAAAGACACATCAGCAGCTCAGAATTGGGCTCAGTCAAAACCCTAGCCGACTGACCAGGTCGACACCCAGGTCGACACTATAGTCGACCTTGGGGGGGGGGGGGGGGGGGAGATCGACACTAGTGTCGACTCCCCGGTCGACCTGCCTGGGCGGGAATTTTTCCCGCCTAGCCCGCTTTTGCACTTTCAATTTGAATTTTAAATTTCCTACGAGCTGTTTTGAATTTCCTGAAACTTCCGATGGCCATATCTTCTTCATATGAAGTCCAATTCACGCAAACTCGGACTCTATTTCAACCAGAATTCCGAGAAGAACACAATGGCGTAACCCGTTTCCCACAATTCTCACGTCTGAGATTAGTTATTCTTTAATTTGTGAATATTAATATTAACAGAATTACAGGGTGTTACATCCATGGTCTATGGACGATGGGGAGCAGTTCATATTTGCAGTTACAAAATAATTTAAATAACTGTACAAAAATAGTAGTGAGAAATTCTCAATTGAGTTCCACGCCTTCCGTTTTATTTCTGAATTTCTGAACCGTTTGGATTAGAAATTGCCTGAAATTCCAACGTGCTTCGTTTCCTTCCCAGTTAGTTTCATTGCGAAGCTCTCGGAAAGGCGATTCCAATCCATCCTTGTTTGCGTGATTCCGTGTTCGTATAAAGGAGATACATGAAGTTAAACATTAATTACATTATTTGTACAGTTATTAAATAATTTATTTCTTAATTATCCTTTTAACCACCTTAATTAAGCTTCCCTCTCCCGTTTCTACCTGGAGCCGCCTAATAGAAGAAACCCATAGCTCGCCATCATGAATCGCCAAAGCACGCCAATCGAACCACTTCAACGTCGATCCCTCAACACCACTCTGATCGCCATCACATGAGCCGCCATCCCCCAGCACCAATCGCAACTCAGTGGCCCCACCACGCTGAAAATCAGCCTTGAACCACGGACCTTTGAGTTCGAAAATTGAAGCCCACACACTATTAAACTTGATCAATACCATACCAATCCGAAGCTCGTATTATGCTCTTGAATTTTTGTTTTGAAATTGAATTGAGATTTGTAGTTGATTTGGTGAAAAATCGCCTTGAAAACAGGATGTTTTCAGCCGTTATTCTCAAGAACGGCGGCCCCCTATTAGAGCTAGGTTTTAGAGAAATTTGGCCTTATATAATATATATATAAATTAATATTTTATTCAATTAATTGTTTTATTATGAAAACTTGTGTTCAAACTCCAAATCAAACCCAACGACTGTCGCTTCTTTCTAAATACTCCCGTTCCGAACACAATGGGATATGTCCCAGAAGCCAATTTGACTGTTTCAATAAATTTTCATTTAAACTAAAATATAATTCAATGTATATTGAATTCAAACGTACATTTTAATTTACCGGGGCCACATACGGACTCCAAAAATTCCAAAATAAATAAATCTGGCTATGTTTTGACGATATGGTCCTCACAAAACTAATTTCGTCGAATTTGGAGACCGTTTGAAAAATGGCCATTTTCTGGTCGATCGAATTCAATCTGAAATTACCAAACGCGTTTTCCTTTGCCACGCTCACATATCAACTCCAAAAATTATGGAATTTGAAACCTAGCAATAATTTGACATTCCGGATTCAAGAAAAGTGGTTTCACCGAAAATGGAGGTCGTTTGCAAAATGGCTATTTTCTGGGCTATATTTATTCCATAGCGACCATTCTGAATATTCAACTGGCCATAACTTTTGATTCCCGCTATGAAATTTTGATTTTTCAGATTCGTTAGAAAGATATTTATAAACAGATTTAAATATTTCTAGTTTAGCTGAAATCTAGTTTATTTTGAATCCTGTATATTCGTTTGAAATTTGAAATCGAATTTTCAAACTGCAAAGCCATTTCCAATTCCTTTTATAATTAAATTAAATTTTTTTGTTCTAACTTCAATTTAAATAAATATATACGTTCTAATTCTATTCAAAATAAATTTTTAGTCATTATTATTTAAAATAAATCATTTTAAATATTAAAAAAACATTAAAATTGCTAGAATAAAATTTTTAAATTGGTTCTGATTTTCCGAGTTGTTACATTCAAATTTCAAAATCAAGTCTAACACCTGATCAAAGGTTCTTTCTGTATAGTGTATCGTAGCCCTACTTAAACCAGCATTGTGCCCTTGTATATATTTCCCGTTCTTAGCTATTTCATCTGCAGTTAAAACAGTGCCATATTTAGATAGGCTCTCAAATTTTTATGTGTACTCAGTTACACTCATATTGGCTTGTTTCAATTTGATGAATTCCTCTAATAAATCAGCCTTTGCCGAAACTGGTAAAAATCTAGCTTCTAACGTCTCTTTGAACAAGTTCCAAGTGATTTCATTCTCAGGTCTTCTAACAATCATTACCTCCCACCAGTCCAAAGAAACTCCCTTCAGTCTTCTTGAAGCTATTTGCCTTTTTCTTTGATCATTTATTTGCATGTCAGAAAATATCCTTTCCGGACTTCTTAGCCATGTTTGCACTCCCATGATTCCTTCAGTCCCCTCAAATTCTTTGCCACCTACGTGAGTGTAGGTCATCAATAATTTAGATAATTCTTCATGGGGATTTTCCTGCATTGGCTCAACCCCATCCCTTGTAGACCTCATAAATTATTGGACGTTTACCATGAGAGGTTCATTTGATCCTCTAGCCCCTTGGTGTGATCCCATACCTACCATGGATCTCTAGTAGAAATTCAGATTTCATTAAATTAGGTTAGTATATCTCGAAACAATTTTGTTATTCATACAACTGTTTATAACCACACTGGAACAAAACAACCAATCCATCCATAAAACTAATTATTAATCTGTTTATATTAGCCATGTTTTTTACTCTAAACATAGCTCTAATACCAAGTGAAGTGACCCTTTTTACTCTCCATTTAAATTACAGTTAAATGCCCTAATCAATAATCAGTTTATTCGCCGAGTCACGTACTTAATAGATTTCCGCTATTAAGTCGTCAAGATCATCCATACACTAATATAAAGATATCAGTTCAATCAACATCGAAAATCTTATTTCTACGTATATATAACAATATAATAACACGTTATGATTGTAGAATTGATCTCACAAGATAATTTAAACCGTAGTCATTTCTTGTGAGAAACATGGATGGTGTTAAAATCTCTTTCTAATGGAATTCTGCTTAACCTTGAAATTTTCAGTAATTTTTTGATAGAATCTCTAGACGGAATTATATTTAGAAAATAGTATAAAAAAGATTTGGAAATATGGGAGTTGTTTGTCTTGTGGATGTGCATATGCACATTATATATATCTTGTGCACATGCACAATTCAAGTATGAATTGCTTTCATTAATTTCCTAATCCATATTTTATATACGTAGTAAACTTATCAAATTCTTGGAATACTTGTTTTCATATAACATAACACTTCATATGTCTCATTGTGTCATTTCTACAAACACTTATTGGGTTGTCTTTAGAAAATACATTTTTGGCATTTTATATCAGGAATACTTATTTTTACCTATACCATATGCCAAAGCTTTCATTTCCAGTTTCTATGTGCATTGACACATGATGCTCCAGTGGCAAAGTGCATAAATTGAGTTTACATGCTTTGCCATTTTAGCACCAGTTAACCAAGTAAAGATATGGCAAATGTCAACGGATGAATAAACCAATATGGTATTA